>OW679202.1:33540881-33896283 GCA_940337035.1 Agriotes lineatus
AACGATCTAAAATGCCGAATTTCAACTTACTGCCTGTAGTAGTTTTCGCGTGGACATATTTTGACAAATAGATTTGTTTCATTTAACCCCTTTCAGGGATGAATTCTCCAAAACCCTAAAAATGATTTGACCCGATTTGAAAAATGTTCTAATATGCTCAACTTCAACTTCCTATACTTGTAACAGTTTCCTTGTGGCGATATTTAGAAAAACAGATTTGTCCCATTTAACTCCTTTCGGGGATGAAATCTGCAAAACCTTGAAATTTACTTGATCTGATTCGTAAAACGAACTAATATATCGAATTTCAGCTTCCCACATGTAGTAGTTTCCTCCTTCCAGAAGCCCTGAAAATGTTTTGACCCTATTTGTAAAAAGAACTAATATGGCGAATTGCAACTTTTTACTTTCTGTTATGTAACGATCTGTGAAGTAAGTCAATCTCGTCGAATAGAGGGTAAAAAACTAAACTTCTTTGTAGATGATATTGTTTAGTATAGTTTTTCCCTTCTGGTTTGAGCACCAGTTTTTTGGAGAACTGACCCCTAAACAGTCTAGTTAAAGTTGACCGAGAAAAAAAGGCTTCTCTCAAGTCGACCTCAGCCTGATTCAGCGACTGTCCCTGCACCTTGTTGATCGTCATGGCGAAGCAGGTTTTGACGGGAAATTGCAGTCTCTTAAATTGAAAAAAAATAGTCTGAAAGAATAAGGGGTATTCGAGAAATGAAGACTGTCTCCCCTTTTCCAAACCCTATGAAAATTGTGGCCTCAGTGACGTTTTGATGCGGAGTTTTCACCTGCAGTCGAGTTTGGGAGTCTTCACGTTTCTCAGTAGTATAATAAGTGCTCTTAACTTTCAAAGGCAAGCGATTTGGAAAAAGTCCGGGAGGGCCGTGAGTGTGGAGAAACTCAACGTGGTAGTGCACGGTATCATCTGCCTCCACCACAGTGTTAATCGACTGATAGATCTTATCCTCCGAATGAAAGGCTTCGAGGTGTGTATTGTTGATTTGTGGTGCTCTATCATTCTTCAGAGTAATAATCGCCCTTTTTCAAAGCCAGGACGCAGGTTGTGCTGTTATGTTCTTGATGTCGGAATATATTATGTTAGTGAGGTTGGCGATATCTGTCACGGCTTGACATAGGTTTTCGTTGCCGAGTTTCAAGGAAAGTTTGGAGAAAACTAGTCGGCCTTGGAATTTCCTCTCATGTGAACCCTTAGGTAAATTCAAGACAATATGTCCTTATTGTACTGATACTGCATTTTGAAAAATCACTGTTATAACACTTTTTTGTCTTGAGAACAACTGCCATTTAAATATCGTCGAGCGGATAAAACCACAGTAAATAAAAACCACCCATTGCAAAATATTTTGCAACTTATAAAACTTCTTTGTAAACAATGTTTGACGTGTGTCACGATCCATTCGGTAAAATTTTAATTTTTAAGTTTTTAAAACAACGCACACGTGACATTGCTAAATACTGGTTGTGGCAAATACATTCCTACTTTATCCAGAGTTTGTCCTTGCGATTTATTAATTGTCATCGCAAATGCTAGGCGTACAGGAAACTGTCTTCTCCAAAAGTAAAAAGATAATGTAATATCAGAAGGTGTTAAATCTATACGCGTAATCTGTACCAGTAGACACTTTTAAATTTCTCAAGAGAATAACAATTGCCGCTATTTTTAGTGTTAAGCAATGTGGAGGTATTTCACTGAAATTTTACGAATCGAGAAATTCCGTAGAAAATTGTAAAATGTTGTCATTATCTGCAATTGTAGTCACACTCAAATTTTTTTTTTCATGACCAGGTAAGAGAGATATAATTTTGTGGTTAATTTCATCGCAATGTACGTTTTTTGGCGCTAAAATTCAGAATTTTGAGATACTACGGGTGTTTTCAAGAGTTGACAAACTATTACCAAATATTTCTGTAATGATGTCCTCTTTGGCAATTAGTTGAAATGGTATTTTAATTGTATCCTCTTCACCTGTAATCGTGGGATACTCTCCATGTTCAATTTGCAAGAAAATGGGCGATGTTTAGGTATATTCGACTAATAATGAACTGATGTACAGTCAAGATTCACTCAGACACGCTACTTTTCGAAAGAACTTTGACGTTTCTCTAAGAATTTAGCGGGCCGTATTTTACACAAACAAATTCGAGCAGTACAGTGGATCATTGCAAAATCACCAGAACATCGCGGGCCGACTTCGAGAGCTTACTTGTTCCACTGCTACGCGCTGCAAAGCTACGTCACTTACGCGCTACAATATTTTGCGTTTTCTCTAAAGTTATGCAGTTATTTGCAATTTTTGTGCACATCTACACGGTGACGGCTTTCATTTTAAAAAAATTATCGAAATCGGCCCGGTGGAAATCTTACAATAGATGTCGAAAGAAAACGCTTCACGTTTTAAATATAGGTATATATAGGTTACAGGCTCGGATGGGCAGCGTATGGAAAACTATCATACATCTTCAAAAGTGACATCCCCACAAGTCTCAAACGCAGCGTGTTTGACCAATGTGTCCTGCCCGTCATGACGTATGGCTCAGAGACATTGACACTCACAAAAACCAACGCAGAGAAGCTAAAAATCGCCCAACGTAAAATGGAACGGTTAATGTTGGGAGTCAAACTGTCAGATCGGATTAAAAACACAGAGATTCGTAGAAGAACAAAAGTAACTGAGAATTACACACCTGAAATGGCAATATGCTGGACATGTTGCAAGACTAACGGATCATAGATGGACTAAACGACTGATAGAGTGGAGACCACGTACCGATAAAAGAAGTAGAGGAAGGCCCCCAACATGTTGGGGAGACGATATCAAACGAGTATCAAATCGCTGGGTTAGGGAAGCACAAGACCGAGCAAACTGGAAGCGTTCAGGGGAGGCCTATGTCCTGCAGTGGACTCAGACGGCTAGGTAAAGAAGAAGAAGATAAATTACATACAAAGCTTTTCTAAAATAAATTTCACCTAATTTTGTTTGGATCCATGTAAGCCTACCTGATTAAAATGTAAAAACAATTAATTTTACTGGAATTTTGTATTCAATCATACGTTGTCTTACAACGTTGAAAAGTCAATAAAAAATTCTATTCAGTAACCTAAAAATCAAATATGGCGCCCATATAACTTAAGGAAGTTGGTACGAGTACCTCATCATGAATTTTTGTTCGACACCAATTTTAAATTGGTCTCATCGAAAACAGTGACTCTTATATAAAACTTTGTTTCGTATCTCTTATACCATGAGATAAAAAAAATGATTCTGAGCAGGCGTTGATATGTGTTATACGTTTGGCAGTACTGAAGTGTATTGTCAGTCTATGTCAAATTCAAGATGAAAAGGTTAGGTTTTGTTTGTTGTTTGACACAGACTGACGTAAAACTTAACCTGCAAATCTCGAAATTGACATAGACTGACAATACACTTCAGTACTGTCAAACGTATAACACATATCAAGGCCTGCTCAGAATCATTTTTTTATCTCATGTTACAAAGACATTTGACTTAAAAGAAAATGACAGTTTTTGATTTTTTTTTAATAACTTTTGACTGGTTCGACATTTTTAATTTTTTCAAACAGATTTTAAATCAGCATATGAAACTGCAAAACATTGCTCGTTTAACCAAATCTCCATCTTCAATGATAAGAAAGTTACCAATGCAATCCCACTCGATCTGGGACACACTGTATAATAAATACAAGGTCATCCTTGACCGTGAGAAATTTATAAATTCAAATTGATAAGCTATGTATTTAATGTAAATACAAAAGTGAAAGTGTTCAACTCAACGGTAAAACCGGTGTTGTTATATGGATGTGAATTATGGTGCATGACAAGCGAGATTAAACAGAAACTCCAGACCTTTATTAATCGATGTTTATGAAATATTTTACAAATTTGGTGGCCGCGGGTGATATCTAACGAAGAACTGTGGAACAGAGCAGGGCAGAGTGATATTACAAATGACATTAAAAAGCGAATATATGGATGGATAGGACACACATTGCGAAAAAGTATCAATGAACCTTCTAGTATTGCCTTAAAATGGAACCCACAAGGCCAGAGGAGAGTAGGAAGACCGTGCACAACCTGGAGAAGAACAGTCATACAAGAAAGTGGGAGAACAGTAGCACAACTTCAAACCATAGCAGACAATCGAACACACTGGAAAGATTTCATTTCTTCCCTATGTCCCACCCGGGAATAATGGGACCTATTATTATTATTATGTATTTAATGGTATTGTATTATCGATAACCTCATTTTACCTTGCGGTGTAGAGGCTGGTGCTTTATGCGCTTGCATCTGGCGGTACAATGCTCAACTTGCACCAGATTCGGGGCACAAAGTTGGAGTGCTCCATTTGTGCTTGTGCAGCAACCATTGTGTGCATGTGTGTTATGGTGATGTGTTGACCTTGTTACTCTATCTCTTAGGTTTGTGGTTCTGAGTATTTAATGGTACTCTGTTTAAATCACAGTAATACATATGTTTAAACATAGGAAAAAAAAAAACAAATAACAATGCCACAAAAGTATATTGTAATACTGATGCGGAGAGGGCTTTATTGAAAAATGAGTTAAAATTATACAAATGTATCAGTGACGATTTCTGCACACATGTTACATACTATTTTTCCTATGACAATTTCACATTCTGCAAGAAATTTCGTTTTCCCATTTGCATTTGTCAAAAACAAATTGAAATTTGACAGCTCTAGCCAATCATAAACTGCGTTCGGTAAGGTACCTCTGGCAGCTCTGTTTCCTTGAGATGGTTCGTTAAATACGGAGCGAGCCCGCCGAGGAGATCTGTGCCCGTTCGGTCAGTCCAGACGTGACCGTTTCGATGTAACTCGATTTGCTCGATGAAGTTTAACCGAGTGAACAGAGGATCTGAGCATGATAAGTGACAATTGAATGGCGGCGTTATTTAAGTCGCAAATTTTACGCTGTCACATTTTGCAGTAAATTTATAAAAACTACAAGTTTAGCGTTGAATATAAAATTATCAATAAAATGCTGCTTCATTTCGTCATAAACGAAGTGAAAGTTGTGCTGATCGAAGACAATAAAGAATTTATTCAAAAATTATTGAATGGTATGTTTTATCACTTATACATAATATTCATAAATTTCTAAAAATCTTTCGTTGATTAGAAATGGTTTTAGATTATAACTTCACAGTCGAGTTTTTCATTGAGGCCATTAGACAGGATAAATTAGTTAAGTTTGGCATTTTTTCCAACACTGTAGGCGAAAATTTGGAAACTATTTGAGAGATTGTTGCTCCAGTCAATTCCAATGTTGAAATTTCCCAAAATCAATCACCAGGTGATAATGTTGCTTCCACTTCCTCAGAAAAGAAATTGTGGATACGTGAATCTACACAAATGTTGATTAATCTCTATGAGGAAAATGACCTTTAATTTGAAACAGAAATTAAAAAACATGTGTGGCAAAAACTTAATATGATTTGACTTGGATCCAGTGTCGTCTTTTATATGATTAAGGCCCCGGGCCCAAGATAATGAAGGGGCCCTTCTAGAAAGGAAGTAACTCAATACAATACAATATATATTTTTATCTACGACCACTACTAAAAGTAGGCCTTTTAACGCTAGCTTGTTTCACTAAAAGTGACGTTTTATAGTTTAGCGTGGTTATAGAAATCAGCTGTTTACTTTTAACCCATGTGCTAAAAGTGAAGTGAGGTTGCAAAACTACAATTTCGAACTGGAAGTGAAGTTGTAAAGTTATTCTAGTTACTTCTTGCTTTACAGGTAAAGTGTTTTTGAAATAATTAACGCGTTATGTAATAAATACAGTCAGACGTGGAGTATTAATAATTACATTCTGTAACTGACCTTGCAGTACTGGCTTCGCAAACATTCGCCCGCGCGGCATGGGCTACTGTTTATTATGACAAAAATTAGAAGTGTTGTAGATGCAAACCTTTGTTAAATCGATATTATGGATTAATACCGGTAAAATTAAGGTCGTAGATAAAATATTGTATGCAACGCATGCTAAAAGTAGTTTATGCACGAGACATGTTATGAAACTCAGCCTTCGGCTTCGTTTCATGATTTTCATGTCTCGCGCATAAACGTTGACTTTTAGCACTTGTTGCATAAATAGCTATTAATATACCTGCTTTTATTTTTATACAACTATGTACTGAAACGAAATTAAAATTCTAATAAAATGTATATAAACACAATAGAACATAAGAATCCTAAAAATTAAGAAATATGTCATAATTATTGCTACACAATAATAAAAGATTTTTTTCTCGATTTGGTATGGGCAAAGTCCTGTATTATATCTTCAAAATTTAAATTCAACAATATGTCGCTTTCTATGCACATTAATGATAAAAGAGTTTAGCCTCTCTTGTAGCACAGTACTGCAAAGTTCGTTTTTTATCCTGCTTAACTTCGAAAATGAACGTTCTCCACTGCAATTAGTGATCATTAATGAATAATGACATGAAAATTCTAAGTGATAACGCAACGTTAGGAAATGTTTCTTCTAATTTATCAGTTCTTAAAATGTTAAACAGTAGCGAGTTATCAATTTGTTTAGTTTTATATACATCGTTAGTTCCTAAATACAGCGCTAAATGAATACATTCCGTTTCTAATTCTTCTCCATTTATAGCAAGGTGATAATATTCAGCAAACTTTTTACAGCTATCGTGCAACACATTTGGACTAATGGTTCTTAGTTGATAAACAGCCACACCGATTGTTTACTTTGATATATGCAGCAGATCTCTGCTGTAGTTAAGTTATCGATGAGTCGATAATTGGGATAAACACTTCCACTTTAAATTTATCAAATGAATACACAACTTTAATTTTTATTTTTTTACAAAATATTTAATGAATTACAGAATTATTAGTTGATCAATGCGCCTGTCGGGGGCCCCAAAAAATTGGGGGCCCCGGGCCCGGGCCCGCCTGGCCCGTGCCTAAAGACTGCACTGCTTGGATCCAGTGCGATACCAAGTGGAAAACACTGATTAAAACTTATAAAGACATTAAACAACATAACAGCACTTCAGGAAATCAAATCAGGCAGTGGGAGTATTTTTACATGATGGACAAAATATTAATTAAGAAACCAAAGATTTCTCCAGTTGCTACATGTAGTAGCAATATGGGTTTAATTATTTCTGGCAACACTACAAATGCGAATGCACTGGAATCTTCAAGCAATAGAATATTTTATAACGTCCAACCTGATGAACGAAATACTGAGTCTTCTTTTGCAAAGAGGCGCAGAGTGAATCCCATTGAACAGCGACATCAAGAAAGAATGCAACGGCAAGATCGTTTTCTAGAAATTCTCGAGAGAATTGCAACAAACCTTTAAAGGCAAAATAATGCTAATTAATAAGTGTTACTTTATCTTTATTAATGGAAGCTTATATACTATTGTTACTAAAAAAGAACTAGAACAATTTCTAAACGTGTCGTGTCATATCAAATTTTAATATCAGACGCTACAATATCAAACAAGTATAAAACCAGATAAATGAGCAGTTTTCCGAATAGTTATACCATCTTCTAAGCAAGAAATAATTCTAGCTCTTTACACTAATCCCATTCTAGGCACGATTGACAATTGCATTTTGAAATAATTTAATAGCTATTTATCGGTTGCAGGATATTAATCCCTTGTTTACATATAAAAAAGTAGGCTGGTAACTAAATCATAACTGATATGTAGGGTAATAGTCCATTACCGTACATGGCAACCATAACCATACAGCAACCGATAAACTATTGAACAAATCACGGATGTTATGAATCATAACAGCCTCAGATGTTTTCAATACAACATCTGCGGCAGTTATGATACTCATAACATTCCTAGATATGTTAATAGCTATTAACATATCTAGGAATGTTATGAGTATCATAACTGCCACAGATGTTTTGAAGAAGACGTCTAAGGCTATTATGATTCTTAACGTCCGTGGTTTGTTCAATAGTTTGTCGGTTGCAGTATACTAATGGTTGCCATATAGGGTAAAGGACTATTACCGTACAGATACAGTTATGACTTAATTACCAGCCAGAATTAAAAAATCAGTCACACAGCTAAAAACTAATCCTAGTTTTTTTTTGGTAGCAATAGTACCTACTTTTTACATGTAATTTAAATTTTTAAAACTAAATATTATTACAAGAAAAGTTTCTATTATTCCACAATCATGTATTTACTGTTTATATTTTCTCAAAGAAAGATTAGCTATAACACAGGACTACAGCTAATGGATTAGCAATGTCATTTCTTTTAACAGTAGCAACAGCATTATCTACTACGTTATTTGGATTGATAATTATATCTGCATCATCATTCAATAGTTCTTGTTCTACCATATCGTTAGGTATGTTGCCATCTAGTATAAATATATTATGCAATATATAAACAATGCAATCAGATCTAAACGTACGGTTTCCAACATTTTAAGCCTTCTGAATCGTCCTTTTAAGTACCTAAGCAAATGTGTGTTCTATTACAACTCCAATTTTGGAAAGTTCATGATTATAATTTTTCTGTCTTGCTGTTAAATTACCACTATTTTTAAATCCTACCAATAATTTGGTGGATAAAAGGTATGCCAAATCACCTATCATATGACTATTATTTGGAAAAATAACCGAGTTGGTACTGATTCTAGTGCTCAATTCCGAAAATTTATACAATTTAGCATCATGGACTAAACCAGGTATTCCAGCAAAAACATCTAAAAATAGTTTTTTGCTATCGCATACCCCTTGCAAAAGCACCGAATGAAACTGCTTTCGACAAAAGTACGAAGCAGGATGCTCTTTGGATTCTAATATGCGAATATGTGACCCACCTATTACACCAATAACACCTAAAAATGATATACGCTTATTAAATGATTTTACTAAAATATTAACATTTATTAGCTTACCAGGAAATCCATTTATGGCTTCAAAATCAGGAATAATTTATTCGGCGCGTTCTGCAGATGGCCACACAATTATTGTGTAACGTTGATTATTTCTAGTAACCTATTACAGGTTCTGTAGACTGTATTTGCTGACACCAAATCTATCTGCTACTGATCTAAGAATAATAATTTTATTTACATAATTTTAAATTTTCTTTCCAAAATTAAACAAAGATTCTACATATTTAACTATGTTTTAAATATAATTCTTAAAGATCTTTGGTATGTACATGCATACTTACCTAAAACATTCCAACATATGCTAAACACCACAAAGTTAACAATAACAGCTTTTTGGTCGCTATTTCAGGACGTCCATTAGTAACGTTGTTATTAGTGGTTTGTATTGTTTGCAATTTAATTAATAAGTTTTCAAACGTACTTGAAGAACTTCGAAAATGCTGTCTAAACTGTTCATCAGAAAAGCGAGACACTATTTTTTCAGCTTAATTGTTCACTTTAGAAATAATATTTTTTTCGTCGTCGTCTTCAAATTCATCAAAAAATATCGTATTTGCTACTTTCAATACAGAAGTTCTTTCAGCATATCGCGACAAGTTTGTGACAAGTGACAGTGGAGCATTCGGTATATATTTTCTGAGATTCGATGTTCGGTAGTCACGTGAATAATACCCGATTTGCTACTTAACGAACGCAGTTATAATATGAATATTCGAGCACAGAAAGTGGTCAATTTCCGCAAGCAAAAATTATATTTTTGTTTCATGTGATTTAATATTTTGATCATATTTCGAACATTATTGATTCTAAAAAGGTTTCTTTTCAATTTTTATAACAAAAATTTATATCTGGAAGGATACTACAAAATATTTTGAAATCAGCCTATCTCAATCACTAGGGTCAATTTCGGAAAATTCACATTTTTACTCCTAGCATGCAGTTATATAAATGAGAAAATAAACCAAATAGATAAATCCCTCTGAGGGTGTATAAAAACCACCCAATCATTATGCTTAAAAATATAGAAGGTATGAGGTGTAAAGTGATTAAAAGTGGGACATACTGTAGTATGTACCACATATAACCTATAAAAAATAATACCTTAGACGAAGAGACCGTGTTAAAGAATATCGGATACTAGGGCTAATGTAAACTCAATCGTAATGATTTATTGGAGTGTAACTACAAAAATTACACTAAATGTTGCTCTATTAATGAGAATAAGAATAATTAATAAATAACTTACCTTATTACTTTGGATGGATATGGTATTTCATTCATTTTTAAAAACGATTTCAATAGTTGCATGCAGTGTAGTCCAATCTCTTCTTCTGATAATGTTTCCATTATAGCGACTCCATCACCTCCTACCCACCCTAAAAGAATGTTGGGTTGATTAAAGACTAAGTCAAATCCAGATATATATCTTGTCCAACTGTCTCTTCCAGTCAATATAATATTTCTTCTCCAAATTAATTGAAATCCATCAGTATTCCACCACTTTTGGTCAAATACCAAATATATTTTACCTATATTGCCATAGCCCATACAGTCAATAGCTTCATTTAAGTGAATTGGTAAAGGTGGTTCAAATAACGGGAAAACACTATCTTTTAGAACGCCGATTGAGGCAGTAACAACCACATGATCACAGTTAATAATATATCCATTCTGGCATGTAATTTGTACATTATTATTGGATTTTCTTTTCCAGCAAATCTTTGAAGCAGGAAGATTGTATTTTAAAATGCCACTTGGAAGACTAGTAGTAAGAATATCAATAAGTGATTTGTATCCGTTTTCTAAATTTATGTGTGCTTGGCCATTATTTCCATTACAAACGTATTTCCCCCATTCTCTGGCAGACAATTGTCTTAGACTAGAGCAAGCATTATCTATCACTTGGAACCTCAAATGCCAATCAAATAATTCCAATTTCCTCTCAGAAGTATCTGTAGCGTCATTATTAGACTTTAAGTATTCCATGAACTTTTCTTCTAGATATTCACCTACAGACTGTGGATAACTGGAACTATCAACAAACTGTTCACAGAGTTCTAAAATTCGTCCTACTTCAAAATCTACTTCATTTACCATGTAGTCGTCAAAAATATAACCATCATCTCGTACATAAATTCCAAGACCTTCGCCGGATGTTACTGCAGATAATAAATTATGTTTTTTTGCCAAATTGTGCAAAAAGCTACCTGTTCCATGAATCCATTGGGCACCAACATCAATAAACTGATCACCCACAAGAACACTTTTTATTCTACCTCCGGCTTCATCCTGAGCTTCCAAAATTATTATATCTTCACAACCACCTTCAATTAGCGTATGTGCTGCTCCCAAACCAGCCATTCCTGCACCAATAATTGCTATTTTGCAGTTTTGTGTTCTGAGGATCCTGTATCCAAAAATATGCAATGTAATAGTTTGGTAGTTCAACATAAACCTTGTTAGCCTTTTTACAGCTGATACGTATAAAATGACCAATATACAGCGTGTTACAGAAATTAGGTGCTTTAATTTTAACCCATTGCAAAATTTGTTAAATGGAACAACTTTTTTATTTGCCACTTTCCCAAAAACACATATATTTTAACCATATTTTCCTCCCAATAATTTCATGAGTCATTCGTATCCTTTATTTATTTCTAATTCGCGATGATTGTGATAAAAATCTGATTTTGTCAAGAAAAACATAGTCAAACGAAAGTTGGAGCCAGCAAAAATTACTTGAAAAGAAAAGTTTTGTTACATATTATATCAATGTCAAGGGCCGAATAAAACAATAAAAGCTCTAAAACAGTAGTACATAAAGAATGTATTCTATTTGGAGAGTTCCATCAGATGATCAAGAAAATTTCACGTCTTGGGTGCTGTGGCTCTATGAAATTTTGGTAATCCCTTATTAAGCAGTTAAAATTAAAGCACTTATTTCTGTAAAACCTTGTCTATAATTATATGAACTGTCAGCTAGCATTTAATCAAGGTCCGTAAATCACGTTTGCTTTGTATGAACAAAGCAAACGTGATTTACGGACCTTGGCATTTAATAATATTTAGCAGAGCAGATATTTGAATTTAAAAGAATAATTTAGAGAAAATTATATAAAAAGGACTGCAAATTGCAAGTTGTAAGTGTTTATAGAATGCAATTTGATTTTAAAAATTTAAAATATAATCTGAGAAAATATGAAACAAACAAGCAGCAAAAACTAACACTATTTATGGAGAAATTTAGTAGCTAACTAAAAGATGTTTCATCGAAATGTGGTCATGCAAAGAACTTTATTTAAAATAATTACTCTTTTGGTAGTATCTATTACATCACAACATTAAAGCTGTAATGATTTGCACAATTTTCATAGATGGAATGGAAGACTTTTTGTTGCATTTTTTTATAATAATCATGACATTTTTATCTAATTCATATTTGATACTTTTATATTTAGCATTTCTTGAGATATTAACATATTGTTTCTCCTAGTTCGAGCTTTAAAAAACTTTTAAAAACCGATTACGTGTTAGATATCCTATTAAATTTATGTTTTACACTCTAGCGTCTATGGGTATCGCATGAAACCATTATATTTAGCTTCAATTTAAACGACTCCTCATGGTCAGCAAGTTTTCAGCAAAACTTAATTAAAACTATTTCTAGCTTAAGACTCAACCTGTAGAAGCAGTTTAGTTGTAAGTTAATTTTAAGGAAGTGCAGTTGTTTGAATATCTGTATGTTTCTATTTATTGAAAATTAAGGAGATTAAATTAGTGTGCATTGTATAATCCTCTTCTCCTTTAAGATAGCTAGACTTGCATTTATTTAGCTTCCTAGAACATATCACTGTCCATTAGCATATTTCCCATATGGGTGCACTAAGCCACTAAAAGCATTGGATATTACATATGGAAATTCATAGGAAGCACAAGTATACGGAGTGCTTAAAAGTTACACCGATGACCTTCAAGAGGTTATGCTCTCAGCATTTCCAAACAAGAGTACCTTGTTGTGAGAAAAAGTCTAAGATTTTCGACAACCTATCCAACTAAAAATTTCAATTGTACAAAGTTACAATAAAAAACATTCCCCCATCCTTGCATAAACTACCCCTTCTAAACTTTATAATAACTTATTTCAAAGTCAAAGTCCTCATAAAAAGTAGCGTATTTTATTTATTTATTTATTTCGTACTCAGCCAATAGCCGTTAGGCCAATTATAGACGTCGCTGTACATTTTATGGGGACTTCCAACCCCACTAAAGACTGTCATGATGTTATTATGACTTCCGGGACCAACTATTTCCGTGGCAGCCATACCACGAGGCGCCGAGTGAAGCAGCCGTGAAATTCCCATCCAAGTTCCGACCAGAGAGAGCACTGCTTAACTCTACTGATCGTGCATGGACGCTTGTTCAAGCTACACCATCCGAGACCTAAATATATATGCCAAATTACACCAAATTTGCTTTATCTGTAGGTACTATTTTAATTATATAAAATCGGTGCTTTTATTACCCTTCTTTGGACTATAGCTCCCATAAAACCATAATAGCTATTTATGCAACAAGTGCTAAAAGTCAAGGTTTATGCACAAGACATGAAAATATCGAGTGCAATAACACTTTTAGCACAAATTTCAATACAATATTTTTTCTACGACCTTAAATTTACAGTAACAGTTATAGTTTATGTCATAGTAAAGAGATGGCCGTGACCGGCGCAGGTGAATGTTTCTGCAACCGGTAATTGTCAAAGATAGTTATCAAAGGTAATTATAATAGTACAGATTTTACTTTATTCATTACATAATGCTTTAATTATTTAAAAAACACTTTACCTCTAACGCAAGAAGTAACTAGAATAACTTTACAATCTCACTTCCAGTTTAAAATACACAAATTCACAAGCAGCTGTTTAGTTTTAGCACATGTGCTAAAAGTAAACAGCTAATTTCACTTTTAACATGCTGATGTATAATACGTCATACGACAAGCTAGTTCTAAAAGACCTACTTTTAGTAGTGGTCGTAGAAAAAATACTTTTATGTGAAATCAGCATTAAAGTACCTCGAAATTGTCATTAAAATACGAGAAATCGGCAGTAAAGTAATCCATTGTTTTACGACCTTTTTTTTAGGTGGCGAGGCGACAGATAAACAATGTAGTATAGCAACACCAACAATCTGCATAGAAACCATAGCACACCAATAAATCACAAGGCCAGCACAACGATGACGCAGTAGTCTGTAACCAAAATACTGAATCCTTGAAGTTTGTCCATTGTGAGCAGAGCCGTCATCTTTGTGCTTTGCCGAGTGTTGCTCTTACCTCTAAAGAGCAAAAATAGCAGATATTTCAAAATGGTTTGTACATAACATGGGACGGTGAAAGCCCCTTACCAATACTTCAGCACACTGTTGGCATAGAGTGGTTTTTGCTATTCACCCACTCCTTAAGACACAAGTAATTTTCACAATCTGTTAAACGGTGCTTTCAATGTAGTATGACCGTTATTATAATTATTATGTTGTGTAATATGTTACAGGCAACTTCTATAAATCAGCCATTTGATATAATGTCTAGACAATTTATGTACTAATGCTCTTACGAAAATTTTTCATATATAAGGTGTTTCAATAGTAACTGACTGTTTCCTTTTTTGGATAAAACATATGATAACAGGAGTATTTTAATATTTTTTTCTTTATTGTGAAACTGATACATGGGAATTATGTATAATATACAACACCGTTCAAATGGCCGTCTCGGTTCCTCTGACAGACGACCATTCTTTTGGCCATTTTTGCATATCTTCTGTAGTTATCGAGATTCCCTATGAAAACATTGAAATTTGGCAACCCTGTTCATATGGCCGAATAAGTCAATTGCATGACTTTTCTGCTGTTGTAATAAATTACACATTGCTTTATAATAAACTCATACAACTCATACATTATATAGCTTTCATTTATTGCATACTCTAACATTAAATTCTAATAAAAAAGAAATCCTTGAATCAAAATAAACAATTCAATAAAGTTATTAAGACTGTGTTTCACTTATATCTTTACACAATAGTTTCACAAGGTATAAGTTACAATACTGTTTTAAATCACTATTATACATAATTAAACATACCCTGTATATTCATTTGTAATGTCGTGCACAAAATATAAATCTATTCTTATATAATTTTTGGAAATGTTACATTGAATCACAAAACTTAACCCTTCTACATAAATATATTGTTGTAGATTTATTTATTTATTTAAAATGTATACAACTTCAATAATGAATAAACGTTGAAATGCATCAATAAAATTTTGTCTTAAAAATATACTTAATAGGAAATTCCCGAAAACAACCTTGTTTGTTTAACTGCCCAAATTAAATCATCCTTTGAGTTACAACTTGCTGATAGGCTGTTGTAGTACATTACTGTAAGGAAAAAAATTGTAAACAGGTCTTACAAGCACATTATATTAAAAGCAGTATAAGACTTAAATCGGTACCTACAGCAGTTAAATCTTGATTATGTAGACTTTGTCAACTTTAACTCATGTTAAATTAAATAAATAAAATGTTTACATTTTCTGTAATAGGCAAGGAACTACTGCTTACATCATATGCCTGTCTCTATATTTCTTTCAAGATGGATCAAAATATTAGTATTAAAATGTACTGCTAAACCAGTACATCACATCGTCCACAATAAATGTAACTAAGCTGGCAAAGGGAATGCAATTCTGAAAGTCTTCCAATACTAAATAATGCAAGTAAATGATTTACTGCTAGATTTTTTCAGTTCTTATTGTCTTTAAATACAATTTAATGTCATCGTATGTAAATGTGCATAACAAAGCTACTTCCTCCATAAAAAAATAGTGTGATTTATTTCATTGCACTATTAATATTTTTTAATATGCCATTTGCTTTCAAATTTTTAAATGAGTTGGATTTGTAAAGTACTTACTTGTTAGTATTGATAATTCGATCAGCCTCTCTAAAACCAGTTTCAATAGCTCCGTGGACAGTAGAATAATAATGTGAATGAGTTGCTTCACCAGCAAATAATACAACAGGATTGCCATTAACATACACAGGTTCTTCAAGATCTTGAGCGAAAACGTTGCACTCCTCAGATTTAACGCTCCTATAGGAATAAGAGCCGCAAATATGTGGATCTGACTTCCAAGCAGAACTATAAAATGTAATTACACTGTAAACATTTAATATCTATGGAAAAATATACTAGAGAATTAGTACTGTGTTCGTGTGCTAACATTCTAATCACTACATAAGATGTGCAAGAAGCATGATTAATTTTAAATTTCCCCACTACTGAAACCAACCACATTATGAACGTTATACCTGTACAAAACATTATTCTACTGTTATATCAAAACTGCTACGCAATAACTGCACTTTTACTACAGTGTTACAGTTGTCACATTATTCCATTTGTATTTGTATTCTCTTAAAATCTGAAAAATATGAAAATAATGTGCTTTCCTCACATTTTTAGGTAGTCTCCAGCTTGTTTTACTATTATCATATGACAATAATTATATTCTGTCACAAATGTTAAACTTACCATAAAATATCATCTGGTTGAGGAATATCATACTTATGTCCGAGAAATTTTCGCAACAAATACATACATCCATCCACTATTATATCATCAGCAAGTTGTTCTACTGCGAATGTATGACTACCCACAATCCAAGCCAATAAGATGTTGGGATGACTATCAATTGGATAGAATCCTGACACATCTTCTAGCCAAGATTCTCCATCCTATCACATATTTATGTTTTTAATAATAAACAAAATACTAGCATTTCTTTACCTTAACAGGTCCATTTGAAAATTCATTTAATATGTTATTTCGATCTTCTTCTGTCCAAATAAAACTGAATCCTTTGGGATCATCATGCCACCATTGAAAGGGAAACTTGAGTAACACTTTATTAACTGTTCCAAAACTTAATCCATTAATTGCATTCTGTTTCTTGACTGGTAATTCAGGTGAAAACAAGTCCTTATATTTTACTTTTAGCACACCTAATGGGAGCGTAATTATCACATTATCTGCATTATACGAAGAACCATCTAGACATTGAACAGTAACCCCATTTAATGCATTCTGGTTCCAAATAATTTTGTGTACTTCTTTATTAAAATACAGTTTGTCATCAATTGGCAAACAATTGTCCAAATGTGGATATTTCTTCTGAAATTAATTTTACTACTTAACTGCTTAAATAGCCATCTAAACATATATTGAAATAGATACAATTAAATTGACTTATGATACTTATAAAACATGAATAAGAGTAGCACCACATGTTTCACTTATATATAACTATAAAATAATTACTTCTGAAAAAATGCAATTGAAACCAAAAATCTAAATAAATAATTTATAATATTTGTATTTGTTGTATTTTATTGAGACTTGGAATATAATAATTTAATTTATTTAGTTTAAGATTGAAAAAGATACAAATCAAATGCCTAATATAGGTATTAACTGCCACATAAAATGATACAAATAATAACAGCCTAATAGAAACGTTAAAAATCTGGTGTGATACACTCATAAAACTTCCTTCTACAGTGATCTTATATTTAGCCAAAAATTTTATCTTTAATTTTTACATTTGTCAAAAATTCTGCAAAAACGGTACAATATAGAGCGTTAGTTCAAGAGACACATTTTCTCTAAAATTTTAAGCTGAATTCAAAAACGTAATAATATACCGGGTGTTCTATTTAAAATAGGAGTTAATAAAAGAAATATTAAAAAAACCAAAAGAAACCCATTTTAGAAGTATTCAACTGGAAAATCACCTATCTCACATCAATACACATTAAAAATGTAATGAAAATGTAAAGTTTGAAAAAAATCGTTAGGAGCCGTTTTTGAAAAAATCGAAAAAAGCGATTTTCTTCGAAAGCTTGCTGTCTCATCTACATAGTACACAAAACTTATATATGAAGTTTCAACGCCATACCTCTTTTCGTTTTTGAGATATTCTGTTCACAGACACACACACAGACAGACCAATGAACAAAAACATGTTTTATCTACGACCACTACTAATAGTAGGCCTTTTAGAGCTAGTTTGTTTCACTAAAAGTGACGTTTTATAGTTTAGCGTGGTTAAAGAAATCAGCTGTTTACTTTAAGCGCATGTGTGGTATAAAGTGAAGTGAGGTTATAAAACTACAATTTCGAACTGGAAGTGAAGTTGTAAAGTTATTCTAGTTACTTCTTGCGTTACAGGTAAAGTGTTTTGAAATAATTAAAGCGTTATGTAATGAATAAAGTCAGATGCGTAGTATTAATAATTACCTTTCGTAACTGACCTTGACAGTACTGGCTCCGCAAACATTCACCCGCGCGCCAAGGTCTACTGTTTATTATGACATAAATTATAAGTGTCGTAGATGCAAACCTTTGTTAAATCGATATTTATGGATTAATAACAGTAAAATTAAGATCGTAGATAAAATATTGTATGCAACGCGTGCTAAAAGTCGTTTATGTATTTTCATGTCTCGTGCATAAACGTAAACTTTTAGCACTTGTTGCATAAATAGCTATTTTGGGTTCAGGGGACTCTAAAACATGAAGATTTGTTGAAAACTCAATTTCGAATTTTTGAGGTGAATCCAATACTTAAGTAATCTTTTGAACAAACTAACAAGTCTACGAAAACAACTAAATAAAGAAGAAGAGAAACGATAAAAGGAACGCTCAGAACTGAAGCAGGAACTACAACATTTAACAAATAAGTTGAAAAATTATGATCGAAGAAACAACAGAAGGACGATTAAATATTCACTATGGCAATTAAAGAAATTCTCAACCGTAAAGAGGAAAGAAGAAGAAATAAAAGGGTGGTTAGCGAGAATAAAGAAAATAGAGATATAAAGAAAAAGAGAAGATGGGAAGAATAGAGAACTAAAAATAGAAACATGAAACGTGAGAAGCGTGTATGAAGAAGGTGCTTTACAGAATTTAGAAAATATAATGGATGAGTACAAATTAGACATACTAGCGGTACAAGAAACGAAACAGCTAGGAAATGAAATAACCCATGTAGGAAAGAAAGTCTTCTTTGAGGGTGGAGGTAGTATAGATGCTTTGGCATTGGATTTATTATGAGCGAAAAATTAAAGAGGATGGTGGTGGACTATAAAGCAATATCGGACAGGTTATGCTACATAAGAGTACGTGGAAATGTAAATGAAAACCAAATAAGGATAGTAAGCACAAGCCGCGATCACAAGAACATACACAAAGTAACTTAGATTTCTCCAGTGGCCAAGTCAAAAATCAAATCGATCACAGTAAGTCTATGTCAAATTCGAGGTTAGCAGGTTAGGTTTAGTGTCAGTCTGTGTCAAAACTGACGCAAAACCTAACCTGCTAATCTCGAATTTGACATAGACTTACAGTGCTACCAACATATTATGCAAACGTTTGCATTTCACAGCCCGCTCAGGATCAGTTTTTTTTGGATCTCCTGATAAATATCAAATTCCATTTTACCATCATTTGTAATGATACTGCCCAGATATTCGAATGTAGTAACCTCTTCTAAGATCTCCTGATTGCATGTTATCTGTTTATTTTTGATTTGTTGTTGTTTCTTGTTTATCACCATTAGTTTTGTTTTACCAATATTTATTTCCATTTTCATTTTATCTATTTCTTTATTAATTTTTGCATTTTGTGATAACTAACCTACATTAGGCAGTCCATTTCTATGGGGCTTAGATTTCTGTGTCCTACACGGGTTAGTAATTTAGAGGTTTTTCTCTTATGTTTTTTAGTACTCTGTCCATTACTATTATAAATAGTAACACGCTAAGACTGTCTCCTTGCTTTATGCCTTTCTTTAAATATAACTCTTCTGATTTTTCTCCATTTATCTGTATTCGTATTCTCATATTTCGATATATGTTATTTACCACTGTTATCATCTTTTGAGATATTTCTAAACTTTCCATTGCATTTTGTATTACTTCATTTTGAACTGTATCAAAGGCTGCGTTAAGGTCTATAAATGCTAAGATTAATTGTTTCCCTGTTTATTTGTATCTATCTATTACACTTCTTATAATAAATATATTGTCTGTTTTCTAAATCCCGCCAGCTCTTCTTCTAATTTATTTTCGATCTGGTTCCTTATTCTTTCTTCTATTATTCTTGTATATACAGGCAGACCTTGCCGTTCGTGGATTTGAGTTTCGCTGAGTTGATTTTACGCGGGGCACTTATGTGCTCCCTTTTCTTTGCCGTTCGCGGATTGCTTTTCCGTTCGCGCGTTCGGGGATGGAATTGCCAACGTTAACTGTTTCAACTTTCACACACTAAGTAAATAAAGCAGATGTATGCGGTTTATGTCATGAACACCTAAATAACATTATTTATCATGAACTTGTAAACACACTTATCGAGCCTATTCCTTTGAATCTCTTATTACCAAATTGAATCTGAAATAAATTGTAAAATTATAACTTGAATAAACAAATGGACATTCAGACGTTTCTGCCAAACATTTTTGAGATTGCATAGTATAAATAAATCTAGTTTATGGAACCTAACCCCGTTTTTATCATTTATGTGTTTACTTGCGTATCGCGGTTTTGTGCTTCGCGGCATTCTTCTGGAACGTAACACCCACGAACGGCGAGGTCTGCCTGTACTTTAATTATCATGGGTGCCAAGCATATCATTCTCTATTTATCACATTCTGTCAGATCGCCTTTTTTATATATTGGCAGAATTATGTTGTTTTTCCAGTCTGTATGTATTCGGTTTGTTCTCCAGGCCTCTCTATAGATCTTTTCCATTGTGGTCCCAGATATTTTACCATCTCTGGATCTATTTTGTCTTCTCCGGGTGCTTTTCCTATCTTTAATTTTTCAATGGCTTTCTCTAGTTCTTCCATTTCTATGTCTCTCTATCTACTTCCTCTTCTTCCTGTCTTTCTCTTCTTACATATTCTCTTTCTGCTCTGTGCTCCTCTTTTAAGTCGAACTTTTCCATATAGGGTTCCTCCATATTTTGAGAATATGCGTTGTATTCAATTGTAGCTCCTTATTTTTATTTCTTATTCCTTTAATTTCTTTCTGTTTCTGTCCCTTAATTGCCTTAATTTTATTCCAGAATAATCTATTGTTTGTCCTATATGATTTGTTCAATTGTCTTCCCAATTCCTCCCAGCTTCTTTGTTTCGCTACTTTTACTGTCGCTTTTGCTATGTTTCTTCTTCTTATATATCTTATCTTCCTCCCTTTTTGTCTATTTTTTTTCCAGAACTGCTTCTTTTCTTTAATTTTTTCCTTTACTTCTTGTGTCAACCAGCTTGTTCTTTTACAGTTTCCGCAAATATCTAATGCTGTTCTGCACATTATCTCTTTCATGATCTCCCATCTTTCTTCCATTTTCCATTTTTTATTTAACTCCAATTGTTATCGAAATTTCCCATTCGTCTCTTTTTGGTATTTATGTCTTAACTGTTTATTCTTTAAATTACTTATTTTTATTTTACAGTATTCTCTCTTATTTTCTTGTTTTCTGGTTGTAATTTGTAATTCCGCCGTTACAAGACTTTTCGATTTAGTGATATGGAGATATCGGTCTTTCTGAGAATATATGAGTCGGCCAAGAGCAATCCATGCCAGACGTATTCTTCGAGTAATATCTGTTGTCTGGTTTTGTTTTCCCAACTTAATTATTTTGTCTAGATAAATGTAGCTGTCGACCCTCTCAACCTTAATTTCATCCAATATGAATTCATTATTATCCGTTATCACTGTTTGACATTATCTTTGTTTCTTTAGATCAGTGGTCGCCAACCTCTTCAATGTGTTGAGCTACTTGTTAATTTTGGAATAAACAGCGAGCTACCCACACGGAAGCCACGTAACGCAACGTAAATGAAATAATCCACAGTTAATTTATCATTATATGTATTTATTTTACTATTTATTTAACTGGTAATACATAATACATAGGTACTAATAATAACTACATTCCTACCTACCAAACGAAGTTGTTTGAAAAATAAACACAAACTTTTATCCAGCCACAACGGCATGTCACGTAAGATTTAAAAATAGTTAATAATAACAACAAAAAAGTAACGCACTATCATGAACATAAACATTGAAAAATAAAAAAGCACGTTCAATGAGAAGGCTGACACTCAAACTCATCGATAATTTTTTTAATGTTTGCAGTATAATTTGATACAGCCATTCGAATACAATTATCCAAATGTTCATCTGTAAGTCGATTGCGATATTTGTTCTTAATAAACTTCATATTGGAAAAAGAAGATTCACACAAATAGGTTGAACTGAATAATGCTTTCACTTTCAAGGCAACACGGCATAGAACTGAATATTTGTCTTTACTTACAATAGGCCAGATACATTTGGTACTTGAGACTAACGATTTTAAGGCTAAATCATTTTGAAAATCAATTACTTCCATTTCTGTTGCAGCGATGTCTTCGCCAAAGTTCTGCATAACACAAGTTGCAAACTGTTGGATATCAATTTCCATAAAGGGTGAAACAACAAACTGCGCTACTAAAGCCATTTCGTTGAAATCCTTAAAACGATTTTTGAAGTTATTCTTCAGGGTAGAAACTATTTCTACATGATATTTGCTGTCATAGGGTTCTAATGGATTTTGAGATATTTTTTCTGAAAGAATAGGAAAATGCTTGGCATCGCTGTTAATTAGGTTTTGTTCCCAAAACTCCAGCTTTTTGATAAATGCTTTTATATCAGAAATCATTTCTGCTAGTTCTTTGTCTCTCCCCTGAAGCTGCAAATTAAGTTCGTTTAATTTCTCGGTAATGTCCACGAGAAAACCAAAATCTCTAAGCCAGATTGAATTTTCTAGTTCCGGAGTCGGTTCATCGCGTTTTTTGAAAAATTGAACTATGCCAGATAGGACATCATTAAAACGTTTCAGCACCTGTCCTCTACTTAACCATCGGACTTCAGAGTGAAGGAGTAGGTCCCCGTATTGACAGTCAACTTCATCGGCCAAGGTTTTGAATAATCTTCTTTGTAACGCTTGAGCTCTAATCTTGTTCACAATTTTTACCACCAGTTTCATAACGTTGTTTAGTTTCAGGAAATTTCCACATAATGCTTCCTGATGGATAATGCAGTGGTAAGAGAGAAATTGCGGAAAAGTTTCATCTTTACGACATAACGCCACCAGACCCTTATCAAAACCCACCATAGCTGGAGCGCCATCGGTTGTCAAGCCTACCATTTTCGATATTGGAATTTTCTCGGAAGAAATAATATTTTTTAAATGAGAAAACAACTCCTGTCCAGTAGTGTGTCCTTTCAGTGGAATAAACTTCAAAAGATCTTCTTTAATCGTAAAATCACTAAAAACCATCCTGACGAACACGGCCATCTGGACAGTGTCAACGACATCTGTTGATTCATCCAGTTGAAGTGAAAAATAAACACAGTTATCTAAGTCAGTTCTTAACTGTAAAAAAATATCATTGCTCATTACTTCTACACGTCTCATCACTGTATTAGCAGAAAGTTGCATAGATTTTATAGCTGAAACTATCTCGTCTTTGTTTCTAAAGTTGGCAAATAACGAGTCAGCAGCTTCTAAAAACGCCTGTTTTATCATTTCCCCGTCTTCATAAGGTTTCTTTTTTTGTGCAATTATCTGGGACACACGGTACGATGCTTCAGTTGCAGCCTTAATTTTGTCGATTGTTCTTAAAAATATTGATTGTTGTCCAATTAACTGCTTTTTTAACTGTTTCAGTTTCTCCTTTCTGGCGACAGAATGTAGTGGGAATGATTTTTCAAAATTAGAATGTACAGTTTTATGATGTCTCTCAATATTTCCTTTTTTAGCAACGGAGACCGAAGTATTACATAACAAACACACATTTTTATCTTTAACTTCTGTAAAAAAGTATTGTTCTTCCCATTCCGAATGAAAGTGGTATGTCTTTACCTTCTTACAACTGCTTGCCATAATATTATTTTTTGTTGTTCACTACTAACCCAACCGCTGGACGTTGGTTACGCGTTCAGTTTTAAACTAAGCGCAATGTCGCCGCGCCGTGCGTATTTATCCCGTTCAAAGCAATCCAGATCGTTCTCGCACACTAACGCACTGGTCCGGCTGGTCGGTTCTAGCCGATTCTAGCCGATTCTAGCTTGATGGCGTCAGCGGCAGATCGCTCGCCGCAACGTTGCCGCTGTTTATGTTTAATATTATGAGAATTAGATTTTTTTGTGGAATTTTAGGAAGCTTCTCTGATTTTGTATTTTTTAAATTAAAATCGTTGTGAGAGCTACCAGAATTGCCCCCGCGAGCTACCGGTAGCCCGCGATCGACAGGTTGGCGACCACTGCTTTAGATTCATACTTAAGCCTACCTTTCCAGATTCTAATTTCAATTCTTTTAACATCTGTTCTAATTCCTCCGGATCTGAGCTAATTAAGACTATGTCATCTGTAAACAGAAGATGGCCTATAAACTTTTTGTCTATGTTTACGCCTTTGTAGCACCAATTTAAATTTTTAAAGATGTCCTCTAAAGCCAAGTAGTTTGAGTGACATAGTATGTCCCTTTTACGCCTCTTTTCAATGGGATTTTTGTGGTTTGCATCATGTTTTTATCTGGATTGGCATCATCACTGTAGAGAAATTGAAAGAATACAGCCTTAATAGTGGACAATCATAAAGACCTTCACAATGTGATACATGTGTCCATGTATACCAATGTTCAAGTAAGTATCGTGCTCAATGTAACTTTTTGAATACCAATTTGTTTGATAGAGGTTCAGTTGCAGCCTGGGGAGAAATTTCCCTAGTAGCTTCCACAGAACTTGCAGTTTTGAATATTAAAAACCGTAGTGGTGACAGATATACAGAATGTTTAAAAAATACTTTCGGATATTTTACCTACTTAAAAATCACATCAATACAAACAAAAAAGTCCTAATAAACATGGGTTCGAAAATCAACCGTTTTCGAGGTACAGTAAATTATTTACTTAGAGTAGGAGTGCAGAATCGTATTTACCACGTCTGTTATGGAAGTGGATAAAACAACATTTGTTTGAGTATTTGTAAGTGTCAATATTGTTATTGTTGTTGTCACTGTTTGCTATTATTTTCAAATATTTTAGAAAATGTATACCAGCGCGGAAATGGTAGATATGCATTTCGTGTATTGAAACGCCAATGGTAATTTTATGAGGCATGTCGCTTGTATGCCGAACCATTTCCGAAACGTGCACTTCCGTGTGAAAATTTTTTTAAAAATTTACATCAATGTTTATCCAAAGTTGGTCCATAAAAATCAAGAAACGGTGGTGGTGATCAACCTAGATCAGTTTCTACTCTTGAAGTGGAAGATTAAAGAAAATCCAGGTACCAGTACTAGAAGACTTTCTGCCGAAACAAATATTAATGCTTCCCTAATTTGGAGAATGTTACGTGAAAAGCAATTGTATCCATACCATATTCAAAGTGTACAGGCACTTATTGTGCCTGATTACTGATTATGCTGCTCATCTGGTGCACTGACCAGAGTTGCGGAAAATGCAAACTTTGTTAGTGAAGTCTTATTTACTGATGAAGCTAGTTTCACAAGAAATGGCATTTTTGATTTCCACAACAGCCCATGTTTGGTCAGATGGAAACCCTCATGCTATTATTAAATCGAATCATCAATGATTTTCAATCAACGTTTGGGTTGGTGTTTTTGGAGACCGTATGGTAGGACCTTTTTTCCTCCAAACCGTTTGACTGTCCAATTGTATCTTGACTTGCTGCGTAATGCCTTGCCACTATTGTTAGAAGATGTACCCCTCATTCATAGGATGAATACGTGGCTGATGCACGATGAAATTTTTCAATCGTGGTTAGAAATTTCCTAAACGAAAATTACAATGCAGCTGGATAGGGTGTAGCGGTCCAGATGTGTGCCCACCTAGATCTCATTACCTCAATCAGCTTTACTTCTGTATTTGGGGGTATTTAAAGTCGTTAGTTTATTCAAGCCCTGTGAATAATTTAAACAAATTGCGAGAACGAATAGAACATGCCTGCCAGACTGTTAGTATGAATCCAGGAATCTTTGAAAAAATGCGACGTTCATTTTTACAGAGATGCGAAGGATGTGTAAAAATGGAAGGAAGACGTGTAGAACATCTACTTTAATTATCTGTAATTAAAATGTTTTATTTACACGGCTGTTTCTTTTAATGGGTGGGGAACTTATTGAAATAACAAGTAATATTTATTTTCTTAAAAAATTCCATATCTTGAAAACGGCTCATTTTCAAAACCATGTTTATTAGGACTTTTTTGTTTGTATTGATGAGATCTATAAGTGGGTAAAATATCTGAACGTAGTTTTCAAACACCCTCTATACTAGTCATTTCAGAAGAATGTGCAGTACCATTTGTACTATGCAGAAGTCAAATTTCTTAAGTCAGAATAATTAAAGCCATACTCTAGCATGCATAAATTCCAGACCTGAATCGTATTGAATATTTCTGAGACATCCTTGGCAAGCCATCGAGAAACCATGCAAACCAACAAAACAAACAACAGAATAAATTTGTCAAAATTGAGAATGGACTTGACCAGAATCAAATAAGATCACTGATTTTATGTAAGGTTCATTTGTGTAAGGTGTAATTATTCATAATAGGAAAAATTAACTATTCACATTTTTTTTAAATTTTGTTTACTTATGCCTTAATCGTTTTTCTCAATAATAAACATTATTAAATAACTGAAAATTTAGGATGCAATAACAATTATTATCAGTTTTGGTTAAATATAAGGTAAAATCTATGGTGTAGCAGTTACTTAGAACAATGTAGTTATTATTTAAAACATAAATATTATAAAAATTGTATTTCTCACACACAGAAAAAAATTATAGCAGATATTGTCACAACTGCATTTTGTTTTATCCACTGCTACATAAACATGGCCTGATTTTGAAATTTATCTTAAACAAATAATAAAAAAAAAACAAAAGGTTTGAAACCACTGAAAGGAAGACACAAAATTACAGAAACATAATTAAGTAATACTAACAAAAATTTAAGAGTTAAATCAATACACTATACACAATCAATTGTTTCATTCTATGTAAGAATGCTTAATAATCATCACCCATATTTGCCACCTCTATACATGGTAAATATATAAATTTAAATGTGCAAACTCAATATTTACAAATTAATTACATAATACTTACCATTAAAACATCTAAAATTGTTTTATATCCCTTATTTCTCCAGTGTAGGTATTTGTCTCCTTCACATTGGCAATAATGGGTAACTCCCTTTGCAGATAAATCAAACCATGTTGGGGCAGCATCAAGGCATATAATAAGTTTATGAAACCAATCCGATGCTTCTCTTGCAATTTCCATATTTTCAGCATTATTGCCAAACTTTTCCTTAATTTGGTCATTGTACCTTAAACATAGAATACATTGTGTCACACAATTACTTCAAAGTGTTGCCTTTATTTATGTATACATTTATATATTTTTACTTGCAGATAAAGTTAAAATACTCTTTTCGTGTTTGAATTCAATTGACGACTATAGTATGTGAATCACATTTTGTAAATAACAAAACCAGCACCTTATTCAAACACCAACACGACTTATGAACTACATCTCTAACACCTTCCATTTTACAAAATAGGTAACAAATACAGTGCCTTCAGAAATGATCGAACGTTTTTGAATGGTCATTATTTTGGCGCCATTCATTTTAACTACGTGCAACGTATGAATAATATGTTGGTGGCACTGTAAGTTTATGTCAAATTCGAGGTTAGCAACAGCGTACAGTCGCGGAATTAAAAATCCGGACACTTAAAATGATTCAGTGTATATCTTACTTTACTTTACTTATCACGTTACGTGGTGAAATTAGTGAAAATCAAAATAATTACTCGTATATGACAGCATGCCTCATTTAAGAGTCGAACAAAAAATGCAAGTAATTACATTACCCAAAAATTGCAAAAATCATCTGTAAGACTCGTCCGGATTTTTAATTCTGCAACTGTACATACATCAAACAAGTACAGACACTCATGCCAACTGTTGAAAACTGTCTATAGAGTGCCTGGGACAGTAACTCGAGGGGTATTTCTAAGCTTCACTATCAGATGGCAGCACAAAGTTCTACCAATCAGAGCCAGTTACTGGCTCTGCTACCAATCATATGTGATAAAATGGAGCCATCTGTTAGTGCCATCGGAAAGTACCCCCCAGGAGCAGTTCAAGGTCATCCAAATCGGTATTTTGACATCAAAAGAACCGACACTGAGTGTCCCTACTTGTTTGATTTATGTACGCTGTTAGCAAGTTAAGTTATGTGTCAGTTTTGACACAGACTGATGCAAAACCTAACCTGCTAACAGAGCTGGGCAAATTACTTTAAAATAGTAATTAATTACCAAGTATTACCTCCCAATGAAGTAATTAAATTACCAGATTTTCAATTACCCAAATGAAATAGTAATTCAATTGTCAAGTGCTTGGTAATTGTAATTGCACAACATAAATTACTTTTTCAATTACTCTCACTAAAAATTGTTGTCCTATATTTGTATTTAGATAGCCATGTGTTAATACATTATTTTAAGCAAGCAAATTGAAATTTATAAATAACTATTATGAACCAATATCATAAAATTGTTAATGGAAAAAATTAACTCTCCACTTACCGCAGATACCGTGTGTCCACAGGGTTTTGCACCATGGAATCAGAGCAACATTAATTTATCCCAAAGATCAGCTCTTGCTTTTACGAAAACTTCTTAATAACTAACAAACCCTATTAAATTTATTTTTCTATGGTAATAAATGATTGAGTCGTATTCAACTTGACATATGGCGTCAAATTCTACATTAGGAGGTTAGGTTTTGCATCAGTTTTGACACAGACTGACGCAAAACCTAACCTGCTAACCTCGAATTTGACATAGACTTACAGTGCCACCAACATATTATTCATACGTTGTATTACCAAGACTATTCAAAAACGTTCGATCATTTCTGAAGGCACTTTATTTGTTACTTACAAATTCAATTTTAATAGTCAATGCTTAGCAACCGTTTGACTATCAATTGCCACCGGAAGAGTAGATCTTTAAAATAAACTTGCATCACTCCAGCGCCATGGTGCGTAGTCTTGTGGACGCACGGTATATTTTTCGCTTCTTGCACAATAATTATTAGAATGCTACAATGCTACATCCTGCACAGCTTACACTATATAAGACACAACATATGAATATCTGATCTACAAACATACATGCCTGCCTCAAATATCTCCAAGCCAGTAATTTAGTGTTTGAATTACCAGAAAGTAAGTTAATTACCGCATGTAATTTCAATTACCACAAGTAATTCAAATACTTGTATAGCAATTTAAATACTTTAGAATAATTTAATTACTCAAAAGCAATTGAGTAAATGAATGCAGTAATTAATGACTTTCAAAAAGTAATTGTCGAGTACTTTTTACAGCATAAATTCCACATTTTAATATTAATCCCATCGCAACCAAGAGAATTAGATTTAAACAGTTTTAAATTTGAATTTGGATTTAAAATGTGTAAATGCATTAACGTTATAAAAATCAAGTAGCTCTTTATCTTCACGAATATTGGAGTTGCTGAAGTTAAACAAAAGCATTATTAATTTCATTAGCATCACATAAATTGGAGGGAATTTCTGTATGTTGCAACCTGTTATAAATATCTGTTTCTTTTAATTCTTTCCAAACTGAATTAATATCGTTGTTTGTACGACATAGTTTAAATTCAAGGTAAGCTTTTGTCTCGTTTCTAAATGTAAAAGTTGTAATATTACTCAATGATTAATAATATTTCCAATGGGCAGGATTTTTAATTCTTTTAAACCTATCAAAGCTATATCTCTAAGTGACATCATATGTTTAATTTTTACAGTCAACCAAGGTGCCGTTTACAACATCGATTTCAAAAATTGTATGCCAAGGAATTGACTACAAATCGGCATTAAAGTTATAATTAAATCACAAAAACCTCTGAACAAATATAAAATTGGTTTTTTAAAAATTAAAATCTCTGTAGTCACAATAGATTAAACGATGAACAGACAGGTTATGCCCATTGACAACTTCTGCACTTGTAACTTCCTTATCGACAGAGACAACTATACAATCTATTAAAGTAGAGCTAGTCTTGGTAATACCTGTGGGTACATTTATGAAACCTAATGAATCTATCATCGACAAAAATTAAACAGCAACAATGTCATTAAACTTTAAAAGGTCAATATTGAAATCAAGATAAATTATTTCTTTCGAAGGAGGTGTTACTACTGATACTGCATCTTCAAGGGCATCTAAAAATTCAATATATGAAAACTCCTGTATTCTACAGACAATTCCAACGGTTAAACTTTTTGTACTTTAATTGTAAGCCACATTTGTGTACTCCAATAATTTAAAATATCTGATACGGTTTTCGTTGTTTAAACAACACTATCCCTACATACTTATGCCAGCACGGGTAGACTAAGAGGGGGACTATACTGTAGGCCCATGCAAATCTTGTTCCTACAAGTAAAACATCTGCCCCTTCAAATCATCGTAACAGCATTAAATCATACAAGTCAAACCTATCTAGAATAATTATGATCATAAATCCAATGGAGAACTAGTAGTTATCAGCAAGTGACTGATAAGATAAGCACATTCATGCAAAATACGTTTTTGGTGATACCAAAAAATGGATGCAATTAACAAAAGGTAAATACTATGTGTATCACACTATATATATTATTTAAAACTGTTAATTAGAGGTCAATTAAATCCGCAAAATGAGGAGCTACGCAATAATAGTATACCGGAACAGCCAAACGTTGAGGAAATAATACAAAAGCTGATAACAATACCAAAAATACATGCATCATATTTATTCACTCCAGGGGGTTATATACTGCTGCAAACTTTATGTCGCTGGTTAAGTGCAACAAAGTCGACTTATCTTTATGCCGGCTGGGAAGATTTTGGTATAAAATTAGGGCTGGATCCATTACTTATTAAGGTAATAGCTTAAACGTTAATTATTAAATCACATTTTTAGTATATTTTACATCCTTTTTAAGCCTATGTTTAATTTCATATTATTATGTATTACAGAATATCTGCAACAATCTCCGGTGTGAGGATTCCACATACTACACATTATTAGCATATGTGCAAAATGATGATGCTACTATTGAACAGGTACTATATGTTCTGTATGAAATTAAAAGGTATGACATTCTACTGGAAATAAAAGATTTAGTTAAAACTTTATGTGAAACAGTACTCCTTGGCTATAATCCAAATGAAGAAGTTGAAATACTCATGCCAGCACTAACTCCAAACTGTCCTTTCATATTTAAAAACTTCGACCAACTAAAAATTATAAAATCAAAAATTGTAACAGAAAAGATACTAAAAAGTACACCAATTACAACAGAAAAGATACAGGGTAGTATACCAACTACAACAGAAATACCAAAACGACAACCTCGACTTTATGCCAAAACAGTTTTAATAACATACACCCACGATGCAGACGAAATAGTACAAGAATGTCTACTACAGTTGAGAAAACCACGGAACAATTTAAGACTGGGTATTGTTGTTTTAAATGAGCATCGTGACAAAATGAGTGCCTGTCCAGAACAATTTATATTTGAATGTTTTTCACAAGTGGATTATGTTTTTCCCATTGTTACTTCTCAGTATTTAAAATACATATCAAATGGTGGTACAAATAACTACAGTACCTTAGCAAATCCTGATCATAAATATGTACAATACATATATAGATTAATGACTACGCATTACTTAAGAAACGGGTGCAGAAATACGATGGTGAGGTGTCTTATTCCAGATGATGCAATGATACAAGTTCTTAATGATCCAGCAATGGGTCATTCTTTATTTCAGATTTGGGTTCGTATATCAGAGATCAATACATTACTTGATGCTATTTTAAAATAATATATTGAAGTTACCAATATTTATATCTTTCATTTAATTATCGTTAATTCTACAGTGTGGAAATAAAGTAACGGATAAATTCATTAACTTTATTAATACAACCTGTATTTTTTATTATTGATTTTGGTAGTACTTTTTATGTTGTTTTCAATGATATAAAATTATATTACAGCTGAAAAAAATCTAGAAAATGGTCTTAAAGATTAAATATTACAAACCAATGAAATGAGCAAAATAAATCTAGTTACTGGTACCTTAACTTTGAATGGAGTTCTAGTTGTATTTTTCAATTGTTTTTTTTTTAATTTCAATAAAAACCAATGTGATGTCAATGACTTTTCGCCAAACATAGGTAACTAGATTTATTTTGCTCATTTCATTGGTTTTTAATATTTAAACTTTAAGACCATTTTTTCGATTTTTTTCAGATGTAACATAATTTTATATCATTGAAAACAACATAAAAAGTACTACCAAAATCAATAATAAAAAATACGGGTTATTTAAAAAAAAAGTCGATGACGTCATAACTTTTAAAACAAATGACGTAGCAACATAAAAGTGGTTGTAGTGATTTTTTCATAACAATTAATATTAACAAAGTTAATGAATTTATCCGTTACTTTATTTCCACACTGTATATGTAATTCCACCGAGCTTACAGCAGAGCTAAAATTTGATTCATCAATCAAAAGCTACATCTCGTCATATCAAAACTCAGTTGCAAATAGTTGTAATCTTTCAAAATAATAGCTAGTTCTAAGATTCTAATTACAAATTTCATTATTATATCTGCCGGTAACTTTGTCTATCAGATTTAGTAGTACCGACATATTCTTTTTGTTCACTTGTATTTTTCAAAATTTGTTTAGCAGAAACTATAACATAAATTCAACTTTCTGTTGCAGCAACTATTATGTCTCTCTTTATAACGATTGAGAAACCGAACGTTAATCAATATGTGTACAAAAATATGCAAGATTGCATTGAATTTTTAAAAAACAAATCTCAATTCTACCATAAGCTCGATGGCATTACGTGTGCACATTATAGCTTAGAATTATATTATTTTACAAATCAAATGTTTATATGCATTTTAAATGTTATAGATTGTTTGTTAAATTATTTATGGCTTATATATAAATAAAATACTATCTACCTATGTACTTACTTGCTAATAAAATATTGCCCAAATGATCCATCGGTATTCTTTAGAACTTCATCGTCAAAACCTATACTGTAAGCCGTTGCAAGTATTTCATCCGTGATGCTTTTTTCAATCACTTTTCCAGATGATTCGTAGAATATAAAATCATCATAGGAAGAATTTATGGAAGAACTTAATAGGTCTAAATCTTTCACAGCATTGTACACTACGTTGTCTTCTTTTCCATGACACCACTGAGCTCCCAGATCAACAATACTTCCTCCAAAGTTTACAGAATTTATACGACCGCCAATTCTATTCTTTGCTTCCAACACAATCAAGTCATTTACGTCATTTTCTAAAAGTCGGGAAGCTGCAGCTATTCCTGCAGCACCAGCTCCAATAATAATTACTTTTAAACTTTTCATAATTATTTGTGTTGATGGTGGCAGATGCTGAAACAATACAAGAATTTTATACAAACCCATGGTGTAAAGAATACAAGGTGAAACGCTCCCGGGATGGGCAGTCGTTCAGAAAATAGAGGGGAGATGTCAACCAATCCCCGATGGTCCTGCTCAGGAAATCCATCACGGCCGCGATCATGGTGTAACCATGGTTGCGATCGTATATGTTGCTGGCACTGTCAGTCGATGTCAAATTCGGGGTTAGCAGGTTACATTTTGCGTCAATCTGGCACCAACTGACGCAAAACCTAACCTCGAATTTGACATCGACAGCGTCTTCAACAATACACTTCAGTACTACCAATCGTGCCATTTGTCGGACCATGTCCTATTGGTTGAATTTGAGGTCCGCCCACATTCTGCGGAACGTTACACCTTGTATTCTTTACACCATGTACAAACCAACAATAAATATTTTCATGTCTTACTAGTACATTATTTGTGGTTTATACCTGTGATATGGAATATATAAACAAGTCCATAACAACCGGAGCATCATGAGTGGGCATTATAAAGATCCTGTATATAGTTTACTAAAAGTTGGGCAAACAGCCTGATTTGATATACATTTTTGATCCAAATTAGATATTTGACATATGTCAAACAAAGAGGTTATGGGAACCAACCTTGCTAACTTGCCTTCGATGGGAGAGTTTTGATCTATCAGGAATATACGGCCAGTTTAGTTAAGATTTAGATTAGCATGTGTAAAACTATCAGTCGTAACAGGTTACAAAATATGTAAAAATGTGATCCAAACCAATCAAAATGTATCCTGGTGTTTGCCCAACTCTTAGTAACCTATATACAGGGACTCTAGGGCATTATAATTCATAACGCCCTCTCATGCAATCATTATGATTCATTGCCAACTCATCGTTAACGACCAATCATGTACCTCAACGCATACACAGCATTGGTTGATCATCCACTTTCTGATGTCCTCGGTACATAAATAACTAGTATTTATTATTAGCTTTTACCTTTTAACGGCAAGTCTGTATTCTTAGAATTTCTACCATCTTATGAATAATATAGGTACTTTACTTTCTATTAAAAGCACTTCAAAATAAATTTGGAAATGTAAGAAAATAAGAATTGTTAATTAATTTCAGATACTGAATAACTGTCATTTAAATTTGCAAAAAAAAGGCATATGTTTCATTTTAGAAAATATCAAATAATGCAAACCATCACGTTTTGAAACGTCAAAAAGAAACTAAAATAGTAATACTAATAATAATTTTATATTCTTGAATATTAAAAGCTGATTATGAAATATATTATTTATTATCGACCATCAGATAATGCTAATGCAATGCATAGTTTCAGTGTATCATTAATGTTACAATAAGAGAATTTAATAAACTACTCAAACTTATATGTAAACGTTTTATGTAGGTGCTTATAATTTATTCAGTGTCTAGATGTTTTTAATGTTGAGTGCACTCCAAACAGGGAAAATCTACAATCGGACCTCAAATTACCTACTAATTAAATCAGGAAAGATAGTTTCGGGCCATAGTAGCGCTGTAGGATAAAATTGCGAGTGTGAATTTGGCTTTCCGGTGTCGGTGCATTACAAAGGAGCTTAAACCTGTCGAGGTTGTTAGGTTATTTGCAGTCATTGTTATTGTTGTAATACTCTACACCGACAATAGATTAAAATAAAATATGCACAGACGTCAGATCAATGAAAATCACGGTTTGGAGTACACCCAATACTAAAAATTGTATTCACTCTGGAGTGTACCTAGACATGGCGTAATTTATTAACAATCATTTTCATTTGCACTATAATAATCAAAACAGGTTTAGCGACCAAGTTCAGAACAGCCTTTACTATAAACTATAGTTGAACAAGTTATTTTTTAAAAACAAATTTTATTTTGAAAATGGATTTATATGAAGTATGTGTAATACCATTGTTTTTATACAATGATAAATTCCGCTTAAAGCTTATTTGGCAGATGGCCCTTTGCAGTATGAACCACTGCAACATTTCTATAGTTGTATAGTTATACTGCTTTCTTTCTAGCTTCTTAGTTCGTATAGACTATCAGAGCGAACGTGTGGGTGCTTATCTGAGTTTAATGTATTAGGCGTACATATTAGTTATTTATGTACCATGGGCATTATGAAGATGTTTATGCCCGCTCAAGGGTGACAACTTTACAAGCCTGAGAGCCTCTGGCCCGAGGCTTTGGAAGTCACCCGAGGGTATAAACATCAAGTAATAACGTGGTAGATACAAAATTTTGTCTTACTAGTATTTCTTAATAACCTAAATAATGGATTAGGAAGCTTATATTGGATGGTCAACTATTGCTGTAAATACATTGATGCATCGAGGTACGTGATTGGTCAGAAATTTAGCGCTTGTCATTTCTGACCATTCACATACCATAGTAACTCATAATATGCGTTTTATCTCAGTTATTAAGAAACTATAATGAACTAGTAATAATAATAGTACTAAAAAAATGTTCATATTTACATTGAAAATAAATTAAATGTTTTACTTTTCATAAAAATATAACATTTCTTATTTGGTTTGGTTGACTATAATCCATATTTTTACAATATTAAATTTTGACTACTGTTGCATGTGTACTCATTTTTAATGTGAAAAGGTTATATCTTATGGAAGTTGACCAATGACGACCATGCATTTTAAAAGCTCAAATATTAAGTCTTCTTGTTTCCATAAAAACAAATAAAGAAATTAAGCAATCCAATGATAGCTGCACAGTTGTCAGTATTTTGCATTGAAACGTTTATTTTAAGAAAATAAAATGTTTGCAATTTTATTTATTTCTTTAAGTAACATACATTCCCTATACTTAGAGAACAGTTTCCCTTAAAAATCTCCACCAATCAAATATTTGTATCTTTAAAATATGGTTCAATGATAATCAAATACCGTCTGATCAAAAACTTTTATCCTTTAGAGAGCTTTTGAATTATTTTCTTAAAAATTTATGTTGCGAGAGAAGCCGCGTGGCGCTGTTGGGTACGCGCCAGACTTGCATTAAGCAAGTCCTCGGTTCGAATCCCGCGGGGGTCGGAATTTTTCCGCCTTGGTGATTGGAATCGGGCTCGGTGAGACCATTCACAGTTGGGCACCAAATTAACTGTGCTCTACTCAGAACCACAGACCTAAGAGATAGAGTAACAAGGTCAACACATCACCAATACACACACTTCACACAATGGTTGCTGCGCAAGCACCAAAGGCGCGATCCAACTCTGTATCCCGAATCCGGGGCAAGTTGATCATTGTACCGCCAGATGCCAGCGCATAAAGCACCAGCCTCGACACCGTAAGGTAAATGAGGTTACAGATAATACATACATACATACATACATACAAATTATCCTTAAAACCCCGGTTGTAGGACCTTTACATTAATATACGTATCGAAGTGAACGCAATAAGCATTAACCATTACATATTGTACTTAAAAAAAAATAGTATTGTGTCTGCTATTAAGCTTTTGATTTCAGTAGACTAAAAGGTATTTGGTATTCATGAGTTATCCCAAGCAGCAAATAAGGTGCCGTGTGGGGTAAAATGCAGCCAAGCAAATGTATTTATGAACATAAAGGAATATCAAAATGTCCTGTCGTTAGTGCAGTTTCGATGATGGATGATACGCATATCAAACCCTTTTGCGTCACAGACGATATTAGAATTACCATCCTAAAATCGAGTTACATACAAAGCATAATACCTTTTTGAAGTTACCCTTTGGGTTGCCTTTAACATCGAAGAACTTGGTTCACGCTAAAGTTATAGACGAAACTGCCTTCCTTCGATTATACTCAATTTTGTAACAGTATTATTATATTTCATATATAACGGACCAGATAACTGAACTTTTAGCTTTCATTTTTCGTAAAACAGGCTATTATGATATTCAAATAGCAAAGATATTTATATAGAGTTTAACTCATAAAATACTGTATTATCGATCTACCTCATCGTTATATAATGGTCGCATCCAGTCTGTGAAAGAACTTTTGATAACTTATGAATAAAAGCAAATTGTTAAAAAACAAAAACAAGATGACATTTCATGAATCTTTTCAGTAGTTCAACGTGTATGTTCTGCAAAGTTTTCAAGTAAAAATATTTGTGTATAATTTGAACAAATGCTGTTAGATGAGGTAAGAATGATTTGACAGAGGCTAACTATGCATGGTATACCGAGTGTTTCACTGTGGGGTGGGAGAGGTAAATATCATGGGAAATCGTATATATGCAGATTCCTGCTAGTCGCTTGAATTGTTAGTGATATCAATGAAAGAGAAAAAATGGGCTTAATTTGATACTACTTTACTAGAATTTGTTGCTTTTTAAGATAGAAGTAGCTTAAAACTGTAATCAACAGCCCTGATCAAATTTGCTTATAACAAAATAAATGTTATTTTCTGTCACTTATCAATTCACGTATGAATAATAAAGTTGAATATTGTAATGAAGAGAGGGTATTTATTATCAAAACATTTTACAGTGATGTCAGTTTACACATAGTTCGTGATTTATTCTCGGTTAAATTTAATAATTGACCACTGTAAAATGTTTTGATAATAAATACCCTCTCTTCATTAGAACATTCAACATTATTATTCGTAGTTATTAGTTAAATACGTGAATTGATAAGTAAGAGAAAATAACATTTATTTGGGTATAAACAAATTTGATTGAGGCTGGTCTGTTTTTGCAAAACATTTATTAGTTTAAAAGGTATTTCTATCTGCAACAAGCAACAAATTCGAGTAAAGTAGTATCAAATTAAACGCATTTTTTTTCGAATTATAACACTATCAATTCAAGCGGCAAGCAGGAATCTGCATATACAGGGTGTTCCGAAAAATCGTTTACAAATTTTCAGGAATTGGAGAGGAAGGCAAGTGAAGTAATTTTCGTTACGCAACATATGGTCGGAAACGTCTCCTTGTTATTGAAAAAAAAATATTTATTACAGATTGCTTTTTATCGTAAGTTACAAAAGTAAAAACAACAATGTGGTACTTAACAACCATCATTCATAATAATTGCTCGAACTGTCGACCTACAACATCGTTGCAAGCGTGGCAGCGACGCACCATGTTAGCTCGAACTCTGGCCAAAATTCCTGGAGTTTCCGGATCCTTCCACAGGCATCAATAATTCGGGCTACCAAGTCCTCCTGTGTGTTCACTGGAGTCGCGTACATTAAGCTTTTTAAATCTCCCTATAGGAAGAAATCCAGCGGCGCCGGTAGCCCGAATTATTGATGCCTGTTCAAGGATCCGGGAAACTCCAGGAATTTTGGCCAGAGTTCGAGCTAACATGGTGCGTCGCTGCCACGCTTGCAACGATGTTGTAGGTCGACAGTTCGAGCAATTATTATGAATGATGGTTGTTAAGTACCACTTTGTTGTTTTTACTTTTGTAGCTTACGATAAAAAGCAATCTGTAATAAATAATTTTTTTCAATAACAAGGAGACGTTTCCGACCATATGTTGCGTAGCGAAAATTACTTCACTTGCCTTCCTCTCCAATTCCTGAAAATTTGTAAACGATTTTTCGGAACACCCTTATACGATTTCCCATGCTATTTCCCTATGTTCCCACCTTAAGTCGAACACTCGGTATATCTAGGGTTATACATTGCAGGTGCAATAGTAACCGCTCTTTTGACTCCTTCTTTTGGCGGTAAGTCACTTCCCCTTTTTATTATTTGCTTATATTCTACAATTTATTATTGGCCTTAGCATTTTCTACTATTTTTACTTCCCTCGTCTAAAAAACGAAGGAAGTATTGTAATAGCAAAAAATCTCCTTCCGAGATTTCTTCAGATCTTTACGTTTCAGGGTCTCTAGATGACGAAAAATAGGTTGTCTCACTTTCGTCTATCTGTCTGTCTGTTGGAGGTATAACTCAAAAACTATTTGTTGGAGGATGACAATATTTTGCATGCAGAATATATATTAACCTGGCATCAAAACGAGAAAATTTCAGACAAATATATACAAGGTAAGTACCTTAAAAAAATTAGGTATTGTTTATCCTTGAGTTAACTTTGAAATAGATAGAAGTAATAATCTTCACATAGGACAAGTCGATGCGGTTGCAATGGCTAAGCAGATGCGGCTGGAGTTCAAACTCTAACGGGCTAGATTTTTTTAAATTTTCAAATTGATCTAATTCGAGCGAGGAAAGTTTCGTATAAACCACTTTACCGATTTTTTTATGTACTTCTATCCTGGATTTGCTTCCTTCATGCTTGTATTTCCACACTTATTATATCTTTTACTACTTGATCATCCTATCTGCTTTTTGGCCTTCCTCTTAGTCACATGTCAAATGGTAACCACTGTGTGATTCTCTTCCACTCCATGCTGTCGTTCAGTTTTTTTCTGTTTGTCCATACTAGCGCTGTCTTGAGATTTTATTATTCTTACTATGTCATCTTCTTTTGGAATATCACTTATTCCAAAGTTTATAAGTCTTCGGGGTTCTTCACCGACTGTGACAATGATCCACATATTATTCTTACGATTTTCCTTTCATAGATTCTCAATTTGCCTTCGTATGTACTTCTGAAGCATATGCATCTACGGGTCTAATGGCTGTCTTATAAATTCTCATTTTAGTGTCGCTGCTCATTCTTTTGCCCTGGATAAAAGTTTTGTGTTTATATTATCTCCTGTAAAGTTTCTTTCATTTCTGTTATTACAAAGGGTAAATTGTGTGGAATTAAAATATGTTTTTATAGCTACGGCTTCGATGTTGGTGGTAAGTGTGATTTCTTCGGCAAACATTTCGTTTCTTGTAAATATACAAACTCCGCCACTGGCAATTTGAGTAGATGTGCGATCTTTTCGGAATAGGTTGTATTTATTAATCTTTAGTGTGTGATTTTCTTTAAAGTTTGTTTCCTGTAGGCAAATTACTTGAGGTTGCTGGTGAAGGTTCAGTGCTTGTTGGTAGGGGACGTTTGCTTATAGTTTCAGTTAAAGTAACCATTAAATTAACTTGACAGTTACTGGAGTGATAGTCTGATTGTTTACATAAGAAGCATTTTATGTCGTCTTGTTTGAGAAAAATTCGATAGTTGTCGCCTTCGTAATGAATTAGCAATGAATTTGGTATTAGAATGTTTGCTTCCAGCAAGAAGAATACCGAACGTCGAAAACTAATTATATTCATATACTCTGTTTTCGATAAACCAGCTTTAATAAAGTTAACTGAGGATGTTAATTTCAATCCTATATCTTTCAGTAATTTCTCAATTAATTCGTGTGGTATCGAGCGGCATACATTAGATATTATTAACTTTGTGGAAGGGGTTATCATTTTCCTGACATTTATTTCGTGTCATGATACATTTATCGTGCTACGTTCTTGTATAAAGTCGTTCACCAAAGCTTTGCTGGATAAATAAATGTATATTCTGCCATTGGACAGCCGTTAAGCAGCTATTATGTTTTTTTGGTCCAACGATGTTTCCAACTGAATATTATATATTCTTTAAGTTGTAAGCCCTCTGTAGAATTTAATATAATTGCCTGGTATTTTTGGGGTTAGTGGAAAGTAGGATTTTTTTGGATTGCGGTGGAATACCATCGGGATAAGTCTGTGTTTACATTTGCGTGAGGGTATGGAGTAGTAGAGGAAGAACCCCTTTGGCTGGGAGTTTTATTCTGTGTGGGATTAGACATCTTGTTAATTAAGATTAACTGTAGGGATGTCACGCCGACTTATGCGGCTAAAATGGGATATTTTAGTACCCAAGTGGACGGTGTATTAGATATTGATAAATAATTTCTAAGTAAAAATAAAGTCAATGCACTTGCCGATTAGAACAGCTGGTTGTTTATCTGCACGAGACCGCACTGTCTTGAATTCGACTTGCCATGAACACGGCCAGAGTGCAACTCCAGGTGGAAGATTATGATGGCTGGAATACATAATAAGACTACCAAAACGACAAAGACAGGTATAGAAGGCGAAATGGAAGGTATCAGGAAACAATTCTTAGAAAACGATGTATAGGAGCGCTCAAAGGGTGATTCTAAAGACAAAAAACAATTAATGAATGGGAAGAAGTCACAGGAAAGCGCCAGATAGCAATTTAATATGGTTTCAATTGTGTTTTACAGAAAGTTGGCAATTTTTACCATGTCTCTTACCGTCAGTCGACAGACTTGTAGTACAATATTATGAATATGATTTACTTGTACGAAACAGTACCGGAGTAGTGAAAATCTAATGTTAGAATCCTCTCGTTTAAAAAAGGTGACAAAGCCTTATGTAAGAATTACAGACCGATTATCCTATTAAGCTCAACACTTTAATTTACGGCAAAAGTACTTTTGCAAAAACTGAACACATATATAATAATTAACGAAGATTGAAACTAGAGCTGACGTTAAAAGAACAAGACAAATGCTCTATATCACGGAAATGTCAACTTTAAGAGAATAAGAGAGCACACACTGATTGAGAGAATACCAAATTACGAAATAAGAAGAGAATGCAGCATATAGGAAGTATAAGAGTTGGTTAAAAGAAGCCCCAACGAATACAAAAAGTAGCAAAAGCTCAGATACTATCGGGAAAACAACCGGCCAGATCATCAAAGCGCTGGGTACAAAGTTGGGTGTCATCTTCCGTAGAAACTCCACCCAGAAGAGGAAGTCAGTGTCAAAGCTGAACAGACAAAACCTACAGAAAGTGGAAGAAGAAGAAAACAGTTCATGATCGACAGGTAGCCTTGCTTATTCGTAAGATTTGTGGTTACCTTAAAATTTACTACCACAATTTTTTGTAACCTGGTGTTAAAGACTATCATCACTTAACACATTTACCACATGTGTCACATCTTCTAATAGATTCACTTCTTCACAACTGGAAACAAATACGTATCATAAACAAAATAATAAAATTTAGATTTCCACAAGAACGACAAATTATATTAAGGTCAATAAACAAAGCACAAGCCTTATACTAAGTAACCCCTTCCATCCCACCCCTTCCCTTCCCGTCCCGTCCTTTTCCTTCCCGTCCAGTCCCGTCTCTTGCCGTCCCGTCTCGTCCCCTCCCCTTCCATCCCAACCCCTCCCATCCCATCCCTTCAATTCCCTTTCCGTTCCGTCCCACCCCGTTCCGTCCCGTCCCATCCCCTTCCATCCCACCCCTTCCCTTCCCTTGCCGTCTCGTCCCGTTTCATCCCACTCCGTCGCGTCTCGTCCCTTCCCGACCCGTCCCGTCCCGTCCTTTTACTTCCCATCCAGTCCCGTCTCTTCCCGCCCCGTTCCGTCCCCTCCCTTTCCATCCCGTCCCTTCCCTTCCCTTTCCGTCCCTTCCCGTCCCGTCCAGTCCAGTCCCGTCCCGTCCCTTCCCTACCCTTATGTCATGTCCACCGTCTTGGACTTAAAAATAAATGCCATTTTCACAATCAACGTTCTAAAAAACTTCAATAGCGACACCCATATCGTATTTTAGGTTTATTTACGCCATTTCACCTCCTAAGGTATTGATTTTCGAAAAATCACAAAATACGTGTTTGATTATTTGTTTTTAGGAGTACTCCTACAAAGTTTCAAGTCAAAATTTCTATTTAATATTATATCTCCATACAAAATTGGAACCCCCATTTTACCCCTTTAGTTGTTGAATTTCCAAATATTCTTCCTTATTCCTTGTATACATCATAAAGGTAACCTCTGTGCAAAATTTCAGCTTTCTAGGTCCAAGGGTTTGGGCTGGGCGTTGATGAGTGAGTGAGTGAGAGAGTGAGTGAGAGAGTGAGTGAGTCAGGACTTTCAGTTTTATATATGTAGATTATACGCCCCGTGAAACGTTACTGCGAAGTTCTACTGCATAGCAAATTATTAATAAATATATAAATAATACGTACTACGGTTTTGAACTTTTTCAGCATTTTGTACACTTTAATATTAATTTGCAATTAGATAAAGATGTTGAGTTCAATATTACACTCAACATTTTTTATATAACTTTAGAAGATGTATTGATTATATGGGCCATTCTTATTATTACATTTATTAGCTATTTTAAAGGAATTCTGAGGATTAGAAGCCATCCCATCGGCGGCTTCATACATAATTGTTCGTAGTTTATTTTGTTTACTCAGGAAACGGGCTTTAATAGCAAATATAAGAACTGGAGCGTAGATGCTTTTAATAGGAGGAACAGGGCAGTGTGAAAAAAGAACTAGATGTGATTAGACCTTTCTTTGAGTTGTTTAGTCGACATGTAGCTTGAGTTTTGTTCAATAAATATATTTTAAAAGGATTTGTTGTTTGGGTAGATTTTACATCGTATAAACTAATAAATTTTACATTTTCCGTACATATAGATGTATTTATATTTTTAAAGTCTCCATCAATTGTTTCTACAGCAATCGCGCATTAAGTTTTAGTACACACAGCTGACAGTGGCCACTACCATTCTTCGAACAGGTGCAGCGCGGCAATGACCTTTACCCAAGCAATGTTATTCATGTTAGAGTAAAATGCAAACTGACACGCCATTTACTATTTACTTGCAAATTTACAATTTCACATAGGGCCAGAGTAACAAAAATTGCAGATTTTCCTTATTTAAAAATTGAGAAAATAAGGTAACTCCCCCTCACAACCGCATCCCGAACACTTTGCATCTCCCAAATGCAAGTAAGCCGCAAAACCCCTCAACCCGAATATCGACCCGTAGAGTCTTCAAAATAGTGAATTTGACACAAATATTGATTTTTAAATTTTTCTGATAATTATATCGTTTTCCCCATTTTACAACCCCCAACTCGACCTGGGCCGCAAACTTCCCACATCCCAAATTTTCATACAAATACAATCGACCAGTACAAAGCCTCCAAACAATCGACTAGCAGAAAATCTCCAAACAGCGAATTTAACACAAATATTGATTTTAAGGTTATTTTTTAAATTCTAGCGTTTGCTCCATTTTGAATCTCCCAAACGCAACTTGGCCGCAAAACCCCACATCCCGAATATAGACCCGTAGAAAGCCTCCAAACAGCGAATTTCTCACAAATATTACTTTGAAGCTTTTTCTGATAATTATAGCAGTTTTCCCACTTTGCAACCCTCAAATCCGCTTAGGCTACAAAATTCCCACATCCTGAGTTCTTTTAAAAAATACAATCGAACAGTAGTAAGCCTCCAAACAGCGAATTTCACACAAATATTAATATAAAAAAAATTCTGATAATTATAACGTTTTCCCCATTTCACAACCCCCAAATCCACCCGGGTCGCAAAATGCCTACATGCCGAATTCTCTTAAACTCTACAAACAGATGATTTCACACAAATATTAATTTTAAAGTTTTTCTGATAATTGTAACGGTTTTTCTCATTTTGCAACCCCCAAATCCTCTTGGGCTGTAAAATTCTCACATCCCGAATCCTTTTAAAAATACAATTGACCAGTAGAAAGCCTCCAAACAGCGAATTTCACACAAATATTAATTTTAAGGTTTTTCTGATAATTATAACGTTTTCCCTATTTTGCAACCCCGAATCCACCTGAACCGCCAAATTTTCACCTCCCAAATTCTCTTAAAAAATAAAATCGACCAGTAGAAGGTCTTCAAACGGCGCATTTCACTCAAATATTAATTTTACAGTTTTCTGATAATTATAACGTTTTCCCCATTTTTTAACCCCCAAATCCACCTGGGCTGCCAAACTCCCACTTCCCAAATTCTTTTAAAAAATAAAATCGACCAGTAGAAAGTTTCGAAACAGCGCATATCACACAAATATTAATTTTACCATTTTTCTGATAGTTATAACGGTTTCCGCATTTTGCAACCCCTAAATCAACCTGAGCCGCAAAATTCTTAAAAATCCACAGATTCATCCACATACTGCCAAAAACAAAATTGGACATTTTTTCTTTCCCCAAGTTTATGCGAAGATCCAGTTTGCTACAAATGCACCTTCGCCTTCTACCCTTTGTAACTTCACCCTCGTGCCCCGCAGACCCCAAAAACCAGCCAGTACCATAAGCGTTGGTTCATCCTCTTTCCAACTAGCCCTAAATCACATTTGGATCCTTCAAAAAGTATGCGATGTAACATCACCGAATGCTTTCGTGTGCAAAAAATCGTTTTAACCCTCGTACTTTCGCTCCCTCGAATCTTACATTTTCACAACTACTCCAGGAAGTTCGCCCTTGACAAGATCTTCAAAATGACACCAACAACATTCACCTGCAATACGTACAACTCGCAAAAATTTGCTAAAACTGCGCATTCTCCAAGCGTCACACAAATCGCTAAAAGAGCACCGTACTAGCGTCACATCTCCAATTCGCTAAACATTTTCAATGTAAAAAAATTTTGAAAAAGCCAATTAAACGCATCCCTTGCCGCATTCAATTATTTTCGTCTGGATGTTCCGAAGATATTATTTCTGCAATTATCGGCCGCTTGAGCCATCTGCTTACGAGTGTTCGCTCTCCACCAAATTTCCCCATTTCGGCAATGATTGTCGTCTCTCCTGAAGCAACTCGAACAGAATCGTACGACGTTAACTTCGTTGTTTTTGGGCCGTTACTCCCCGTTTAGCGGCGTTAATTCAATGCGCTTGGCTCGTGAACGCCGAAATTGCAGAGCTCTGCAGTTAGTGTAGTTGGCTATTAATTTAGGAACACAAAGAGCGTTAAATAACCCAACATAATCAGCTTACAATAAAGTACCTAGCGTGCATAATGCATTCACTTCGACAAAGCCCAAAATGCATGCAAGTTCGCCGGTTAACCAACTATGTAGTTTCATTTGATTACTATTGTGTCTTGCCTAATATAATAGCCTATAATGCGTTACTCACACCGACACAAATTTGTTACGGATTTACGCCAAATGTGGTAATGTGATAAATCACATAATAATAATGAGCGAAAATGGAATTGGCTATTTGAAATAGTTACAATTACACTCTATTTATAGTTAGAACATTGCTGTCAATTATAAATTAGTTAAGTAATAATAATACCGTATTTATTTTGGTGTATGTATCTCTTATATAGCTAAAGATATTATCCAAAACGGGATCCAAGTTTTTGCATCTGTTTTTAGTAATATCACCAAGCCGTTATTATAAACTTTAGGTTAAATTTACACAGTTGACCTTTTCACCAAACAGAAGGAGATACGATTTAACCTTTGTAATACGGTGTCTCTTTACTAGCATCGAATACCGTAAGGGGTGCAAATGCACCCCGCTAGTTTAAGGCCATGTAAGCTGGTGGATTTATTACATTTGATCATCCGCCTTTTATTACAACGTTGCCTATGTTTACAAGCTTCAAACTTCTTCTTTGTGATTGATACATGTTGTACATATTATTTTGCTACTGGAGTGTTCGATACACACAAAATTGCGGCATTCGGTGCACGATATTCTTAATTTTATGTCTATTTTACTGCTGCACATATAGCAACGCTCTTGGTGTCTCTCGACGAGAGATGGATGAATAACAGAGGCACTCAGCTACCGATTTACATTTACAATATGTTGATTTATTGATGTATGTACATTTTTAGTGTTACTATAACGGTGAATGATGTGTTGTTTTGTTAATTCGGTTCCTAGTTTCAAAAGAAAAGCTCTCCTGCCTTCGAGTTGAAATTTCTTATCCTCAAGATTAGCCAGCACCCGTAGCTTGTACGCGTTTATTGCCCCAATATCCAAAATATGGCCATCTGAGTGTTCTTTGCTGGGTGGTATACTTTTGAACCATTTGGTCTGTTACCTCAACTGCACCTTTGGTGCTGTTATAGTGCAGAATTATTTTGTTTTACAATATTCAATAGTTCCACGGGACAGTTTGTTTTCGAATATTATTTTTCCGCTCGCCTTGCTCTTGCTCGACCTACGAAAGGACACCTGCTAAAAATTTCTTAGTGCGAGCTTTCTTTCGATAGTGAGCCGTGCTCAAAGCAGGCTAGTCTAGAAATAATTTAGTTAGAAACCACCTACGGGTAATTGGCATAGTTTTAACTAGCAGTGTATGGAAGCTTCCAATTTTATAACATTTTAAGTAAGCACAGCCGCACCCCTTTCAGCATGTTCAGGCCGATTTTCAGCTGTGGTGAGATGTTTCTTTCTGTTTGTTCTAATTTCATGGTAATCAGGTCTGCTTCCATGACCTTACTCCAAGCCACTGGTCTCCAGGCGTCAAGCTCATAAGGATTGCGGATTCCTAGCGATCTGCTCTTGTTGCGGATTTATCGTAGCAAATGGCTTTTACGGCGTGTTTGCCAGATGCGAGCAGCTTTGGGCGATGGCTTGACTTTGCTCCGGTTACAGCAGCCGCTTCAGGGCGCAATTTAAGAATTCCAAGCAAAGGTTGGCGAGCCCCTCCTAAAGATCGCAGTGTTTTCAACTCCGTTTTGTAAGAACATGCATTGATTTTCAGCTTGCTTGTGAAATTTATCGGTAAAGGGCTATTGCCTAAGAGTAAACGGTTCTAAGAAGGCCTTCGATTATCAAACTGTACGCGATAAATTCTAGCTTATTTGCAACGCTTTAAGCGTTAAAATTTCATCAGTTGAGTTGACCGAAATTTTGTATGTACCTAATACTTACCTCCATAAGCGTCCTTGAGGCGTCTAGCACTAGCGGATGTTTGCAAAGCACCCAGATGTTAATTTTTGCCACGTTATGCTGGCGCTAGCCTTTTTTAATTTATTGTATTTAACAGTGTCTTTCGAATTTTTACAATTCATAATATTTGTGTGTTATGATTTGGGTGACCCCAAATTTAGTTATTTGTCAATGGCTCATTCTGGGGCTAGTTGCGCTCACAGCTTTATTTATACTAAATAGACACCATTTTTCTGCCGAGAGTTAGAGCTAGCTGGGAGTGTGAATACCCCTCGTTTAAGCATGGAACAATACGACACAAGCGATCTATTTTTTTAAGCAAACATCAATGACAGTGAAGGTTTCCGGATCAATGGAAGAAGTTCTGATGGTATGAACGTTTTGTTCTTCTTTAGAGTAGGTACCACAGAGTGAGCTTTCTTGACTACAGCTTATCCGCTAGATCAAGACTGGTAAAGAAGTTGTCCATCGCTATACCGTAGTCTTCATCTAAATGGTCCATGAGCTACAATACCGCCCACTTTATTTTTTCGGGTTTGTTGCTCTGCTTTTTTAGAAAATAGTTTATGAGATATATTTCTACCAAGTAAACGAAATTACCAAGATAAACCTATGCACTCGATATGCAAAATCGCAGTCTGCTTACACCCAAACTTTTAAGCCATATTTAGCTGACTTACTCTTCATGTACACCCTGAAAGGTGCCTTGCCGCGAAATGGTAGTAGTTGTTCATGTACGCATAAATGTAGCCCAGGATTCATACCTTTCTTGTAGTTAACAACCTTAATGCCAGACACCTTCCGCGAAGCCCTCAATTTGTTATTCTCTTTTCATAATTGCGAGTTTCAAAATGATCGAACCTCAAGGATATTGGTATCTGTTTCTAGAAAGTATGGCAGATATATTGAACGCGTGTTTGCTACTACTCTGAAGAGCTGCCATCGCACGGAATAATCCGATATAGGCTTCAATTTCTCGCCTATTTGTGGGGAGAAGGTTTTTCTTGTTATTTGCATGGTCAGCATTTCACTAAGGAAAGAAGTTCTCAGCTTTACGATTGTGTCCTTTACAATTATCTCCAAAATTCCTGGTGATAAAAACAGCAAAACTGTGTCCCAAATTGATAATTCGATGTTGCTCTTAGAATGAAAAATGGAGACACCGTACCTGTCTCTAGCATGCATTTCATCATAGGGCATCTGCTCGTCTCCTTCAAATATAATCTGGGCGGTAACGGAATCATCATCGGAAAAGTGGTTCTCCATTTCTTCATCAGTTTCGCCATCCTCCAAAATTTGGTAAAATTCGGGATCGTCATTCTGCAAAAGCATCGCCATTTCCTCGTCGGTGAGATTCTTTTCATCTCGAATTATTACAGCACCACTCATAATGCAACTAAACTCACAGCACAATAAACACGTGTTAACAACAAGAGTAAATACAAGAATGGCATTTTGTAGCAATAGAGGTATATTATACAAACATCTGGGAATTACCTGACTAAGGTTTAGTCTAAAAACTGAATTGGAGGCATCCCCGGAAAACCTATCGGGTTACAAGAATGCAAAATTTTGCTCAATATACAAACTTTTAGTAACTTCTTGTTACCAGTAGGGGTGCAAATGCACCCCACCTTCAAAATACAACAATATTTCAATGTTTATTATAAAATCGAATTGGATACTATGAAAAACATTTAGTCAACTCAAGATTATGTAGTTATACGAAAAACCAACCTGCCCAAATAACAATTTTCAGAAGTATTAAGAAACTAGGTCCTCTGGGGTACATTTCCACCCCGCACGGTATTACAAGGATGAAATGGATTAATAGCAAGGTGTCTTTGATTGAAATTTTCAGTAATTTATGGAAGCTACTAGATTTTCTCACCGTCTATTTAAAATTAGACGAGAGCAATGAGTAATAAATCTACCTATCAGCATATATATGTATACTCCTATGTTTAACAAATTTTCAAAGCTTTGAGGTATAATTAAGTATAGCGTAGTGCTCCAAGATTCGATCGTTGAAACACATCTTGCAATATGGATACTTTTCAGTACTTATTTTCCCATGGTGGCAAGCAGCAACAAGCAACCTACTGTTTTTCATAGTAAGCTATGATAAATCCGCCAACTTGTGTGAAGCACGATCAAATTCTCTGATTGTTTAACAATTTGAACTCTTTGAAAGGGTTCCATACTAAGTCAAGGTCCATATATTTGAGAACAATAATTAAAAGTACGACAAGAAAAGAGAACATATAAACAGCTGAAAAAATAATTTTACAGTTGGAAGAGATTAGAGCGTAAAGGCAGTTTTACAGAAAAGTAAACAAAGAAAGAGCTTGGGTGGGTGGGCTTTAGAAGAAATAAAAGGGGGTTAGCTCGCGATAGTCAAGAGAATTATATCAGCGGGGGAAAATTCATGTTATATTTACGAGCATCACCTCGTGCCTCCAGATTATGTCTGGCATTCCTATCAGGAGAGTTTTTCTTTCGACCAAGGGAAGTATGCCCGTTCTTAGCTTAAGGAATTGGACCTACCTTGTTGCGTGGTAAAGCTTACCTTACTTCATAAACACGCGAGATCGCACTTTACTTTACAAATAAAAATCATACAGTATATTTGAAGACTCTAAAATAACATTAATTGAAATACATTTATGCGGGCACTATGCTAACTGGACAGAAAAAATACTTTTGACAACCTGACGCAGAGCACTTACGGAATAAATGAAAAAATGGACAATGGCAGCTTATAGATTGGCTACAAACGTCTCCGTCGATCTGCACGCTGATGAATACGAGATGTTCTCACGGATTGCGTCAGAACAAAGCGCCAGGAGGTAGGTATAGAGAAGGCTGACATATAGAGCGTTGATAGACGGACGTCGTTTGGGCGATGCAAAGATTCCTCTAAATATATTCGATCGGAGATCGATATGAAGTTTCGCGGCTCTCAAACGAGGCGAAAATCGAGATTTCAGATGGTAAGTTTTGTTTTGGGAGGTAGGCGTATCCGAAAAATGTCGTAATTGTCGATGATAATGAGTTCCCCAGCATCGACATTGTCGGAACGACAACTTCCACACTATGAGCAAATTCTTTGCTTGGCAATGGCTGCCCTACTAAAAATTAACCCCTACTTCGCGCTACTTTGGCCCGATGAGCTCTAGGTATTGTCAACCCTTCCTATCTGTGCATAAGTATCAGTATTAGTGTCAATACTCAAACTGATATAACACTCAATCCGTAGTCTTGTATACACTTTTCTATATTTAGATCATTTTTGTTGAGGTACTTGTAATAAGCCTCCTTCTTTTCGCTAAGAACTAACTCCAGGTCATGACTCAGCTGAATGTGTTCAAAATATTTTTTTTATACACATTCATTCAGAGATTTATACTTTCATTGTCATATAACCATGAACAAATGTGCACACCAGTTTTACAATTATAAAGCGCAGCATTAGTTAGTACTATATTAAACAGTCGTAAATTGTATTGCTGCATTTATTGTTTTATTAAAGGTGTCCTCATTATTTATTAATACGATTATTAAAGTAGCAAAAAAATCTGAATTAGCAGAGGTCTGAAATTTATGGAGGCCAATATAGGAGGAAAACTTATTTAGCCCACATCAGTCAAGAAACTGCGTGGGAAATGAAAAGGGAAGTTTGAGATGCTAGTCGCTTAATCATTCGACTAAGTACTAAATTGCTTCTGCGTTTAAACTCTAAAATTGGTGGACGAAGGAGAATCTACAAAGAGCTACGGTGAAATTGGATCTGCCAATCTTAACTAATCACTAACAAAAAGAATGTTTTGCGATAAGGATGCCTTAATGTGAGTTGTTAAACTTTGCTGCACATTTTATTCTCGGTTGTCAATTGATAAATAGAAAATTTTGGATCGGTTAAGTATTTTGTTATTTTTAAATATATGTGCGATAAGAGTACATAAATACATTAATCGCGCAACTTGTCCAAACACATGAACAAAATGCTATAACAAAGTAGTCAACTATATATCTTTTAAATTAGCTCTAGGTGAAGTACGTAGCAACTATCAGAAGTGTGTACACTTGCAGTTGAAGTTATGTTCAAACGATAAACTACAAATCGAAACCATTAAACGCAGGAGCCGGGCACGAGAGTACATTAAGTCGATTAATGGATTAGATAACAGACAGTACCAAAAATAAAATCAAAACTTTGAATATGAGTTATCGTAATACGATAAACATAACAATAACCGTAAATGCCTTGGGATACGCCATCCAAACACCTAAAGAAGTTAAACGTTGGAAATATCTTTTAACAAAAGCATTATCAGTAATACTGAGAAAATAAGAGGCAATGGATGTTGTATTATCGGGTACTCAGTCCTATGGAGCAAATAAATAACTAGAAGTAACAAGCGTCAATAGTAGAAGACAATGGTAGTTTCGTAACAGAACAGAAAAAAATAGTGGAAAAAAACAATTTTGTACGCTAAATAAACCCTTGCTATTGCACCAAAAATAACAATATTTCGAATCATATGTATACCAGCATTAATATTTACTACTGAAAGTTGAGAATTAACAAAAAATAAAGAAAATATATTACAATATATTAAAAGTAATAGTTTCTTGGAGCAATAAAAGAAATTACAAAACGAACTATAGTGAAACACAAAACTACCAGAGAAAATATTTCTATTAAAGCAATAATAAAAGCAAACGGTACCTTAAATGACAAACACGACTCATAAGAATGGAAGAAAAAACTTACTGAAGTGGTTTGCTTAGCAAAACGTTAAGGGTATATTTCAAGAGGTAAGCTGATATAAAAAGTGGAGAAACTGAGGTGTACCGCAACAAGTAAATAATAAAGAATATTAACACTATTTCATAGAAAATCGCTGTACTAACAAGTAACAATCCCCACACCACTTATGAAATCAACTGGAATGTACTGTCGACAAGCAGTATCTTCAGCATTTTTGGAAGCATCCGCAACCCCACTGTTGGAGCATCAGCCTATGCGTTATGAGGAGGTTTAGGTATTCCTGCCCCACAATTTCCAAAGCCGGATTAGGTAATTGCAGCGGAGTGTGCACTAGAATTCAGGAATCGATGAGATTTCAGAGAATTGAAACCTAGATTCCTTACTAAAACCGATTTAAGACGTCGCAATTGGCTAAAATATAAAAGCCACGTAGCGCAGTTGGGTAGGCGCTAGGCTTGCATTAAGCAAGTCTTCGGTTCGAATCCCGAGGGGGCCGGAATTTTCCGCAGCCTTGGCGATTGGAATCGGGCTCGGTGAGACCATTCACAGTTGGGCACTAAATTAACTGTGCTCTACTCACAACCACAGACCTAAGAAATAGAGTAACAAGGTCAACACATCACCATGACACACACCTCATACAATGGTTGCTGCGCAAGCACAAACGGCCGCGCTTCAACTTTGTATAACGAATTAGGGGCAAGTTGAACATTGTACCGCCAAATGCAAGCGCCATAAAGCACCAGCCTCTACACCGAAAGGTAAAATGGGGTTATCGATAACACTAATAATTAGCTAAAATAAGCCATGATAGCTCAATGGAGGATAGAGGAATTTTCTATTTTGTACAGATGCACTTCTTCCCTTTTTAATCCAACTTAGCTAGCGGTGGTATTCAAGACAAATAAACTTAACTTGAATGTGAAGATGCAATCTACAACTTACACTGATATTTAACTACCCTGCAGCTGTGCGGAATGCACATTGTATAAGACACAGCAGGTTAAATATATTACAAATTATTTAAAACCCCCCACCACACAAATATTTAACAACTGCTAAATACGTATTTCGACAACCAAGCTGTCATCATAAGTAGCTACGCAAACATACACAGCAAAATGGCAACGATATGTTCACGAACAAAACACAAATGGAAGTGGGTTTTTCGTAGCTACTGACTATGACAGCTTGGCTGTCAAAATACGTATTTAGCAGTTTTTAAATATTTGTGTGGTGAGGGGTTTTAACGAATTTATGATACTTTCAAACCACATGCTCCACCAGTGTTTTGTTCAGGTTAAATATAGACTATTCGCTGAAGGCGATGATAATATCGTAAGATAATTCATGAAATAATGTCGTGGTGTTCTGTTGGTCATGCTCTTTAGATATTTTTTCAGACAGGGAGCATGCATGTTACTAAGGTAATTTCATTGTAATTTACTGATTTTACGTCATGAAAAATTGATAATAATGCAAATTATATAAATCATAAAATTTCAAACAGAATTTGTTCCGAAATGGCTTTTCTCATTCCGCGGTTTTGTTTAGGCAGTGGTAAAATACTTACATGCTAGAGAAAAAGAGAAGAGACTGCAACGCTCAACGGGAGAAGCGAAAGAGATGGGATGCTGCCGATGGGTCCATGGTATGGCGGCCAGTAGCTCTGCAAGCAGGAGAATATCAAGTAATCCGAACGTCATGCTCCACAGTGCCATCTTTAGAGTTTCGGTACGTCAAACACAGTTCCAGAATGGCCCACTAGTCTCGATCTGTTAAAATAATATAATATAGAATTGTGAAAGTCACCGTACTTGCAAGACGTTTTCTGAAGTCGCTCTGGAAACGTAGGCAAGTAACGCCCCTGTGAATCTGTGTTTTTAGTGAGAGTGATATCTAAGAGTTTTCTGTTCTGTGCCTCAATAACTAGTAAAAAGTAGGAAAATTCCTGACTGCGCTGTATGCAGACAATCTGCAGATAGGAAGAAAATAGATACCATTTCGTGTTCGGGTTCATGCAAACAACTTTTCCATGTGTCAAGTTATCTGATATTCTATCAAACACAGGTATTTCTTGGAAATGCAAACGTTGCAGCCAAACAAATGTTCCTAACTCTGATGTGCTACCACTCATGGACTCCTCAAGCCAATCAGTAACGCTAAGTGACGTAATGAGTGCAGTAAAACAGGTACACCCCGAACTAGCCGCCGTAAAACAACAGCAGTCGGATCTCCTTGATTCAGTCAACTTCTGTTCCAACAAAATCGACGAATTCGACACTCGTCTTAAGGAATTTTCCAATAAAATCAAACTTGTTGATGATCTTGCCCAAGAAGACAGTAAATTGAAGACCGATATGTCTGAAATTATAGAGAGGCTTAATCACCTAGAGCAACGCTCCCGGCTAAACAATTTGGAGTTGCAAGGAGTCCTCGAAACCTCAAACGAAAATATTTCAAATTTAATTCTAAAAATCTCTTTTGTTTTGGAATGCGATATAAAAAATGAGGACATTGAAGTTTGCCATCGTGTTGCAAAGTTTAACCATACCTCGAAAAAACCCAAAAACATCGTAATTAGGTTCTTTTCCCGCCAGAAGAAGCAGTTATTACTCGCAGCCTTTAAGAATAAGCGAGTCCTGCATGCAAATGCTATAGGCTACACCTCCGACCAGCGCATATTTATCAATGAACACCTTTCCCCCGAAAATAAGAAGCTTTTCTTTAATGTGCGTCAAAAATGCTAGCGCTTTGGCTATAAATACGTATGGGTGAAATATTGCAGCATCTTTATAAAAAAAAATGATAGTGCACGTACCCTCTGTATAAAATCGATGGTTGATTTGGCCAAAGTCAGAAACCTTATTAAAAACTACGTGCCAGTAAAACTCAATCAAAATGTCTCATATACAATATGGTTTTCTTCCAAACTCATTAACCTAATCAAAGGAAAAAATTAAATCAGAAAAAGATACACAATATACAAATCTGCCTCGAATTATTTGATATTTTCTTCGCTGCTCAAAAAAATAAAAACATTAGTCTCTGAATGCCATAAAAATTACATACAAACTTCCGAAGAGAATATTAAGCAAAATCCGAAGCAGTTTTGGTCTTTCGTAAAAGAGAACAGAGCAGATACGTCTGTGCCGAAATCAATTTATTTTAATGATGTTCAAGCAGATGACCCCACTAAGTGCGCTAACATCTTTTTAGATTATTTTAAATCAGTTTACCAAAACAGCGTACAAGTCAGTTAGAATCCCACGATTACCCAATTCGTAACAACTTAAGTACAATTACGTGCGAAGTTTCTGACATAAAAAATATGTTAGCAAATATCAAAATAAATAAGTCGAGAGCGCCTGATGGTATAGACCCATTTTTTGTCAAAATGTGTGCTCATTCTCTTTCGTATCCATTAAGTTTGCTCTTTAATAAATCACTCCGCGAAGGAGTTTTCCAGATTACTGGAAATTGGCTTACGTTACCCAAATTTTTAAATCGGGTGATAAAGCTAGCGTCTGTAATTATCGTCCAATATCAAAATTGTCAATTTTCGGAAAAATCTTAGAATCACTCATAAATAAAATATTATTTAATCACATCCAGAACTTTATCTCTCTAAACCAGCATGGAGTTTTGCCAGGTAAATCAGTTTCTACTAACTTGTTTAATTATTCAGAATTTATATGCGGAGCCATGAACAAAAGATCCCAGGTGGATGCTGTGTATACTGATTTCTCCAAAGCCTTTGATAAAGTTAATCAAATTATACTTATACAAAAACTATCAGGCTTTGGAGTGTCAGGTACGTTGCTTCACTGGTTTCGGTCGTATCTAGTTGGTAGAAAACAATGTGTTGTTACAAAGCGTTTTAAGTCGGATACCATTGAAATCAGTTCTGGCGTGCCACAGGGCTCACACCTTGGACCAACTTTATTCATAGCTTTTATAAACGACCTGTCTTTTAACTTTAAATCGTCTTTTCTGTTATATGCTGATGCTTTAAAATTGTACAGAGAAATTAAATCACAAGATTTTAATGTTTTACAGCAAGATCTGAATTATTTCAGTGATTGGTGTAACAAAAATAAAATGTTTTTAAACGTGCAGAAATGTTATAAAATGTCATTTAGTCGAATCAAAAGAACAATTAATTTGGATTACGGAATAGACAATACAGTTCTTAGCGATGTTGCTTATATACGTGATTTGGGCGTTATTTTCACCAAAGACTTTACTTTTTACTAAGCATATTGAACAAATTGTTTGTAAAGCTGATAAGATGTTGGGATTTATAATTCGAGTAAAAAAGAATTGCGGCAATCCTGATACACTATAAATATTGTACTACTCGCATGTCTGCTCACACCTGGAATACTGTAGCTTCATATGGAATCCTTTTTGTCATACTCACATAAATATAATTGAAATGGTTCAAATTTTTTAAAAATAGTCTCTTTTAAATTAAACTTGAAACTTAATTACACAGGAAAATTGTTATAGTATAATATGCTATTACTGGAACATAGAAGGACACTACTAGATATTAAAGATACCTCAATTATATCACGTTGTTTTATTAAAATTCCATTATATTCTGTGCGGAATTTTTCAATCTTCTGGCACGATCAGTGTACCACAAATTTTTCGATAAACTCTCCCTCACTTAGGCTCGTCAGAACTTATAACTTCGTGGGACAGGAAGATATCGACATGTTTGCTAAATCTATTTAAGCAATTGCAAAATCAATCGCCTGTTATTTTCTAAATACTTACAGTAATAATACCAACACATAACATTGCTTTAATCTTTGCATCTTTATCGATCTTTTTTTTGCAATTTTGTAATTTTTGCTTTTCTGTAATTTGTATCTTTGTTTTCTGGTACTCTTTCTTGTGTAATCTTGCTTAGTTGACCATTTTTCAATGAGTTTGTAGCCAGCAAGTGTTTGCCAATTTCACTATTTTTGTCCTTTAAGTTTTAAGTAATAATTTATTTATTTTTAAATTTTTTAGTTGACAAAGTGTACACCATGAGTTGCTATCTTTTTAGTTTCTATTTAGGTCACAATTTTTTATTTTTTATTTAATCTCTCCTCTGTCTTTTTTTATTTTGGTAATTTGTAGTTTAATTTTTATATGTATTTTCCGTGCCGGTCTATAATTGGATGGCTACTTTTGTGTAGACTATCTGTTGACTAGGCCAAAATTGTAAATAAATAAATAACGATGACAGAATGCCACATAAGCGGGAATTCGAGTTAGCTGCTCTCGTGTACCGTACACGAGAGCAGCTAACTTTCTTTCTTTAACTGCTGAGGCATACTCTACTACTTGCAGACAGTATAATCTAAAGAATAGTTAATAAAACTAGACAATACGCAAACATGCTTACGTGAACATATTAAATACTGCCTATTTGCTACTTTAACAGTGTTGTAACTACATAATAAATTACTCCTGCATTATGAGTAACGTCAGACGTAATAAAGCCAACTGTATACCATTTCATTTGTAGCTTTAGCAAACCCTGACATACAGACAAATATAAATATCTATAAAACAAATGTTTCAAAACTTCCAATTACGAGTTCCGTGTAAAACCCATTACATAAGTTTACTTCCTGTGTCTTTAAAACGAAGTAAGTATTGCAATATCGAAAAAAATCATCTTCCGATATGACGAAAAACATGTTTTGTCAGTTCGGTCTCTGTCTGTCTATCTGCTTATTGCTCGTATAACTCAAAAACTATTTGTTGGAGCAAGATCATATTTTCCATGCGAGTTATACGTTTACCTGGCATGAAACGGACAAAATATAGGTGAAATATATAGGGTAATCACCTTAACAAAATAGAATATTGGCTATTGTTGTTTTAACTGAGTAATATCAATTATAAATAATAAAAGTAACAATATGCACATGGATCAGGCTTTACTCTTGACAAAACTGGGACTCAACAGATACAGGTTAAATGTATTCCCAATTCCGTCTGCCAATCTGTCTGTGTATCCGTCTGCCTGTTTTTCCGTCTTTGTTTCTGTCTGCCTTGTGCCGATATAGCTTAAAAACTAATTTTCCATATGAATTATATGCCTTCCTGTCATAAAATCCATGCAATTTCAGTAAAAAAATAAAATCTGCCTATTTTTTGGTTTAACTTAAGAAGTGTTACTTAAATTAAAGTCATATGTTCGCACAGGATTTTAACCTAGACGGCGAAGGGCATATTATTCATTCAGCATATACACAATGAGCACCTTAAAAAATTGTTTATTTTTGCTTTAACTGAGAAGATGCAGTTACTGTTAAATTGCGAATAGTTTATTAAAAAGGTTCGAGCATATAAGTTAATTTAGTTGGGATAGTTGTTTGGTAACATCAGAGCTTAGATTTTAATTTGTAGGTATTAACTGACAATCGGAATAACTAAAGTGAAATCCAAACCCAAATGATTATCTGAAAAAGTCAATTATGTAATGTTATAATAAAATATACCATATAGAAATTTTATTTATTTATAAATTATTATTGCTACAGCAAACGATATATTTAAAATAAACAAATCTTTTCTGAATTTCTAACGTGTATTTTGAGTAAAAGCAAATTTGAATAATAAAAGCCCTTTATTATAATGGTATTTACTTTCTGGATGGTGTATTAAAGGGTGTGATAAAGTAAAATTAAAGAAATGGAGAATAAACAGACTGAATAAATAAAGTAATAAATGGTATGAAGAAGAATAAGAACATTTAATAATTATAAATAGTCTTCATGGAATAAATAAATATGTAACTTGCATTTTGTGTGTTTATTTGGAAAATAATGTTACACTATGTTACACAACAGATGAAATATTCTTCTTCCTTCTTTAAGCTTTCACCGCCCCCTTATTTTTATTCACCGCCCCCCAAATGCACCGGAGGCTACTATCGCCCCCCTGGATCGTTCCAGCGCCCCCCAAGGGGCGATATCGCCCACTTTGGGTATCACTGCAGTAGATGATCCACGTATACTAGAAAATATACTACTAGCTGTACCTTTCTATAACAATAAAATGTACCTTTTTCATTTCTATAACGCGTACAAACTATACATTTCATTTGCCCTTGAACAGAATGCTGCGGATTGTAAACCGCTGCATAAGCATAGATATCTTCAATGATAATAAGTTTTTCAAGGCTCAGATCATGTCGCCATTGAATTGTTGACTAATGTTAAGTAAATTTATATATAACATATAGGTATTTGTTTTTGAATTATTTTATTATTACTTCTGTTAGTTTACATTCTGAATCTAATTACAAAACTTTTGGTTGGCCTCTTGCCGGTGTATGTTTTTGATTTGTTCAGTGTGATCAGTACTTCTGCTTTTACAGTTGACTACTGAATCGTCACATATAATTTTACGTTTTTTAATTACTGTATATCTGCGGTTATGATTTATGTAGTGGTGATTATTATTTATACACATATATTTACAATTTTGGTGTATTATATTTGTGATTGGGTTTTTCTCACCATCTGCTACATTGAATTTTTTTTTAATTTCAACCTGTTATTGGATTTTGTTTGTTGGTTAAATAATAAATAAATAAATAAATAACAGCTAGAATAAGGCTAGGTCACAAGCAGTTAATTACCTGAACCGCGCCTTATGATTTCAGTGACACTAAATGGTGAAAGTTATCATTAATACCGTTTTAATTTATTATTATTGTCTTATACACCTTTTAAGGGCGAGTATTATACCATACGTATACTCTTGCTATAAGTATCAGGTTTGCACAGATAATGGGAGTTCTACACACGGATTATATTGATCATGTGAGCTTAAATAATGAATGATGATGCATAATTGATGCACAGCGTACACGGCGCAAATAGCCTAAAAATACCATTTGCTACTTGTATAACGCTCTCTGATGGCATTGAAATAAAATTATTGCTAATTGATTTTACCTCATTTACACTAGTCTTATGTTTTTGTATTCTGGCATTGTATTCGTTTATAAGTTCATTCCAGAAACCTTTTTAATAGTAGGCTTATACCAACTCAGCTGTGTATAGCTAAAACATCAAGTTATAGTAAAAACCAATACTTAACAGAAGATAACCCTTCTTCTAAATAGAATTAGATAATTATCCTGCACACTTATGAACACTAAAATTTGGACAAAAAATAAATAGCATAGCATAAAGTATGTAGTAATATGCTGACATATGCACCATAATTACTACTTCAAAGAAAAATATACAAACTGCTATTGTATAATATGAGCCTATGTTCACAGTCCAATGATCTCGAACATAGTTTATGGGATTTAAATGTCTAGACTGAAATAGCCTTAGATGCGACTTAAAATCTGGTATCCTAGAATTCAGTTTTTTTAAACAAAACACCTTGATTATGCGGATACTAAATGTTAATCGCATATTAGCCTATTCCTGTCCAATACATACAAAGCCCAAAAACTGTATTCTAGCTAATTTGATTTTGGAATTACACATTATCCACCACCAATCTGTATACATCCATCATAATTCAATCCAGATTTTTAAGGAAAATGCTTGTTTATTAAATATTTTTAGTAGCAAACATAGAACTACGGAAGTATGGAAGAATCAATTAGAATAAAAGGGTAGAGTTATAGTATATCTTAAAAAAAGTAACATGAAAAAAGTCATCATTAAGATCAGACTGGGAAAATTTGAAAAATAGTGAACCCACGAATATTATGTGCTTGTGTGGTTTGTCTGTTAGAGCATTTTCATACATAGAAAATGATCATAATACATGCGTATACAGATTGCAGCAGGCAACTAGGACCATAGCAAAAGCAAGGGGACCTTACATGTGGCCGTAATTGTATTTAAAAAAATTAAAAATCGAATGTATACCTTGTATTTATAATCATCCTAACGACCTACAGCTATAGTACATTGATTGTTCGTTTGTGAAACACAATTACGGCCACATGCAAGGTGCCCTTGCTTTTGTTATGGTCCTAGTTGTCTGCCGCAATCTGTATAATAGCTATTTAGAGTATACAGTTATAAAATAGCACTCAAAAAGTTCAACACTATTTTCTGCAAACTTAAATTTTTCACATTATAAAATTTTAAGAGCTGTAACAAAAATTATATTATTTGTCATTAAAAACTTCTTTAACATTAGTTTCGTATGGACACCACAAATAATTTTCTGTCGAATTTGTTAAATTTGTTAGTTGTTAGATCATCTGGTGAGAATAAATATTCGTAATTCAAATGCTTGGATTTCTCTACTTTACCCTTCAACGAAAGGCAGGCACATCCCGGACTAGCTCAAATTCTCGGCGGTTGTTGGCAGAGGTAAGAATCAATTAATAATTTGGAAGGTTATTAATGGCAAATAAGTTACAGCAAATTACAAACGGGCGCCAGTCGTTAACAACGACAACAACAAAACCAGGCTAACTCAAAGTCTAAATAAAATTCATTTACAAGAAACATAAGAGAAAAACAGAAATAAAGGTCAAGCGCAGAAGATTTAATTAGGCGTCTGAAAAGCACTAATAAAAAAACGCCGTAAGTGCCAGTTAAACTGGGGCATCAACGATAACTCCAAACTACATATAACAAATAAAAAAACAACTGAGTAAAACAGTCAATTAGATGATGCTAAACAAATAACTTTAAAGACTCATAAACATTAATTCAGGTTCATTAATGTAAAATAACATGAGGTTAAATGTTACAATTAGTTCAAGGTGGGCATATAAATGTTAAACTGAGCCACTGCAAAACGACCCAAAAGGTTACATGTAAATAAAATAAGCAAAAACTGCTTTAGGTACAAAAGCGACATACGATGAGCAACGTTAGACAGTAACAAAGATTATTGAAATTTTGGTTCATAAGTGAATTGCGCGTTTAATGGCATTAGGATTTATGATTAGAATACAATTACCAGAACTGCGCAAGTATCAGCGAGAAACCCATCCTATCTTGCATGCAGCTTTCGAGGCGCTGCTAATAAAGCTAATCTCTAACTTGAAAAATAGAACGCAAGTCTGTCAATAGGCCTTTGAAAACTTTTAAGTATAAAATGTAATATGTATTATCAAAATAATATTTAACTAGCATTCGCTAGACACCTCAGCGCTAAAAAGAAACTGTACTGTACTATTTATATGAATATATTATTGCTCAAAAATAATATATTACAGATGTAACTGCGTCTAAAATACATAAATTACTATACACGCTGCAGTTGGAAAGATAATTTAAACAATTTAGTAATTATTTACCTTGAACAAATAATAAAAATAAATATAAGAATAGAACAGTATAATACAAAAAAATGTAAAGGGCTTTACTAGGAATCCCCCCCCCCCCCCCAAGTGTGAAAAATGTTACTTATATTTAACGAATCGTTTTTGAGTTAAAGCACAAACAGGCGGAATTTATTTTTTAAGGTAAGCAACGTGCCTATATTTGATTACAGGTATTTGGAGCCAGGTAGACATCTAATGCACACAAAGTATTGTCTTTCTTCAACAAATAGTTTTTGAGCTCTCACTCCAAGACACAGGCCGGCAGACGGACAGAATTGAGAAAACATGTTTTTGTCACCTAGAAACCCTGAAACGTTTTCTTTTTCACGATCACAGTATTACTTTCGCCGTACGCGAGAGAAGTAAAAATAAATAACCAATTTAAAAAACATAGTTCTCAATTGGTTTAATATGTCTGGTGCGATCATTCGGTCGTGGAAAATTTTTCGAGGGAAGTAGCATTTGTTTTTTATTTCTTATTTCATTGGCAGTAGTTTTGCGTAAGTATTTCTTTATTTAAAAAGCAATAAATTTCGAAATGTTAGGTGAAGCTTATTGTTATAAAGCAAATTTAGCGACTAACACACAATGGATACAGAGATGTCTTGATAACGTTAACAGGAAAAATGGCAACTGAGCTGATTGAAAATAAAGGAATTGAAGAAGGGTAGAATAGATGGAGGGTGAAGAAAATGCTATCTTCTCCACGCGGCGATAGTTGCCATAGAATTGAACACGTGATTCGGGAATGCAAAAATTGCAATACAGAAGTATTTCATAAATGTGGAAAGATGGGGCATAGACTCAAGAAGTGCACGAATCAACCGGCCTGCAACATATACAACACTAAAGGAAACAAGAGAGAATCGATGACATGCCCTGCCTACAAAAAACTAGTAGCCGAGTTGAATACGAAGGGAGAGTAGATATGCAGATCATGAAGATATAACCTAAATGCAAACAGAGACATATAACTGCGAGAAAATCGAGGTAGATGTTGCAACTATCTCTGAACCAAACAATAAAATGGTCGCAAACAATAAATATTGAATTTTGGGAAAAAAGAGTGATTCTGCAATATAAATACATACTTAAACCATGAAACCAAAAAATTTAGGTACTGGAAATGACATGGCACGGACTGCTTTAAAAGGGAAGGGGGGCATAGTTTCGGTATATATATATATCGCCAAATAAAACCATACAAGAGTTTGTTACGGTCTTAAACTGACTTTACGACACCGCACCGGCTCATATAACAACGAAACGGCCGGTGCGTGCCATAATGGACGAAATCAGGACAAAAGATCTCCTAGGCCGCTACCCATGCCGCAACAAGATAGGCCGGCTAAAGCATCAGTGGAGCTGGGCGGGTCCTTAACGAGATTACCTAAGGGCAACGGCCAGAGGGTCGGTAAGTAGCGGTAAAATAAAGAGGGCGCCTCCAAGCCTGTCTTAACCCGAATAACCGAGCTTGGGCGGTTAAACGGGAACGAAGTATTCAAGATACTCCATCGATAAGAATTCTCATGAGCTGCAAGCTCAAATAACAATTTCGTGATCGCAAATACTGGAATGGTAATATTTGGACCATTTGGGCCGCGACTGCGTAACCACCGGACCTACCTGCACGCTCTGATCTCTCACGTCTGGCCGTACACCAATATTTACACTGTAGAGGTGCTATCTGAAACAAAGCATGCACAGGTCGAATAGGAATAATACGTCCCTTAATTAAATATGCGTCTATTGGTCGATAACTACATCTGGGCAGCAAATCGTGCCGCCAAGCTTATGTTATTTCTTACGCTAAGCACCAGCTGATGGACGCGCTATGCTAATAAACAACACACTATGGGTGGCCGGCCGCAATGGGCTCGACACTTTACATATTAGAGTACAGTTTGGAAATACGCACTCCGGAAAAGGGCGCGTTAGTTCGCGATAACAGACGCCGACCTGCAAAGGCAACGGGAGCAGTGTAGCTAGCAGCAAAGCACGACGCCGCACAAATGCGCGACGAATTAATTGAAGGCCTAACTCGTTAGGCAGCGGGGCAGCGTGACTGCAATATTTGACCAGGAAGAGGGGCTAACATAGCCTCACTAAAGTATGCGAATTTGGAATAGGTGCCAGCCCCTGCTACGTCGCCCATGCAGTCGTTGGCTTCGGTTAACACCTGATAAGCAAAGCACAAAGCCCTCGCAAACATAAACAAAGGGCTCGAACAGATTAGGGCGCACCAGGCTCCGCACGGCTAGGCGTTGATTCCATTTATGTATTAATCGGTACAATATAGCGAAGCGCACGCACATAAAATTACTGAATTAAAAGTTCGCACAAACGTAACACCAAAACATAGGCGCAGAGTTCTTTAGCTATTTAGGCGATGAAACGCGAAACTCGCGCACATGAAATTACTAGCAGGCTACCAAAGTAGCGTCTTGAAGCAAGGTGGCCTCAAGCCGGCACTAAAAGCCGCGACAAGCAAGCAAAGGGCATGCATCCGCCCACACAAATTTGAGCACAAAAGCAACACCGCTCGCACAAGCGACAGTTAACATGTTTAAATGGTTGTAATTACAAATACCTTAGTCCGTAGACGGTCTATGAGAGTTGCGTGCAATCAGTTGGTAGAAGGCGACAGTCTGTGGCAGCTAAACCGCCGAAACACTGCATCTGCGGTAAGCGGGCTGGAATCCGCCAAGATGGCGGCGTTAGGACACTCTCCTGAGAGCACACTTACGGCGGCAAAGAGGCCTACTTCGTCCTGCCTAGAAAGATCCTCGAAAACAGCGAGTTGAAAAGGGAAAGCTGCCTTTCTCACAAACGCAGAACTGGCCCCGTGAAGCCCATCACACACCCACGCTTTGACGTAAAGACTTGCCACTCGCACAATCACACGCGACCTCTTAAAGGCGAAACAGTTTATGGCATATTCGCTGAAACAGCACGGGAAATAGGAAGGCTTTCACAGCAACGGTACTAACAAACAACGGCAATTTACACAACATTCGCTGAAACAGCACGAGACGGGAAAAACAGGCTGGCGTCCCCGCCATGGCGGGAACGCCGGGCCAACACACACTCTGCAACTCTTCGATCGACGGCCTGCGATCAACTCCCCGAAGCAGCGTTACGACGCCGGAAGTGGCGTGAACCAAAACGGCGTTACCACGTGACTCTCGACAGCCAATGGCGATGCGCCCAATAAAACAAATACGTTCCGGTGACAAAGAGAGCGCGAGGCCTCGCAGTCACACGCGTTCAAAAGGGTGTTCCAAAAGATCCAAGCGCGTCTACATACAGGGTACTCGGAAACGAATGAGCACGGAATGAGCTTGCGTTTGTGACTAAAAGTTAAAAATAGGTTTTCGATATAACTAAACTGCCCTAAAGGCGTGAAATGTAATTCAAATTACTGCCGACGGCAAAATGGCTCAACAGGTTTGAGGGGTATCTTGTAGCATTGCAACTACTTGTTAATAATAAGAAATGCCTGCTACCAGGCGCTGATTATAACGTAAAGGCATAACGATGGGGCATGACGTTAGAAGATAGGAAAGGTCAGATGATGACCGAATAATTGGATAGTATGAACTTCATCACCATAAGCAAAGGAATAATAACCACGTATGACGGAAACGGCAATATCTCAATAATAGGCATTACATCCTGCACGGAGAATGTGCAGAACAGAATCGAATAATAGTATGTAGACGTGCGGTAACCACATTAGTCTGTATATAACGCTCTCCAAATAGCAAAATAAAGATACGAGAATAAAAAATCACGTCGGCGTCCGAAGAGGATGGATTTTCAATTTCAGCAAGACCGAAATCGTGATACAAGAAATTATACAACAAACAGAAGCAGCGACATATGCCAACAGTGAGGTGGAACTATCCAAAATAATACAAAGAGCATGCGAAAATAACTACTGCAGAAAAGGAAGTTTAAAGAAGAAGAGGGGAGTGCATTGGTGGTCGAAGATGATTGCAGATAAGCGCAAAGGATGCGCCAATCTGAGAAGAAGATAGACAACGGTTTGCACAAAAATGAATATTAAAGAGCAGAAAAGGCAGAAGCTACTAGAGAAGTACAAACTAAAAAAAGGGAATTAAAATCAGAATTAAGAAACGCCAAAAAGGAAATCGTGGGAGGAATTATACAAGGAAGTTTAAACTGATGTATGGGGTACCGGTTACCGCATCGTAACTGGAAAACTAGGTACGGGACCTTGAGCTGAGATAGATGTTGATGTACAACTAAGAATAGCACACGAACTCTTTCCAACCCACGAAACAATAATGTAGGAGCCACTAAGCGTTATAATGGAAAATATCCCACAATGCACAATAGAAGCAATTATGGTGGCTGGACGAAAGATCGCAGCCAGGAAGGCGCCAGGTCCGGATGGCGTACCACCGGAGGTTGTCAAAGTGATAGCGGAGAAAGATCAAAACCTCACAAAAGCAGTAAAAATAAGACTAGGACACTGAAAACAGCAGACCGGAAAAGAATAGAGGCCTTCAAATTTTGGGTACATAGACGTGTTCTTAGAGTGTCATGGATGGAACACAGAACTAACAGATTACTAAAACAACTAAATAAATAATACTTAAGGTTCTTCGGTCATATAGCCAGAACAGGCGAGATGGAAAACTCGATAGTTGAGGGAAAAACAGAGGAAAAAAGACGAAGAGGAATATCGCCAATGAGGTGGTGCGATAGACTAAAAGGAACAACAGGTTACTCCTTACACCAAGGAATACAGATAGCCCAGGACAGAGAGGCATGGAAGCAACAAACAGAAATTATATCATAATGGTATCATTAAACCCTCACAGGGGTAAAAGGGCCGATAAGAAAGATACCATTAAGAATATAAACATAACAATAGGAAGGAAACGCATTGAAAACGCACCCAATGTAAGCTACTTTGGTATAGAAATCACGAGAAACATATGCCCATGGCGGTGCATATACGTAACAGCGTAGCAAGGGCAGAAAAAATAGTGAACGTACTTAGTAGAATCATGTCAAACATCGATGGACCAAGCAGCGGGAAAAGGATGTTACTAAGCAGAGCAGCAGATAATATACTCTTATATGGCGCCACAATATGGAAAGAATTGATCCGAACGAAGAGGTACAAGAAAATGGTAGAAGAAGTCCATATGAGATACTCTATTAAAATCGCAAGAGCTTATCGAACTCTGTCAACCAGAGCCATACCAGTGGCAGCAGGGGTAGTCCCTATCCATCTACTGGTGGAAGAGAGGAATCATTCCTCTGTTATAATTCTTATAACAGAGGCCAGAATACAAGAGCTAGAAAAACAGCTTCGCGAGAAAAGACGCTGAGAATATGGAACCAAGAGTGGGAGGAGAAGGAAGCAACAACGAGAAGATGGACTAAACACTAATACAAAATTTAAGTAGATGGATAGGGAGAAACTATGAGTAGATTGATTATTTCCTTCACAGTTTCTTACTGGATATGGATGTTTTAAGCAATATTTATATCGAATGGGTATTACAGAGAACGAAAATTGTGACTACCGCCAAAGGTGCGACACTTTATGGCATACAGTTAAAGAATGAGTAAGATGGAAGGAAGAAAGAGCGGGAATAATACTGTGCAGAGTTGAAATAATACCGGATATCATAGTGAAATACATGGTACTAGAAGAAGCTATATGGAAAGAAGTTCAGAAAACTATATACGCGATACTGAAAACTAACGAATATAAAGAAAGGATAAGGTAGATAGGAGTAAGAGAGGCCTGATAAAAAAATAGCAAAAGAGTGTCAACAGGAAGGAAGACACAGTAGAGCAGGTATACAGGGGATAGTATGCGAAGAAGAAATGCCTTAAAGGTGGTGTCGTTACGAGCTGAAATCTACAAACACCCTGTATATTCTCACAACTTGAAATTTTCTAAAGCCACCAAACCATTAGGTGTATAGTCCCAAATAAAATGTTTTAGTCACTACTATAACCTCATTTTATACTAGCAAGATGCCCGTTCTTCGTACGGGTTACAAATGTCTTTTCTTCTAAATCTCGAATAAATTCCAGGGCGCACCTCTACCCTTGTATGTAAATGTGTACGTAATTGTCATTCCCTTTGTATATATTGATAAAACTATAGTTTTAGTATAACAATGAGATAAAATAAAAAAAAATATATATATATATATATATACAAACTTAATTTTTTATTCATAAATTGGTGGAATTTCGGAAATCCTATTTATTCTAAGAGATATTGAGTAATTCGTAAAAACACAGCTTACTTTTTTTCACCCTTTAGGGGTTGAATTTTGAAACATTATTTCAGCCCATATTATCCTGAAATAAACTCACAAACGAAAAATAATTAATAAATCTAACACCCTACCCCTTTTCAGTTGTCCCTTTTTGCCGCTTTAGGAGTAATTTTAAAATCAATTAAACCACTTTCTAAATATTTTAAGAATACATCTACAAGCCAAAAAACAATGGTCTAACTCAATAAACATAGGAGATAAGAAGGGTTCTTTAATTCAACCCGAATTCAGATTTGCACCTTTAAGGGTTGATTAGGGGAAAATCCTGAGATATGTTTTTCAACACTTGTATTGGATACCTATGCGAGCAAACACCAAGCCTATATCTTATTGGGTTTAAGAGATATTAAAGAATTGGTGAAAACACAGTTTACCCCTTTTTACCCCCTCAGGGGTAACATTTGAGTTTCCTTAAACCGCTTTCTAAATATTTTAAGAATACATCTATATGCCAAAAAAGAATACTCTAGCTCAATAAACATAGAAGATACGAAGAGTTCTTTATTTTTGATTTGCACTCTTAGGGGTTGATTAGAGCAAAATTCTGAAATGTATTTTAAACATTTATATTGGATACCTATGCATGCAAACGCCAAGTCGATATCTTATAGGGTTTAAGAGGTATTGAAGAATTCGTGAAAACACAGTTTCCCCTTTCCACCCCCTTAGAGGTAAAATTTTAAATTCCTTTAAGCCGCTTTCTAAATATTTTAAGAATATATCTATATGCCAAAAAGAATGCTTTAGCTCAATAAACATAGGAGATACGAAAGGGTGTTTAATTCACCCCGAATCTAGATTTGCAGTTTTAGGGTTTGATTCGGGAAAAATCCTGAAATGTGTTTTTAAATACTTATATTAGATACATATGCAAGTAAACACCAAGTCGATATCTCCTCGGGTCTACAGAGATATTGCGGAATTCGTGAGAACACTGTTTATCTCTTTTCACCCCCTGAGGGGTAAAATTCTAAAATCCCTTAAAGATCTTTCTAAATATTTTAAGAATACATCTATCTGCCAAAAAGAAAATGTTCTAATTCAATAAACCTAGAAGATACAAAGGGTTCTTTAATTCACCCCGAATCCAGATTTGCACCTTTAGGGGTTGATTAGGGAAAAATCCTGAAATACGTTTTTAGACACTTCTATTGGATACCTGTGCAAGTAAACGCCAAGTCATTATGTCATCGTCAAGAGATATTGAGGAATTCGTGAAAACACAGTTTACCCCTTTTCACCCCCTTAGGAGTAAAATTTTAAAATATCTTTATAACCACTTTCTAATAATTTTAAGAGTACATCTATATGCCAACAAATAACGTTCGAACTCAATAAACATAGGAGACACGAAAGGTTCTATAATTCACACCGAATGCATATTTGCACCTTTAGGGGTTGATCACGGCAAAATCCTGAAATACGTTTCTAGGCATTTGCATTGACAATATTAGCAACTAAACACAAGTGGCTATCTCATTGGGTCTAAGAGATATTGACTAACCCGTGAAAACACATTTTACCCCTTTTCACCCCCGTAGGGGTAGAATTTGAAAAAATTCTTTTTAACCATTTTGTTGTGAAATGGAACTCACAGCGAAAAAATTTAATAATTTTAACCCCCCTATCCCCGTTCACTTAAGGGTTAAAATTTTGAAATTTCCTCACACCCCTTTCTAAATATTTTAAAAATACATCTATATGCTAAAAAATTATTTTCTAACTCAATAAACATAGCAGATACGAAAAGTTCTTTAATTCACCCCCAATCCCGATTTGCACCTTTAGGGGTTAATTAGGGCAAAATCTTAAAATACGTTTCTAGGTATTTGCATTGATAATCTATGCAAGCAAACACCAAATCAATATCTTGTCGGGTGTAAGAGATATTGAGGAATTCGTGAAAACACATTTTACCCCTTTTCACCCCCTTAGGGGTCGAATTTCAAAAAATTCTTTCTTAGCACTACCTTACGTAATAAATTGAACCTTTTGCCCAAATTTCAAGTTTCTAGTACCAGTGGTTTCGGCTCTGAGTTGATTAGTCAGGGTTGTGACTTTCCTTTATATATATAAAAGATAACAGCATCCATTACCTAAGATACAATAAAAATAACCTAATCAACCCTAACCGGACCTACGCAGAGCAAGCACGAAACCCTACAGCAGCCATCTCCTACCCTAATACCAATAATCAACCATCCGCTCTTGATATACCCAACTTAATCAAATCTATCTTCAGCCTGCTTACCCCTTTCCTTCCCCAAATCAAAGAATTCTTCACCAACACGATCCTCCCCTTACTCTTTAATGGACCATAAGTCTCAGAAAGCTATTGACAAAATAACAATCCTTAATTGGAATGCGAACGGTATTCTAAACCAAAGAACAATCTTCATAACATTTCTTGCCAGGGACAACATAGATATAGCTTGCATCACTGAAAACAATTTAACTTAAGATGATGTGTTGAAAATACCAGGATATCAAGTGTATTGCAATGATAGAGTCGCACAAATAGCAGCCGGTGGAGTAGCTGTACTCATTAAGAAGAAAATCATCCATCATCCCATCCCAAACCTTCCCCTACTAGCCCTTGAAACAATTGGAGTCAAAATCGAACTAAACGACCTCTATCTTACAATAATAACCGCTTATCGGCAGCCCAATAAAAAGCTGAACGACGAAGACCTTAAAACCATATTCAATACAACCGAACCATTCCTGATGATAGGAGACCTAAACTCCAAAAATCAACTATGGGGTTGTCGAGCTAACAACGCCGAAGGAAACAAAATGGAAGCATACGCAACAAAATACTCTTTTCAAATAATGACTCCTGACAAATACAGGTACTATCCATACCGTACTGACCATCAACCTGATATACTTGACGTCGCTTTGCAAAAGAACTTTGATAAGCAGATATACCAGAACGTAATTGAAGAGCTCGACTCAGACCATCTACCAGTTATCATATCGTTTATTAGCACCCCTCAAATGGTACAATCCCCACCAAGACTTATAAATGAGGTAATAGAATGGGAAAACTTTCAAACCATCCTTGACAACCAGCTTAAGTGCCCCCTCAATCTACACAATCATGAAGAAATAAGAAGAAGCAATAAGCAACCTAGCAGCTACAGTAGCAGCCAGCTCTCAACAGGTAACCCTAGCCATCAAACCTCACCATAAACTCAACCACCACTACCTATCTATTGAAATAACGAATCTAATTAAAAGAAAAAGCCAAGCCAGACGAGAATGCCAAAGAACCCGAAACCCTGATTCTAAACGCTTACTAAATAAACTTACGCACAGCTTAAAACAAGTCTTGGACGAACAGCGAATCAATAATTACAAAAAATACATAGAGGACCTCGAACCAGGTGACCCGGGAATGTGGCGAGCCACCAAGCGAATCTTAACGAAACGAGAAGAAATATCAACACTAACAGCAACTAGTACAACTCTCACTACTGACGCTGATAAATCAACAGCTTTTGCGGACCATTTTGAGAGAGTCTTCACTACCAAATCCACTTGCGCTCCAAACCACTCCGCATACATAACTCACCACATCGAAACCAACCAGCCAGTAATAACTGAACCGATATCTCCCACCACTCTCCACGAAATCAAAATCTTAATAGACAATCTTCCAACTAAGAAATCCCTCGGGCCTGACCTCATCTCAAACCTTATCCTAAAACAACTCACACAAAAATCCTTAGCCTACCTTTCAACCACCTATAACGCATGCCTTCGACTAGGCTACTTCCTTCAGGCCTGGAAGCATGTTCATATAATAGTATTCCCAAAGCCGGGAAAAGACAAAAAAAAGATCGAGACCTACAGGCCAATAAGCTTATTGTCAGCATTCTCAAAACTACTTGAGAAGATCATCTACTCCCGCCTAATGAGTGATCTAGCCCCTCTCAACATAATACCAACATTTCACTTCGGCTTTAGGAAAACCTATTCTACCCTACACCAGTTGCAGCGCATTTCTGAAACAATAGCAGAAGGTTTCGAAACCAAAAGTTATGCCGTAGCAGTCTTCCTTGACATAGCTCAAGCCTTCGACAAGGTCTGGACCGAAGGCCTGAAAAGCAAAATCATCAATCTCCAAATAGCAAGCTACCTTAAAGCTATCGTATTCTCTTTTCTGGATAATAGAACTTTTGCCGTAAGCATAAATTCCGCAACCTCTGAGAAAACAGCTATTAAAACAGGCGTCCCTCAAGGAAGTTTGTTGGGACCACTACTATTCATCATTTTCACATCTGACATCCCGCCTATTGAAGCAACCTTAGCAACCTTTGCAGATGACACAGCCGTCCTAGTACAACACACTGACCTCACCCAAGCCATCAACAAGCTGCAGAATGCAATAAGCAAATTACACTCGTGGTACAACAAATGGAATTTACAAATTAATCCTGACAAGTGTCAAGCTAAAATCTTCTCTCTAAGGCGTATCAGAAATCCACCCAACCTAATAATTAACCATAACATTATTCCATGGCATCCCGCGGACGCAGCAGTCAAGTACTTAGGGGTACTGCTTGACACACGACTAACCTGGAATCTTCATGTTAATCTCAAGCTCAACCAAGGCTACGCGAGGCTAGCTCAGCTGTATCCTCTTATGAATAAAAAATCATCACTCAAACCAAAATGTGCCATCCTGATGTACAAATCGCTAATAAGGCCAATAATACTATATGCATCGCCAAGCTGGAGCAACACGGCCACATCCAATATACTAAAAGTGCAACGTCTGCAAAATAAAATTCTCAGGATATCAGTGAATGCCCCCTGGTACGTCCGGAACGAACAGCTACATTACGAACTGGATATCCCTACAGTCCAAACGCGCTATTCATTATACGTTATATCGGCAGACGAAACATCCATCACAGACTCAAACGCAAACTACCCCAAGACTTGTGTTCACCTGATTCCGACAGTGATTAGCTAATAAGATAAAAGTCATACAATTATGTAAATCAAATATACTATGTTTTTCTAAATCTTACTAACAAAATGTTACTGCTAATGTTTATATTACTGTTATCATCAATGCCATGAATAACATTGTCCATGTTGAACTGGCAAATTAAACTATTAAAAAAAAACCGCATCCAAATAATATGCGACATATTTTAAGTCTTCATCATAACTGCAAGCAATTGCAAAACTTTCAAATTTGTTTCCAGTAGCTTTGGAATGTTGGATTTTTGTGGTTCATTTGTATAACACATTCATACCTGTACTCCAACCATAAACTTGCCAGCATGTAAACCCAAAGCTTTGCATTCTTTGCTTTCCCGCTTGTTCGCAAAACGCGTCAGCTCAAAAGTTTTGTAGATCTGTGGGAAACACAGGCGAATACGCCAATAATGTAAAAACAAGTGCAGTTCGATTTAAGAATTAGTCGTAGGGTTGCTCCGCTATTTCATATCGCAGAAGTTCTACAGGCGGCCATTAATGCTATTATCATCCTCTGCATACCTCGATAATGGCATTCCATTAAAAGGTTATCTGAAACGGAACGCTTCTGCTGAATATATACAACTTATTAAGAGTCGAATTGAATTACCTTTTTCATATTATGCTAAATTATATGTTCGGATGGGAAGGCGATTGCGCTTCAGTAATTGGAACAACGAGGGGAGTAGGTAATATTTCCCTACTTTCTTCCTACTTTTATATATTGCAAATATTATACACAGTTTTCAAGACACACACTTCTAGCATTATTTGTTGAATGTCTACAAGACTGCACTACATATTCGGCGTATATTATTTAAAATAAATTGAGAAAGATATAGGGTGGGACAATTAGAATGGCATACTTTCAAGGAAGAGTTACATTTCTAGTTAGGTGAATGACTGCAAATGCATTTATGAAATCATACTTTTACTACTTTTAATGTCCTTTAAATGTTACCCCTTGATTCATTGACACGTGTTACTGTAATTGTGTAAATTTGGTTATAAAAAATAACTACCAGTAATTATCGACAGTTGCCGAGCACTGTAGGACGTAGGACGTATGCTCTGACCATGCTTAACGCAGATCTTCACCTGCATGATAAGGTGAAGGAGACCATAATCTCTGGGTGTCGCCTCACATGGCCGGAGCATACGAGCTTTCGTCGTGTGTTCTGTGGTAATGATCTCTTTATCTGTCCTTATCCTCCTTATAACGTCTTCTTTTCGAACACGCTTCTTTCAACGCAACAGCGGAAAACGCGCACTCTAAGTTACATCAATTCGAATTTTGATGACTTTCTGGAGCTTGAATCGCATAACTTTCAACAAGTGGTTCCAGTGCTTTTAAACGTCATATTGTCGACCCTCTAAAGTTATTATATTCCCACTATCACCTTTAATCACTATCATATACTTGACTTTCTTGACATTTAGTTGACCAGCTCTTCTGGATGCAGATGTCATCTTCTGCCTTATGAACAGCTTTCCTGAAGACGTGTTCAGAGTACCAGTTGAAAATCAGGAAAGGTTATACATATCCATACCTTACTCCTCTTCGTATCCCGACCTTTTATCTCCTGAGACTTCCAATCATGACGTTAGCTTTTTTATCAATTATCTGAATTCACTGTGACCCAAAACATCCATAACACAGTTTATAATGTATCTCAGCTCAGTGTCAGTTGTTAGTCAACTCTAAACCAAATTTAATACTTAAAACTAGCATGTCTAATTATTTGAAAGTTAATTGACTAATCGATATGTAAATTACGTACTCGGCAGTGCAACTTAATCAATTAGAATTTCTTCTAGATGATACATACAACTTCAAAATTATTTTACTGATGACTTTTAACGTTTTCTTGCAATTCATTGTGTGTGTGTTTAATCAATGTTTTATTTATTTTGTTTTTAAACCAAGGGTTATGCTTATTTTCCGAGTTTTTTTTATTTATCAAAATACCCCTGTAGGGATATTTCTAGTATCACAATCTGGTCTGAAAACCAATGAGTACTTTTATTCTGTCTTAAATTAACCACTTGAATCTTAAACTAAGGTTTTACTCACTAGTGCACCTTAGTGTCTGGTAATTTAATTACACTTTGGAATTAGAGTGTATACTGTTGCACAATGCTCTGCGTTTTACTAATGTAATCATTGAGCCAACTCAAATGGCTCAGTCCTCTTGAGTCTTCTTATTATGTTGGTGTTATCAAGGAAATGGATCGCCTCAATGTTCACGTGGTGAAGGAGCTGTTGCTCGTGGCTTCTGGCAAATTTGAGAAGAGTCTGATCAACTGTGTCCATTCCAACGTCACGGTGGAGGTCAGTGTTGCGGAGGTATTAAGGTGCATCAACAATGTTCCATAGTACTTTTTTTTGAAATCGTTGAATGATCTGAGTGTTGCATTTACTAGCCCAGCTCTAAAGCCATTTGTTTATATATCAAGCCAACCTCTTACCTTCTCTTTTTCACATGGACCTTCCAACGTAGCTTTGCGTCAAGGTTCATGCCTCGATATTTAGCTGACTCCTCATGAGAAATCTGTTTATCTTTGGTTCTGATGGGTAGGTATTGTTTCTGTTTGTTACTGAAAGTTATATGCACAGACTTACTTTTATTTAGTTTGATGCGCCAGGTTTTAGTCCAGTTATTAATTCTATCAATGGAGGTTTTTTCCAATGGCAATAACTGCTGTATCATCAGCAAATGTTGCTATTATTTTGTGGTCAAGATCAGGGATGGCACTAGTGTACCGCAAATAGAGCACCAGACCAAGTACACTAAGCTGCGGCACTCCTGCCTTAATCTCTTTTATTTAAGGGGGAGTTGGAAGTCCCCATAAAATGTACAGTGACGCCTATAATTGGCCTAATGGCTGTTGGCGGAGTACTGAATAAAATAAAAAAATAAAAAATAAAATAAAAATATCTGTTTGTGACACGCAATGGAACTTACGATAATGTAACTACAACCACTATCGGGTGACCACACATCCAAATCCCGACCACGGAAAACGTTGGTTAGCTATCAAGACCGTCTGACTGGCACCGGTAGTGCGAGCCCATGGAACCAGTGACTGAACATTGATAACAACGGACAATTCAGGTAGTCTATATTAAATGATCGCTTTGCTTAAACTGATGACTGCGAGTTTCTGTAAATAAGCGTTTTCATGTCTAACTGCTGTCTTTCACGAGTGTGGTGGAAACTGAAAATTCACAATAAAACAATAGCACAAACTGTCGCAAAGTTCGATTGTCAAAAATTGTTGACACAGTGGTTTAGCAATAAAGAACGAGAAATATTCGTGATCGGGATGCGAATGCGACTCTAGGGGTGGCAAAGCAGAAACTAGAACGTAGCAAATTTCGGCAGGAAAAGTACGACGTTTAGTTACGCCCGCAACCGGCTACATTTTACATTTCGCAGTTAAAAGTTTGTCAGTTAGCGAACGCCCAAACATATGTTTTGATAACCGCCAGTGGCGTCCTAACTTATTGCTCCGTCCAAAATAAAATGAAAAGCAGAAAGTTTATTATTGTTTGGGCAAAAGTATTTAAATGCAAAGTGAAATTTCACACTCGTTTTTCACCAAGTAGGTATAACTAAAGCTCACAATCACTTTTAGGCAACGTAAAACAACGTCGAAAATGATTAACTTCTAAAAGTTTTACCTTTTACGGTAATCATAAAATATTTGTAATTTCATTTCAAGTTCAAAAACTGTTGCTGTTGGAAATGCCGTCAACAAAGCAGTTTTTATTTTTATATATAGATCATACAGTATTGGTGGATAATTATATTTCAAGAATATTTTTTATATTATTGACAATTAATAACTGCCTGAAATAATACTTGTGTATAAAATTTTACATAAAGCTTCCCAGTTCAAAAAATAGCACTTTTGAAATGCCCTGATATAAAAAACTGTGCTTTTGTGAAAACTAGAAATAAGTACACTTTTATTATCCGTAGATTGGCACTATAGAGCGTAAATATTTTCCAAGCCTACTATTTACAGGGATGCCATAGTCCGAGATCTTCATGTCAATGTGCATTATATTACCGTAAACACCTTTTCTTTAATTAGATGTAAGGAAAAATCTTCGAAAGACACCGTGCTAATCTCGGCGTGTCGGATTCACCTGAGACGGGGACTGCCTACTAACTAAAAAACCCCTTTCCTTAATACCGCCGATCTGCTGGTACCACCTTTCGGTATAACTTCATGCAGACCGAACCCATTCTTCATCTTCGTCATTCTGTTCCCTTTATTTCTTTTACTAACTTTATGTTATGCTTGTTGTTGTGCAGTTCTTTCATCAATCTCCTTTTATGTAATGATTTGACCGATCGTTGTATCTCTGTGCAGCTTTATTCGCTTGGTAACATATGGTCTACCAATTGTCCTGGGTTAACACAACGTTTATTTTGTTTTGGCAAGTTGTTTTTGGTCAATTCCATCTTGTGCAACCAAAGATGGTGTGCTCTGGTGTATCCACCTCATCACAGTACGTGCACTGGTTGCCTCGTCTCTTTACGATTCTGTGTAGGTAGCTTTTAAAACAGCCATGTCCAGTCAAGGCCTGGGATAAATAGTATCCAATATCACTCTTCTGGTGAGCCATGGGTGTATTCATGGGATTAGCAGTTTGGTCCACCTCCCTTGCTCTTTGTCTTCGTCCCATTCTTGCTGCCAGCTGTTTCATGTGGCCCCTCTCTCTTCCTGTAGCCTTGCCCTTGTGCTGTTGCCCGTTGTTCTGACTCTTTCTCCCACTAGTAAGTGTATTGGGATAATGCCTGCCACCACCTGGACGGCTCTGGCTGAGACCGTTCGGTAGGCTCTTGCTACACGTATGCGATCCTTCCCTGCACTCCTTCTAGCTTCTTCTTGTAGCTTTCCATACTTATACTATCTGACCATATTGGGGCCCCGTATAATATGACGAAATTCACGAGCGATCCCATTAATTTTCTTCGGCTAGTGTTTGAACCCTTCATGTTTAGTAGGAGGCGGCTCAACGCCGTTACGGTTTTGTCTGCCTTCTCTATTGCACACTTAATGTGTTGCACCATTCTCATTTTCCTTCCTGTTCTTACGTATTTTAGGTTATTCTGGCTTTTTATAACTATTTCGGCTATTCTGGCTGTCAGAGTTTCTGCCTTGTTCTGTCTTGCCAGCACGACCATTCCTGTCTTGGTTTAGGCAAGCTGGAGTCCCTTCCTGTCCATCCATATTTCTAAGATGTCTAATGCAATATCAATGTTTCTTTTGGCTACCATTATTGTTGCGCTGCTAGTTACTAGCTCCAGATCATCGGCGTATGCAACGGTCATCGATCCCAGTAGCTGTTGTTTTTCCAGTAGGGAGTTATAGTAGATGTTCCACAATGTTGGCCCCAACACCGATCCTTGTGGGACACCACAAGTCATATTTATACTTCTAGTTTCCCCCATTATTATTCTCCTTCCTTTAGGTAGCTACATATAATCTTTCTTATGTAGGGTGAGATTTTTATTCTTTCCAAGTCCGTTATAATCCCGGCCCATAAGGCAGAATTAAATACATTCTTGACATAGAATGTGACAAGCGTGACGTGCTTTTGCTTGTGTGCTCGTTTAGCCTCGTCAGCTGTGTCTAACACTTTCTTTTTGGCGTCGATCGTCGAGCATCCCTTTCTAAAACCGTATTGTGTGTTTGTCAGGCAATTCTTTTCCTCTAGCTCGTCTCGTAATTTTTTGTTAATAAGTTGTTCTAATAACTTAACCATGATGTTCAATAAACAGATTGCTCTATAGGTCCTCTTGGCACCCTCCTTATGTGTTTTGGGTATTAAGACCAGCCTTCCTACTTTCCTTTCGTTAGGGAAATCTTTTTTTTCTAATAATGTTGTCCAGTGTTTCTTTTATTATGGGCAGGTTTTTCTGGGTAATAGCTTTTGTCGCCTCCAGAGGGATGCCATCCGGCCCGGCTACTTTGCCTGGTTTTATTTTATCTATAGCCTGTATTAGCTCTTTTGCCGTTAGTCTCGGTATTTTATCTTGGTGGACTTCTATTGGTGGCCATACTTTCACCGTGCTTCTTGGGAACACTTCCGGCTATAATCAGTTGTTCATCGTCTGACAACTCTACCGGTGCTGCCAGTGCCAGATTTCCGGTGACTATGCGGTATCCCATCCCCCATGGGTCTTTATCTATCTTCTCGCATAGCCTGCACCATACCCTTTCTTTAGATTTCTTTATCTCCTTCTTTAGAGTGTTTCTTGCTATTTTATAACTATCCTTGTGGCTACTTTACTTTTCTCTATGTCGTTCGGATCATGGTTGGCTCCTGTCATAGCTCTTATTTTCTTAATACAAATTTCTCTTGCTGCTTTAATTGATTCGTTTTACAATATACCGCTCTCCGAGCCTTTGATATTTTGTTTTTCGTTAGAGCTACATTGCATGCTTTAGTTAATTCCTTCATTAGGTCTTCAACCGTGTAGTCATATGCATCGTTTTCCAGTTCCTGTTTATTGCACCATTCTTATCGTGTCTGTTGAGCAGAACATTATATCAATATGAGACGTTCTCCCATTTCTCTCGAAAGTAGGCCTGGTCCCCTGATTTGAAATGCATAAATCTTTCCTACTTATACACGCTCTAAGAATTCTTTCTCTTTCAGTTTCGTTTGTGGCCCCCCAGCAGTGGGACTTAACATTAAAGTCTCCCCCAATAATAAACCTTCGGTTGTGGTTATAATCGTTCACGCAGTCGTCTAGTTCATTAATAAACTCTTGGAATCCGACGAGATCTACATTGGGGAGATATAGCATGAGTATATAGTGGTTTCGTTGTTCTAGGCCCATACGTAACCGTTTTCTCTCTCGGTTCTGCTTAAACTTAGCCCTCCTTGTGGGATGTAAATCACCGCGTTGGTTTGTGCTTCAGGGAACCACCAGGGGTTATTTGATATCATTCTTTGGTTTGGTTCTTGAACTAAAGCTGCGTCTACTGATTCTGATGCGCAATCTTTTATTAGCAGATGCATCGCCGCTATGCATACTCCCCACATTAACTTGTCTGATGTTGATAGTAGACGGCTAAGAGCAACCTTTCTCTTTCTCCTTAGGTTCTGCACCAGTTTCCGGTCTTTTAGGCACCTCATGGACTCTCTTTTTTGTCCAAAGTTTTTGCATAGGTAACATACTTTCTCGTTTATGCAATATTTTTTCAGATAAACTTTCTCACTGCATCTATTACAGTTGTCCTCTTGTTCTAGTTCTGTGCTCTTATTGATTGAGTGTCCAACTCCATGGCATTTGTAGCACCGTATGGGGGTGCTTAGATCTCTCATCCTCCAACGATACCAGTTTTCCTCTTCCACTTTCTTCTCAATTAATCTTCTGACCTCTTCTTCGTTAACTGTAATGAAGGCGAATTTAACACCTTTCGTGTTGGCCTTTTATGCCATTCTAATTTGTTCCCTTGGAAGCATGTTCGTGTTTATTTTGCTTTCGATTACCGCGCTGACCTCTTGTTCGCCTGTGGTCTCGCCAATATCCAGTAGCATTATTGTTTCTTCTTCCTTTAACGTTTGAATTGTGGCTATTCCTCCTAGTTCTTCTGAGAGGAGATTTCGGAATTCCTCTCTGTTTTTTCCTTGACTCTTAATTTTAATTTGGATGTTGTTATCTGTCTTAGCAATTTTATCGATAGTTATGTCCTGGGTGTCTACATTGCGTTTCATGTTCTTCATAACTTGGCCTTCTGTCAGTTTCACAATTATTGTTTCTACGTCCCTTGTTCTTTGGCTCTTGAATTCCATATTTTCCGTCTTGTCACTTCATTTGCTTTGCAAACCTATGCTAATTATTTCTTTTCTCCATACGTGTTGAAGTACTTTCCTTAATTTTATATCATCTATGTTTTCGTGGTCACGCACATTGGCTCTTTCTAATTGTCTTTTCTTATCATTATCATTACCTTATCAATCTGCTCTTTGATCTCTTTTGTCTGGTTGTTTGTGGATTCTTCAATTTGGTTCAGTATGTGTACTTGTCCGTTTTATCTTTCATTTCATTGTCTTTTTTAATTATCCCTCAGCTCTCTATACTACATACAAAGCCTGCTTTTATCAGTTCTTGCTTTAATTGTTGATTCCTTTCCATTTGCCTGTCGTTTATGGGAGCTTGTTCTCCCACATTTGTCACTATTATGTTGTCTTTGCCATCAATTTTTCCTTTTTGTTCCAGGCAGCGTCTATACACTTTCTCTGGCCATTTCATATCTATTAATTCTTCTAGCTCTTTGTTTCTTAGATCTCCGCTGAACTTGTCGTTGAGCATCTTACAACTTCTCTTCTTTTCCTCTTCTTCTTTGCTTAATGTTTGTGTAGCCATGTCGAGTTTTATTGCTTCTTCCGTTTCTTTTGTTGTTTTTAGCTCTGCTACTAATTCTTCTGTCACCTCTATCATTTTTGGAAGGGTATGAATGTATTGTTCTGGGCTCCCGATCTGCATTTTCTCTTTGGGTGTTTGGGAATTTTTCCGTTAACTTTTTCATGTTGGTTGTAATTTTACGAACATGTTCTCTGATTTTCATATATTCAAAATCAGCTCTTTTCATGAACTGCTCCAGTTCTTGGCCTGCTCTACTTGTCTTGACCGGTGTTTCTACCCCTTTTCCTTTTGGTTCCATTATCTGATCCTTCTTGATTTGTTTCTTCCTAACTTTCTGTGCTCTGTTTGAGTTTGTTTGTATTTTACTTCCGTATTCCTTCTTTCCCGCAGGTGGAGTGCGATTTATGCTGTTTCTTCTGCCGAAGACCTCGGTCCTTTCTATTTCAATTTCGAATGTGCTTCTACTTCTACATTCGCTTCGTTTACCTGCCATCTTTTGCATTAAAAGGGTAGCCAGCCCTATCACAGCTATCGTCCCTACGATACTCTCAAGAACAACTATATATGTACTGCACTGTATACGTGTACACGTTCATGTAGAATGGCCTATGGCTTCTTCCACGGCCGGGTCCGCGCGGGTGTGGGGCCGAGAGTCCATATCCCTTCCACCTGCAGCCCAGGGGATGTCCTCCATTTTCCTATCATTAAACCTTTGGGGTCGCTAGCTCCTACCATCCCATGCCGGAAATAATGTTAACCTTCAAGTACGAACGTGTCTGTTGTGGTGCATTAGTACTAACACGACGTCTAAGCGACGGGCATATAGTTATTTACGATTTTATTACTAATTTTTTTTAAACCATAAAGTACTATGAAATGATGTATCAAGCGTATTTTAATCCCATAAAAATATAAATTTATAAAAATATTAGCATTTACAGAGTCAAATAGAAAAACGTGTTTAAATTTGTTAACTTAATTACAGAAAAATGCAATTTTTAATAATTTTTTTATTATCAGCAAACATATTTCAACAGACAATGGTATTCTAACACAACTTAACTAAAAAAAAAAGTAAGAAAAAAAAATACGTATAAAAATTTACACCACCCTAAAACTATACAGAATTACTGCAAGATGGACACATTAGGGTCACTAAGTATAGCAAAATTTTCATCAATATTGTGTTCTCCGTTACTGTTCTCACTGTCTAATTCATTATACTACTGGAACACTTGCTACTCAAGCAACTGTCTGTTGACCTAACCGTATTTGAGCAAGTTGGTTTTTGATTCATCATTCAAAAAGGGTAGCGTACACACTAACGTCACGTATATGAGACGGTATTTATTTTTAAATACAAATAACTTCCGCAAAAAACATCCCACCGCAGCGAAATTTTAAAAACTGAGATATTTTTAGGTAGTTTGAACTTTGAAGATAGATGAAGGATCAACCATAAATCTTAACTGGAGGGGGAAATATTACACTCGCTTCGAACATTTCCGTCTCTCCGACGTAACGTTAGTACTTAAGGGTTAACGGCGACTCAAAAGGTAGGTACTTGCTCGCGATAATTAAGACAAATGTGCCGGGACAGAGACGTAGAACAGCTGATGCATGTCTGCCGATGATAAAATAGGCGAATTAAATCAAAAAACTTCCCTTCGGTGAGACTTGCGCTGGGTGCTCGTCTCCAAGATAAACACCTACCATTCTTATCCCTAAAAATCTTATCATATATCAAGAATACGGGAAAATACACTTTGTTTTACAAAATGGAGTCATGCAGTAAATTTTAGGACTCACAGAACACATACACAATTGACCGTAACTGAGACATGCACTACTTAGCTAGGTACTGTGACGTTAGCACCAGCTCAGTCCAGCGCTATACGTCCACGCGCGATACTGTCCAGCGTAGTACCCCTTTCTGCCAGAAAATTACCCAAATATACAAGTTTATAAAGGTATAAAACGAGTGTACCCGGCTTGCTGAAGACACATAATTCCATGAATCCAGCTTTCCCTAGCTCCCAGAAGTTCTGTGAACCCGCTCTTCTGGTCGCCGCCTCTGGTATCAAGAGAAACGCCTTTGAGGTGTTTGTTTGGTCGCCAGCAGTCGGTATCAACAAATACCTCCTTGAAACGGCTTTGCATTGTATTTTTGGTATCCAGATTCGGTATCAGAAGATGGCTTGCAAACTAGTCTTTAAAACCAACCCTGCCTCAACAAATTCGTCTCCAGAGAGGTTGCAACAAACTCGCAAATAGCGACGACCTAAACGTTCTCCAATTCAATTCTCTGCCAGAATCAAGTAAGAGCACAACTTATCTGCAAAAGGGCTCTTTTCTGTGCCCGAGGGCCTTTCTAGACGAAGATTATAGCTCCTGCTTAAACATCTCGCAGTAACTTTCGAGATCGCCCGGCCAATTCAATGCAAAATTTAACTATTATACGATTCTCTTAGGGCCGTAAAACTGATATCCAGTGCAGGCTTGACGCTGGCACAATACGAATTACACGTACAATATAGATTCGACTCGAAACATAAACGCCGGCATTAAGGGCTTGCCACTTTAATTGCTTAGTTACAGGAACGTCCGCAGAAGGTAACGTGCATTCCTAGGCAAACATTCCCAGGCGCCGTTGATAGGGTTACCAGGCATACCAAAAATACTCCGCGTATAGTGGGTTGCCGATCTCCCAGGTTGGCAGCTTCGCATCAATTAGGCCGGAATACATTTTCATTTTCCGTTTAACATATACATACATTACATTACATAATTTTAGACCATTATAAAGATTAATAGAAACTTTATATTTACTGTGTTTTCTGTCTATGAACTTGAGTACGAACCGGACCATGGCGTTTTGAACTATCCTTATGACCACATTAAATTAATAAGCAAATTCATTAAACAAATATTATTCAAACTAGAATATGCATTACCATTTGGGTTGATTACAGTACGTATAAGCTATGCAAAGTTGGCAGGAAATCACATACGAAATAAGAGCAGGTTCAACTTAGCTGAATGCGTCGAAATAAACGGCAATGATGCAAGAATCAAGAGGCCAAGCAAAAGTCCTGGCCGGGTCGGACTCGAAAATGGGACTAAAACTGTAGAGTCTCAAGAGTGACGACGAGCAGAATTGCATTCATCTAGATGCGATGTAATAAGAGGTGCAGTGTGTTGGTGAGACGATACAGGGATTCCTTCGAATATATCCGATAGAGCGATTGTGGTGAAATTCCCCGGTACGCAATCGGGCGAGGTCGGAGTTTTGGATTAGCATGCCGTCTGTGGGAGATGGATTTATCCGACAAAATCGTGATTTACCACAACTGGCAAAGTGAAGACTCTCATTCACTTCACACTCAACCTGTTTGCTCAAAGTCAATTTGCAGACTGTATCCCCTTGCGCTTAACTTGAGTCGAGACGAGTTTCGGCGTCAATTCTCTCATTTCGCCACTTTTGTCATTGGAAAACCACTGGGAGACTTGTGTTTCGTCTAAAACTTTCAGCGCATTACAACAGTTTGAGCTGCAGCTTTCCCCAACAGAACATTCACAGAATGTGCGCTGTTTTTCTTAATGTACTTGCAAAACCCAAAAATAACTGTTTAATATATTTAAAAAAACATACCACTTGACATACTGGTTCAGAATTGGAATACTGTAGGGTAGGGTTCACGGTCAGTGGGTGAGATTGGCTCAGAACCGCATGGTCTGGAAGTGTTCTAGAGAGGTCTATGTTTAGCAATAGACACAAATGGCTGGGTAAACAAAAGGAAGAAGATGATGATGATGAAAAGAAGCAAAGCCTAGTTGAGCTTAATTGCGCAATTTTAATTACTGGAAGCTTTGGGTCCCTTGTGTATAGGCTTGACCGCTTGGCACACTTTATTATTTTCAATTATTACCAAGGTCTGTGGCTGGTAACCGTCTGTGTGACCGTGGTAAATATATTGTGAATCTATGAAATATGTTTCAAGGTAGCGAACTAATGATTGTCTTGTGGAGGATACGTCATCCCTAGATGGACTACTGGTCTTTAATTAACTGTGCAGTTTAAGAAAGCGAATTGTTACCTACTTAAGAGTATACTTAAAACGTTTTCGTCAGCCTGTACTTCAACTTGACGTTAGAAAGACACATGCGTTTGTTAGCCAAATGAAGGAGGGCTTTGCAATTCAGGCATTAAAAACGACATCGCTAATAAAATAGAATTTAAGTTGATTAATTCAGAATAAGTCGATTTCCACAGCTGCCATGAAGCACTAATACCTTTTTACACGAGTCGCGCCAAAATCCTTCTACAAATATAGAATGGAAGTTGTAAACATCGTATTAATCAGAGCCGTTATTGATTTTTGTAGGGTGCGTTAAGGAGTAATGTCAATGTAAACAAAACCAGAACAGGAATAAGCAACAGGTAAACCAGGTTAGCTAGCACATTGCTCTCTATTAAAAGTCCCTCCGCTTATATTGTATCGATACCAAATACATGTACAATAATTGCAGACATGTTAATTTATGTGTAATGGGCAAAACTGACTAATATTGGGCAAGGGATCGATATGCATTTCAAAAGGATGGGATTTCACCCAGAGCAAATTTACTAAACGTAGAAAACGTATTTGGTATAAAAGTGTTTAATCTGTAGTTTTAACTAATGTTAATTAGCTCCTGCAGAACGTGTAAGGTATCCTCGAAAACTGCATTATCCTACTCACGCCATTCAGGAGATTATCGTTAATCAATATATCAGCAGTCGTGATATACAAAGCTTCATCCTATTTAAACATTTGCTCTGAATATATATTAAACACAGTACGTGATAAAATATAACCCTCTCGTACGTCCCGTTGCGTATATTAATTCCTTCATTATATTCTCTTCCACATTGGTATCAGTACAAGTACATTGATTCCAGTGGAGACAAGTCTTGAATTGTGCATACAAACAATTAACAAAGTCTTAATTATGTTTTAGTGTTGTAACACTCTTCGTGGTGGAATATGAAACCCATATATTCGTTTTTCTTGACTTTGTAAAGAAGCACTTTAGATAATTTCTGATTTTTTATCTTCACTGCATTGTCAGTAATTATTAGTTTATTAGACTTGTCCGGTTGAGCCTTTGTAAAAAGGCGTATACAGACCTAATTTAATTTTGCTTGAACTAGGGCGGTTCAGTCAAAAGTAGGTGATGCAATGCCAACGCAGTTTTAGTAATTGCATTAATTCAAAGACTGTTGCAATTGTTAGTCTTGGGGTACTAAGATGTTTCCCCAGTTAATTCGGCACTTTTACAGTTAGTGCTAAAACAGGCAAAGCGAAAAATATTGAAGCTCAAAATTTGCAGATTTGTTCTATTTGATGTCCTAAACCACATATTAAAAGTCCCCAACTTCTCCCCTGTCTGCGTTCTGGAATTCCAGAGAGTTGAACACCTTGAGCGCTGAGAAGTGCAAGTTATCACTGGAATAGCTATTACGTGCAAACAGCTGGGCCTATGATGTGGAAATGGGACTCAAATGAAAGAAAAATAAATGGGCTTTACTTATAACTGGAATATTCTCTTCACTGTGCATTAACCGGTTCCGTAAAAAATTACAAAGCCTGAAAACGTCGGTTTTAATTTTTTTTGCTCTGAACGCTTCGGCATCTCAGATATCACAACAATACCCGATATAAATTTTTTTTAGCAAGCTTCAGCTTTACGTTCATATTTTTGTGGTTTGTATGCCACCAATATCTGTGGAGTTACACGCGCTTGAGGGAAACATCATACGTTGGTCAGAGTATCATATTAGGGAGATAGAACTCTGCGCGCATGTAAGCAGTTTTCATCTTTGTAAGTATATTGATACACAGCTGCATGATTAATGCGTAACCTGCAGGGTCGATAAACAAATCTTAAATTTTAGTTATGTGTTATACAACAAATATAATCAAAAATAACAAAAAAAGTTACCCGCTATTGCGGTTGAGCGCCAACTGCCTGATTAATTGGATACTTCCTCCGGGTTTCTGCAACACAAAACGAGGTGTGATAAAGAACCGTTGCTTAGCGATATAAAAATAGTTAAAATAAAAATGCTGGGAGAACGAAATATATTATAACCTACTTTCATTAGAGCGGAAATTTGATGTCGTTGTCTTCTTCAGCCAAGGTTCTATCTTCATTGACACATTACACTGCAATTACACTTGATCCTTGAGTAACATCTCATCGGGACTGCTTGGTGGGATGAGAGGCAAGTTTACCATTTCAAAGTTTCCATCCCTATTTAGAAGCCATCAGATCATTTACCGACCACTGTTTGTTTGATGGTAAACTCTAAGTGAAGGTAACCAAAGTTAAACTAGGCACTTCTTCTGTAAATGTAATTTCTTGTCTAAAGATGCTCAATCTCGGCCGTTGTTCAATTAGAAAGTTCTCTCTTGTCTCTGCTATTTTGTCATGGTGTTTGCCAGTCCTGACCACCGCTTTCTTTACTTCGGCATTTTCTGCGAGGATACTCCAGCCTTCTTCTTTCTCGATTTGATGCAGTTTGGAAAAAGCTGTGTTGTGTCAGTGTCGTGTTACTTATAGTTTAATAAAGCATACCAATGTAGACAACAGTAACACTCTTTTTTATTTATATTAGAACACAAAATACAAACACATACAAATACATTAATACCTAGATAATATAAATAGTGAATTACATAAGCGAACGCTGAAATCTAACTTAAAAGGTAGGCTATGGAATCTGACCAAAAGCCCCCAGAATACTCAAATTGAGCAGACTGGCTGTGGAAACGCAATGTTGAAACACTGGCCTTATATACTGCTCTCTTGCGCAAGGTGAAAGGATAGTGAATCTCTGGTTATTCTTCGAGTACACTACCTATTGTCAACTGGGCACGGGAGCTGCTCGTCTCTATTGTCGCTTCTACGAGGAATTCTTTCACTTTCTTCGTCTGGGGTATATAGCCCATTAAACGCCAAGTTGGATGGCCATGCCGTTTATTACTATTGTAAAGTCCCTGTCACATTATGTAGAGCGTAATATCGTAACCATATGCGTAGTGTCCTTGATGTTCGAATCCCTCACATAGTGATGAGATAGATGCACACTGTTTGGATCGCTTCGCGCGGGTCTACAAGGAAATTTGTATCTTCAGCGAGTTTTCTTAAATGCACTACAGACAAAATTGACTTTCACACCCACTGGTTTAGATCGTACAGATGTATCCCAAATTTCACTTTTTTATTAGCATTTTTCGTAGTTAACTGCGGAACTTTTACGATCTTACATGCGAAGGATAGTTCCTGAAGTTTTCAGAAAGTTTGGCATAGCTCTGCTATAACAGTATACTCCTATTAGGCAGGTAAACATGATTGATGGCTTTACTAGAAAGTAAAAGGCTGCTGATTGGTAACTGCACTTTCACAGCAAGCAAAGCATGTTGCCCCATCTGCACGCTGCAAGCCATTTGAATTACACCAAATATGCATTTGTATGTTCAAAAAATTAAGGTTTGAAGTCTAAAAACCCAGCAGAACAATACGAAAATTTGCTATTCCAGGCTATTTTACTATCAGAAGGAGTCACAAATTCTGGAGTGGTGTGTGGAGTGCTACCACTTATGCGAGCAATCAAGACATCTGGAAGACTTGCGAGTAGCGGTATAACCAACAGTGCCTACTCTTGTTTAGTGGGTGCTCTCACTCTCTTGAACCCTGCTAATGTGTGAAGCTATAGAAAACTTCAGTGACATGTTTTCATCGTCGACCGAACAACACGTCCAGCTTCGCGAATTCCGGCAACAACGCAATGAAAAGGATGTTCAGAAGTTCGTTATGTGTCTGAATGATCACAGTTCATTTGATGTGGACTCTGGCAACCTAATCTCTGTCGCGATTAAAAATGTCGATGATGCTTTGGTAAACTGCAATCCTGAGAAGGGTTTGGGGAAGCTTACATCGATAAAATGATAGGAAAGCATCTTCGAATTATGGATCTGACGAAATAAAACCTATTTTGTAAACAGCGCTATGTAGTCTTTATGTGGATACCATGCGTGATAAATACAGAGGAAGGCGTTAACACACACCAGAAGTATTATCTAGACCCGTCTCTAACCGCCAGCTCTGTTCGGAAACATCGACTGACTAACAATATACATTACATAATCAATATAGCATGTTGAACTTAGCTAGAAATTCAGTAATTTAGGTGGGTTGAATGCAAGAAACAGGAAAAGCCAACCCTCGTCGCTGACCAAAAATTGTCGGACAGCGGGAGGCTAGCTTTAATTCAAAGCGTCGGTAATGGATGTCGATGGAACGAAGGTTTTTCAGGCATTCATTGCTATGTAAGATGGTTGCAAAATTGAGGACGAGACTATCGTAGCTCCTCAAAATGTTAGACCAAGAATCGACTTTCACTGTGTAACTACGAAATCTTCTTTCCATGCCTATCCGTTACCGGATGCTGGCGATCCACATAGTTATTCTAACCTTACCTACTGCTACGCGAAACAACTACCTTATAGTTGCATTATACCATGTTCTCAAATTTTGAGCCAAGCTATTCGTCTTATTCCAGTGCTCCTTTTATCATCCACTTTACCCTGAAAGACTGGCTGTAGCAATGCATATTTTCGTGAGTTACGCATGATGTGGTCGATATATTCAAGTTCATTCTTTTTAACGGAAGCACTCGGACTTGCACTCTTTTAATTATTCTTTCGATGACTTCTGTCGTGTGTTCTCTCTACGATATCCTGAATATTTTTCGATATAGTCACATCTTGAAAACCGTTAATCCTTTACTGGTGTTATCCAATAGGGTCCATGATTCAGCGCCATACAAACCCGGGAGTACGTAGCACTTAACTGGTCTTAGCTTTATCGTCATGTTCATATCATGGCTTCGTAATACTGGGCTGATTTTAGTGAAAGCTGTTTTCGGCCTTTCCAATACGGGTCTTAATTTCAACAACATGATATCATTTTGCATTTGCTGTGGTACCGAGATAGATATATTGATCAACCCTTTCTACTGGTACATCTTTCGGCATCAAGTTATTGTAATCGGCGTTACATTTGTTTTTTAATTATCATAAATGATGTTTTCTTTGAATTCAGCTGGAGGCCATACTCTTCACTTACAGTGGTGATTTTGTTTAAGGGTAGTTGTAATTCTCCTATAGATTCTGCAAATATGATGGTGTCATCTGCCTATTGGATATTGTTCAGCGATATACCATTAACTGAAAATTTTTGCTACAGATCCCTCAGTGCTTCCTTCAATATGCCCCTCCCACCCCTCGAATAAATATTATGTTGATACACAAGAAATGCAGGTAGGCGAGTTTATAACTACGAGTTAGTAAATGGAATTTCAGATTTCTAGACTGAACTCTATGAATTATTAAATGTGACCAGGTGGAAATTGCCTCGAACGGCCACATAACACGGAACGGTCACACTCAAATACGCACGCCTTGGTTGGTGGACACTAGTTGATTGTTTTCTTGGCACTAAGTTGAGCCAGCGCGAAGTAGTCGAGCGGTCTAAGCAACTCTTCTCCGCCTACACAAAGGGGCAGTGGTGGTGTGAATTCATAAGCTAACTTAACGAACACTCATTTACAGTTTACCTATACAATCCTTAGGAAAACAAATAATTAAATCTCAAAAATTTACAACTGAAGTTCTTGCGGTGTGTGAACCATTTCTACATCGGGTATAGTCTTATATAGGTAATAAATAAGTAATCTGTAATTTAATTTCACAAAACAGAGGAACCTACAGATACCAATGACAGATGCACTTCGTCATACAAAATTATTTGTTGTGACTGTAATCAGAAAGTATAAAAACAGTATTAAAGAATGTCTTGGGATATAAAGTTTCAGAACAAAATATAAGAGGGATAGTAGAGGTATAACAAAATAAATATGCGGTCCATCTGAATCCAGCGTTGGTACTAGAAAGGTTAACAACGATGACAAGTACACAGGTAGTAAATTTAACAATTAGTTAACATTTTGTGTAACGGATAGTATCTGCGATTTTTCAAAGAGTCATTATGGAAAATTTAAGGTTCCAAGGCGAACTGATATGATTCTAAATTACCATTTAATTGAATTATTTATTATTAATTACTAAATTATGATCTCCTGATAGGTAACTAATCAATAAAAATAAAAAAAGTCTAAATTATAACGAAATAACTCAATTCCAATTTTTCCCTGTAAGTGACCATTGTTAAAGAGCTTCTGGTTACGACATACAACAAGCTTAAAAGTTGGTGGAATTAGCTCAGCGTGAGAGGTCGATCGTATGCTGCAAGAAAAAGCTCATTCGCGCTCATCAAAACAATTGTATATGGAATGATGCGAGGACAAATTCGGGTAATTTGTATAAGCGCCACCCGATGTGTTTCATGGTGATATAATGGGGGAATCCTCCCAAACAACTTTGTGTGCTCATCTCTAAGGTATAAGTTACCTTACTTATTTTACTACTTACAAATATGTTACACAATAGTAATGTTGATAACTCTAGCAAAATAAAATTTATAAAAATACATTACTGCCGCTCGTAGCTGCAAGACTGAGAGCCGCAGCGTCATTGTGGAAACAATTGTGATAAACTGACGAAAAGTTAGCACAGTGACTGCAAAATGAGAAAATAAAAGGATATCAGTCATCGGGATGAACAAAGATTTGGCTAGCGAATATCAACGTAGCGCTATTGGCTAACAATTTTCTCGGCACTGCGGGCTTTATTAAACAAGGATGGATGATGCCGTTCTTCAATTTGATAACTATGAGTTTCCCTGAGCTGCTTCGAGATGGAGCATCGACTTGAAGAAAGGTTACAGCACATTGATGGAAGGTTGATACGGGGTTTCTTCAAATGTATTGGAACTGAGACGTGATTAAATTTCATGGGACGGGATCAAAATCTTTAATTGGAGTTTTTGTTTTGGGGGCTCGGGTTATCTGAAAGCTTTGTAATTTCTACAATTGACCGGTAAGGCTACGCAAACAGCTACATTTATGAAACAGAATAACTCAAAGACCACGTATACACTCGGTTTGGTATTATTAGACCGACTCATCCTCCGCGTGCATTACAAGCAGTGGCGGAGTCAATTATTATAAAAGTGACCTAACAGCGTATATGCCATATTATTCATTTAAGGAGGTTAGTGCATCTAACAACGTAGCAAGTAGCAGTACTATATGGTGTAATAACTGTATCTGTGGCAGTTGGTAGAAAGAATGGCTCCTCAATAGAATGTGACTGACGCATTTAGCTATTTCATAGCACACGCCACAAGAAAGGAGCTTACCCTTTGATTAATACGTTGTCTAAAACTCTCGCTTTTGATCAAAAACGTCGACTGCCACTTATATGTATTTGATCTGAGTTACGTCAGGCTGAAATTTGTTATGACGTACTGAAGTGTTTTTTCACCATCTTTCACCACATGTCAAACTAACGTTTAGGAAAGAGATTGATGAACACGACAAAGCTGCGAAAACATCTTGTCGTGTTTATATATTCAAATAAAAATTTCGCTATACTTGTCATACTATTTTGGACATGTACTATGTAATAGTAATAAAGTATTTAGCCTAGTTATTACAAAGCTTAATTTAATACATATATATAAGATTTTTAATATTTACACAAGGTTCAACTATTTTAACTTTCAGTTTAGGAATACCATAAACACGCCTTTAATTTGAAGAAATAATAATTTTTCATGTCGAAACAGTGTTGATGCACCTAGTAAGTTCGTAGATATATCTAATAGAGCTTTAAAATAAATTCCACTTACAGAATTTGGCAAATTTACTGAGGCTCCGACTGTGAGATTGTTTGGTAACTTCTGGCATTAGTTGCAGCTAGTTGGAAGTCGCACTTTCCCTTTCAGCTCAAGCGTTTCTCCGAGTAATTTTTATCAAGCTTGTTTACTTATGTTTTGAGGTGTTTTAAAATAAACTTGGCTATGTTGTTAGATTACTTTTCAATATAGATATAGTTTAGAAACGACGCTTTGTACTACAAAGTCGTCGGAACTTCTCTATATCACAAAACACAATGGTACGTAAGAATTGCACGCTTGGCTTAACGAAAGGGAACAAAATTTATGGAATTGGAAGCTACGGTTCGGCTTGCAAAACGTTGGGGGCGTATTTTCTCGACTGTTAGGCTAATGGTTCGTGCAATTCGTGATAAGGGTGCTTAGTCACATCTGATTGATCTTACACCATGACAAAATATTGCAATAAAGGGAAAACAAGAGTATCTTATTTAAAATTGTAGGAGGTGACGTCAATTAAAAATTATTCAATTATCTCCAATCATGAAAAATCAGCATCAATATCACACACTGCTTGGTATTTTAAAAAAAATTACAAATACATGTAAAATTTAAAAATGGGTGAACTGAGCAGCTCCTAATCTACTTTCTTTCCACAAGTCAACAATTTATTGTTATTGTGTAAACCTAAACATAAAAATAATTTATCCAATCAAATAAAGGTAGTCTTTCTTTGCAAACGATTGAGGATGTCAAATTTGAAATATCCAAACATCTCCCATGTTCTCTTCACATGCTATCAAAAATTTTCTTTTTGTTTCCATATCTAACCCCTTACATGCCGTCAATATATTAATGAAGTCTCTTCTCATGTCGACTGGTTCTCATGTATCTCCCGTTTTTAATGTTTTTTAAATGGAACGTCAGGATTACCGATAAGGGGACAGTAACTCATTCTATATGTACTCAGCGTTGTGACGATGTTCTATCTCTTTAAAAAACAATCTGAAAGCCGTTTACCTGAACGTTTGGAGGAAGTGGATAAGTGTTACAAGTGAAACGTGTAGGCGAAAATTTTACAGGAGGATGTTTCGAACATTTTAAACGCTTACTGCTTGTTCTAATTCTAAGTTGTGCAAATAAATATTTAATGGTAGATTACTTTACACTGTTTTAGGTCATGTTCAGAGTTGCCAAAATATTATTTAAATATCATTTTTGACAATTAATTTCTAATTATTTTTTTAGTATTTGCTTCTACCGAAAATTGATGATCAATAGGTTAATCAAGATCTTTCATACTGCAGCTCTAAATAGCGACGTCATTGATTTATCATACAAAATCCCTGCATTTTTGTGGCAGGATGTTCTTCTAGGGTCCAGAGCTCTTGTTTATTTAGCTCTTTTTTGCATAACTAGTTGCATTAGTTCATACATAACGTTTGTCATAATATGACCGAGGTATTCCAGTGGACATCATAGTTAAGGTAGCATGACTGTGTGCTCTCATAGACACCTAATTGTCAGTTATGAGTAATAATTATTTGATTGTCAAGGGCGCTAAGTTTAGCAACCTACCGTGGTACGCTTCGTTGAACTTCGCGAAGCATTCGGGTTTCACCGTGAGACAGGCAATGAAGAGATAACAAATAACCAAGAACTGCAATAACGGATGTCACACATCAACAATACATTTATTCTAAACTACGACAATAGCACTCTAAAAGACATTTTATTCGTTAAATTACTAACACATCAACGTATACAGTAGATCTTAAACATGAAAAGCATACAGAGTCGTGCAAGCAAAAAGGTCTGACGCAACCGATCGAGGAAAATACTGAAAGGGCCTAATAATAAAGACCAGTTAATACCCAAATAGCAGATTAATTGACTCGGGGATACGATCATCGACGAGGCCTCTTCGAACACAACGCATTTATAAAAAAATAACGCCATTTATCGCTTTCAACACACACTAATAGCCTAATTGCGGAATAACGCATGTGACTATGTATAATCGGGTTTAGTGTCGCTGTACATAAACATCTGTTGTGTCTGCGTCTCTACGTGAGTCTCTGCGTGACCTTTTCATCGGTAACGATCGGGCACGCTTCGTCCGCGATCAGCCGTCGTGTTGCGTGTCATGGGCAGCGACAAAAAAAAGCATGGTGTGTACGCCTTTGTAAGCGAGTGGTTATAGTGTCTGACTAACAATCGGATTCCCCAGGTGTAAATCCCACCGGTGGCAACTTTTTCCTTTCGAATGAAAGTAATTAGCATTGCTAAGTCTCTCGTTTTACTGTTTCAGTATTAGTAGCAGCATTAAGGTATTTTTACTTATTGTGTAGATAATTTTGAACAGTCTTTCTATATTAAAAACCCTAAAACATTTTCTTTTGCTTTAATTTAGAATTCTATTTTAAAAATAGAAGAAACTATTTTAAATAGAGTAAGGCCACGTATGTGGTGGGCTGAAAAACGTTATTGCAGATGTAAATACAGTGCAAAAACAAAAGGCTTACAAACTGAACAAATAGAAAGCAAAGTTACATATAAAAAAGTTAAATCAGGAAACGACTGATGGTAGTGACCACGTTCACAAGAGCTTCACCCAAGAATTTTAGATCTACAACAGGAAATGTCACCCCGGGAACAATCTAATAAACCATAAGTTTCCCTCATATCAGAAAGAGTGTGATGCTTTTTAAAATGCCCGAAAGATTTTAACAGCTGAAAGGCCTGCCTTTCGTGCCTGTGTTGCATGTTGGAAAAATTCAAGAGCAATCACTTCTGTAGGTGTTCCGATCTGCTAGGTGTTGACACCCTCGTCTAGTAGGCGTGCAGATTAACGTATAAGAAACATATGACGGTATCTCACAAGATATATACTTAAATATTCTTCTTCTTCTCTTTTCTCTCTGATTGTACTAAGGTCTTTGTAACCCAATAATCTTTCTTTATTCTTTAAATTTTGGAATGGCCAAGAACGACACCTTCCCGCAGTTAATAAATGTTCTTCAGCGACTTCAAGTTACTAATAGGTCAAATTTTAAATGATTATTGCCCCTACATAGAGCCCGTAAGCGGTGAGTGTGATTTCAAAAAGTTTCTAGTAATACCTACCTAGACAGGAGTGGACAAGTTCTAGAGCAATTACTGCTGTAAGCCTAGTTCCAGGCCAGCGGGCATGCAGGATAAAGCGTAGGGCTACTTAAAAAATCTACAGAAAAAACGTACAAAACATAACGGGAGAAAAAGAAAAAAAGGAACAGGAAGAAACCCGAAAATAAATGTGAATCAGAATTAGCTCATCTGAAGACAGATATTATCGGATTCAACCTCAGATCGTAGTCGGCCAGCAAATATTTTGCTTTCAAATATCCACCACATCTAGACGCAATCAGACCGCTGCGCTGTAGCGTTCTAACGATAACACCAAATTTGCCCCATAATCGAGGGTTTCCTCGGGAGAATTCGCTCATAAAGCTACAATAAAAGAAAACTCTTGTATATGCAGCTTCGCAAATAAGAGCAGAGATCCTCAAAATTTTCGAAGAAGAAATAGGGGCCGAAAAACTAGCCCCACCATGAAACTGCGTTCGGGAAGTTACCGAGAGAAAGAAATGTCATCTAAGGTCGAAGGTTTACCGAACAATATATATATACTTTTTTCTTTACTTACTCTTTGTTTGTTTCGTAGAGATCATATGCAGGGTATTGCTTAAGATAATGTTGTGGGTCAATAATCATTTATAAGTATTTACGTATTTAATTGCCCTATTCTCGATAAATCTAATTTTATCTACAATATAATTAAACGATCAGTCAAGTTTAATATTTCAATATATTATTTTTAAAAGGTGTTGAATTATGTTATGTCTCACCACGCACCGCTCTGCCTTGGTTGCCTAACCTGAATTTGTCGACTTTTTCTAATTTTTGGGCAAAGCCCTTATCTTTTTCGGTAATTTTACAAAATTGGTGCTGAATCAGGAAGGATGGCAAAGCGAACTGCATTTGTGAAGTCAAATCTTCCATTTTATTTTGGGATTTTCGCTGTCATCCTAAATTCAGGATTCACTTTGGTGTTGCGATGTTTGCGATGTCTTTCGTGGGGAATTGTTGGAGTTCCTGAAAGAGCTATTTTTCATGTATTCTCAAATTCAGAATTACGTCTAGATTTCTACCTGAGCGAGCACATGCTACGATGGAGCAGAACAGCTTAATGGTAGGCCTAGCTTCCTTTTTATATCATTTGCTTAGATTCTATGCGTTTACTTTTTAGCTCTTTTTCTGAGTTATGAGGGACTACATCTTGTCGTGTGAGCCAAAGCTCTCCTCTTCGTTTGACACTCTGTATGTTGACAATTCCATTTCTGCAAAGGGCAAGGGTTACGTCAAAATGCAGTTCTAACCCTATCGCAGACACCAAGCTTTCGTTGTGCCTGTTTTCTACCTGGTGATCAGCAACAGATTTGCTTTGAAATAACCTATTCCGTGTGTTCTGGAATTGGGTCACGTTATTGCTGCGACCTTGACAACTTATCTGCGTAGGTCAGTTCAGTTTGCAGTTATTTTAAATGATTTTGAAGCACTTGAGTCAATGTTTACTTTCAATAATTTTGTTGCAATGTCAAGGCTAGTTTGAATTGAAATATTGGGACGTGTCTCACGTACCATCAAAGTTATTATTACTTTTAATTTTGGCTTTTATTTTGTAAAGCAATTTTGCATACACTTTGGCACATAAGGATTTTAGTATTCACTTCATGTTAGTGAAATTCAAATAATAGTTATCTATCCATTCTTAAAGATATAATCAAGCAGTCGTCTGTCAGTGTCCAGCTGTTTATTGGTTGTTAGTCGCACTCTGCTAGATCGACATCTAAGTTCGCCTAGTTAATTTTTAATTTCATTAGTTCATTGCTGAAAACGGAACTAGATTTGTCTTTCTAAATGTTTGTTCTAATATTTTTCATTTTGTAGTGGTGCGAAATACGTAAAGAAATAGCATAAATATGTAAAAGTAATCATTTACGTCTTATGTGCAAGCCTTGTACTTAGTCGATTTCTGTCAAGGAAACTGTTTCTTATTGAAGCAGTACTTCGAGTTCTAATCTTATAGGTGTGCCATTTAGACTTTAGAATTTCCATTTGTTCAAGCTTTCAAATTGATTTAATAAGCCACAGTTCAGCATCTCAGTGATATTTCATTCTTTAGATTGCTAGCAGGTATTAAACCGTTCAACTGATAAATATACCCGTTCATCTATGCTTTTGAATTAAAGATATTGGAAGGAAGTTAGATGAAATCTAGTATGGAAACCATTTCCTTCCTAGAAAGCCATAATTTAGTATTTCAGCGAACATCTTTTTATCCAATATAAAAAAGCAGAATCCCGTAGAAAAATAATGATCAAATGTACGGCAAACAGTTGTACACATAAAAATATATGACCTTGCCGGTTTCACTTTGGAATGCCCTTTAGAAACGTCTATGAACATTAATGGATGTTATTCCAATTTTTCCATTCAACGCATATCATCCAAAATGTACGTAATTAAATAAATATTCTGAATATTTCGTTGTACTTGCAAACACATTTACCCACGTCGCTTCTCAGCATGGTGTCATAACAATACACCTTGTTTACTTGTTTACCATCAACAGGGCACTTTACCTTGTATACAAGTAGCACGTGCGGTGTTTACGATTTATTTTCGTGCTTATTTCTAAGAACAAGTCTACAAAAGTTAACTAAAGAATGCACTAACTCTCTCGAGTTTACAAAAACAGCAAGTGAGTCCCCGGAAACATAATAACTGCTAATATTCAGAATAATATAATAACACCCTAATTTGGGACCTTAAAAAGTTTATTCTGTTCTTGCCTCGTCAGGTTATCGGTTTGTCCGTTGCTATAATTGTCTGCATGTTCGTTTATTTAAATGAGTTCGAGAACATTATTTCCTGCCGCTAGCTCCAAAGTGCTATAGCACTGGAGTACGTACCATTTCTAAAGCAATTTTGTGAATTGTTCAGGCAGCTCTACCATCGCTAGCTATCTTAATAGTCTTATCCTTGCTGCAACGCTCCAGAATTGCTTTTGCACCTTGCACCCCGATAGGTATTACTTCCGCTTGAAAAACGGTGATGTATTTGCCTAATGATATGCTTTCTTGAAGGTCCACCTCGTTTGATGAGATATACCTGCCCCTGCATTCTCTGCTGTTTTAGATCCGTGTGTAAAATTAAATATGTCAGATTAAACTGCAGTTTCAGCCTTTGAGAGGGTGAAATGCTTCTTAAACATAAATTTACTCGAAAGAAATTTTGTCATTACTCCCAATAGAGGCATCCCATGGAGAGCTTCTTTCGGAATCTCTTGATGTTTTCTTCCAATGCCTTTATCGTTTCTTAACCCCTTCGTCTGTAGCTTTACAGCCGCTCTTAATGCTACTACCTCCAGATAAAAATGTAGTGAGGGGAAACTCGAAACAGTCTCCAAAACTGCAGTTGAAGTGGAACGTAAAGCACCCATAGTAATCAGCACTTTAAGCGCTAAACCTGTAAAGCGGCGGTTTTACTGAGCCATCACCACCCACAACCATCAACCGACATTAACTAAGGTCCCACTGCAACCAGCGGCAACCACCGCCAAGTACTATGCATTTTAATTTCGTGCGTATTTTACACTTGCATGAGCAGATTTGCCAATTTATTTGCACATTAAAACCGCTAGTAATAGAAGACGTTCTGTGCGTAGATGTTTTGTTTATTTTGCGAAAACGTGGATAGGTTCAGATAGTTCTGATTCAGAGAGGGAAGAAGTGTCAAGGAACTATTATATTTGGAGAAAAATTAATCAAAAGTAGCGAAAAGTGTGGGCGTGTAAAATATTTTTAAACATTGAGCAGCAGTTCGGAGAATACCATCAACTGGTGCCACAATTAACTAACGATGAAGAGAAGTTGTACAGTTACCTACTACAGAATAGACCAAGATTGTTACAATGTATTATTATCAAAGGTCAAACCTTTATTTTAATAATAATTTGGTAATAACCCCAGAACAGAAAACGCTAACAGCTACCTAGCGCTTGCTCATCGCTAAGCGTGATTGCGGCGTAAGAATTGGGTTGCCATAGTAACTTGTTTGATTATGGAACAGCAGACCAGCACTCCACAGCAAAGTATTAATTGGTCTAATGACGCAGTGTACAGCTTGCATCGCACATGTTCACATTTGCAGTCAACAGGATGTAGAAGCCAGCTGCATTAACTAGACGGTGGTCTACTGTAGTAGTGACAACGCACCACCCTGAGGGCAGCTTCTGCTTACCGCCACCCTAATTATGATGTTAATGATCGTTTTATCAAAAGCGCCCTTTATGTCTATAAATACACCTAGAGTAGACATATTACTGCCTAACGATTTTTCTATCTATAACGGGTTCGGTGGATCTCCATGAGATGTAGGCGTGTTGGTTGGCATGCAATGGATTATTAATTATAAACGGTTCTCTTAATTCTTTGTCACACACTATTTCCAGCGCATTCGCAGATAAGGATGTTAGGCTAATGGGGCGATAAAATAAAGTTAGGGTGTAACCTCTAAGTCCCGGTTTAGAAATTAAAACTACCTTTACGCCTTTTTAGCTCATAGGGATATATGTGTAAGTGTAAGGGACAGAGCGGCGGAAAAGTCGTATAGAGTGAAACGAGCGTCCCTGCAAGAGCGCTGGGAAAATATCTTTTAGCCCTGGAGATTTCACAGATTGGGAAGCTTTGATCGCCCAAGGTACCTTTTTCCTGTCTACTAGACGGTTTGCCACCTCCCATTTTTCCTTGTTAGGAATTGAATTAGGAGCTTCTACCAGTATGGGACGAGGATCATCATGGGAGCCTGGAAAGTGCATTTTTATGAAAATTTCTCCATAAAGTTGGTGATAAACGTCCAAAACTAGCTGATTGCTGATGTGGATTTCTTCAAAAAATCTTTTTTAGTCGAGCAGTGTCCTTGGTAGTTTCAATTGTGGTACAAAAGAACTTCCATGAAAATCTTTGCCTTCTTATTTCGCTCTTATCTAACCACATAGCTATTTTTTGTGCCTTCATTGCATTATTGAACAGTTTATCTCAGGTACATCCCAGCTTTTCGAGCTCATAGTGGTGAGTTCATGCTATTAGGTGACGCTGTCTTTACCGGCTGCTCTTCATTTTGACTATTGTCGCACATTTTTTTCTGCTTCTTAGATCAGAATAGTTTTCCTGTTTCCCTTCGATCAAATCGTGTAAGTTTCCTTATACCGGCTGTGTTGTCATCTGTTTTTGTTGGTGGTGGATGAGCAGTGTACCAGCGGAACGTCTATAAATTACTCGACTTGCAACGTCTAGCGAACGTGACATTATTAAAAGGGATAGCAATATTAAATGTTTTATTTTTGTCACATGCTCCTTTGCATATCAAAAAACAATTTCGAACTAACACAGTGCAGGAACGTACCCAGCAAGCGGTGGTGAAAGAACAAAAGCCAAAACTGAGAGGCTACGAATACAAGAACCGAATTATGAACCATGCTATTCTAATAGGAAAAATATTTCTAAAGGGTGTTTTTTTAGAGGGATACAACTTTAAATTGAAATAAAACATAGAAAGATGTTTTTAATATCCATGAAATTGACTTTATTTGAAAGATAATTTTATGGCATTTATGTTTGAATATGATTTCGGGCATGTGACCGCCGCGATTGGCGTATACATGACGTAATCTGAAGGTCCAGTTTTCACACACTCTTTTCGCAGTAAATCAGGCTGTATTTCATTTCAGCAATAACGAGTCGAATTTTGGCTTTCAAGTGCTCAATTGTTTCCGGTTTATCGGCATAGACATGCGATTTTACATATCCTCCAAGAAAATAATCTAATGGCGTCAAATCGCACAAACGAGATGGCCAGTTAACAGAACCACGAAATGGATTTCTTGAGATCTTCACGAAAAACAGGTTTTCTCAATTCCTTCTGTCTGTTTGTCTGTCTGTCTGGCTGTCTGTCAGTCTTTTTGTTTGTCTGTCTGCCTGTTTGTCTGTCCGTCTGTCTGTATGTTTGTTTCATTGTACGTCGGTCTGTCTATCCGTCTGTTGTCGGCATAACTCAAAAATTAATTGTTGTAAGAAGACAATATAAAGCATGCTGATTATACGCACATTAAAAAAATAAAATCAGTCTCTTTTTGCTCAAGAACTACTACCTAAATGAAAGTAATATTTAGCTAAAGTTTTTACCCTTGACGGAAAAGGGTATATTTTGGATCCAAAAGATACTGGATGAGCACATTAAAAAATTCTCTTGGCTTGGCTGATGCGTCACTATTTCCTCTCCGATCAGGTGTACTTTCTTATATTTAAACGTATGCTGTGACTATTTGAGTATATCACATTTGCTTTTTTGTTCTGTTAAGTGTTTCATTTGTATTTTGGGTGGTGGTAAGCACTGTTTAGTGCTACATATAGTACTGATTGACCAAGCCATGATATACATGATTTTTAAATTCTAACTTTGATGTAGAAGCAACTTTCATTACGGGAAATTTTACGTATACAGCAAGTAGCGTATTAAAACAAAAGAAGTTAATATGAACCGGTTAACAGAAAACGAAGTAATTTTTCATCGCCAAGCAGGCAGCGAACAAATTACACAAACATCTGTTCACCAGCAAATCGCCCCGATCCTACAAGAATTTAAAAGAAAACCGTTACAAAAATAAAACAATAAATCGCGGCATGCCAGCTCAAAGGAGCACCAATTCTCAAGTGCAAACCTCTGCACAAAGACAATAAAGGGCCAACGGCTCGCCAGACCCCAATAAATCCGGAAGCCGACAAAACGGCGCCGCTGCGAACAAACTCCGAACGCGCTACCAAATTAATAATCCAAGTTCAATTACTAAAACGCTCTTAAATCAGAGTGCGCCCAATCAAAACCCCCACATAAGGATACCTGCCGATAGGAAAAGTTAACCGCCACCTGATAAAATCAACCCCAAGTCTCTAGCACCCAGGAAGCCGTGAATAGTATCAAAATTCAGATAAAATTAGCGCGCAACCAAATCGAAGCAAAAATAACTTCTTAACACCTTGAACCCTGAGATAGTAGTGCCAGTCTCTCCCCAGAAACGGACATAGGTATCTTGTCGAAAAATTAGTTTAGGGTAATACAACCCAGAAATACTCCTAGAACTTGACTACTACTATACTGGCAGACCACGTGATTTTACGAACCTTGAACATATCCGGTGAGCAACTGCCGTGTTTGCTTCAGGACCGACATAAAAATATGAAGCATTAAACTAGATAAATATTTTTGCCAGTAAAGTGGTAGTCAGTACATTATTGTATACCGAAAGTACCACTGTAGTGGTAGTCAGGGTTCAACGTGTTAACATACGCAATAAGAGTAATCTTTACCAAAACCTAGCAAATTGGGTGTCCCAAATCAAGTCGATAATTGATCACGCCGCTCAATTAAACGCGATAATTCGAAATACATCAAAAACGGGCAAAAACATCCCTTCTACTTCGACCAATGAGCTGCGAGATCGCGTTTGACAAAGGACTGGCCCCTTTAAATAGTCAGACGCTGGCAGTAGGAAAACACTCAATCCAGGAGAGTCCACCAGCAGCTACTACAGCCTCCAGGACCACCAGCAGCCATTCCAGCCTCCCAGGACAACTCTGCCTCGGCGGGTCAATCCAGCAACACTCAATCCAGGAGAGTCCACCAGCAGCCACTACAGCCTCCAGGACCAGCTAGCAGCTCCAGCCTTCCAAGGATCTACCAGCCCCAGCCCTCTACAGAGCCTATCACCTTCGTTGGACATAGCTGTTTGCCGCATCTACTGGACTTAGCTGTCTGCCGCATCCACTGGACTTAGCTGTCTACCGCATCTACTGGACATAGAGCTTGCCGCATCTACTGGACTTAGCTGTCTACCGCATCCACTGGACTTAGCTGTCTACCGCATCTACTGGACTTAGCTGTCTACCGCATCTATTGGACTTAGAGCCAATCGCCTCCGCTGGACTTAGAGCCAACCGCATTCGTTGGATTTAGAGCCAATCGCCTTCGTTGGACTTAGAGCCAATCGCCTCCGCTGGAATTAGAGCCAACCGCCTTCGTTGGACTGAGAGCCAATCGCCTCCGCTGGACAGAGAGCCTGCCGTCTTCGTGGGATTTGGACACGGAACCACTTTAGCCGCCGGCACCGCCTCCGAAGGACCACACCAGCTTCCAACTGCGGATGCCAATCCGCCATTTTCTTTTTATGTACATATATGTTACCTAGTTATAAGCTTATCTGTATGTTAGTTAGTAGTGTAAATATAATAAACTTTGTTCCAATCAAATCCAGTGTCTAGCTGAGGGTAACGCCCACCCTCCTCTTCCGAAACCGACGCCATTGAAGTAACCCTACCGCTGAGCTATAAACCGAGGCGTGTTAAAGTTAAGTTAAAGATACGAGTATATTAACCCCTACTAGTATAAGGAACAATATGTAAACTAATACATGAAGTAATACACTTCCATAAAGCTAGATAGAGACGGATTAATTTAGTATAAGAATATTTAGATAACACGAAACACCCGAAGGTGTTGAAAGTTGTCGGACCTACGGTAAAATCGGGAAAAAGTCAAGGCGACACTTGCGACCCGAAACATGAGGTCAAGATAAAATAATTAACAAAAGAAGTAATGAAAAACCAATTGATTTATTCTGGAAGTGAGGTTCATATGGGAAATTAAGAGCATTACAAAGAAAATCTTCATACGAAATCAAACGAATTCAGAATGCCTAATAGAGTTGATTGGAAAGAAAATGTGACATAACTAATACATAATATAGAAAACGTGTGAGAAAAACAGGGGCGCTGGCAAGAGACAGAAATACATCGAGGAAAACTTAACCTTATGTCATCATAAATGTTTCTAGACCTTTTAGAAGTTATTTACTAATATAAACACAATTTCTTGATATATGTTACCACATCACTCCAAGTTATAAGCGTTTCCAGGTATTTCTAGAAACATTGAGTAACTTCTGAGAACGTAAGCAGCTTATATTTAATATTTTAACAGTTTTTGTGCCTCATCGCTGCTACTGTTAGAAGATTGACAATTTATTTAATTTCAATCACACAAAATTAAATTCCGTAAAAGTTTTCATATCTTTAGTTGGTTACATGTACAGAATTTTTCTCTACTGTGAAGTTTAAGTTTAGTGGCCTTTTCCCAGTATGCAAATTGTGATTTCTCCTAAAGTCTATATGTTAGAACTTATTGTAATAGTATGATGCTTACAGCAATTCTGGTTGCATTGATAACTTACGAATGATAATGAAAGATTCAAATAGGCCCACAATTGAGATTGTATTTGTAACAGTAAAAGTCACTAGTTAACATTGATAATTATGTAAAACATGATTACCAATAACTGTAATTAATTAATAGAGGTTAGTGATTCTATAAAACCATATCGTCAGAGTTGCGATCAGTGTGTATTTAATTTTCTGCTCAATATGGCAAATGTAGCTAATTTTATGATGACTGACAGATTAATTGAGTAACGCCAGGACACGATAATAAAGTCACTTTAGCGCAAAGATGTTTCGTAGCTTTACAGAGGGTTACTGCAGCGTTTGCATTCATATTGAACTGCCAGCAATCGATAATACAGCTAAAGAGGTTACAAAGCAGTGAAGAAGGCACAGATCATGCAAAGAGCATATAAAAGGAGGCTGAGAGTTATTGAAGATTACAAGAATGTGCTAGTGGCTTGCTAATCAGTGTTTATTAACAAATAGTAAACTCAAGTGAAAAGTACGAAATAAGATCAACGTATGTACACTTACGGATGAACAATTGTAAATCATGTTGCTATGGTGACCTAGAGAGTCGTTGTTATTATTTGTTGGGGAAGCCAAGCCGAAGGGTGTGTCTTGGTTGGCTTTACAATTTTGATATTAATTTGTAGATAAAAGTTAATATTTTGCGTCCAGTTGTGTTTTATTGTATGCTTGTGTGTGCATGCCAGCTGTGGTCAAATTGGCATTGTTCCAGAGTACAGTTCCAATTAGACCTGGAGCGTAGCCTGTGCGAGTTCGACTTTGGATCAGAGAGGCTATAAGATTTGAACCTGCGTGAAGCGGAAATCAAGGTACAGCACCTAGAGGAGGCTTTATTCGAGGTTCAGAGCCAGGAAACACCAGCAGAAAGCTTGTCAGGAAGCAGAAGCCAGATACGAGATCGAGGTTTCTTGGAGAAAGAACGAATGCGAGTTGGCGTTTTTTTTGCACATGTAAAACAAATTCTAGGTTAGCCAAACTACTTGAGTATTATGAAAGCATTGTTATAATTTACCTGAAGTGAACTGGTTGATTGTTGGTTAATTTGTTGTCAAATTACGCTGAATTTTCTATGTTTCGGACAGTTTTGTCTGGGATTCAATATTTTGTGATTATCTGTCTCTCGTCAAAATCTAGCATATGCCATACAATGGTAAAATGTCAACAGTGTAAGAATCCAACCCTGTAGTTTGTAATAAGTTGCAACTAGATAAAATATAAAAAGAGCAACATGCCTTTATTAACGTAAAGCTTAATTAAATGATTATATTTTAATTAGCCAGATGGAGAGGCAATTGAGGATAAAATTTCAAACTGCTTTATGTTGGGGCTAAAATTTTATTTATTCAAAAATAAATATTATAATATAAAGTAAAAGTAAATAATACAGGCAGGCTTAGTTGCATTATGTTAGAAGTTTTGCAATTTGGAAGCGGCAATAATTGAATGGTAATAGAACTTGAATTAGTGTCACATAATGAATTTACATTAACAGTAAACGAGAAAACGCTTAATATAGAGTCATTTAAATTCAGTAGAATACATGCAAAGCTCTTTTTAAAAAGTAAAATCTGGATTTTTGTGTGTGGGTGACTACTTCAAATATTATTTTTTATAAAAGCAATGGTTTACAAATCTACGATATTAATAGCAATTCTATAATATGGTTTTACGTACGAGTTAAACGTATTATTTTGAAAGATACATCTTAAAATGTAAAAAACGTGCAAGTAAATAAATATGGATATTTAGTTTCCGTTTTATAAATGCGCATTCCAAGAACATTAAGTGCCAACCAACTTGACGGAATTTTCTGTAAATACTTTACGGATTTCAAAGACATGAAGTTTATAACAGATGTCATAAGCAGTTAACTTTTAAAAGTTTTTCTAAAACTTTCTCTCTTTATGTTGCGGCTGAAAGCTGTGCCTCTCTCCTGTAGTTGCACTCTTTGGAAGTTAACTAACTTACGTGGTTTCTTTTCCGTTGTAAAATTTAAGAAATGCATATATTTACAAACACGATTTGTAATTTCGGAAGAATGTATCTAGTAGGCCTTAGCTTTTGAAAAATGTAACATTTTACCTATCAGAAATTTTAAAAAGTTTCTTCTTCAAATACCACGCGTCTTACACTGTTGCTATAACGCAGCTGTGTTGCCAAGGGCGGTTATTAAACAGATTCGCTTTAAAATTTACTACCCCGCGTTAAATTAATTAAACGCATAAAGCAGCACCAGTTTACTCGCACGGCCGGTCTGAGATTCTTGGCTATTGCAGGAAGTCTAAGTATTGTTATTAACTTGTTCTGTAGTACAAAACCGGATATGAACCGCTTTACAACGATAAGCTCAACTTTGAACATATATTTCGGTAATAAGCTGCCAAAGTCCATTGTACAATACGCTCAAAGTGGACGCCTTTGTCCAACTTTTCAACTAAATCTACTCTCTAGCAGTTGGCTTTATGAGGAATCGGTTCGCGATTCGTTCCTTTTTATCGGTATAAAAGTTTATAATCGAGCATTAAGGAATAGTCCGTTAAACAATCACAAAGCTGCAAAAGTCATGTCATTTATCATAGAGCTGCACTTTATTAGCGTCCTCCGAATTTTAGACTACTAAACGTTTCAATTCGAGGGCGTAGAATTATTTTTTGTATTTTTCATCTTATCTCATGAGGAATTGCAGATAAAAGTTTTAGGGGTGTTATAAACGTCCAACCTAATACCCTTCTCATCTTTAGTAACATTTAATAAATGGTAAGACGGATTACTTCAAGATGAACAACTTAATTAATTATCTATAACTGCCACGTCCTTCATTTTTTAAATTGAAGAAACGCTTTCAGTGAAATCAAATTACCATTTTAGTACTCTCTTCACTTAGTTATGTTAATATAAAATTGCGAATATTCCACCAATACCTTGCAAAGGACCTATTGAAAACCATTATACCGATGAACAAATTCCATCTAACTAATCTTAATAGGGGGATATAAAACCAGTAGGATTAATATAACCCTTCGCAGAAATGAAATTTCCTTGACCGAAAATTCCTTAGGAAAGAGTGCATAGCTGATAACAGAAGAGGTTTATGTTCAAAACTAGAATAACAACTTTCAGTTTAACAATCCGTAACTACAAATCGTGTTTTAAACGCGCTCCATACTTTAAAATGTACATTTTTGTACAGACAAAATTTAAAAAATCTGTGAAGATGTTTCAGAACTTCTCTTCGCGAACCTGATCAATATGTAAATAAAGAATAGGCTAATATTTCAAGACCAGCCGCTAAAATAAATGAGCCACGGGAGTGCTCGAATTGGACTAGTTTCTGCTGTGTTATAAAGTACCATACTATTCTAAATACCATAATACATTGAAGAGGATGCTGTGACACAGAACATGAATACAGATGAGTGCATGGAAGTATCTACAGCACATATGGTAGTAGAACTGAAAATAATGAGGAATGGAAGAGCAACGGGACCAGGACGAATTTCAGCTGAGCTACTGAAGTACGAAGAACCTCACTTAACAACAAGATTAGTGGCACATTTTAATAACTGTCTTCAACAAAACAAAATTCCTGCTCAGTGGAAAGTGTCTGAGATAGTGTCTCTACACAAAGTGCGACTTTCACTCTGATGATGCAAGCTGCAAGGTCTTGCGAAACGTTAGTGAATATGGATGCACAAACAGCAAAACGGCCAAATCTGCCTAAGTATTCTCGTTCTCAAGATACTCAAACAACACGAGCCACCAAAGAGCATGGCCATCGCGCGGGTTTTTGCTCGACTTCACAAGGTGCAAGGCACATTAAGCCAGAAAATGCTGGGTGTTCATATACAAATACTACGCGGTCTAAGCCGAAATTCTATGCTAAGGAGAACAAAAAAAGATCCAAGAGTGACCCTATTAACTATCGTGAGTTAAGTGTTAATACCACCTTCAGCAGAGTATTTGGAAGAACATTAACAACAAAATTACGAAATAACCTAGAGGGTAAAATAAGTGATAAACAAAGCGGTTTTACACCTGGAATATCTTGTGTAGACAATATATTTGTATTGCAGCAGCTAGCTTTTATAGGTCTTCAAAAAGTTTATTAATCGATTCCTAGAAGCAAACTGTAGGAATCCTTGGTAATAATGAATATCAATAAACCCATAATACACATTGTAAAAGAAATATATCGTAATAATAAGGCATTTGCAAGAAATGGAAGACAACTAGTAGAACCATTTTCCCCTACCAAAGGACTGAGATAAGGATGCAATTTATCGCCTATCCTTTTCAACATATATCTAGAAGCTATGTTATGAAATTGGAAAAAAAGGGTAAAAAACATGGGTATACCCACTAGGGACAACTACCTTTTCAGGCTTAATTTTGCTGACGATCAGGTATTAATCGCACACGACTCATACTATCTAGAGCTCATGTTAAAAAGATTCTCAGAAAGTGTTTTGCAATGGGTCTTAACATAAATATTAACAAAGTTGAATATTTAGTTATAAACAGCGATGTTCCGTTTCAAGTGTTAATAAATGAAAATGAAGAAATTTAGCAAGTTGATCAATTCAAGTATCTGGGTGCAGATAAAAAATGGAGTAGACCAAGATGAAATTAAATCCGTATAGAAAACAGTCGGAGAGTGTTAGGTTGCCTTAACTCAATATAAAGGAATTAAAGCATATCGCCAAAGATGAAGAAACATATAGGAAAATCAATGAGGGAATCTGTCGTGTGTTACGGCTGCGAAACATGGACCCTTAATGGAGAATATAAACGGAAACTACAAGCGGTCGAGATGGATTACTTTAGAAGTTCCGGGGTATCAAGAATAGAACACGTAACAAATGAGGAGATACGACGCAGAATGGATGCCCAAGACAGCGTCGTAGTTAGGATCGACAGACGAACCCTCAAATGGTTCGGACATTTATTAAGAATGAACGATCAGAGATGGCCAAAAAGAATTTTTGGCTGGTCTCCACCTGGGAAAAGAAATAGAGCCCGACCAAGACGATCCCGGAATAACGGAATAAGAGAATCAATTACTTCCTAGAGATATTGGGCGTTTGAGAACCGGAAAACCACGTGTGGTAGTATAATACCGGATATATATCTGTATACCTGTATCTGTTAAGTCTCACTTACCACAATAATAAAGCCTGAGCTATGTGTAAATTATTACTATTATCTATTTCTCAGTTAAAGCAAAAATAAACAACATTTATTGTTCTTAAGGTTTTCACCTTGTATATATTTCTCCAAAATTTTTGCGGTTTCATGCCAGTAGACATATAATAGGCATACAAATATCGTCTTCTTCTCCAACAAATATTGTTTAAGTTATACCACCAACATGCAGAGAGACTGACAGACGGATTTGAGGAAACCTGTTTTTCGTCATATAGGGACCCTGAAACGTGAAGATGTGAAGAAATCTTTGAAGGTAATTGTTTCGTGATTACAGTACTTCCTTTGTCTTTTAGACGAGGAAAGTAAAACATTAAATAATAATGATGCAATAAATAAGTGGGTGCTCCTAAATGATTGTAGAATATTTTAGGATATGCCCTGAAGTAATTTACTTTGGAGATACAGTGTGTTAAAGAACTGTTTCAAAAACTATGTGTCCGCAAATATCTGTAAACCCACAAATAATACCTTTAAAACTTTCTATTATATTTTTAATTTGTAAGTATAGGGTGCAACCAATTGTTTTGTTTAAGAAACCTAAGAAATTGATTCAAATCTTCGGAGTCTCATTATGCATTTGATTTATAATGTGTAACGGTGAATTTTCCAGCACCAAATATAAATCATCTTCTATAAACTGTTGATCAGTTTCACCATTATGGCGTAAATGAAAAAAGTTGTAAAAGGATTTATTCAGAGCTTCAAAGCAACTAGGGGTAAAATATTTTAACATCCCCTAATAATATCGATACAATAAAAGAACACACTTGGTAATGCAAATTACATCGATTTGCAAATTTAAAAAAAATTGCAGACGGGACTCGAATTCAGCGCGAGATCAGCGCCTGTGGAAGGGATTTTAACGAGAAACAGAAGGCCGCGCCTAGCGCACCTGGCGATCCCATCATGCCACAAAACACTGCCTTGTGTTGCCGCGTGCGACTGCATTACATTCAAGAAGCTTATTGTTGCCCACTTTTATTTCGTTTACAACAATTGCCCTGAAATTGTTGGGTTCTATTGTTGTCAAGAGTAAAGCCTGAACTATTTGCAAATGATTACTTTTATCTATTCCTCAGTTAAATCAAAAATAGTTTTACTTTTCAAATGTGCTAACTCTGTATATATTCTTTGACTAAAATGTTCTTAAATTTCCGCCAACAGACAAATAGACGGAATTGATAAAATCTGTTTTCCTTCATCTAGGGACCGTGAAACGTGATAATCTGAAGAAATCTCGGACGGTGATTTTTTTTGCGATTATTATACTTCCTTGGCCCTTTAGACGAGAGAAGTAAAAATTGGGTCTAGTAAAGGAAGGGCGTATAATTCCGACACACACGTTTACTGAAAAATTGATGAGGATGGTTATGAATAAAGATAGGAGATATAAGCAAAATGCATAAAACGCCTGAAAATGCGTATTTTGTTGGCTTTTCTGAATACATGTAATTGTTAGGTTTAAACGCCTCGTTGGTTCTATTTATAAAGCAGTATATCTTAAAGGCGTCGAATGGCTGCCTAAAAGTGCTTATTTTGATGGTTTTTTTAATGCGATTTCAAAATGAATATAGACACAAATTTCCATCTTGTATTCCAGTAATAGCTTAACAAGAGACCTAAAGCCACCCTTGAAGGTCAGAGCACCTACCTGTAAGAGAATGATAAACTATTAATTACAGGAATTAAATCATTCACGGGAATTATGATTCACAGCAGATGGAAAACCCACAATTTGCAATATGTTTTACCGGTCGCATTAAAGTTTAGTTTAATTTGGTTTTGACAAAATTACAGTTTAAAGTAAAAAGACAGTATACCTCAATTGTTTAGAATAAAAAAAATTGCATGTTAGAGATAAGTTTCAATTACTTCTGCAGATTTAAAAAGATCACTAACCGAATTCAAACATATATTTTCATCCAGAAAGCATTATTCTAACTTGGAAATAAAAAATAAATAAATTGCAATTAAAGTTAATTTTCCATTATAAAATACGTGACTGTACATTAGGAAATGTTTTTCATTCTAAAATTATGAATGCATTACATAAAAATTTGTATAGGGCTTCACTCAGAACTTCCTTCACAAGTGACACCAAAACATTTTAAAAATAAAGGAACTAGGTGTAAAAATATCCGAACGTGCCTGACAATACTGATATAATAAAACGTAACACTTTGCAATGCAAATTACATCTACTTTTAAATGAACAACATTACCTACTATGACATTCGAACTTCAGACCCTGCGAATCTTTGCGATGCAGCGCCATTAAAGGCACCGCTCTTATTCTTTGCCACTTTTTGTCCCTTTTTACACTTATCCCGTATCTGTTGGGTCCCATTTTCATCAAGGGTTAAGCCTGAGCTATGTGCAAAATTATTACCATTATCTATTTCTCAGTTAAAGCATTTTTTAAATAATTTTTTAGATGCTCTCCTAGCTTGTACATATTTTACTGAATTTTTCTGTGTTTGATGACAGGTAGTCATATAATCTGCATGTAAAACATCGCCTTCCTCCAATAAATTTAAAAGGGCAATTAGTACAACCTGTAAAGTGTACAGGAATATGTTGAATGCACGGGATTTTCCAATTAACGTTTTCGATTTGTTTCTAATTTCAAGTAAAGCTTAGTTTGCCGATACGACATGCTAATTATGTAATTTTTTTCTAGGTAAGTCGAGCTGTTGCAACAACCATTAATTGCAAGATTACTTGGATATAGTAGTAAGTATAATCAACCTGTCTGCTCCGGATAAACTAAATTACACTTCTGCTTGAAAGTTTAGTATCGGAAAAGTAAGTTTAAGGAATATGTACCCACTGATTCTGTGTGTTTCTACTTTATTCTGAGGGGTTAATAATAATAATAATAACGCTTTTATTATATCACGTCTGTACAGGTAATATTAACAAAAATTAAACAATTTACGAGGCGACGTCCAAGATGGCAGAATAAATACTACCAACTACTCTTCCACTTAACCTCGAAGATGTAACAAAAATACTTAAAGTTAAAAGTAGACCTAGCGGATAAATTTTAAACAAAAAGTACCTAGTGTGCAGTGAAACAAACGTCTCTAAAATGTAAAATCATCGAGTAGCATATTCTTCAAAGTTACTCTGAATTTATTAATAGGCAGTGATATAAGATGTAATGGAAGATTATTGTGTATATTAGTGATAGGATATCTGAATGGTCGTTCAAATATTTCGGTAGAGTGAAGTGGTAAAGTTAGCAAACGGTTAAACTGGAGATTTAAAGTGTGCACATATTGTCACGAATAAAAATTGGCAAACCTAACATAAAAGATTTATTACTCAAACCTTATCTCATACACTAATTGGTAAGATACCCGTTAGCTACTTATCAACATGTCGGTAGAATGTCATAGGTTCAATCAAAGGACCAAAGTTTATAGTACTGACAATTACTTAGTGGGTGCCAGGATCTCTAAACCGTAAATAACTTTCAAACACTACAATAGAGCCTCTCGAAGTTTTAGTTAACATAATGACCAATAATAGAATTCTAACCTCAATAATTTAATGTTGAATGTCAAAGCACATGTATAGTAACAATTATACAGGGTGTTTCAAAATTGCACGGCACTATTTTAGGGATGTGTTCTCTAGCACGAAATCAACAACAAAAATCATACAAACGGGTTTCGTTATCAAGATATAGGACTTTGAAGTTTAAACCAAAAAAAATTTTTTTTAAAGATCTGGAATTCTGGAAACGCCTAGGTATTCCAATGAAACTTGGTGTAGGTTAGTATTTCATAAAATGGCATTGTTTGGCCAAAGTAAATTTAATTTATTTTTAGCGGTGGCGTGCATCAGGACCGCATCAGTTACCTTATTTTAGAAAAATCTGGTACGCCACTGTTTTTAGCTTCATCTATTGAAACTATACAAAAGCTGTATCTTTTATTTTTTTGATAAAATAAACGTTTTTCGAGAAAAACGGTAAAATCTGTAACAGCAATTTCGTTCATTGGACGTTAATGGGACCTAAACGGCTTCGTTTTCAAAATACAGTTTAAAGAAGTTTTAAAAAAATATTACTTAATAACAAACAATCTTACAATAGCTACAAAACTTTTGGCTAAACAACAGTGGCGTGCCAGATTCTTCTAAAATAAGCTAACTCAGGTCGCCCCGATGCACGTCACTGGTGGAAATAAATTAAATTTATTTTGACCGAATAATGCCACTTTATGAAATACTTTGGTGCACATCTGTCGTCCCGTTATGTACAGCGATTTCGATGTTGTGTTATTTTACGCCACCTTTCTCGTACCCCTTTGTGCATCGTTAGTGCCATGCTCTGCATATGTTCCCTCTTGGGCTCTGATGTCGTCTTTTATAAGACCTGGAGGACCAGCTCCTACACAGTTCTACGCCTTTCCGATAATCTAATAGCTTCCAAGATCTGAGACCATACGGCCTTTCCCCTGTGCGATAACTGGAGAAAAGCCTGTTCCACCCCAATTTGTACATTTGCTTGGACTGCCTCTCAGCAGGAACCCCCCAAGCCGCAACCCTGGATAGCTTCTGCATAGATAAAGCCTGCCCTATTCCTTCAGGTATCTTCAGCGTATAAAGCCTGCGTATTTACAGTCATATGAGTCCTCAAAACTGAAAATACCAATCCGTGTAGTTTTTGTGATACTGGGAGCATTTTTTATTACGGTTAAGCTGGCGAATTTCTAACCGATTGTAAAAAGGATTAAGGAATGGGTAGCCACGATGTGTTCACCTCAAACGCTTGAGTTTTTAGTTAATTAGTTTAGTTGAGTTTATATGTATTATACACAAAATTGGCTGTTCTGTTTACGCTTTTGGTCACATTAAACTCGGAAATTTTTCACGTTTCTCAGCGTTTAAAGTTAATACTTATGCGAGGGACTACTGGAGCCTGTACTAAAAAGCTACTTATTAGCACTGAAACATCAATTAAAGTGTACAATAGACCTTGGACGCATAGTACCACTCGCGAGGTTTCGTGTCGTAGTAGTTGGAGCCTTTAAGAAATTTGATGAGTCCCCTGTTTTCCGATATCGCTGTGCTTTTATTTTAAGTCACTTAATAGTTGAGTTAAGTGTGCTCGAGAGAAAATTGCGAGTAAAAATAGTAGAATTTGTTCTTTTATAACATGTATGGGTGATGTGCAAGATATTACTCTTATCTATTCTTCAGTTAAAAATAGACAATATTTATTTTTTTAAACTGCTCACCCTGTATTTTATTTGAACAAACGTATATTTGCTTTTATGCCAGGTGATACATAATTCGCATGCAAAATATCGACTTTCTCCAACAAATATTTTTTTAGCTATACCGCCAAAAGGCGGACAGACAGACAGACAGACGGAATTGAGAAAACATGTTTTTCGTCATCTAGGGATCCTGAAATGTCAAGATCTGAAGAAATCTCCGAAGATGATTTTTTCACGATTACACTACTTTCTTCGTGTTTTGGAAGTAAAAGTGAATCGTCTCCAAATAGCCCTTTTTGAAAAAAAGTTTTTTTTTATATTCATACCCTTGATGACATAACTGGTCGGTGAAGAAAATTGGGTAGAAGTGTAAATACTGAAAATACATTTTCCAATACGAAACGTTCTATTCACGTTGCTTTATAAGCCATAGGTTATGCACAATTTGCTTCAGAAGCGGGAAGTTTCATTCGATGGGTGGAATAAAATACAACACAGGCAAACAAGGTTTCGATTCAAGAAATTTCACATCTTTCTATGGATTTTTATCGAGAAACTACCCGTTTTGAGTTATTTCGGGAGCATATTTCGTGCCGTACGCTCAAACTCACTCCCTCCGTTTCCATTCCTGAAGTAGATAAAACATTTACCTATGCACCGTACGGCACAAGTGCATGGACCATTTCTGATTGGAGACTCAATTTTTTTTTGGATGCATCCTTTCGTAGTTAACGGCGAAAAAACAGCGCTACAACACTCTATACCGCTGGGATTTATATAACGAATCTAAATCCCGAAAAAAGCGAAGTAGAAAGGAAAATGCGACGAACGTAAAAAAAGAAGTAGGAAGGACATGACAAAAAGTTCTTAGATTGTGGGTAGCCTGAACATTTTGCTTTGAAAGAAAAACTGCCATATCTCCAAGTAATTAGGTGGTTGTGCTGATACGTAATACCAAGACTGGGCTTGTAACGACAAAAATCAGGAGCATACCGATTTCCGACAAAGGTTGCTAAACTAATTAGGCGACCCAAAACGCATGACGGTTTTCGAAAATATATTAATTGGCCATGTCGGATAGTAACAAATATGGCTCGACGTAATCAACAAGGTAATATAATGCGTGAATAAGGGATTGTTGACCAATTTTGTTTTTTTTTTGTAATTCCTACGTTGTTTAATTTTATTAGAGGAATACCGCATTCTCTTCGAGTATTAATTTTTAAGTGTATTAAAAAAATAATTGATGGGTTTGAAATAAATGATGTATGTATAGAAGTAGTACATAAAAGAAGTGAAAATAACCCATTCCAGCAGCGAACACAACAAATAATCAATATATTTCTATAACAGCAACTAACTAACCAACAATCTCATTAAGCTCCTTAATTGAGTTCTTTGGCGATGCCTTAATTGTTATATAAAATAATTATATCTGTGACAAAATCGAGAACAAACTATAATAAATTACCATTAATCAAATATGAATTATAGTTTTAACATACAACCTTTAGCTAATGCTTTAGCATTCCAATTTCGTTGTCAACCTTAATTTTTTCTTGGTTTCAAATTAAGAGCTATGTGTTTTAGGTGTGATTTATATGTAATTGCACTAAATGGCGGGATTAAGGTTTTAATTAACGCTCGGGGGTTATTTATGCACCGCTTTTCGACGAAATTACACTCGATCGTTAGCAACACCTCTTCATTTTGTCTTACGTCGGTGTACTACATCAATTCCTTCTAAAATCAAATAAATTTCGGGTAAAATGCTTCTAACGATTTTGCAATTTAAAGCTCAGAGCGCATCGTGGCCATAGCGCAACCGTGAAAACTATCCCAGAAAATTCCGGCAATATTTGTTCTGTCGTCGTTCATCATTTTGCTAATCTTCACCGTTCGTTTCACGTTCCGTACCGGAGTCCCATTCAGAGCAGTTTACTCCATCAGCTGTTTCAAACGTCCTTTTCCCATTTATATCTTCTGCTCCGCTAATTCTGATATTTAGAAGATTTAAGTGATTGTTTTTGTACTTACCTGCTGCCTCGAAAAAGTAAATTTATTTTAGATTATAAACCAATTAACTGCTCAAGATACAATTTTTCTTCAATGCTTCCAAGAATTTGTCTGTACAGCGATTTGAAGTAATTATATCTTAACATTTTTCCACGACCGAAATGCGAATTTTTTACTTAAACTTTCTGAATTTTTCTGAAAGCGCTCGCTTTATATTATCTATGAGTAGTCATTTTTTTTTGTTTTGCCTTAGTAGCAAGTCAACGTAGTTATAAAGAAATTGTGTAATATTTATTGTGCATTAGAAACTATGTCGATAAAGGTTCGTCGTTGTGTTTTCTAAATTGCTTTGGAAAAATAACGTTTTACTATTAACTACTGTTTTTATGATTTAAGGTCTACTCTTTATTTCATAATAAACTGTATTGGATAAAACCGTATACAAAACCGTTAAAAAGTCTGACAACAGAGCTTTTCGATCCCAATAGTTTGAGATGACAATGTAAAACTTACGGATATTAACTTGAACTTTGGCTTTAACTTGTTTTTGTTTGTAACTTTTTTTTGTTTGGAGTTTTTTATAATTGCAGAGTTTTCTGATTTACAAAAATTAATATTATGTACCTCAAAACGATAATTTTTCCCAATTACGTAATTTATCGTAGATACATACAAGGCCGACACCCAGGAAAACAAAATCTAAAAAACAACGAAAAAGCACTGCATACCTTCAGTTGAGCCCAGAAAACGATTGGAAGAGGTTCATTCTCCAGTACAAACGCTGTCAACGCATCGACTAATGTAACTTGAAACCTCACGGCCCACATTTATCCAAGGTATTTCAAAACATTTCTTTTAAATCTCTCCGGGTCGAGTTATACCCTCTAAAAGTGCTTTTGAAACACTTCGTACACACCCTGCCAATTAGAGGCTATGCTCACTTTAAGCAAATCCAGAACAGAAAAACGGCTATTAACACACAAACGACACAACTCATAACTAACACAATAACACAAGCTAGAAGTCCGAGACAGATTTCGGAAATCCTAATCTAGGAGAGGTAGCTGTCTTGTAACGTTAACGCCAGTAGCAAATTTATATAAATCATCAATATTATGCCAGACATTTCTACGGCGCTTATTCCGTCACTATGTAAGGTTACATCGCCCTAACGCTCCAACAAAAGATAAGAAGACGTCCACCAGCAGTGCGCCGAGTCGGGCACACAACGCACCGCTACCACTTAATTGTACCTGGAGCGATTGCACCGATAACGCGGACTAAAAAGTATAAAAGCAACTTTCGCATTTAATTTCAAACACTTGAATCTTGAGACCTGATCCTAATCTAGAGCTCTATGTCCTCTCCGTGGGCCTAGCCCCGTTTCCTAATACTTTCCTAACCTAGATCTACCTTGTGACATTAACCTGTCTCGTAGGGAATTTTCTTGAACCTAAACCTAAATCAGTTTTGCCTTGTAACGGAAACCCGTTTCGTAGAACTTCTTCCGCTAATCTGGATCTGACGGAGTTCTACTTTATGATGGGATCATGTATTGTAGGACAATCTGTTAACCTAAACTCCGCATCTGACGTCCACCACGTTACGCTGGAACAAACATAACCGGCTTCACCGAAGTTATTATAACCTACAAACTCATAAAAAGTACTACCGTATTTGTAGTAATAGCATTGCAAGTCCAACGACGCCATCCTGATATTCCATCGGAGGCAAATTGCTTTCGCCGGCCAGGACAGCAGCCAGGGCGCAGCACCGGAAAGCCGGGATTGTACAAGGCAGAAATTTTATGTTTATGTTATTCCGAGTGTCCGAATTTGCATACCAGGGAATCACAATGACCTGCACGGCTTAATGCACTGCCAGTGAAAGCCACCAGCCCTATATTCATGGTATTTAACGATATTTTCCTGACCGCAGAACATAAACAACCGCCATTTCCCGGCATGGATATAATCTGTTTCAAACCCATCGTGGACCGGTCAGTGGCGCAGAACACGAGACACGAGAAGAAACTTTATTTTTATATTAATGTACATAACATTTTCTTAAGTACAACGAACCCATTGGCATTTGAGTTTGTAACTAAATGTAAATTTTGGTCCAGATTAAAATTTGCAATTTATAATTAAAAATAAAAATTTCGATAAAAGCGAGAAAGATTACTCTTAATTAAAACCGAAAGCGATTCCAAAAGCAAACTGGTCTGGAGATACAAATAAGTAAGCACAAAACTCGATGAAAATGATTTTTTGCTATTCTTAACCATAATCAGCCGACAATTTCAACTGGATATTTAGCATTTTTGAAGTTGTGGACTAATAAATTCAAAAGTAATATGGTTAAATATCTGTACTACATCCCATGCATGCGATTCCAATAGCTTCTGAACAACGCACATATCTACAGAACGGATGGACTTCCTGATATTCTGGATTTTTCGCTACTTAAAAAATTTACAACGCCCATTTCTCAAGATGTAGTGACAGAAATGAACTTCGTCCATCTTTCTGTTCAAATGTCACTCAATATCACAAAACAGCAAGAACCCTTACCCAAACTCATCAATGATAAAATCGAGTGAAATACTTTTCAAGAAGCATTGAACGACAAAATTAAATGTCCTAGTACAATACTAACACAGCAACTAAGTAAAGAAAAAATAACCATTTGCAAGCAATAAATAACACAATAACGACAGCCACCATAAACAAGATCTAACACTGCATGCATCCACCCTATAACCACAAGTAGCTGGACCATTAATACATGCAACAATAACAAGCAATGAAAACACATGCCATAAACTTGCATATTATCACTTTTCTCATCAACGAATAATAACGGAAATGTCCTTGATGAATATTTGTCTAACCTACATGACGAAATAAAACCAAAATCGCTAGGAAAATCAAAATGCTAGCGATAAAACTAAATGTGAAAAAACTAGGATATGATCGTGTACCAAATACTACAATAAAGCAGCTTTCAACCAAAGCGTGCACAAATATTGGCATTACATAGACTTGGCAAAAATAAGCAGACACTAATAACACAGAGGCCATTCAGCTTGCTATCAACAATATCAAACTTGCTGGAAGAAATTATAAATAGGGGTTTACTTCAGAATCTAGAATTTGGGTTGCGATTTGGACACTCCACAACACATCAATTGTGGAACGATGTATGGAATTCATAAAAGACCTTCGACAAGGTCTAGGCAGAAACTTTATTATTCAAATTGCAACACATCGGTATCCCCTATTCATTGACAAGTATTTTTCTCCATACATCGTCTGATAGAATGAAGTCCTCATTTTCAGCAGTTGGGAATCTCATGCTATTACTGATAAATTAGCCAGACTTAATTAGTATAGCAAGTAATAGTATGGCCACCTGCGATTCTGCTAGTGGATTAATATGTGATATTCATATGTACTGTGTTATATTTTATGAATTATACTGTTATATTTGCATTCTGGCTTTATTTGCTACTGCGACCTATATTTGAGTTGAGCTTCTCTTTCAGATTTATTGTGCTACCTGAGTTTACGTATTCTCGTTCGAATGCCTAGATACACTTGCCGTTATTTAATAAAAATCCGTTGGCGCCCGTTTTGGGGATTTCAAAGAGCTGCACACACCGTCTCCAAAACTGGTATCCAAGTAGTCACGTATTGATTTTGAGAGAGCAATTGCAGTTTCCGGTTTTTAATTACATGTGCATAAAGATTAAATAATTAATTTTGATTAGATAAGGGCGTTAAGCAACTTCAAATAGATGTAATTATAACGAAGATGAAGTGGTGTGTAAATTCCACCACAATCAATCACTCTTAGATATAATCAAATAAAATTTTTCTAATACAATATATTGTAACTTCTAAGATGTAATACTTAAGCTTTAAACAATCTACAAAAATCAAATAATTAATTAAAAGTAATTCCTAATTGATTAAAATTTAATATTTCAATATGTAAACCAAATGTAAACTCACAATTAAACACTGAAGGATGCTTACAAATAAGCTGAATATATATTGTTTAAGAAATTTAGAAATTTTTTTCCTGCAACGTGAATGACTGCTGAAATTACACAAAAAGAATTTATTCTTTTTGCTATTCGCTCATCTGGTATTTTTTGTACATGGTCTAACCAGCCCAACTGTCTTTTATGCACCATTGTTACAAATGCTAACAAATCTTATATTTAAAATGAAAGTGGATTAGGATTTCGCACCACCAAGAAAATTTGAGGAGAGAGTAGTGTTTCACAGGGCTCTGTATTGAGAGCCTTGACTTTTGTGCTATATACAGCGAACATATCTAAGATGATCACAAACAAAACAAAGCAAAACCTGGCGATATTTTAACGACATAAAAATTTATGAAAATCCCTTAACATAATTAACATAATTCAAGAAGAGCTGAACAGTATTTTTGAATAGTCTAATTTGTGGTTAATTCCCTTAAATACTGAAAAGTGTGTTGTAATGCATTTATGTGAAAACAGTCCACGGCACGACTATAATTAAAATCATACTTCGCTTTTGAGAGTGTTATCCCACAGTGACTTGGGAATTCTAATTACAGAAGATTTGAAATGGCCAAAGCACTGTGAAAGACAATACAAAAAATCTGTAAAGGGCTTTACTCAGAACTTCCCTGGCAAGTGGAAGTTGAGACACTAAATATTTTGAAAAATCAAAGGCAACTGGTGGTAAATATGTTGTAACGTCCTAAGAATACTGAAACAATAAAAGAAAACACTTTGTAATGTATATTATATCAATTTGCAAATAAAAAATATTATAGACGGAATTTAAACTCAGCGAGATTGTAGCGCCTGCGGTAGAGTTTTCTACGGGAGGCAGCTGGCAACGCGGAGAGCGCCGTCGATCCCATTATGCCACGGAGAAATACTTCGTGTAGCTGCGATGCGACTGCATTACATTCAACAAGCTTATTGGTGTAGGTACATTTTAACATTAAAAAAGTTTAACGAATTGGAGATGTGACGCTAGTACGGTGCTCTCTTAGCATTATATTATGCTTATTTTTTTCTTCTTTTCTTTAAATTACGTTTCGTACTTGCTAGTATATATGTGCAGGATTTAGGTGTTAGAGCAGAAAGTGGCCTTTGCCACTATTCTGAACCTCGCCCTGAGTTTGGCTGAAATTTTGATTTGTTTTAACTGTTATATATTTAGTTTTGTATTTGTTTCAGTCAATAAAGTCACTATTATTATTAGTATTATTATTATTTGTGTGAAGCTTGGAAAATACATAGTTTTTAAGAATTTGCACAAGCTTTACATATTGCGGTGAATGTTGTTGGTGTCATTTTGAAGCTCTCGTCAAGGGTAAACTTCCTGGAGTAGTTGTGAAACTGTAAAATTCGAGGGGGCGAAAATACAGGGGTTAAAACGATTTTTTTGACACGAAGGCGTTCGGTGCTGTTACATCGCATACTTATTTAAAGATCCAAACGTGATTTGGAGCTAGTTGGAAAGAAGATGATTCAACGCTCATCGTAAACGCTGGAATTTTGACGTCTGCGACGCATGGGGGCAAAGTTACAGGGGTAGAAAGCTGAGGTGCATTTGTAGTAAATTGGATGTTCGCATAAACAAGAGGAAACAAAAAATGTCAAATTTGGTTTTTGGTAGTATGTGGATGAATATGTGGGTTTTTAAGAACATTGCGGCTCAGGTTGATTTAGGGGTTGCAAAACCGAAAAACCGTTATAATTATCAGAAAAATTGTATAATTATTATTTGTGTGAAATTCTCTGTTTGGAGGCCTTCTACTGGCCGAATTTATTTTTTAAGAGAATTTGGGAGCTGAGAATTTGGCGGACCAGGTGGATTTGAGGGTTACAAAATGGGGAAAACGTTATAATTATCAGAAAATCTTTAAAATTAATATTTGTGTGAAATACGTTGTTTGGAGACTTTCTGCTGGTCACTTTAATTTTTTAACAGAATTTGGGTGGTGGGAATTTGGCGGCCCAGGTGGATTTGGGGGTTGCAAAATGGGGAAAACCGTTATAATCATCAGAAGAACTTTAAAATTAATATTTGCGTGAAATGATCTATTTGGAGACTTTTTACTAGTGCTTTTATTTTTTAAGAGAATTCGGAAAGTTCGAATTTTGGGGTTCAGGTGAATTTGGTGGTTGAAAAATGGGAAAACGTAGTAATTATCAGAAAAAACTTGAATATGCGTGCTACATTCGCTGTTTGGAGATTTTCTGCTGGTCGATTGTATTTTTAACGAGAATTCGGGATGTGGGAATTTTGCGGTCCAGTTCAATTTGGGAGTGGAAAAATGGGAAAAACGTGTAATTATCGGAAAAACCTTAAAATCAATATTTGTAGAAAATTCACTGTTTGTAGATTTTCTCCTGGTCAATTGTATTTTTTAAGAGACTTCAAAATGTGGGAATTTTGTGGCTCAGGCGGATTTGGGTGTTGCAAAATGGGGAAAAGGTTATAATTATAAGAAAAACCTTAAAATTTATATTTTTGTAAAATTTGCTGTTTGAAGACTTTCTACTGGCCGATTTTATTATATAAGAGAATTCGGGACGTGGGAATTTTGCGGCCCAGGTGAATTTGGGAGATACAAAATGGGGAAAACGTTAGAATTATAAGAAAAACCTTAAAATCAATAGTTGTGTGAAATTTGCTGTTTGGAGATTTTCTACTGGTTGATTATATTTTTTGTGAGAGTCGGTGATGCGGTTGTGTGGGGGAGATTAGCCTATTTTCTCATTTTTTAAATAAAGAAAATATGATTTTTTTTCTATTTTGGCGTTTTGTGAAATTGCAAATTTCCAAGTAAATGGTAAATAGCTTGTCGGATTGTATTTTATTCGAACATGAATAATATTACGTGGGTTAAGGTTATTGCCGGGCTGCACTTGTTCGCAGAATGGTAGTGGCTACTGGCAAGGTTGGGATGTTAGTGTCAGCTGTTTGTACTAAAACTTAATGCGCGATTGTAATAGAAAAAATTGCCGGGTACTTTAAAAATATAATTACGGTGCATATGTATATATACGGAAAATGCAATGTTACTTAGTTTATACAATGTAAAAGGTCCCCATACAACAAATCCGTTTAAAATATATTTATTGAAAAATTAACACCAAACTAAAGATACATATCGATTAAACAACTGAAAGGTCTAATCACATCTAATTCCTTTTTCACACTGCCCTGTTCCTCCTATTAAAAGCATCTACACTACAGTTCTTACATTTGCCTTTAAAGCACGTTTCATGAGTAAACAAAATAAACGATGAATAATAATATGTGAAGCCGCCGATCGGAAGACTTGTAATTCTCAGGACTTCTTTAAAACAGCTAATAAATGTAATAATAAAAATGACTCATATAATCAATACATCTTCTAAAGTTATATAAAAAAATTTAATGTAATATCGAACTCAACATCTCTATCTAATTTCAAATTAATATTAAAATGTACAAGATGCTGAAAAGGTTCGAAACTGTAGTACGTATTATTTTTTAATGATCTGCTATGCAGTAGAACTTTGCAGTAACGTTTCCCGTTTCGGGGATAATAAACAATAATAATACAAATGTGAACAATTTTAAAACTTTTTTTATTTCTAAGCCCTTGTAATTTTTTCAGATTTTGGAAATTTTGTGCCAGATTTGAAAATTAGCAAAATTCATTTTCAATGCATTAACGAAGGTTGGTAAATTGCAACTTCTGTAATTTTTTTTCTTTTACAACATTTACCTTAATGATTGGCACGTGTTCTGTGATTAAGCATGATTATAAAGGCATTGGTCATATAACTTCCGATATTAACAACAACACATAATTAGAAAAATCGTATACATTTAAAGACTCTAATTAGTTTTAGATGTGAATTCAAACCATAGTTATGTAAATATTAGTAACAGCAGTGGTATGTTGGTGTGGTTAAATATATTTAAATGGTTTTAAGCTCACAATTTGGCTCTGTTTGCAATGCGAAATAGTTAACCAAGTCAATAAAGCACAGAGTTAAGATATTTTATGTAATTGCAATTTAAACGGTAATATAAGTATTAAATGCATTGGTAATGAGATGCAAGAAGCAGTAATTAGACGGATAGAGGCACCCATAAGCAAAAAACATTTCAGAGGGTTTGAATTTGAAATTTGACATAGGTAATATAATTAAAATGATAGGTTTGTGCATATTGAAAGCCAGGCCAAACGAAATTAATTGACACAAAAGGTTTGTTATGTGCATACTAAATGAGCTTAGTTGTTAATAAAAGCACATACCGGTGAAATAACAAGCAATCTGAAAGGTAGATAAAAGCAAGATAAAGATAAAATAGAAATTGCAAAGAGCAGTCCAGAATTAGTCAACGGAAGAGAAGAAAAGTCAGTGACGTGTAAAAAAACACTACCAGTGCATAAAAAAAACAAAGTGCAAAAGCAGAGCAATGATTTTAAAATTAAAACATTTGTATGTAACGAGAAATAACAATGCTAGCTATAAGCAATAAACATAATTTTTAGATTTAAGAAAATGTTAATATTAAGAATCAAGTAATCAAACCTTATCCCGTTTATGTGTATTTGTCTTCAAAATTAATTTCCATTTAACATTAGAAGATCGCGGTATCATAGCAACGTGATGCTGTTTTGTTGTCAATTAAGGAGAACAATTGAAATTAGATTATAAGAAGCTTGGGAAAAATTTGTCCTTGCTTTTAATTAATGTTTTTAACAATAAAAATTGTTTTAAACAATTAAAAAGTATACAGTTTTATTACCCAAGTTACTGTGCACCTGCGATATCGTTTGTGGCAACTTCCGCAACGATAAAATGATAAATTCTTCAATTCATTTGCGACTGAAGAACGACAGCCGATCACCTAAATTTTCCGAAGATCAATTCCGGTCTATTTAAGCATCGGAGCCCAGAGGTCTACAGTCTAACACATAAAGGGGGTCTGCAAGAGCATCCTGAATCAGCATTGGCAACTAAGGGTGCGGCTCCAACAGCAAAACTCCAACGGCGTCACCTGCGCCTTTGTCGGTCCAAGTTCGAGCAAGGTACGATCTAGTTATAATTGAGTGTTGAGAGCTTGGGAAAGTTGTTGAACTCCGAGAAAAAAACCTGCAGAAGAAGCATATCGTATTTCCAAAAGTCCAACTACTCCCCAATTTTCATTATTAACGTAGCGTCATCAGAATCTGCGAATTTGCAAGAATTTCCAAGCCGCCAGAATCAAGTAATTGTTGGCGTCTATCTACGTCACACCTATAGACAAATTCGTGGAGGTTTGTTGCCAAGCGCGATAATTAAATCAATTTGCCTGAGGTTAATCTGCTTATCTTCGCGATTTTAAACATTCAAATTGACGCTAATTGCACTGGCGAAAGTTCTGTATTTATCTGTCAGATTCAGGTTACGAATAATACGTCGCGCATATGAGCTACTTTGGGATGATTAGTCTAAAATTTAAAATAATTTACGAATATAGCTCAATTCTGAACCCACCCGAAAGGAGTTTTTGTGTTTTGCCGTGAGTTAGCCTAAAAAGTAATAAATACACTTCATTTTTAATTACCCTAAAAATTACCGACAGGCAAAGTTAGCACAATAATATAAAGTAACCTGAGAATTGTGGTGTTTTTGCTCGAATTTTAAATTATTTAATTATGTACCATAATAACACAGGCAGTTCATTGCAATATCTCGTGCCAAATCACTCTGAAACACACATAGACCTCCCATTTAGGATAAAAAGTATTGACAGGTCAAGATTAACCACACTGCTATAAATCAACTATTATAATATCTATACTTCATTAGGAGATATATACAGCGATTATCTTCTACCTGATCGACTTGATGGTACTTTATCAAAAAGGACACAACTTGGCCACATACAAAAATGTTTAAAACGCATGGTGAGTGGTTATAGCATTTTCTAATTGCATTCTGAAAATTTATAGTCTGGCTTTGAAAATATTTTCAAATTTAGCGATGTAACTTTGTAACTTCAAACCGCATTTTTACAGAGGAAAATCAAAATAATCTAACTTTTATTTAATTTTTTTCTATCTTAAACATCAATTCTTATATGCTTGTGATCCCATTTTTCATTACTTTAAACCGTCCGCTGTCCTCTCAGGACAAAAAGAATGGCACAGATTAGTCAAACGTTCTATTTTTACAAGCTAGGTTGAATTTTGAGTTTCGTTTTTTTTAGTGTCTACCTGTTTCGTTTGTAGAAATTTTTTTTTAATTTATGGCCAGATAAATAATCATGATAATAAGTTTTTTGTGTAATCCATATCGAATTGGTTTCGGCTTTCCGTGTGACCAAATACAATCTCAAAAAGGGTCAGGTTAAGGTTTGAGTGTATCTTGTGATTATATGCTAAAATACAATATTGCATTTTTTGATGTTCTGGTATATCCGTTAGTAGTCGATAGTGTTCGATTATCGTTGAATGTAATCGTTCAATCAATGAATTTTATTGGTGACGACGTGGAGTTGTAGCATGTAATTGAATTTTGTGCAAGGCTATAAAGTCTTTAAATATATTTTTATTAAATTCTCCATCGGCAATGATAATATCGGGTGTAGTGAAAGTACACAAGAATTTAAATAGTTGTTCGATGACGTCTGTTAAGTTTCTTGATTCAATAAAATGAGCTTGAGCGAATTTAGAAAATGCGTTTATTATAGTTAAATAGCTTCGTTTACCTATTTGAAATATGTCTAGATGTAGGGTGTGAAATGGTCTATTTTAGGTAGAAGTAAGTTGAAGAGGTTGTTTAATTGGGTTTCTGTTATACTTCTGTGCTTTGCAAACATGACAATTATTAATGTAATCGGTAATGTCCTTATTAATCGATTTCCAGTAGTATATTTTTTTTGATATGGTCGATTGTTTCGGTAATACCTCGATGATTGGTTTTGCCTAGGTGATAATTTTGAATTTGATATTGGCGTTCTTTGGGATTTAGAATGTAAGTCACTTGTGACATACATCGATGAAATTTGGGTGTGTTATCGTTAATTATACATTGTAGAAAAATCTAAACAAAGTTCGTCGTTAGGAAAATAACAATGGTAATGTGTTCTAGGTTCACAATGTTCAATTAGTAGCCTATTGAATACGTCGATTTTATTTGTATTATTTATGGATACAGAATAATGTGTAATTCCGTCGTACTTAGTGCTTCTGATATCTCGTGGTAGCTGAGAATTTACAAATTCAATTTGATTTTTATATTGTTGTAGGGGTTTTTTGGCAATATCGATTACGGGAGTAGACGATTGTTGTGAGTGTACTGTTTCGACCTAGGATTTACTATCGTCGTTATTCGGTGGTCTTATTCGTATGTCGGATATAATTTTTAATTTAGGCGTTTCTGGTTTTGGTAGTTCGATGGTCGGTACTGATAAAAAGTCTTGTATATCGGGGGTGCTTGGTCTGCTTACCATTAAGCTTTCGTTACCGTGTATTGGTATTGGTGTATGAAGTCTATCGGGTGTTTTTAAAATCATGGGGTAAATTTGAACGCGTGATAGAGCGTCGGCAATTTTATTTAATTTGCCTGGTAGATAGTTTACGGAGAAATCATATTCTTCTAATTTGAGTGCCCAACGAGTTAATTTGGAATTTGGTTCTTTTAAGTTTTTGAGTCAAACAAGTGGTCTATGATCGGTGTACAATTGAAATTTTACTCCATATAAAGGTGAACGAAATTGTTTGGTTGCCCAAACTATGGCTAGAAGTTCTCGTTCAATTGTAGTATAATTTTGTTCTGCATTATTAAGGGTTCTGGAGGCATAACAGGTGGGTTTACCATCTTGAGATAATACCGCACCTATCGCAAATTTAGATGCATCGGTAGTCAATTCGAAAGATTTTTCAAAATCAGGATATTGAATTAGTGGTTCATTCATTTGAATTTGTTTACAATACTCAAAGTTTTTCAAAAATTCAGGGGTGTGTACAATTTTATTTTCTTTCTTTAAAGATACAGTTAAAAATTTAGTTATTTTGGCAAAGTCTTTGACAAATTTTCTGTAATAAGCAAATAATTCTAAGTATGACTCTATCTCGGTTCTTGTTTTGGATGCTGGGAAATTTTTATTTGCTGACATTTTAGATGGATCTGGTTTTATTCCTTCTGAAGTTATTATGTGTCCTAAATACTTTACTGATTTATGTACCTAAGAATTCTGATTTATCTAGCTGAATCTTTACATTAGCATCTCTACATTTTTGAAATACATTTTTTAAACGTTGCATGTGTTCTTGAAGAGAATTTCCGAAAATTATAAAGTCATCTAGATAAACTAGGCATTGTGTTGGAGTGAGTCCAACTAAAGCTGTATTTATCATCCTTTGGAAGGATGCAGCGCTGTTACGTAAACCCATAGCCATTCTTTTAAACTGAAAATGGCCTTCTTCGGTTGAAAAGCGATTTTTTCGCGATCTTTCTTTTCAATTTCAATCTGGTGGAAGCCAGAGGCAAGATTCAAAGTTGTGAAATATTTGGCTCTGCCAAGATTGTCTAATACAGCTTCTATACGGGGCAATGGATATTTGTCTTCAATAGTTTGTTTATTTAATTTTCTATAATCAACTACAATGCTCCATTTCTTTTTCCGGAGGCGTCCAACTTTTTTGGGACGACACAAATAGGAAAATTATATGGTGATTTTTATTTGCTTTTTGACTTCTTCGCGATGAACATGGGGATAACGGTACAATTTCGTAAATATAGGTGCATTGGTTTTAGTCCTAATGTGGTGTTTTGTCAAATTCATAACGGATAAAGGTATTTCTCTGTATTGAAAACATAAATTAGTCAAAAGAGTTTTTTCGTCTTCGTTTAAATGGTCTAGTCTTAAATTGTTCTTTAAATTGTTATTTGAAATACTTTTGATGTTTGGAGTTGTTGCTTTATTTATATTAAAGTTGTTAAGTCTGATGGGTTGATTTTTGTTATCGGGTTCATAATCTTCTAAAAATAAGGGATTATAAATATTTACTTCTTGAATTTCGCTTGCGGTGTTGATTACACTGGTCTTGAACCAATTATTGTGTAATTTTACTAGTGCTAAAGGCGTAATAACTTTTTCATTTAAATTTAATTTTGGAGCTAATTTAGTTCCGTTCTTTCCTACTGCTAGTAAAGTTATAAAAAATTCTGTACGCGGGGGTACAAGTTTTTTTATGAAACCTGAGTTTTTAAGTTTGAAAAAATTACATTCATTACGTTTTTGAATTTCCTGCTTGATTTTTGATGGGTTATAATAGAATAGTATTACTGTTTTTTCTGTTTGAATGTGCATCCATTTATAATCCACTGATGCGGATAGATCTGAAAGTAGGTCGGATCCAATAAGACCGACATATTCGTCACGAAAGTCGTATAAATAACAAATATGGGTACCTTCTTCATGAAAAAGATTAAGGATAGGTAAATCTGCTATTTGATTATGTTTAGTGGTTCCATGTGAAGTTGAAATCTCAAAATTGTATTCGTAAATTGTTTCAGGAAAGTGTTCATACACAAATTTTGGGGAGATGATAGTTTTTGAACTGCCTGTGTCTATTAAAAGTTTATCGCCGGTGCCGGGAATTATAATATAAGGTAGATTTAATTTCGGATTCATAATAAAAGTTTCTATTGCTTCTGAGGCTCTTAATGAAAATTTTCGGTATCGTCTGTATTTGAATATTCGAAATAAGCTGGTGTATGGTCTAAATCTTGTGGTTCGTAATTTTCAGTTGTATCTTAAAAATTGTTAGTGTCAAAATATTCCTGAGGGTTTTCGTTAAAATATTCTGGGGAATTTTCAAATAGATTTTCGGTTGAGTTTTCATACTCATCCGGAAGATTTTCTTGATGGTAATTTAGATGATTAGGATTTCTAGTGATGTTCTGAGAATTTGCTCGATATTTATTACTAGCGTTCAATTGTTGGGTGGATGGTCTTTTTGTGGTACTGAAATCCATTGGTTCGGGTTTATTTGCTGGTATAAAATTTGATTTAGGTGCAAATGCGTTGTAGCTTGTCCTTTTTGTTATTCTAGAGTTACTGGGATTATTAAAATTTCGATATTGTTGGAATGGTCTTTGCATGAAATTTGAATTCTGCGGTCTTGGTGCATAATTCGGGTTATTAAATTTAGATCGATATGAATTTCGTGTTTGAATATTGGAAGTTAAATATGGTTTATTTCTGACTTGTATTTGAAAATTGTTTATTATTTTGATTTTGAGAATATCTGATGTCAATCGCTTCTTTTACTATGCTTAAGGCTTGTCCTAATGACGTTGGGTTTCTACTTTTTACTAAGTTTCCTAAATTTTCATTTAGTCCACTTGTACAAGTGCGGAGTGCTAAATCTTTGTTAGCCTTTAATTCCGACCTTTGGTCACCAAAATTCTCAATCAAAACATTTTTTAAGTCTTTCCAGTTATCATACTGGTAACCTGTAATTACTTCTAATGCTTGACCTTTTAATTTATTCCTTATTGAGGATAGAATTACTTGGTTGACATAATCGTTTGAATTTTTCGTGCAAAATCTAGTTGCAATGATCTCTGCGGATCTGATAAATTCTGATAAAGTGGCTTGATTACCATCGTATGACGGTATTTCGTTCAACAATGCCACACTGAAATGCGGGGGAAACAGTGATGAGCTTTGGTCAACTATATTCGGGTTGCTAATGTTATTACAGTTCTACTTAATGGTAATCGTAATCGATCTCTTGACATGAAAATTTCGGAGACACTTGATTTTATATTTTTGTTTATGTTAATAAACGATTTATTGACTAAGGGAAACCTACACAAGGGTTTCTAAGCACAGAAACGTGGGCATAAACACAGATTAAGCACACCTAATATGTGCAGTGATTGGCCAAACTTACCACTTTCTGCCTGAACTTATAATTAAAAATTTAATATTATGTTAGTATTATTTAAACTGTGTAATTAATTACTTGCTTTATAAACAATTATATGCATTTACTGCATTTTACGTTGACGTTTCTTCCGTCAAATAGACTCTGTTGGTCATGTTCACTTCGGGTGGTCTGCAAACTGCTAGGTCCTGATGTCCGACTTCGGATTGCCTGCTAACTGCTAGGTCCTGTTGTCCGAAAGTGTTGTCCTGAGGTCGTCGTTGTTGACGTTGCTAATCGAGGACTGGTTCCAAAAACCAAGGTGATCCCAATGATCAAGAGGTCCCAATGACCAGACGGTTACATTAACCACGAAGCGGGCAGAAGTTGAGTCGACGGGCTGCTTCCCACGATCGGGAGCTGCTTGTCTCTGGAGATGTCCGAAGATCCGCTGGATGGTAGGTGTCGACTTGCGACAGAGCTGAACCTCACGGAAAATTATTGATCAACTCGATGTTTGTAGTATTCCCAAGTTTTTCACCACAAATCCGAACAAACTGGGCCAGTTTTATTAAAAGGCCGCCGAAACGACTTTTTAAAAACTTTTATTTTTTATTTTACAATGAAAATATAACATTGGAAGCACATAGCTAGCCGTCAGACAATATCTTACATCTAACTAGAATATGAACTAACTGGAACTTAGCTTAAAAGGTGTAAACTACTTGTATATATAATATGTCTAATCTGCTAAAATAACTATTATCACTAAAGGAAGCGCAAAGCAGGAAGCTGCTTGCATTCAAGGATGCAAGAGTGCAGTTTACACAAAGGGCTATTGACTAGCTACTATGTAATTGACCAATCTTGCAACGACCGCCACTTTAAAAGTACCTGAGTACGTCATTTATAGAAACGATCTAATTGCAAAAAAAGCCTCAGGAAGCATTTGGCGGAAAATGACTCACTACCCATTACCACATTCAGCAACGATAATAGAAACACTAGCGGTAAGGATCATACTGAGCGATGGTAGTTACGTAAATATAGCGAGAGAGCTGTTTCTTGATTGACGAACGATAATAAAAAAATCTTATGTATTCAATTTATTACCTTACGAGTTACAAAGCAAAAAGTACCATGTAGGTATTAAGGCCCTGAACACACGGGATTCCGTTTCCCAGATTCGGTATGCGGTATACAGAATCTGAGTCTGTTCAGACACGGCGACTGAATCTCAGACGCGGGCCTTCAGTCACTTGCAGTGCCGTGCTGTTATGAACCTAGCATTGCTGTTCTTTGTTTATGTAGAATTAGTCTAGAAGTGCTGTATTTAAAGTCAGGGATTGGGCTCTACTAAGCTAATAAATTTTTCATTGTCAAATAATGTACATTCTATGATCGTTGTATAGTAAGGAACGCCTTGCTTGTTCGATTTAAATAGAAGTTGAAGAAAATCTGGTACGCCTATGACATGATATCATATGTGCTGGCTGGTAAAAGTAGGCGAGTCCAGGCCGTGGTACACGTGGACTCATATCCTCTATATGCTCCAATGGTAAATCGGTATCCGAGATACAGATTGTGTCGCCGGCTGCCGATTTTCCTTATCTCCTCACAAAAATGCAGTCACATACTTGGCAACACTTTTTAACGCTTGTTTAAGAAACGATTATTTTCCGAAAGCGTGTAAGCAAACAATTGTAGTCGTCTTCCCTAAGCCTGATAAGGCTAATACAAACATCAATGGCTATCGATCGATAAGCGTATTGAACACTCTTTCGAAAATATTGGAGCGAATTTTGTATCAGACTAAGCGATCAGAGTCGAGCCTTAGAGGCGCCGGAGTTCCAGTTTGGATTCAAGAGTTGACACTCCACCTACCATCAGCTGCAAAGAATACTGGAGCTAATCGAATCAGAAAACGAGAATAAACAATACACGACTGCTGTGTTTCTTGATATAGCTAAAGCATTCAATAGAGTCTGGCTGGAATTACTTAAGTACAAACTCGTCCAGGTGCAAATATCAAAGTATATAAAATCAGCAATCTGCTCAATTTTAGGCAACACAACATCTTTAGTGCGTATCAATTCAACTACGTCCAGTAGCAAACCTATTAAGGCTGGTATTGAACAGAAAAGCATTTTAGGGCCAGTTTTGTTTAAAATATTGGTTAAAGACTGTCAGGCCATTTTTATATTTTACCATTATGCAACCTTTTCGAGTGTTTTTGGTACAAAGTGTTACATGATCATTTACTTTACGGTTTTTACTATAACACAGATCTTAAAATGTGTCGGAACTGATGGAGGCGTTCCTGTTGCCCTCGGTTTAGCTCAGTCGTGAAAGGGTAGTTCGAAAGCTCAGTTAAAAACCGACGGCACTTACGCTATAACTCTACTCAAAATCGTATTACCCAAAGAGCCACTTGCTTTTAAAGGAATTGCTTCCGTGACCAAAGCAAGAAAGTCACGGTCGCTATGCCAGAGAAGCACTGGGTTCGCTGCAAGCTGCTTCTTTGCCGTCGCTCACCAAGCTCCACCAGGTCTTACCTTAGGAACCACCCTCCTAGAAAATTAGGATCTTAATGCAAGCAAATATGCTTAAGGCTTGTACGGCAAACGAGACATATTTTGGCTTTACAATAAAATACGCATGGCCTTTGCCAATGGGGGGTTGAAGACCCAAAAAGGATTTCTACAATGCTATAAATAAACAGGCTGGCTTAAAGAAAAATTAGCCTTTAATGGTTTAAAAACACACAAGAAATTTCCAAGTTCATTGTACAACTGATACACCCTGACTGATAATAAAGGGGATCCCAGCAAAGTTATCTTAATTGCTAATTCGTCATGCAAAAATTAGTACATACAAGCAAAACAGGTATAACAGGCATTGCTTCCCACAATTTACAACCAAGGCGACGCCATGAGTCGCCAGCATAAAGTTCCACACCCAAAAATACGGCGCACACTATATATATTTTCGCGGCACTTCGCGATGCATTTAATACCAAAAACGGAATACAGAGGTAAATCCCACCTGAGCCAGAACACGTGCTGTTTCGGAGATGACAGATGATAGAGCCAAACCTGGTGTTTGCTTAGTGGCACGGCTCCCAGCGAACGTGATGGCAGGAGTGCAGACTTACCTCTAGCGTAAGGGTTGTACAGAAGCTCGTCTTGAATCAAAGGGGTAGTCGAAAGAGAGGCGAAGGCCCTCCGAGGTAAAGACAGCGGCTGGCGGTGAGTGGAATACTTCAAGTTGGACCCGGCGTCAAATAGGATTTGCACAATGTAAAACTTCCTTACGTAACACGAGAAGATACTAGGGCGGTTCAACTGCTTCTTTAACCGAATGTGCAGCTAGTGCAAACAGACTCCTCCACAGGAGCAACCAAAACTATTAAAGAAGACGGGCCCCCAAACAAATTTCCACCGGTCCAACGCTTTACGCACACGCACCCGCTGCTCGGGCTGTTTTACACTTTTTACGAGTTTGCTACTGTCAGAGCTGGGGAAAGCGTCTCTCTTTAGCAGTGACAGATGGAATTTTCTGTCTCACTTATTGCACAACGAAACGAAAGAACTCGGGGAAATTCCAATTGAACAAAACGTATCAAAACGATGACGAAGCTAACCAACGCAGTTTCCAAGAAGCTCAAATATCAGATTGCAAAAACAATTCTGAAGAACTTTAGGCTAAGTTATTAAAACATTGAACATTAAGGCCTAGTTTCATTATTGCTTAAGACAAAGAGCTTGCTCAAAATTTATTTCCAAAAGGCTGAAGTTTATCGAAAAGCGAGAATTCAGCAAGACGCCAAACTGCACGTCTACAAAAAGGAACAAAGAATGAATTCATAGTTGCAATTCGGCGAACATAACCTAAGCGATAATATATATAGTGAACTGAGCACTCCCAAGAAGCGCTTACGGAAGAAAATAAGATGCGAGGCCCGAGCACTGTAAAGTTTGTTCAAACGAATTTAAATCTAACTAGGAGCACAGGGCCGGCTCAAGAAAATTTAGGTAGAACAAACGAGGTCGAGATAACATAACAAAATATTACGATTTTGCGTATATATAGGTTTTTTCGGTAATATTTTCACGTATAATACTTCAGCGAATTGTATCTCAAATTCTAAAGATTTGACAAGCACGCAACTTTTTCTAGAAGATTTAGCGAAGCCGCTCTGGCCTCGAGTGGTTTTACTTGCACCTAGGCTGTCTCGTCATTTTGTAGCGTATTTTATGCATCGAATTTGAAACGCGGTCTATGGGAGCGAGCGAGATATTTTTCTAAGTTATCCGCTCCGCTGCAATCTTCTATGTCTGGCACGCCAGCTGCCTGCCGGTCGGCAGCGCTGCGCGCGAAGTTCGTTGAGTTTATTTGGGAGCTAGCATCTGGCACCGGCGGTTGTGCTTCTAGGCGCATGCCAGCGGCGTCCCCTTTGGTAGAAGCGCGTCCGATGGCGTGGTGCGAGATTGTATTTTAGTTCTTGTGAACGTGCTGATACAGCTTGGTAATGCATTTTGTGTTCGAAGAGTGCATGAGGGGCCAGCTTACAGTGAAGTAGTGTATGTTGGAGTGTTTGTTTTTGTGCTTGTCCACGTGTTGAATTTGATGATTTTCCGTTCTGCAATTTCTCGGCGGCCAGGTGGGCCATTTTTCTCCGTTACATTAGAGCATCCATTTCTTCAGTGCCGACACCTGTACTGGTTTCGACAGTTTTAGAATATTTATTTTGGAAATTCCGCATTTGGGATCACTGGATTTCGCACAAGCTCTGCTTCAGGCCCCGACGCGTGTGCTTCTGCTGCAAGCCCTGCAACGACAATTGAGGCAATCAGGCAAAGCTAAACCAAACAAGGTAGAGTGCACTATTTTTAATTAATAATTTTCGGCACACAAGTTTATAAATATTTGTTTATATTATAAGTCAGCTGACGGCTCGCGGTATTCTCAAATTAATTGTTTATGGTACACACGTTTATCAATATTGGTTCATACCATAAGACAGCCGACGGCCCGCGCAATTCTCGAATTAATCATTTATGGTACACAAGTTTATAAATCTCTGTTCATATTATAAGCCAATGAAGAACAATAAAGCTCCGAGAGATGACCAAATTATAATAGAGGCTGTCAAAATGGGTGGCGAAGAATTACTAACGGTAATAGTATCCCTTTTCAACCTTTGTTTGCATAAAAGTATAATCCCAAAGAAATGGAATAATGCAATAAATATCCTTATATACAAAAAAGGAGACATAACAAATCTAGAAAACTTCAGACCCATTAGCCTACTCCCTCACCTTTACAAGTAGTTTACTAAAATCATAGCAAGACGTCTCGAACGAAAATTAGAGTTTTACCAACCACGAGAACAAGCTGGTTTCAGAAAGCAATATGGGACAAAAGACCACTTACAAACGGTCAAGATTCTTATGGAAAAGTCTATCGAATACAATAAACCACTTGTACTGATATTTGTTGATTTTAGAAAAGCGTTCGAGACTGTGGAACTGCCAGCAATACTATCAGCACTAAAACAATGCAGAGTAGATTACCGATACGCGGAACTAATAAAACACATATACAATAATGCAACAGCTAATATCAAGCTCCATGAATCCACAAATCAGTATCATGTAGAGCGCGGACAAGGAGATTTAATATCTCCAAAGCTTTTTACGATGGTGTTAGAATATGCTTTTATAAAACTCAATTAGGAAGGAAAGGGTGTAAGCATAGACGGCGAATTCTTAAATCATCTACGCTTCGCTGATGATATCATGATTATCGCAGACAACCTAGGCGATGCCCAACAAATGCTCAAAGAATTACAACAAGTGTCGACAGATATTGGTTTGGACATTAACTTACAGAAGACCGAATTTATGACTAACCTAGTTACCAGTAACAACATGGAAATTAACGAGAATCAAATACAACAAGTTCATAAATTCAAATATCTGGGACATGAAATAAGAACCGGCAAGGACAATCAAACTTGCGAAATTAATAATCGCATAGGGCTAGGTTGGGCAGCCTTCGGTAAAATGGGAGACATCCTAAAAGGTAGTCTGCCAATCTGTTTGAAGAGGAAGGTCTACGAACAGTGTATCTTGCTCGTGGTCACATATGGCGCCGAAACCCTCACACTAACAAAATAATCTGCAAACAAATTGAGAGTAGCACAGCGAAAAATGGAAAGGGCTATGTTGGGGATCCGGATAAAGTTCATTATAAAACGATTAGAGTAAGAACAAAAGTTACTGACATTATTCAACATATAACACAGCGTAAATGGAGATGGGCTGGCCACATAGCTCGAATGACGGACAACAGATGGACAAAGAGAGTAATGGAATGGAGACCCAGAGCTGATAAGAGAAGTAGAGGAAAACCACCAACGAGATGGAGCGATGATATAAAGAGAATAGCAGGCAACTGGATACAGATCGCTCAGAACAGAACCTATTGGAAGACATTAGAGGAGGCCTATGTTCAGCAGTGGACGCATACGGCTGAAGGATGATGATGATGATGATGATTATAAGCCAGCAGACGGCTCGCACAATACTCAAATTAATCATTTATGGTATACACGTTCACCAATATTCATTCATAATATAAGTCAGCCGACGGCTCAAGTTAGTATTAATTAATCGTTCACGTTACCATTGCCGCAAGATTTTAGCAGTAAGACTACCTCCCAGCTGGGCGTTTAGATTATAGCGCCCTTTTCTTAATGTCCATTTTCTGTGTACGTTGACTACGTGGGCTCTGTTGTATTGAGTTGAACTAATAGAACAGTTTACGGTGTGTTGCTTTATGATTTTGGCCTACGAACCTATGCATGCTTATTTTCAGGTAAGATTATACAGTATGCCAGATTTATTGTGAGGTGGAGCCTGAGAACAGTTGATAAGCGTTGCAGGTAAGTCGATTGCGCTTGTTGCCGCCGTGTTGGAAGTCGTGAAGCTGTGCGCAAATATTTTATTTCCGTTTAGCTTTGGATTTCACCAAGGTGTAAAGTCCAAAGGTAGGTTCATTTACTTCCTGGTTCTTCTATGGGCTTACCTTTGTATTTCGTTCGGGTTGACCATATATGTAATACTTACTATATTGCTAGCGGCTATGAATGGGAAACTCACGAAGCAAGTGAGACAGACAACCAACTCTTCAATGTATAATGGTGAGCTGTGCGCAAGCTCGGCGGCGTCGTCCGCCCAATGGGGAAGTGGTCAAGTTTAAAATTCGCTTTTAAAGGCGGAGTTCGAATTCTCACGCATGCGCACGAGACGCGTTATACTCTAAGTGAAACTATGTCGGGGCCGTAATGTTTTTGGGCTTTCCGAGGCCCTACTAGCAATATATGTATAATACATATATGGGGTTGACGGAACCGGGTGGCGTCCAATTCTATTTTATCGCTGTTTACCGTCCATTAGGCCATTGCCCGTAGGTAATCTCGTGTAGGACCACCTTTCGCTGTACTGATGTCTAGTCGGCATCTCTTGTTATGGGCAGGGCAGCGGTCTTAGGTGAGTCATTGTTTATTTATTTATTTATTTATTTATTGTTGCCTGAACAGGCTCTTAGCTTAATTACACAGACAACACAACAATGTACATTAAATTCTTACATGTCAATGCATATGTAATATATATAATAAAAAAATAAGAATAAATGTGTCTAGGTAGTGTTGGTCACATTCAATCAGATATGGAGGGGCAACATCAAACAGCAAACGTTATTTATCTTTATAATAGTCACGTAATAGATTTTTAAATTGTTTAATTGGAAGTGATAGATCCAAATCAGAAATACGTTTCATCAGTTCGTTCATAAGCCGCGGCATTAGAATTAAGGGAGCATTAGATGTATGATTTACTATTGGTATGTGAAACATTATGGAGGCTCGAATACGCCGAGGTGGGACTTTCAATTTTAGATATGATAATATGTTGCTGTCATCAATCAAATTATTCCAAATTTTGTAGCAGCACATAGCTAAATTTAACTTACGTCGACTTTCTAGACTTACGACTTTAAATTCACCCATTAAGTCTGCAGTTCGAACATGATTGTAGTCAGGGTATCGTTTATACTTTTTAAAATAGAGAAATCTCAGAAACTTCTTTTGAATTTTTTCTATTTTATTTGACTGATATATAAAAAGTGGATTCCAAATAACAGAGGCATATTCTAGTTGAGGTCTGACTAGTGTTTCATATAATTTTCTTATTGTAGCAATATTGTTAAATTTATACGTTTGTCTCATAATAAATCCCAGAGTACGAAAAGCACCCGACTGGATGTTTGATATGTGTTGGTTGTAACTCAATGTGCAATCGTAAGTTACTCCTAAATCTTTCACACTATCACTGCGTCTGAGTACAGCTCCACCAATGTTATAGTCAAACATAATGGAAACACCCCTGGAATTAAAACTAATAATTTGACATTTATTGATATTAAAATGTAATTTGTTTAGAATACTCCATTCATATATAGCATCACAATCCTGTTGGAGTCCCTCGGCATCTTGATCATTCTTAACAATTCTAAAAAACTTTAAATCGTCAGCAAAAAGTAAACATTTTGAAAACCTCAGTACTTCTGGCAAATCGTTTATAAATATTAGGAATAATAAAGGTCCCAAATTGGAACCCTGCGGTACCCCAGAATTGGGCGTGAATTTTCCTGAGGTGTTTCCACCATATCTAACAGCATACCTGCGGATTTGCAGATAGGACGCAAAGAATTTTAATACAGGATGTAAACCATAGGTAAATAATTTTTTTAACAATACATCATGATCCACAGTGTCAAATGCCTTTCGGAAATCTGTATAAATAGCATCAGTTTGCAGTTTAGACTCAAATGCGTTCAGTACGTCGTTTGTAAAAGTTAACAAATTAGATACACTAGATCTTTTGGGAACAAATCCGTGTTGACAATTAGATATGTGTGGCATGATGTGACAAGATAATTTAGTATAAATTAGTTGCTCAAACAATTTTGCTGGAGCAGACAATATCGCTATTGGTCTATAATTTTCTATTACTTTTTTATCCCCCGCTTTGAAAATATGTGTTACTAAAGATTCCCCCCACAGTTCTGGGAAAACTTGAGTTTGTATTGAGAGATTGAATATGTACAGCAGAACATCTTTTAGCCAGTCGCCACAGCCTTTTAAGACGTAGGGTGGAATGTTGTCTGGTCCAGCAGATCTTTTGGGTTTTAGTTTTTTTATAGCTAAGTTATACTCTGCATCTGTAAATTCGGTAAAGTAAAACAGTTCATTACTGCCCACATCTCCAGCTAAATGTTCAATATCATAAGATGACACGATGTTTGAATAAACCGATTGAAAATAATTTGCAAACTCATCCGCTACTTGGGATCCACTTATAATTTTATCTCCTACAATAAAGGAATCTATTGAGGTATCATTTTGTTTAGTATATTTTATATAGTTCCAAAACTGATTAGTATCTTGTTTAATACAAGATTCAATATTTTAAGTATTTTTTGTATGCAGTGTTAATAAGAGACTTCAATCTAGCTCTGTGTTCTTTATATGCTTGTTGATATGATGGAGATAGTTTCCTGAGTTTGTAATGTTTCGTTTTTAATTTTAAGCAGTTTATTATCTCCTCATCAAACCATATAGGATACTTATTTCTCCTTCTTTTTATTTTCGGTACACAGTTGTCAAAAATGTGATATAGTATTTCGTAAAATGTGCTTAACGCAGCATTTACATCTTTCATTTCAAACACATGTGTCCAGTTGGCGTCTCTAATTAGAAACGCTAAAAGAAGAAAGTCGCATTTTTTTAAATTATAAAACCTGGGACTATTATTTTGCTCACTTATTGCAGTGTGGTTTACTTCTATTTGAATTGTTAATGGCGGATGGTGTGGTACTACGTTAAGAAGAGGGGTTTCCTCCTTAGTTATTTGAAATGTGCTAAGTTTATCACTTCTTCCCAGTACCAAATCTAATGTTCTCCCGTTTTTATTAATAATATGATTTAATTGAGCTAAATTATTTAAATTTATGAAATTCAATAATTCGCGAACTTTGGTGGAATAATTAGTTTAAAAATTTATATCGGTGCCATTCAGTTCTGGGAGATTGAAGTCTCCCACAATACATACATCAGATACCTCAACAGTTTGCCGGTTCTCATCAACAAATGCAAAAAAGTCTCGATAATATTGAATATCTCAGTTAGGAGGTATATAAACAGATATAACTATGAAATTAATTTTATGTATTCTGAGGTGTACAAATACAGCCTCATATGAGGCACATTTAATGAAAGTATTGATAATCTTGATACCACACGATTTTCGTACCGCCACCAATGTTCCACCACCCCTTACCTTATTAAAAAAATTCAAATTTCTATCTGCTCTTACCACTGTATATAGACTGGGATCAAATAATTCGGAATCATATATGTTTTCATTCAGAGATGTTTCTGTTATGCATATTACATCAAAGTTTAACTGACTCGATTCAATCCATAATTGTTGCTGCTTGGTGCGCATTCCTCCACAGTTCTGATAATAAACAGTTACCATTGTTGCTAAAACTACACAAACTATTAATACAAAATTAAGCAAAATAAACAGATTATATAACTATAATTAATTAAATGGTAACTACCACCACCCAATATGAATAGGGATAGAAAGTAATTAAATACTACTCCCAAAAATTAGGCTGCACTCCTACTAATTTCCCCATAGCATTTACATTCACAACATAAGTCAAAAATTGATTTAAACAAATTAAAATAAAAATGTAGATAATTAATTAACGCTAGTACATTTATTCAAAATATCAAACTTTTAAATCAATTCAAAAATCAAATTATAAACAATTAAAGAAAAACAAATACATTTATTGGAAATTTTAAGCTTTTAGTTCGATCAATAATGCATAATGTGGATAATTAAACAAAAACACGTACATTTATTCAAAATGTCATGTTTTTAAATTGATTCAGATGAAAATATAAATAATTGTGAAAAAAAAAGTACATTTAATCAGAATTTCAAGCCTTGAAGTCGATTAAAAAAATCACAATGTAGTTAATTAAAAGAAAAAAGTACGTATAGATATTCAAAATTTCACACACGCTTCTAAATCAATTTAAAATCAAAACATGAATAATTAAGGAAGAATAAGTATATTCACTCAAATTTCAGGCTTTCAAATCGACTAAAAAATCAAAATGCAAATAATTAATGAAAACGAGTACATTTAGTGAAAATTTCGAGCTGTTAAATAGCTGCAAGATCGTCAAGCGTTTTTAAGACATGTTTAACTTCATTTTTATTCACAAAAATGATACCATCACGCGTCCACACTGATTTGTAACCAAACCTTGACACTGCGTCCCTCCAAACAGCAAGTCTTCCAGGTATTAAATCCTCCCTGATACGTACACCCGTTCCTTTCAGTTCCTTCCTGTTGGCCAGGACCTTGTTCCGTTCCCTATAGCTAGTGAATTTAACTATTATTGGCCGCATCTTCTTGTTGCCGCTATCACTCTGGTTATCACCAATCGCTGCTCGCAGTCGTCCCGTTCGATGAGATCGGTCTATTGCCTGCATTTTAATATCCAACTTCATAATTCCATTAAATAGATTTAGAATTAAATCATCTGTATCTTCAGTAGATTTTTCATCTATTCCGAAAATTCTAACGCAGTTGCGCCTAGAGTATTGTTCTTGAACATCCAAACTGCTTCTTAAAATTTGATTTTAAATTTTCACCTCATTAACGACTTTCTGCAATTCCACAATCTTCTTACTTTGTTCCTGTATGGCTTCTTTCACTGCTTGTTTCACCAGTAACTTAAAGTTTTCATTGTCCAATACAGTTTTGACGGTAGTATTGATAATCTCCTGGATTTCCTCTTTTTCAACACGAGTCAACATTTTGTTTTGGTGAGGTTAGCAGGGCGCACGTCTACACTCAATGCATGCTAAGCGCGTAATCCGATTGTTCCGATTGTGAGCAATATCGACTGCGCTGGCGGTTTCGTTTTTACATAATTTTTGTATGAGCCGGCGCGGTGTCGTAAAAGTCGTTTTAGACCATAACAAGTCATACCACCAACGCGTGAAACCTTAGCAATGTACTCAGACTCAGAATAAGCAACAAAATAAGGAAACATAAGACTCAACCCTAAGAAGTGCGAAGCCAAAATATTCTATCTTCAAAAAATAGGATTCCCTGACCAACTAATAATAAACGGTGCAACAAAACATTTAGGCCATCACTTAGGTACACGCTTAATTTGGAATCACCATAAAAACCAAAAACTAAACTTTTGCAATGCGAAGCTGGCAAAACTATACCTAATAATCAACCGTAAATCTAAAATTAAAGCTGACTGCTCAGTACTAATTTTCAAGTCGCGAATTCGTCCGTTATCAATGTACGCCTGTGTCATCTGCAGCCTGAAGCAGTGCATCTAAAACCAACGTCACCAAGATAAAAACGTTACAGAACAAAAGAAATGAACAACTTCACGAAGAATTGAAAAAGCAACAATTGTAACGAAGCATGGTGAAGGGCGGCCCTTACCTGTTGGCGAAAGTTGTATTTGGTATTTTGCCAGCTGGTAAATATCGGCCTAGGTTGGCTAACTAGTCGAGAGGGTCGAGGTTTCAGCGAAGCTGAAAAAGAAACTAAAGGAGAGGGCGCCAGGTCCTCGACTTAGACAAATCCTTGGGTCGAACTTCCCCAAGGTAAGAAATATTCTAGACAAACCAAAATAATAGCTTGACCAATAACTAGTAACAATATTTATTTCTGCTCTAGTTCTATAGTGCTCAAGAAACTCATAAAAATACACGCCAACAATATACATATCAACAAACCAAAAAACAATATAAAAATATCACAACAAGTACATATTATCACAAAGAAATATTACAAGTTGAGCTATAGAATAACAAATAGTGCTAAGTAATTCAAGACTAGCCAGAAAGGCGTTAGAAGCTTAGTAACCACCTAGTTAAGCGTCCCAAATCTTAAATCAAATAAACCACCGCCGAAGCCTGTCTAATCATAAATACAACAGCGCACACCATAAAGCGGCGATCGACATCTAAGATCAAAACCAAAAAGCTCTAAATATTCAAATATACTCCGTTGAGCGGAGTGCAATCCATGGGGTGCGAATAGCGCAAGTATAAAGTAAGGCCAACTTTCAACCCCGGGAGCTGGCTTAGTAAATTGACTTTACTGCAAACAAGGGGTGCTAGGACCTATAAGAAATTCATAAGGCGTTCTGAGAAGCTCCAAGTCATTACTTGCGGTAATTATACACCTTAAACTTGACTCTGAATTTAAAAACGGGCAGCTAATTTAACACAGTAATAATCCTGTCGGCGGTAGCTTAGCCACAGCACAGACATTTTGACAGCTGGAAAAAAATCAAATTGATGTCAACGCACTAGGCTGTTACGTTTAAAAGATACATGAACAAAAGTGATTGCTAAAGCAGCCGCAACACAAATCAAATCAATCTAAAAGTAGCTGCACAACTACCGGGTTAGTATATCAAATAATCAACAATCTAACTACGCAAGCAAAGCACACAGTAGTAAAAGAAAGCTAAAAATACAAATTTCCAGGTAGAGTACTGCGTTAAAAGGAGGAAACCGTAGGCAACAAACCTTGAGATGTCAAGTAGCCAAATCGTGCAGTCCAGCACGCAGAACAGGGCCCTCCAATCAAATCCGTCAACGAAGTAGTGAATGCCGGTAATATAACAAAAATTACCGGAATATTCCAAGGGGGTTACGATGCCTCTCAAATCCTTCGAAAATGAAGTTGGCTACCAAAGCCGACGAGACAAGGCCCCCATAAGGAGCGATCCACCTTACGCGAAACAAGACTGGCAAGGAAATAGTCGAAAAATTGCTCAAAAACAGTCTAATTCAACTTATCAATAGTTCCAAAATTTGTAAGTGGACCATCAGAAAAACTGAAGAATGCGAAGTGTGATTTAAGCTGATAAGCATAGAACTGTACCTTGTTCCAAAAATTGAGAATGATGTTAATAGGGTTGTCTAACCATTTAGGGAAAATGTATTGAATTTTTAGGAAACAAATGTGAATTGCGAAATCTAACTAATTACGTATTTGAAATATTGCATGCAAAACGACAAAATGAGCGTAACACAATCCTCAAGAAAACCACTAAAAAGTTCTTACATAAATTCAACAACTGTAAAGGGGCTGCTCATTAGAGGCTAAGCCAGAAAAATATTCACAGAAGACTACATTTACTATGGACATAGGAAAAGAAATCAAACTTTTTTAAATAGGAGCTGTTATGATTTAGAAGAAAACTGTAAAAGTTTAATAAAAATAATTATTATTAATTAGTGTCTTTTATTGGTATCTTTTTCTATTAAGATGGCATTTAAGAGTAATTTTAATATTTTGCTTTTGATAGTATTCTCCCCTATTTTTTTCCAAGTGTCGTTGTCTAATTTTCATAATTATTATAGTTTTTACTTCACAAAAATTGCTTCATTTAAAGCCGCGACCACATTAATAAATATTTACTTTGTCCGTTGTATTTCAAAATGTAGCGCACTTATTTTCTGCGAAAATTTAGTGCAGGTGCATCATTTTTCAACGCACAAATTTCTGTTATGCGTTGGGTTTCGACGATCCGCCTGTGATTCTAGTTGCAGCGTGGCGCAAAATTGCTTTTTTGGGTCGGTATATTGATGATTCATGACATATGAAGAAAGTTGCGAAATTGTCCTGGGCTCCATCAATTGATAATGTCGTTAACAAGCCACTATCGGCATTCTGATTTCTATTTTTTTATAAGTTTCTGCAGTGCAGTAGCGTTTTTTTTTAAATTGTGGAGTTTATTTTAATTTCTACTTCCCTCCTGTAAAATACGAAGAAAGTATTGTAATCGTGAAAAAATTATCTTCCGAAATTTCTTCATAACTTCACGTTACAGGGTCCCTAGATGCCGAAAAAGCAGGTTTTCTGTCCGTCCATCTGTCTGTCTGTCTGTCCGTCTGTCTGTCTGTGTGTCTATCGGTTGGCGGTATAGTTCGAAAACTATTTGTTGAAGGAATATGATATTTTGCATGCTGATTAAATGTCTACGTGGCTCGAAACAGAGTAAATATCGTAAAATTGATAGAATTGTGTCAATAAAGGCGTCCTTTATAGCACAACCAAACGCGAATATAACTGCTGTGCTGGCCTGAGCTAGTGGTTAAAGCGGAGGACTAGAAATCAGTAATCTGCTTCTACTAGGGTGAGCGCCTAGGCATTTGCAAACTGTAAACCATTTTACCGATTTTTTAAAATTAAATGTTGGCTTATATATTTTTTAATAATAATTAGTAATAAGGAATGTTAATCAGTAATTTCCTTTTAAAGATTAGACAGTTCAGTCCTAAAAAATTAACATTTAATATTAAAACAACACAGGAACATATAAAAACATCAACTTTTTTTTTTAAATGACAACCTGTATTTTTTATTATTGATTTTGGTAGTACTTTTTATGTTTCTTTCAATGATATAAAATTTTTAATATGTTAGTTACATCTGAAAAAAATCGAGAAAAATGGTCTTAAAGTTTAAATATTAAAAACCAATGAAATGAGCAAAATAAATCTAGTTACTGGTGGGTTAACTTTGAATAGAGTTGTAGTTCTATTTTCCAATTGTTTTTTTAAATTTCAATAATAACGAATGTGCCGTCAATGACTTTCCGTCAAACGTAGCTAACTAGCTTTATTTTGTTCATTTCATTGGTGTTTAATATTTGAACTTTAAGATCATTTTTCTCGATTTTTTTCAGACGGTTATTGAAAATTTTATATCATTGAAAACAACATAAAAGGTACTACGAAAATCAATAATAAAAAATGGAGGTTGTTATAAAAAAAGTCAGATAGCTGAATAGCTGAATATAATATATTTGCTATTGTCAAAATCGCACACCCCTTCGAGATTTTTTTATAAATATTAATATCAACAAAGTTAATGAATTTATCCATAAATTTATTACCACAGTGTATATTACTTACGTATAGCGATTAAAAGAACTGTTAATTTAATTACCTTTTGTCTCGTTATATCTAGAAAGTGGAAATGAAATAATTAAAAATTAATTTCGGTTGTAATTTAAAGTTTTCGAGTTCATATAATGACATTTTTAAGCATAAGCCCTAGAAGGACTAACACAATAAATAGCCCGTGAGAAAAATGGCCAATGCAGAGTTGTTGCTATATTTTATTTTATCATGCACCTGGACATGAGTGCTTGTCGTGGGCAAGCGTCCAGGTTTCGTCCAAAAATTCGATATTGTTAAAGATGAGAGTGTAATAATGTAAAAGCTATTTTTCACAAATTGTTGATATATACTTTCTTAAATTACTTCAAATGCGAGTGCTAATTTATGCGCCCTCTGCCGGAAACACGAAATAATACTGTTCGAATTAAAACGAAGGTTTACAGACAGCTGGCCATCCGACCAACCAGAATAGAGAATAAATAGAAAGCGCTCGATTTAGTTTAAGATGTCAACACATAGAAATAATGTTTGGCTATTTGACATTCTTCCGGACTTTCAAACGAATTTCCTAAAAAAATTTTATTTCTTAAATTTTAAGTGTTAGACATGTGCTAGTCCGTTTTGATACAAATTAAGTGTGAGTACGTTTATGTCGGAGCGTCTATTGGTTGGAAACTCGATGAGCTCGTGTCCATCCACTTGAGGAAAACCATATAGCTTGAAATTTCGATCGGATGCATCAAGTTAATCCAATCCTAAAACTTTGCCAGCTTGAATTGAGCGAAGTGAATGCAGCTTCGCATTTTGACGACAGAAGCGTAATCGAGTCACACTGGCAGACCAGCTGTTTTGGTGTGCGGCTAAGTTCAGGCAGGTTTGTTTGACATTTTTCGTACCTGTCAAATTACTAAATAAACTAACCATCATAACAAGCTGTACACTTGGCAGTTCAACAACCTATGTTTTAGGGTGAGTTATAGGTTGTACCCAAGTTTCAAAATAAATACACACAAAAAGTAAGGTTATGTTCCCGTTTGATGTACGATAAAGCAAATGAAGTTGGTATCTGCTTCTAATGTATCATTCGTTTTCGTTCAATTATAACGGACTTGCTTATGGATCGTGGAGTCCGTTAAAATACACTACGACAAAAATGCTGTAACTTGTAACAGTGACTGATTTGTCACGATCAGATGGAATTTTGATCCGATAAAAGCTCCGAGATAAAGGTAGATACTGTACGAGTATGTAAGTGTAGTAATGACTGGGACGAAGACATTTATTTGAATGTGATTTTTAGATTTAGAAGAAGTAAATATATGAAGACTGTCTGTTTTTTGTTATTCACAGGTTTTATGCTATATGTATGTAGCTTATATCGTGCGTCTAAAAATACTCATTTGCAGAAGGCTTTGGAAAGAAAGATAAAAAATCTAGTCATGTCTAAAACTTAAGTCTGTAGGTGAATGTCAGATTGCATTTTGTTTATGAAAACATTTGTCACTGTGACAGGCAAAATAAGATAGCAGTTACACAACAACAACGAGTGTATTAACCATAACGGTCAATAAAACTTGTTTTTATTACGTGTGTTGTATATTTTTAGGAAAATAGTTCTTTTGCTACAGTGAGTATGTTTCAAGTTATGGCAAACTCCAATTTGATGATGGCATGCTGCGAATGAGTTTTTTTTAAACATACGCTATAACCTAACCTTATAATACTGCAACGTAAAAATAGGCTTATGACGTAAATTCCCATTCAAAAAAGCTTTCAACGTCCTGCAAGAAGAATACAAGGGTCGTCGTCTAGTTTTCATAAGTATTTCTTTGTACTTCAGGAAAATTGTTTCATTTTAAAAATTAACTAAACAGATCGCTGCAAAGAGCACATATACTATTGGTGTTATATTATATCTGGTTGACCAGCTTATTAGGTTGTAATTAGCTTTAATTTGCAAATTTTCTGAATATAGAAATACAATATTCTGCCAAATTCTCAGCTCGGCTTAATTTATGATACTAACCTAACTACTTATTTGAAACATAGCTACATTTGAGACATAGTAACAGTAATTAATTTATTACATTAACCACATTATTTTTACAAAGTAGTGTTTTTAAGTATAAGTTCATGATTTAGAAGACTTCTTTCTGATCATCATTAAATTAACTCAAGAATAAGCATTTCTTTCTCTTTCCTCTAATGCTACCTTAACCCTCGCCCGGCGGAAATAAGTTCAGTTACGCGGAGTGCTGAAATGGGTCTCTAGTGACCCGGATTAAATTCAATTTTTTAAAATTAGCTTTAAAGCACCACAATGTCTGTTTTTCTAATACATACTTGCACATGATAATATAATTATAAAACTTTTATTTTTATTGATCTGCAGACTAAAAAATTCTTCATATTCTGTGTCACTTTTATCGCTGCCAGTGTCATCAGACAAAAAATGAAAGTCGTTTTCGTCATCATCACGCATTAGTTCGTCGAAAAATTGTTGTTCCGTAAGGGAAATTTTATTAGGATCCATTCTTTTTGCCTATTATTTTACATAGTGTTATTATACTCCAGAAAACAAGAAAAAAACAATGATTATCTCAGGTAAGTATACCAAGACACTTTTCCACGAAATTTATTCTACAGCATCTCCATAACAGCTTGGAGGAATACGCAAACACCTAAAGCAGTATATTGGAAAACGGTAGAATTATTAAAAAAAAAAAGAAAGTCCGGGTCACTTGAGACCGCAGTCTGAGGGTTAATAGCCTGCATTTCTTTCATTGGTCTTGCCATCCAACGTGTTCTATCGTTCTTATGACAAAGGCGCTTTATATTACTAATTATTTTATATTACTTCAGTATACACCATTAAAGCAACTGTGAATCTCTTTTAATTAACTTTTGTCTCGTTCAATCTAAACTACGAGTACTATAGTAAACGTTTCAATTAGTGATGGGCATAACCGGACAATTTTCATACCGAATTATTTGCATTCGAATGATATTAATAACCGAATGATTATTTGAATAATCATTCGAATAAATTTTCGCTCTCGATTCGTTTCGATTAAGTCAGCCGGTTTGCCGGTTGGCGGTTCACCGTCATCTGCATCGACATCGTAACTTGCAGATAGCAGAGGAACCAAAACATAATATGTACGGTCGGCGCCTTAGAAATCGGGACACGTAATATGTTCTTCTAGTCTTTGGAGTATTCGTGCTCCGGTTACTTCATTAATGTGAGATGGTATTTCATAATTGATAAACAATAAACAATCTGACGTAATAATTAAAACTATAATAACTGTAAAAACCCAGTTTATACACTTAAAAAATACAGCCAAAATATATCATAATAGTGTGTAGTGCCCGATTTCTAAGGCGCCGACCTTACATTATGTGTTATGTATTGGAAATTAAGAGGTATTTATTAAGAAGTATAGAAAGAAAGAAATATGAGGGACTGCTTGCTAATCGCAATAAAAACAATCGCAAAACGTTTACCTTTATCGATCGGGCGGGTTAAAGGGGCCGCCTCTTGTTTTGAACTTTTGGAGATGTAAGCAAATAAAAAATTGTTTTATAGCTTGATATGTTTGCAGTTTTTAGGCGTTCAGGTTTCAGGTCCCCAGAATTTGATAACCAAATGGTGTTTTCAGTACAACCTGCTTTGTTTATGAGTTATGACGTATTTATATTTACAGATTTTCTAGCACTGCGTAGATCGCTGAGATATGGCACGTAGTACCTCTGAATAGAGGTTTTATGTTCAAAGCGTAGTACGTATCAGCATGAGGTTATTTTTCATTCGAATACTTGGAACGAAAACCGAGTTACATAGGTTATTTCAATAACCGGATAACTGGTTATTTTTCAATCGAATAAGCCCATCACTAGTTTCAATAGAAAATAAAAATGTGTAAAAATTAATTGTTGTTATAATTTAAATTACTGGATTTCAGATGTTGTCTTTTCTGTGCTCAGCGCTAGAAAGACTAAAATAATAGCCCGTGACGAAGAAAACCATTGCAGAGGTGTTGCTATATATTTTATTTTTTATGCACCTGGACATGAGTGGGCAAGCGTCCAGGTTCCAAAAATTTGAAAATTGTATAGATAAGTGTAGACCTTATTTTTCACAACGTATTAATATACACTTTACTAAATAAATTAAAATGTGTGCTAAGTTATTCGCCCTCTGCCGGATGTACGAAATAATCCTGTTGAAACTAAAAGGAAGGTTTACAGACAGCTGGTCATCGACCAATCAGAATAGAGAATAGAAAAAGCTCGATTTAATTTAAGATACAAACAAATAGAAATAATGTTTGGCTAAGTTCAGTCAGATATGGTTAACATTTTCCGTTCCCGTCACATCACTAAATAGACTAACCATCATAACAATCACTACACTTGGCAGTTCACGAACGTCTGTTTTTGGGTGAGTTATAGGTTGTACCCATAATGGTTGTACCCAAGTGAAAAGTAAAAATTACACACAAAAAGTAAGGTTATATATATCCGTGTGATGTACGATAATGCAAAGTGAAGTTGATTAATCAAGTTCGTTATCTGCTTCTAATGTATCATTCGTCTTCGTTCAATTATAACGGACTTGCTGATAGATCGTAGAGTCCGTTAAAATGCAGTATGACAAAAACGCTGTAGCTCGGAACAGGAACTGATTTGCCACGATCAGATGGAGTTTGGAACCTATAGAAGCTCCTATAAAGGTGTTGGATGAGTATGTAAGTCAGTGATTCCGAAAGTGGCCGATACCGCTCCCTTGTGGGCGCTGGTACGAATTTGGGGAGAGCTAGTTGCCTCAGGTGCAGTTGGGTGGCGTGAAAAAAAATAGGGGCGAAAAAATTAAAGAAAGAGGAGATGAGAACAAAACCATTCGTACATGTTTTATGTGTTAAGTAAACTTGTGAGTTGTGAAATATAGAAAGTCGTAGTGATTATGTAGTGCAGTCAGGAATCTGTTGACTAAAAAAAGAAACTGACTGCAAATAACTAATTGCGGTGAGTCTAGAATACTGCTGACAAAAATGAGCCGAATATTAACAAGTTGAGAGCAGCGCACCAGCTTCAAATTTCTCAGTAAAATTAATAAATTGTTCGTAATTGTCAGGTGATTTTTATTTTAATATTATCATTTGTTATCTTAATTTTCTGTGTATAACGCGAATGCTACTATGAGTATAGTCAAGTTATGTCAAAATTTGGCCGCAGACCATGTTTCTAAGAATCTCCACAAAAAGGTTAGAAAAGATTTAATGTGGGGAACACCCCTAAATTTTTAAAATTCGTTCGCCTCATTGAAAATACATAAAACGCGACCTGGTAGCTGAACAATTTGGTTGAGGGACGTGTAGTTAGGCAAAATTGTTATTGTATTTATATTATACGTGTAGAAATAATACTACAAGTTAATTCCGTCTCAAGCATATAAATATATATACCTATAATAATATTAAAGTTACTGCTTACTATATACGTCTTCAAAAAAGTATAACAAATGTCCTGAAAATTAACGGCAATTTAAAATAATTATAATATTTAATGTTATAACAAATATCTAGAAGGTAGGTAGCCATATAGAATAAAATTGTTGAAATTTTCTTCATTATTATTTTGTATGTTTGATGTTTCTACCTTCTAGGTATTAAATATAAAATATACATATATGTATATGTAAATATCTAAAACAAATTTTGTTACATTTCAATCAAAAATTATAATTAATTTGAGTTATTATTGGTGTTCGGACCGTTTGTTATTATTCTTTTTAAGGTACTTGTGGTTTTCTACTATGCTTACGTAAACAAATTTTAGCACTAATTTCGGTTAACTTAATTTTCTCTAAGTGAGCGAAACTCAAGTTCGACAGTATATTCTCAATGTATCCTGTAATAAGGTTTGAAGTATCTCATTTTCCGTAATACACAGAATTGTAAAGACACAGTAAAAACTGCTTTTCGGAGTAGGTGGCTGGAGCTTGCCATTTAATATCTTTTTTCAATTCTAAACACCCTTTTCAAATAATAGTTTCGTGTGTTTTGAAAAAGAAGAGTATCGGTTTTCATATTTTTGGGGATTCCCCGTATACCAAAAAAGATATTTAAATTTTGGCACAGGCACCTTTAATTTTAAATGATTTAAAATAAAATTAATGAAAAAAAAATCGTATATGCCTAAATTTATGGTGAACACTGTATATTTATGTTTTCTTCTTCCAATCGGCCTTCTTCGGCAATGTTTATTAGTCACCTGTCAAATTTGAACCGTTCTTTACCAAAGCCGAATTGATGCTATGACATTATTTGAGATTTTTGAGCTCGAAATACAATTTGCTAATGGTCATAGCTACTTTGATAATATCTAACGACAGTTTATCAAAGTCACTAATTATTGCCTTAAACTTAGAATGCACCTGAAGAGCCAGGAATAATATTTTTATCGATAATAGCATTATTTAAATATTTTATTTCGTTGGATGACAAGGAGGGAGTAAACGTGGCCTGCAATTATGTAATTTTTCCGATATTTTCTCGAAACTATAAAATAATGCAAAGAGAAAAAGTTAAGAAAATTTTACTGGAAGCCAAGAAGAAAACGTGGGAAAAATTTGGACAGAAGATGGAATCCGACCACCACCAAAACCAAAAACTGTTTTATAAAGTTATCAAAAATCTCAGATCACCCAATAAAAATGGAACCATCAAACAACTCAAAATGAACAAGGGGTTGTGCTTACAGACGGAAAGGACATTATGAACTGCTGGAAGAGTTACTTCCAAAATCTCTTAAACAATAATCACCACAAAAACCTCCAATTGACCACTACCAACGATGCCACGAACCCCATAAACCTAACAAGAGAAGAACTTTTGAAAGCTAAGGACATTAAGGATAGCATAAAGAGATTGAAAAAAGGGAAAGCCGCGGGGCATGATAATATAACTGCAGAAATGCTCGCGAACATGGGAGAAAAGGGCTATGAGCTACTAACAAAAATCTGCAACATATCATAGAAGGAGGGAAGATTACCGCAAGATTGGAAAATGGGGGTTATTGTTCAGTGCACAAGAAGGGAGACAAGAGAGATTGTAATAACTACCGAGGTATCACCCTCCTTAGTGTCCCCTCCAAAGTGTACGAGCGAATCCTCGAATCAAAACTTGTACTAGAAGTGGAGCCGCAACTTGATCAATCGCAAAGTGGATTCAGGAAAGGGCGAAGCATACACGACCATATATTCACACTCAAGCAGATCACTGAGAAATCCAGAAACACGAACGTTGCAATATATCAAGCCTTCCTTGATCTTGAAAAAGCCTTTGACACCTTACCGAGAGCAGAGGTTAAGAAGAGCTTAATAGGAAGAGGCGTTAACCCAACATTAATAAAGGCAATAATGAGCTTCTACCAAAACACCAAGAGCTATGTTAGAACCGACAACATGCATTCTGATGATTTCCTAGTCCAAGAGGGGGTGCGGCAAGGAGGTGTCCTAAGCCCTCTCCTATTCAATCTTGTGATGGATGATGTTATTAAAGAAACCAAAAGCAAGACAACCAAACTGTTCATCGGTTTCCATAATCTGGAGCCTGTATGGATAAGCGAATGCGCATTTGCCGACGACATTGTTGTCTTTGCAAGAAACATGGCAGAACTCAGAAAGAACTTCAAGATCTGGAATGATCAACTAGCAGAGAAAAAACTTAAACTCAACGAAAAGAAAACAAAAATAATGGTCAGTGGAAATCAAAATAAACGACATGAGAATAGAACAAGTAAAGTCCTTTAAATATCTGGGTGTTCAAATGGATAACAAGGGCCACCAAGACGAAGAAATAATTGCAAGGGTTCAAAGTGCTGCCCATCTATACCATATGATTAAAAAAAGCTTTATAGGGAAAAAAGAAGTCTCGATTAAAACCAAACTAAACGTGTACCATTCAACGTATGTGCCAATACTAACGTTTGGATGCGAAAGCTGGGTTCTTACCACGAGACACAAGAGTATGATTCAAGCTATGGAGATGAAGTACCTGAGGAAAATTCTAGGAATCACAAGGATAGATAGGGTTAGAAATGAAGAAGTCAGAAATAATGTTTGCCTATTTGACATTCTTCAGCAGAGTCAAACGGATTCCTTAAAAAAATAAGTTTCTTAAATTTTAAATATTACACATGTATAGGTGCTAGTCCGTTCTGATAAAAATTAAAGTATGTCTCTATGAGTAAGTTTATCTCTAGGCTTCTATTGGTTGGAAACTCCATGAGCTGGTGTCCATCCACTTGAATTTTACGAGGTAGCCTAAACCATCTAGCTTGAAATTTCGATCGGATGCATCAAGTTAATCCAATCCTAAAACTTTTCCAGCTTTAACTGAGCGAAGTGAAGGCAGCGTCGCATTTTGACGACAGAAGCGCAATCGAGTTAGCCTGACAGACCAGCTGTTTTGGTGTGCGGCTAAGTTCAGGTAGGTGTGGTTGACATTTTCCGTTCCTGTCAAACCACTTAATAAACTAACCATCATAACAAGCTGTTCACTTGGCAGTTCAACAGCCTATGTTTTTGGGTGAGTTATAGGTTGTATCCAAGATTCAAAATAAATACACACAGAAAGTAAGGTTATGTGGGTGTTTGATGTACCATAAAGTAAATGAAGTTGGTTAATCAAGATCGTTATCTGCTTCTAATGTATTATTCGTCTTCGTTCAATTATAACGGACTTGCTTATGGATCGTAGAGTCCGTTAAAATACACTGCGACAAAAATGCTGTAGCTTGTAACAGGGACTGATTTGTTACGATCAGATGGAGTTGTGATCCGATAGAAGCTCCGAGATAAAGGTACTGTACGAGTATGTAACTGTTAATGACTGGGATGAAGACATTTATTTGAGTGTGATTTTTAGATTTAGAAGAAGTAACTATATGAAGATTGTTTTTTTGTTATTCACAGGTTTTATGCTATATGCATGTAACTTATATCGTGCGTCTAAAAAAACCTCATTTGCAGCAGGCTTTGGAAAGCAAGATAAAAAATCTAGTCATGTCTAAATCTTAAGTCTGTAGGTGAATGTCAGATTGCATTTTGTACTGTGACAGACAAAATAAGATAGCAGTTACACAACAACGAATGTATTAACCATAACGGGCAATAAAACTTGTTTTTATTAAATGTGTTGTATATTTTTAGGGAAATAGTTCAAGATCAAGATGTAATTTAGTTCTTTCCGACTTATGGTAGTTGTTTTGCTACCGTGAGTATGTCTCAAGTTATGGCAAACTCCAATTTGATGATGGCATGCTGTGAATGAGTTTTTTTTAAACATACGCTATAAAGTAACCTTATAATACTGCAACGTAAAAATAGGTTTATGACTTAAATTCCCTTTCAAAAAAGCTTTCACATTTTCAACGTCCTGCAGGAAGAATACTAAGACAAAAGTCGTAGTCTAGTTTTCATAAGTATTTCTTTGTACTTCAGGAAAATTGTATCATTTTAATAATTAACTAAACAGATCCCTGCAAATATCACATATACTATTGGTGTCTGGTTGACCAGCTTATTGGGTTATAATTAGCTTTAATTTGCAAATTTCCTGAATATAGAAATACAATATTCTGCCAAATTCTCAGCTCGGCTTAATTTATGATACTAACCTAACTACTTATTTGAAACAGCTACATTTGAGACAGCGACAGTAATTAATTTAATACATTCACCAAATTATTATTACAAAGTACTGTTTTTAAGTATAAATAAGTTCATGATTTAAAAGACTTCTCTCTGATCATCATTAAAATCACTCAAGAATAAGCATTTCTTTCATTGGTCTTGCCATCCATCGTGTTCTATTGTCTTTATGACAAAGACATTTTATATTACTTAGGTATACACCATTAAAGCAACTGCGAATCTTCTTTAATTAGCTTTCGTCTCGTTCAATCTAAACTACGAGTACTATATTAAACGTTTCAATAGAAAATAGAAATGTATAAAAATTAATTGATGTTATAATTTAAATTACTGGATTTCAGATATTGTCTTTTCTGAGCTCAGCGCTAGAAGGACTTTAACAATAGCCCATGACGAAGGAAACCATTGCAGAGCTGTTGCTATATATTTTATTTTATTATGCACCTGGACATGAGTGCTTGCTGTGGGCAAGCGTCCAGGTTACAAAAATTTGAATAATTGTGTAATTAGCTGGTGTAGACCTTATTTTTCACAACGTCTTAATATATACTTTATTAAATAATTTAAAATGTGTGTGCTAAGTTATGCGCCCTCTGGCGGAATTACGAAGTAACCCTTTTGAAACTAAAACGAAGGTTTACAGACAGCTGGTCATCCAACCAATCAGAATAAAAAATAGAAAGAGCTCGATTTAATTTAAGATATCAACAAATAGAAATAATGTTTGGCTATTTGACATTCTTCGGCATTGCCAAATGGATTCCTTAAAAAATTAAGTTTCTTATATTTTAAGTGTTACACATGTATAAGTGCTACTCCGTTCTATGAGTACGTTTATCTCGGGGCTTCTATTAGTTGGAAACTCGATCCGCTCGTGTCCATTCACTTGAATTTTAAGATATAAACCATCTAGATTAAAATTTCGGTCAAATGCGTAAAGTACATATTCTATAACTTTGCCAGCTTGAATTGACCACAGAAGCGCAATCGAGTTAGTGCGACAGACCAGCTGTTTGGTGTGCGGCTAAGTTCAGTCAGATATGGTTGACATTTTCAGTTCCCTTCAAATCACTAAATAAACTAACCATTATAACAAGCTGTACACTTGGCAGTTCACGAACGTCTGTTTTTGGGTGAGTTATAGGTTGTACCCACGTGAAAAGTAAAACTTACACACAAAAAGTAAGGTTGTATATCCGTGTGATATACGATAAAGCAAAGTGAAGTTTGTTAATCAAGATGGTTATCTACTTCTAATGTATCATTTGTCTTCGTTCAATTATAACGGACTGGCTTATGGATCGTAGATCATAACAGTTAATAAAAATTGTTTTTTTTTAATTGCATATTTTTAGGAAAAGAGTTCAAGATTAAGATCAAGATGTAATTTAGTTCTCTCTGACTTATGGTAGTTCTTTTGCTACAGTGAGTATGTTTCAAGTTATGGCAAACTTCAATTTGATCATGGCATGCTGGGAATGAGTTTTTTTAAACACACGATATAACCTAACTTTATAATACTGCATCGTAAAAATAGGGTTATGACGTAATTTTTACATAAACATGTATCGTAAATTCCCATTCAAATAAGCTTTCGCAAGCAATTTCTACGTTCTACAAGAGTAGTACTACGACAAAATGTCATAGTCTAGTTTTCATAATAATTTTTTTTTACTTCAGGAAAATTGATCCGTTTTAATATTTAACTAAACAAATTCCTGCAAAGAGTACATAGTACACTATTGTAGTTATATTATATCAGGTTGCCCAACATAATGGGCTGTAATTAGGTTGAATTTACAAATTTGTTGAATATAGACATACAAGTTGATTTAATTTCAAATAAATTAAGCTATTTATTTAATACATTTGGTACATAATCAAAGTGCGTGGCGCAGATGGGTAAGCGCCAGGATTGCGTTAAGCAAGCCCTCTGTTCAAATCCCGCGGGGGTCGGAATCTTTCCGTAGCTTTGGCGATTGGAATCGGGCTCGGTGAGACCATTCACGGTTGGGCAGCAAATTAACTGTGCTCTACTCAGAACCATAGACCTAAGAGATATAGTAACAGGGTCAACACATCACTAAGACACACACCTCACACAATGGTTGCTGCGCAAGCACCAAAGGCGCGCTTCAACCCTGTATCCCGAATTCGGGGCAAGTTGAGCATTGTACGATGCCAGCGCATAAAGCACCAGCCTCACACCCCAAGGTAAATGATTTTACAGATTATACATACATATACATACATCAAAGTAATGAATTTATTACATTAACCAAATTGATACTACATAGCAGTGTTATTTCCCTTTCCTCTAATGCTGCCTTAATAGCCTGCATTTCTTTCATAAGAGGTTTTGTTATGCATCGTGTTCTAACGTCCTTATGACAAAATTGTTTTATGTTGCTAATTATATCGTGTTCCAAAAAAAAAACTCATTTGCAGCATGCCATGATCAAATTGAAGTTTGCCGTAACTTGAGATATACCCATTGATGCAAATGAACTACCAAGTCAGAGAGAACTAAATTATATCTTGACCTTGAATTGTTTTTCCAATAATATACAAAAAATTTAACAAAAACAATTTTTATTGACCGTTATGGTTATTCCACTCATTGTTGTTGTGTGCATGCCATCTTATTTTCCTTTTTGCTTCATACAATTAAAATTAATGCAGTGTAAACTTTTACCCATCACACTGACAGATGTGTTCATAAACAAATTGCAATCTGACATTCACCTACAGACCTAAGTTACGACATGACTAGATTTTCTATCTTTCTTTCCATGGCCTACTCTAAATGAGAATGAGTTTTCTTTTGGAACACACGATATATTACTTATAAACGATTAAAAGAACTGTTAATCTCCTTTAACTAACTTTTGTCTCGTTCAATCTAAACTAAGATTACTACAGTAAACGTTTCAATAGAAAGTGGAAATGTGTAAAAATAATTTCTGTTGTAATTTAAACTTTTGGAGTTCAGATATTGTGTTTTCTAAGCTCAACGCTAGAAGGATCAAAACAATAGCCCATGGCAAAGAAAACCATTGGAGAGATCAAGCCATGTAAACTTATTAGGTATATTTATTTATTTATTAACGGGAAACCCCAATTGAATTAATACATAAAAACAAAACGAGTAATAGTATAAAGCACCCTAATAACACAATAAACTAAAAACAAAAAATTCTCTGCATACACAAAATATTAATGCAAGACAAACAAATCTAGTAATAGTACAAAGCACCCTAATAACAGAAGAACTAAAACTTAAAAATTAAAACTTCTCTGCATACATAAAATATTATTGCAAGATTACCCTAAGTGAAGTTTTAAATATATTTATTGTTACACCAAAGAAATTTATGCTATTACAGACATTATTAGCGCTATGACATATGCTGGAAATAGGAGAGTATTGTCCATAAGTGGTTCTATGAATAGGTATATGAAAAAGAATAGAATTTCTCATATTTCTAGGAGGAATGTGAAAATAAATTTGAGATAACAACTTAGGGCAATTTATATAAGCATTTAATAATTTAAACAGAAAACATAAAGCAGAACAAGTCCTGCGCACTTCAAGAGTTTCTAAATGGAGAAAATCTTCCATATGCGAGTATGAAAAATCGTTACTATTAACAACGATACCTATTTTAAACGCTACTAATCTTAAAAACTTCTTCTTCTTGAAGTTCCACTCCTATCGGAGATTGGAAATCATCATCACTATCCGGACCTTGTCAATTGCTTGTCTGAAGAGTTCTGTCGATGTGCAACCGAACCACTCCCTCAAGTTGCGAAGCCAAGAGATTCTTCTTCTGCCGACTGTTCTTTTGCCTTTGATCTTGCCTTGAATTATCAGTTTAAGGACGTTGTACCTATCTCCTCTAAGAACGTGTCCTAGATATTCTAATTTTCGGGTTTTTGTGGTTCTAATAATTTCTCTGGCTTTATTCATCCGGCGTAGCACTTCATCGTTAGAAATCTTGTCGACCCATGGTATTCTCAGCATCCTCCTGTAGCACCACATTTCAAATGCTTCTAGGCTCTTGATGTTATCCGCTTTTAGTGTCCAAGCCTCCATTCCATACAATAGAGTGGAGAATATATAGCATCTCAACACTCTGGTTCTAAGATCTAGTTTTATATCTCGGCTGCAGAGGGCTTTTTTCATTTTTATGAAAGCGCTGCGAGCTACTTCAATTCGACATTTGATTTCTTTTGTATGTTCTGATTGTTCAGTTATCCATGTGCCAAGATATTTATAGGAGGATACCCATTCCACAGCCACGTTGTCAATGTTTATAGGTGGTCTATTATGGTTTATGTTTTGGTTTTTTGTAGTTGCCATAGCTTTGGTCTTCTTTAGATTAATTTCTAGCCCGTATCTTTTGCAAAAAGCGTTTGTTGCTTCAACTAGGTGTTGTAGGTCTTCTAGACTATTGGCTATGATAACGGTATCATCAGCGTAGCGTAAGTTGTTAATTGTTTCGCCGTTTATGACAATACCACCGGTTTCTTCTGCCAGCGCTTCTTCAAAGATGCCCTCACTATATACATTGAACAAGAGAGGGGACAATACACATCCTTGTCTAACACCGCGACATATCTTAACCTCCTCGCTTAGATCTTCCCCGACTTTGACTCGTGCTGTTTGGTGCCAATAGAGGTTAGATATTATTCTTATATCTTTACTATCGATGTTTTTCCTCTTTAGTATCTCTAGGAGTTTTGAATGTTGAACTCTGTCGAATGCTTTTTGAAAGTCGATAAAGCATATGTACATATCGTAATTCATATCTAGGCATCTTTGTCTCAGTACGTTTAAACCGAAAAGGGCTTCTCTTGTTCCCACACCTTTTCTAAAACCCATTTGTGTGTCACTCATGTCTTTTTCTAATTCCTTATAGATGCGATTATGTATTATCTTTAAAAAGATCTTCAAGGTGTGACTCATCAGGGCAATGATCCTGTGGTCTGAGCATTCTCTGGCTTTGTTTTTCTTTGGTAATGTTACGAATGTTGAGGCAAGCCAATCTCTAGGAATTCTACCTGTCTCATAAATATTGTTAAACAATTTTAATAAAACATCTATGGAGTCTTCTCCGATAAGCTTTAATAGGTCAGCAGGCACTTCGTCAGGTCCTGATGCTTTTCCAGATTTACAGTGTTTAATTGCATGTGCAATTTCTTCTCTTAGTATTTCTGGGCCAGTACATTCTACGTCTGGGTTCGGCAGTTCACTCCGATTATCGTTAAAAAGTTCCTGAATATATTCACTCCACCTTGAAAGCTTGTCTTTTGGCTCTACAATCAGGTTGCCGTTCTTGCTTATCAATACATCGGGTTGCCGTCTCTTGGTCCTCCCAGTCATGACCTGGATCTTTCTATGCATATTGAAAAAATCGTATTTGTTCTCATAGGCTTCGATCTCACGACATTCGTCCATTAACCATTTTTCTTTAGCCTGTCTAATTTTACTTCTGATGTCATTGTTTATTGTCTTATAGGTTTGCACATCTTTGTTCTTATATTGGCTTCGTTTCGTCATCAGATCTAGTATCTCTTGTGTCATCCATTCTTTGTTCTTTCCTTTAATAGATTTTAAATCTGCATTTCCTGCGTCCTTCAGTACTTGTTTTATGTTTTGCCATTGCTTATCTACTGTGATATTATCTTTATGTCTTAGTCTTAATTCGTTCAATTTGTCGTTTATGTTTTTCTTAACCTTTTCATATACTACATTGTCCTTTAGTCTTCTGGGATCCATACTTTCTTTACATGTTTTACGGACAACTCTTTTTAGTTTTACATGTATAGCAGCTACCACTGGATTGTGATCGGATGTTATATCAGCTCCTGGATAAGTTTTTACTGACTTAATAGCGTTTCTGAATCTTTTACGAATCATAATGTAGTCAATCTGGTTTCTAATTATACCTGATTTACCGTCTGATGGCGCAGTCCATGTATAAAGCCGACGTGGGGGAAGCTGATAGAAGGTATTGGTTATTATCATGTCTTCTTTTTGACAAAACTCGATTAGTCTGTCTCCTCGGTCATTGCGAACCCCTAGTCCAAACTTCCCGACCGTTCCAGTTACTTCCCCTTGGCCAACCTTTGCATTTAAGTCCCCCATTATGATGAGGACTTCGTGTTTTTTGATAGGTTTGATGACCTCATCTAGATCTTGGTAAAACGACTCTATTTCATCTTCATCCTTGTCTGCTGTAGGTGCATATACTTGAACGACATTTACTGGAACATTGTTTGAGACCATTTTTAGCAAAACAATTCGATCTGAATATGGAACAAAACTGGATACTGTATGTTGCACTCTCTTGTCGACAATTATTGCCACTCCATATCGATGAAACGCATCATCATTTCCTGCGTAGTACATTGTGCCATTCTTGGTGATATGTTTTCCCGATCCTTTCCATTGAACATCGCTTAAGCCAAGTATATTGATGTTGAGTTTCTCCATTTCTAAGAAGACATTGTCTATTTTGCCAGGTGCGTAAAGACTTCTTACGTTCCACGTAGCAATTTTCTCGTTTTTGTGTGTTTGAATTCTGCAATCAACTTTTTTCAATGCTCTCCTCCCCGGAGATCCGATTGGAGGAGTAATAACTCCGGAACATTTAGAATTGAACAAAGCCATTGTAATGGTGTGATGATTTTCACTAAGGATATCCATAAAGGATCTTTAATTCAGTGGTTTCCACTTGCCTTCTGAATCCTTATACCGTTGGCCACGATCGTGGCTCATCCGCTTTTGGGGCCTGTTCTAGACCCTGGGGCAAAAGAGTGCCCAATTTACAGCCGCCCAATCTGGAACAGACGCTGCATTGCTGATTTTGGTTCGCCCCGGGTATTTCATTTCCCCGGTACCACCCATATCTGGGAGGCGTTCCCCTATCCACCACCTGGGGAGGCGCCTGATGGGGGATCATCAACCCCTCACGGGCTTAAAAACTTTCTCTGCACTAATTCTATTCTATTAGAATACACTTTATAATAAGGATTCCACACAAGAGAGCAATATTCTAAGTGACTTCGAACTAAAGAACAATATAATAATTTTATTGTATTAACATTAGTAAAGTTCGTTGACGATAGTCCAAATCAGTATTTCTGTTTATTGGCCACCCGCGGGTGAGTACGTGTGACGCCTGACGCCACACGTGGTTTTGGCCGAGCGGTAGACTAGTCTGCTAGCAGTAAAATTAGTTGTCTTTCTTAATAAATACTTGCAGGGTGTACTTATGTAGCTCTAATTGTTGCCACAGAAAAATATTATTGAAAAGTGAATAAATAAAGGTATATAGGGGAGTGGAGGGCAAAGTGGATCCTGGAGGCAAAGTGAAATTTTCAAATGGTTTTTGAATTGGCGGTGACATATATAAGACGATAGACTTAATACAATTCATTATGGTTACAAAACTCAGTGCAAAAATATTTTGGCTCGTCTTCTGCAGATGGCTAACAAAATGACGAAAACTGTTATTGTGTGCAGATGTTGTAAGTAATATTGTCTGGTAAGTAAAACGTATAATTTGAATATTATTTAAGAAAATCTATTTCTCCCTTGTAAATCATTTGTGTTATGGTATGAGTAGTTAGAAATCCATCATCGTACTTTCAAATTTAAATACCCAATATTAACTCTTCCTACTTTACACAAATGGGTCTGTGTGGGGCAAAGTAAGATTACAAATGGAGGCAATGTGGAAAAAATCTACTTTGCTCCTACAAATTGATTCATGCTAATATTCTCTTTGTAGGTATCTATATTGGAATTATTATGGTACGCAAATATCAATGGAAGACTACGCAACAGTCTTGGGAGAAAGCTTCGATGAAGTTGGCTATAGATGAGGTAAGGAGAGGACGTTTAACTATTAAGACTGCGGCCATACAATACAACGTATAAAAAACGACTTTGTATAAAAGAGCAAAAAGCAACGAAGAAAATGTGTCAAAAGCTGTCCAAAAGGGACTGGGATGGTTTAGAACAGTATTCAATGTCCAGCAAAAAACGAACTCTTAGAATACAATTGCTTATGGAAAAGTGACTGCTCGGTTTGAGCCAAATGGATTTGCGTTCTCTTGCTTATAGGTACCCAACAAGGAATGGTTAAGTATAATGGTCAATGTCAGTTGTAATTATGTTATCGTTTAGATAAATTGCACAGGTATCTTCTATAATATAATTTTCCTTCATGTGTGTCTGTGTGTCTGTAACACAAAATAAAATCTCACGTTCCGACTTCACAGATGTTTATATTTGTTTAGGTTTTGTTTTTCTTATCTTAGCGCTCGGCTCGGATCTTGACCTTTCGCGTATCCTATTTCACGTGCGCGTAGCGCGCAATTTGCTTGTTTCTAATAACTTTGATGGAGAAACGGGTCCGGCTGGACGTGACTGGGTTCAGGGATTCTTTGAGAGACATTTACAACTATCCATGCTCCTAAAAAAGAAAAAATGCCAGCCGCTCTAGCTTCGGCGTTCAATAGACCTAATGTGGCAACAATTTTTTGAACTGTTTGGAGAGTTAATGAACAAATACAAATTCCCGCCTAGTCTTATTTACAACTGCGGTGAGACAGGTATATCGACTATCCTGGAATGCTTCCACATAGTCAAGATTTCAGATGAATTAATAATTTTCCTCTATTTTACATTAGTTGGTTTTTGTTTCCTTATTAAGCAATAAAATGTACTTACGTTCAATAAAATATTTTGTTAGAATCTTATTATTAATACACTTACGCTATGTCAAAAATGTTTGATTTTACTTTACCCCGCAGAAGTTTCACTTTTCCCCGATCTCTGTAGGGTACTTTTCTTGTAGGATAGACACATTTTCTCAGGGTTCATTAGCTTCTTGTCTTTTCTCCCTTCATTTTCTGAAGTTACTTATGCATATTGCGGGATATTCATTCATTCTGTGTGTAGGTTTTAATTTTACTTTTTGTGTTACGATATGTTTCTAGGTTTTCAGTGCTCTGGTTCTGAATATTTGGGTGGGATATTTCGAGCTTGTGATTGTAGTTGGAGATAGGGGCGAGTAGTTGTGAAAGGGTTCTGTTAAGGGTTCACGCCAGTCTAGTCACCGGCGCCCCTTGTCGACCCAGTTGTGACGATTAATATTGGTCCTCAAGATTAAGGCAACATTTTCGTTTCCTCTGGTTTCCTTCCCTTTCACCTAAATTTGAGTTGGTGGTTTTTAAGACTTCTCTCCTATAAATGATCCCGAACTTCCGATTCCTTGTGTTACATTATATTTGCAAGATTTGGCAATTACGGGTATGTTGGGTTGCCTACGCTTCTACTTCAATTTTCAGAATTTTGAGAAACCTTGAACCCTATAGTTTTAGTAACTTCCGAATTACATTGATGCCTTTATTTATAGAGGAGTGATTTCATGTTTCCATTTTGGAAATGCTCATTCTTGATAATGCTTCTCGTAAGGGAGGATACATCGTTGGAGGTGTTTTTGGTACACTCGTTGAAAGTAGAGGTCTTCCTTCAAAATCGTCCATAATCACATTGAGCATTTGCTTGTTACATTCGTAATTTGCTAAAATCTGATTAGTTAAACCAGGCTCTAACGATATATAAAAAGTAACTCCTCTGAGGCCACCACCTGCTATCTAAGTAGGTATGTCTCACATAGTTCCATTTCCATGTTGTTTGACGTATTTATGATTTATTTCAAGCCTTCTTCAATATATTCTGTTAACAAAAATTGGACTATTTTGGTATTTTTAAGTCTTCGTCAAGAGAAGCTGCAAGTTGTGAGTCACATGCAAGTGATCTTTCCAATTATGAGTAACAGTTGAGTGGTCTTAATTCACACGGAGGTACCTTTCACTTGTTCGACTCTATCTCACACTTGGAGAAAGGTGTTTACCTGCAGGTCTGCAGCTGCTTCCTTCGTTGAATCGTACTTTAGCCGCCTGGCGCAGTGACAGATATAATTATGCTGTTCTCGGTACGAATGTTACATCGAACATCCTCACTGGACATTGAAACTTATACTTCTTCATACTTTGATCTTCAGGAAGATTACTTGCCATTTTCGCCTCAGCAAAAGATCAGTTCTTGATTTATCAGATTTCAGCAATTTTGGTCTTATTTCATTGTATTTATTTATTTAACTGTAAATGTTTTTGGTAGCGTTCAACTCATTAGTAGTAAACTAATTGGGCTTTATAACTTTATGGGACAATAACCGTAGAATCTTTTTTTGCTGCTTTTACGTTTTTGTTATGGTTTATGACATTCGTCGATGCCTTTCCACGTGATGAACTGTTTATAAAGTACTTATTGATTTAGTAGATTGGCATATTATTTTCTTCAATATTTAGTCCAATATTAATCGTTATATGGTCTTTAGATTTAAGATTGTTTAATATCACAACATGTTCCGAAAAAGGATGATTCTTATAAAATGTCAAACTTAGATTTTTAACTACATCTGCTACAATGGATTGCTTATCCACAACAATAGAAACATGGGGAGATACCAAATGGTATTACTTGAGTTTTTGAGGCATTAGTTTCTAAAGAATGATTTCTAAAAATTTCTAGCAGAATCTTAAAGTTATTATTAATGTAAAAACATGTTAAGCAAACTTCTTCATCCTTAAACTATAAGTTTATTTGAGCATCATCTGCATATTGACGAGATGAACAAAATTGTAGCTTTTGTAACTGCTAATTTTGGTAGCTGCACAAATGGTATGCAGTAATGGGCCTAATATTAAGCCCTGGGGCACTCCTGACTAACCACAAAGAAGATCATTGACGCTGGTCATGTTGAACATTTTGCTTTTTCTTATTCGGGTATTTAATCTTTAAATAAAGCAAGTGGAACGGCACTGAAGCCGTATATTTTACAATTACTATTAAAGTTTTATGATTACATATGTCAAGTGCCTTGCTGTTATCCAAGCTTAATTTGATAATACGTTGAGAATATGTCATCGACAATATTCAAGAGGAGCTACTAGTATACCCTGAATAAAACCAATTGAGTATCAGGTAATATATTGTATTTTTATTAGTAGGCAACTGGGTTCTGATTTGCAAATTCTATTACTTTTCCTAAATTCTTTGAGAACACCGGCGGAATGCTATTAAGTCAATGATAATAAAGTTCACCAGGATCATTAATTTTTGAGTAGGAGTTTCTAAAGTTAATTTGCAAGAATCAGGAAATACTGGGTTGATTGAACAAGCACTGATAATGTGACAAATATAAGGCCGAATAATTTAATCATATTGACGTTTACATCATCAGCACCAGAAATAGTTGTTGCATTTTCTAGAAAAATAATATTAATCAAATACCGTATTTAGGATCTATTGGTATACACATTTGGAGACCCTGTATTTTATTCCGATTGGCAAAATCCCGTTACACGTGTACAATTAAATATATACAACTAATATCATTCGAGTTAACTTTATACAAATAACGTGTTCTTGGAGGTAAACCTTTTAAAAAGGTCTCGGCGGGAAAACTTCTATTCCGCAGGGGCTGTAGAATTTTTATTTTTTATCCACTGAAACCCCTTCCTGGTTGCGGAAGGCATCTCTGAACTGCAGTAGTATTTCATCAAGATGCTGCGTTCTCCTTCTTTTACCTTTCCAATGTCTTATTCTTCTTCCACCGTTTGTCGTTGCATTTGCCTGTCGAATTATTCTTTCTCTAATTTTTTTATCTTTTCTATTGAGTTTTCTCCACTGTCGATAATTTTCTCGATGAGGTTTCTCGCTGTGATATTTTCTTTTATGTCTTGCCACTTGATGTCTCTCGTTTCCCATATAGGGAACTCAAACAGGGTGTGCTCTGTTGTGTCCTGTTGTGGACAATGCCGGCATAAATCGCTCTCCTTTTGTTGATACCTGATTCACTTGTATAATAAATTACTATTGTCCGGCATCAACAATAATTTGCGGGTTGACGTCTTTGCTCATAAAAACATCAGTCACTTTCGAGAGATGTTCATTTTGCACAGCCGGTCTGAGAAACTTCATCTTTCCTTGCCTGTAAAGTGATGAGGATTGGAGGGGAGAGGAACTACTCCTGAGTCATTGCAGCAGTCATCCACTTGATGCACAGGACCTCTGATGCTATGTGTTTCTTAGCCCGCCGCAAGCGTTATGCTGACTTAGTGCTTTTCGCAGGTAAGTCTTCTGGGTATCCGTCAAAAACAATAATAGCGGAGTCTTTGCTATAATGGTTCTTTATGTATTCAATATATTTGTTGATAATATCTTCAAACGTTTTGCCATTCTCCCAAATCACACGATGCAGGAGGAATCCTTCAGCAATAATATAGACTGCACCAAGAAGGTTGACACTGTCAGTTATTGGAGCGAACAAATCATAAAACACTGACTTAGGAGACTTCCTCATACCAGTTTCATCAAAAAGTGGCAATGGATAGAGTGCCAACTCAAATTCAAAGTATTCGCTCAACTCATCGTCCGTTTTCTTTAACAGGGCAATTCGGCAGAAAATAGATTCAGGATTCACGGAAAACTTATTACAACATTTTTGAATTTACTGTTTTTACTAATCAACCTATTTGATTCTCATTGTAGCAATATTTCTTGTGTCAGAAATCATTCTTACCCCATTTCTGCTTTATTGTTTTGCTACTTACCTGTTACATGTTTTTCTTATTCTCATGTCTAGCTCTTCTTCTAGATTCTTCATTCTTCTGTCTTCTAATTCTCACATTGTTATTTCCATTGGACTGTTACGTTGGCTTGTTAAGTTTCTCGTGTCATTCACGTCGAACATGATGTACTGATCGTCAGAAGCTTTGTCATCGTCAAATACTTTCCAGTAGACTTACCACGTTTATATCTACTCTGACCTAGTTTTTTGTACCTATAAACGTGGCTTTTGTTCCAACGATCATAAAGTAACATCTATTAACTCTCACTTAGCCAAAACATTCTCCCTTGCCGCTTTCTTTACCGTAGGATCTTATAGCCACGCCTACTTCCTTGCTAGTAAACCACGGCCCATTACTTGTTGCATTAATATTTTGTTTATTGGCTATCTATCTTCTAGTCCTCTACAGTCTTCTGTAGGAGATCTTGTGCAGGACTTGGACTCGGCTTGCAGTACTTTTATAATTTGGTGTGCAACTTTTTCATTCCTGGTATCTGTTCCTTTTTGGGTCCTTCCGGTATCCAGTTTTGGCCCCACGTCTTATAGTTGGGATAGGTCACGATGGCCCCCTAATTCCCACCTTTTTGGCAGTCTTGAGAGTGCGGGTCAGTGGCGCATTCTTTAATTAAGCGGCACTTCCCCCTTGGTTACAGTTTCTGGCTACAGGCCCGTGATGGTGGCATCTGTAACACTTGCGTGGATTTAACAATTTACTTACCTTTATTTTTGCTGCTCCAGAAGATTTCCTGCATATAAGTTTTCTACGCTGACTACTGCTGCTTGCATTTTTCCTCCATATCTCTCCCTCTGTGTATGAAGGTTTAAACCCTTTGTTTCTGTATGTAGCACATTTTTTATTGATTTAATGATTTACTGTTTTGTTTTTTATTTGCAATTGTTTGTGAATTGGCATTATATTTATTTAGTCATCATTGCCCGGTTTCTCAATGCTTTTAAGGGCATTTCGTCGTAGGCATCCAATGCTTGCTCTTTATTTTTTTTTCATTTGATTCCTCTATCACCATTTCAGTACCTACCTTATTAGAGTCAATCCTTATAGATTCAATATTTACATTTTGTTTGAGAGTCTTCAGTACTGAGTTAAAACTACTTCTTTCATTTTCCTTGGGTTTTATTTCTGGTGTTCTAATATCTTTATTTCTCTTCTTATTCTTGTGTGTGTCTTACGCATTTTTTCTGCAACTGTTTCATTGCAGTATCTTGCGTAACCAGTTGTGTGATCTGCATATCGGTGCTACCAAATAGAATTTCGACTACCTTTCCCACCTTTATTGCTTTTATCTTTATTACAGAGGCTACCGACATCTCTTAAACGTTTTCTGTTCCTCTAGTTTCTCGCAGCCTGGTTAGTGTTTGCACTACTTTACTATTTCAGAATATGTGTTTTCATTCTCAAACAAGCTAACTTCTAGTTAAATGAAGGCTTCCACGGCCGTTGCCCATAATGGTAAGTTCTTCCGGGTTATGCCGTGATCGTCGATTTAAATTTAAGGTTTGGCTGCTCATGTTGCCAGTTTCTTTAGAAATGTTCTAAAGACTGATGTTGGGACGTTGGTGTTTCATACTCCTGGTTATATACTGGGAAGTCGTTACGGTTGGCTGCTCATGTAAATTTTGTATGCTATTAGGAATTGTTATTCCGCTTGGTTGCTCACGTGAATCGTGTGTATGGTTTGATTGGTTTTGTAGAGCAGAAGATGGACACCTCCCTTTCCTAGACGTGTTAGTAAAACGAACCGTCAAGAATAGATTATGCCATACGGTATATCGGAAGAACACTCACACCGACTGCTATCTACATGTCTTGTCTCATCATCATCCCCAACAAAAGAGATCATTGATCAAGACGCCCATTCATGGGGTCAATGCTATCTGTGACGAGGACAGTAAACCACAAGAATTAAGATATGTAGAAGAAGCGTCGCGGAGAAATAACTACAGTCGACGAGCCATCAATAAAGCATGCCAAAACACCATATAACCTATAAAACCTAAACCTATGAATTACGTCCGTCTTCTTTTCATGGCCGAAGTAACAGATATAATAAGAAAGGCCTTAGATAAGAAACATATTGCGGCTCGCTGTGGTACAATGAGAAAAGTCTCGTCTAACAAAGATTCTTTGCCCAGGCTACAGACAAAAAGCTTTTACCAGCTCCAGTGTACCTGTACCAAATATTACATCGGACAAACGGGAAGAAGCATCCAGCCTAGAATAGGAGAATAGCATAACCACACACGACTTGGAAACACACAAATATCACCCATCGCAGAACACTTATTAGAAGCAGGAGACCACAGAATAAATTACGACTTCATCAACATACTAGCCATACGACTCTAGAAATGTATGGCACAAAACATATCTTCGTAATTCAAATCAATAAAAACTGCATAGGTTTGTTAAGTCATTTTGCTGTCGCAGATGCTTAATTGCATTTCACGTCTTTATTCAGGTCTTTTTGGTATTTTAAATAGCCACCTAGGCTTTAGAGCAGCGTGCCCGTATGCTAAACTCTTTTAGTTCTTTATTTGGCTCCATCGCCTAATTCCAGAATCACGATGTCGCACATATTTAGCTCCAAAAGCAGTATTTTTCGTCGGTTGGAGCTCCCCTCTGATGGCGTTTTTCCGAATTCCGAATCTCCTAGAAAGCACGCCGTTGAGGCGTGATGCAATTGGGGCCGGCATTAACTTGTTTCGTTTTATCGCCCCGCGATTGGCTGCCAAGGTTTAGTCACGTGGGGACACGACCAAGGTGACCTTTGCCAGCGCTTCCTTCTGGGCATTCAGCCGAGAGCCGTCGATCGAATATAGTGTGTGTGAGTTCGTGCGGCGCTTCCGCCCTTGGCGGGGGCGTCAGCCTTTTTCCCGTCAAGTGCTGCTTCAGAAATTATGTGACAAACTGTTTCGCCTTAAGGGCAGTTGTCCGCAGCCCGTTGCAAAGAACGCTCGTGTGGTGGTTGTGAGTCGGAGTTTTTCGAATTGTCTTCGGCGTAGCGTGGGTGTTTGGAGCCCAGTTCCTGCTTCCGTAAGTAAGGGATCGTGCCCCCTTCATCTCGACCTACGAGGATCTGTTCCGCAGAACGAAAGTGGCCCATTTTTCGTCGTCCCGTTGTACGCGTCCTGGACGCGTCTCACGTCGCCATTAAGGCGGTTGTGCACTCATCCCTATAGCCGTTGTAACATCGAAGGTACCTGCCACCTACGACTGCAGCCTGTCGCAACTCAACTGTACCAGGCTCCCTCGCCGCCTACGCATTAAGGTATGTGTCTTTAACCTGATTACCGCTGTGAACGCGAGTGCTAATTTAATCTTCGCTGTCCGCTGCATAAGGCGTCGCGCCAGCATATTGGTGCATTCCTTCAGAATTGCAGACTGTCCATATCGCGAGTGCTAATTTAATCTTCGCTGTCCGCTGCATAAGGCGTCGCGCCAGCACATTGGTGCATTCCTTCAGAATTGCAGACTGTCCATATCGCGAGTGCTAATTTAATCTTCGCTGTCCGCTGCATAAGGCGTCGCGCCAGCATATTTGTACTCATTACTACTCATTACTGCTCATTACTGCTCATTACTGTTCCTTACTGTTCACTACTGTTCAACATCTGTCGCTAAGTTTAGAGCGCGCGTGCCAGCTGGTGCCCTTAATTATAGTCTAAGTATAGATATAGGGCGACGCACTCTGCCGCCCCATTGTAACCCGAAGTTCAATACATGATTGGTTAGTTAAGGGAATTATTGTTTTGTTTCGACTTGTGCATGTTCTGTTACAGATAGACGCCCCTTTCATTGTACTGATTATTGTACGACGGAACGAGGGAGCTTTGAGCGTACGGGTGGGTAAGACAGCTGCGTAGTCGCGGTCGGATTGACACCCAATTACAATCCTTGCATAAGGCAATCCCGAAATTGTTATTTGACCTTGCAACTCTTGAGTAATCCTATTGGCGGAGTATTTTGCATGCTTCGCTCCCGTCTAACCGTCCAGGCCCGGTTAGCCGGGTTAAGACAGGCTTGGTGGCGCTCTCATGATTTCGACATACCCTGTATATATTATGTCACCACACGCTTGCCCAGAACGTATCGTGTGACTCACGCCCGACTCCCTGAGCGTCCCAGCCGTAGCCTTTTAGCCTATTTCGAACCGATTTCAGGGCAAGTGTGCCAGTTTTTCAGGACTGATTCCGTGGTGCGATGCTCACCTTGAGTGGGTGTCGTAAAGTTCTTTTAATACCGTAACAAGTTCTGATAAAACCGTTAGTTGACATTTGGTCACTAACGTACCTTATCAATTGGGGTGGATAAGTTATTGACCGCATAGTTTTTTTGTGCAAGAAATTTTGCAGTTTCATAATACTTGTGTCGTTTATCTTTAACTTCTATTTGCTTACCGAGCGGTTCGTCAAAGTTAGGGGAAATAAATGGTTGAAAAGCGATACGATTAAGAGAAAAATGATAAATAGAAAAGTTGTTTAGTTTGGTAAGCTGTATTACTGGTTAAAATTATTACGTGGTCCCTGTATATTGTCCGCTTTGTAGAAGTGGACAATTTTTATATACTTTAGAATACGCAATTTTTACTTTGAACAGCTTAATCAGCAGGGCTTCAGTGCGTGTCCTTTGCATGGGCTACCATGATCGTCTCTTTATTGAGCTTGTTGATCTTTGTTTTCATATTTTCCAAATTTTTATATTAATTTTAATATTGTAAATACTCATCAAAGCTGAGCTTTACAACATTCAAAGGATAATCTTTTTATATTGCAAGATTTAATTTACATTAATGACTTTGGTATGCACAAGAGACTATTTTTTGATAGTAGGCCATGCTTCTGTAATTAGAAAATGCTATGTTGCAATTTGCTTTCCTGTTCAATTTTTATTCTGTTTTGAGAATACTTTTATATAAGTTATTTGAGTTAATAACATTTTGGCGTAGCAGACAGCAATTATTTACCGTAATAAAATAATTATACCTACTTTATTTACAAAGCAATGAAAATGTATTCCATAATTCCACTTCCTGTAATTCTAAGCAAACCTTTAAAAAATAGTTCTGTCTTGCACATACATTCTTTTGGTGGATTTTCAATTCATTTTTCTGCGTAACTTGAATAGGAAAAATGGATTGAATTATTTTGCAATAAATGATCGTTAACGTGTTGGGTTAGTGGTCACACGTTTAAAAACTTTTGGTTGAAATTTCTCGCCATAATCTAAAATGAGGATATTATTCGGAATCTTTTCAATTTAACTCTGTCCGTGAATGAACTTTCTTGAAAATACGCACCAGGGACAAATAATCGTGGCATTGCCAATTTAGTTAGCTGTCGTTTTCACCGTTGCATTTTTTGGTAGGTACCTAACTGTAAATATTGAAGGAACTTTACAATACAAGCTTATATTTCATTTGTAATAAATAATATAAATATGAGGAATTATATATTCAAATACCCATTGACGTCTCTTCTGATGCGCTGCATTCTAGTCCAGTTTGTTAATCTAAAAATTAATAAAGTTGTGAAGCCTTATTTATACCCGCGTTCTCATTTAGAAAAGATACATCAATTACTTGATTAAAGTAGGATGATATAAACACGCTACATATAGAGAGAATGACATTGCATATTTAACAAAAATATTAAATTATATAATTTACACACAACGGAGCAACTTTTGAATAGATTGTTCTTTTTTACTAAACCAAGTCTGTAGGTTTTACATGCAATCATTCCTTTAATTTTGTACAATATATGAAAACTCAGCTTATAGCCTACGTAGGTGGAGAGCAAATTATATAGAAACTCTTAATTTAGCTATCATATTAGAAACAAAATAAACTAAGGTTGCAGCAAATTTGATTCTACTGTTATGTTAAATGTGTGTATCATTTAAAGCAGGTGTTGTCAAACGCTTTCCAACGAGTACCCCTTTACAAAATTCAACCAAGGAACTGTATCTCTGGTTACATTGAACTCGTAGTTGGTTAACCTTACTCATGATACCGTTCAATGAATATCCTTACACCGTGATCCAGTACCGAAAGCAGTGGAAGCGAGTGAAGAAATTTAAATTTCGACAGAAGCACCTAATTGTGTGAGATGTTCGCAATTTAATAAAATAAAAAGAAGTTACAGGGTGACGTAAATTCTATATTGGTTTCGTGAATAGACTCAAATATCCTTTATTTCACATTTTTCCAATGTTGAAAATACTAACAGACCTTAGCATTCCATAAAATGAAATGTGTAAAATGTTCGCAAGACTTCACAGTAGGGGTAGATCAAGAGTTCTTTAAATTAGCAATGCCTCTGTGTCAATAGTGTTCAACATTAGAGCTGTGTCGTTCGTGAACGATTCGGCTCTATGAACCGACTCCGTAGCGTGAGTCATGAGATCCGGATCGCGCTATTTGAAAGATTCAGGTGCTGAATCACTTTTCACTAGGGATGGTTGTCAATTCCCGGACCTACTCTTTTGAACCTAGTTCGTTCGCCGGAGTAGGTGCACCTGGTTCGGCGTTCCGTAAAGAGTAGGTCGCCTGATCCAGCGTTCCTTCAATGAATCAAACCTCTGTGCAACTAAGCCGAACCGCGCCAGCGCGCGGAGCGGCGGACCTGTAAACGGAATGCCGGACTCTCGCACCTATGGAGTGATCCGTTGTTCCTTCAAGGAATCGAACCGTTTTGCACCTAAGCCAAACCGCCCCAGCGCTGAGGAGCGCGGAGCGGCGGAACTGTGGAACGGAATGCCGGACTCTTGCTCCTACAAAGCGGATCAGATCGCTCCTCTTTCTCGGACTGCAAAGACGTCGAATTTGAAATCGGAATGGAAATGGATCGACGCGGTTTGCACTTCGCAATCGTTGGTAACTGACTAGGAACTGCATAATCTACGCAAGGAATTTCAGATTCGGATTCGGAATTGCGGGTTCGTAATGGCAATGCCTCGTGTGTTGTGCCAAAATCATAGACCGTGTAGGCTACTGTAAGGTATAAATAGAAAAAACGGAAAACATTTCATAATTTTAAATTGTAATAAACATATTTAGTTGTAATAGTTATTGATGCCCTGCTAATGCAATCAAAGAAATCTTTTACAATTGAAATAGACGACTCAGCAAAAAGTTCCGACCGGAGCCGTCGGATTCAAATCAAAATCACGTCCCCTACATTAACATATGAGTCATAACATGCGACTGTAGGTGCAGGCCCATCAGAGATCCGACTCCGACCGCTCCAGCGTCTGGCGAGACCTGCTATATCCCGGTGACCACAAGCGGAACTGAACCTAGTTTCTTGCACCTAGTTCGGAGTCGGAGTCGGATCAGGTGCACTTCATCCTTTAGCGGAACAGGTTTTACCATCCCTACTTTTCACATTTGAGTCTAGATTCAAAAAGTCGTTCAGATAATGAAATAAACGAACCGATCTCTTTTCACGTGGTGAGTTGTGAATCGTTCATTTGAAATATCAATTTGTATTTCGTTCAAGTTAAGTGTTAGTGACTCGGTCTGGAAATATAATACGTCGTCTCGCACATCGGGCGATAAGGTATTGCGGCGGCGACGGCGGTCGCGACAGTGAAAATAAAGTTATTAAAGGCCATTCATTTTGCATCAAATATGCTGTCCAGCAATCACATGTTTTTAGTAGTGCCTGGAATTGTTTGCTGAATATCAAATTAATACACGAACTCAGTACGAGCTGCATTTTATTATTTGAAAATATTGGTAAAATATGTTGTAGGTGTATATATACACTTCGAACAGGACTAAAATTAAATACTAGGTGCATTTTTAGTAACGGAAATTTTTATGTATGAAGTACAATATGCATTCATTCATTATCTTAGCTTTTTTTAATCATTTACCTTTCTCTCGCGCGGTATGAGTGGTCCGCGGCAATTTATATAGGGCGATCAAATAAATTTCAGATCGAGATGGTAAATGTTACATTATGTTAATATGGAGCCACGGCAAAGTAAACATGAAATTTATAGGCCATTCAGTAAACACAAAAACATATAAATTTTTTTGAAGTTGGCATATACGTAAAATTTGTCTGCTAGGGATTCTGTATTTTGTTTTGCAAAGGTTTCCATACATGCATAAAGATCACTTTGAATTTAAAAATGACAATTAGTAAATATCATTAATTCAGTGTCAAAGTACATACCTACTATTCTGGAAATTCTTGCCTGAACTTTTATAAAATGTAATAAAAATACTTATTAATAAATGCTACATCAATAGTATCCAACACGTTTAACATTCTTAAAAGTAGTTATGACAGATGCTAATTAAATGTCACTCTCTTAACCTATTTGTTTTATTAGTAACTTTTTGTAAGAACATTCCTAGAAAAAAGATGCATTTTGGAAGTACACTCATAAAATTTTAGAAATCAAAGGCCACTTTGTGTTTTTATGTTTAGTGAACAGACTATATTTGATCACTCGATATTACCGAAAAAACTAATATAACTGCTCTCTGGGGCGGCCTTTGCCTTTGCCGCTTGCTTATCAATTAACACCCGATACTTGTCGTGGGTGAGTGTGCGACTGTCAATGTGCTGTGCACAGTGTTGAATCCAGGGGGGTGACCGGGGGTGAAATTCCCCCCCGGGCACAACAAAATTCCCCCCCGGAAACATTACCACTTCATATTCATGTATCTTTAGATCTATAAAATAATGGGCGGATTGCGGTGGAATAGGTAAAACTACCCCCCAGACGTTTCATTTTCCCCCCCGGAGTAATCAGTCTGAATTCAACACTGGCTGTGCAGTCTGCAGTGCAATTCGTTCAAACGATTCGTTTCATTCGGTCCCATTCTGACGCGTTAGCAATGTATCAGTAGAACAAATGAAATGAATCTTTGGAGCCGAATCACTGAACCGGATCCCACAACTGAACGAGATTCAAAGAGTCAAATCTCAAAAGTGAATCGCTTTGCCCAGCTCTAAAATGGACTAAAACAATAGACCATGACAAAATAACCATCGCAGAGCTGTTACTATATATTTTATTATGCACCTGGACATGAGTGCTTGCTGTGGGCAAGCGTCCAGGCTCCAAAAATTTGAAAATTATAAGGATTAGTTGAGTGTAGAATCTATTTTTCACTACGTGTTAAGATATACTTCATTAAATAAATTAAAATGTGTGTGCTAAGTTATGCGCCCTCTGCCGCAACGACGAAATAATGCTGATGAAATTAAAATTAAAGGTTTACCGACAGCTGGACATTCGACCAATCAGAATAGAGATTTAATTTAAGATATCAACAAATAGAAATGATGTTTGCCTATTTGACATTCTTCGGCAGAGTCAAACGGATTCCTTAAAAAAATAAATTTCTTAAATTTTAAATATTACACATGTATAGATGCTAGTCCGTTCTGATACAAATTAAAGTCTGTCTCTACGAATAAGTTTATCTCGGGGCTTCTATTGGTTTGAAACTCCATGAGCTGGTGTCCATCCACTTGAATTTTACGAGGTAAACCTTCTAGCCTGAAATTTCGATCGGATGCATCAAGTTAATCCAATATTAAAACTTTTCCAGCTTTAACTGAGCGAAGTGAAGGCAGCGTCGCATTTTGACGACAGAAGCGCAATCGAGTTAGCCTGACAAACCAGCTGTTTTGGTGTGCGGCTAAGTTCAGGTAGGTGTGGTTGACATTTTCCGTTCCTGTCAAACCACTTAATAAACTAACCATCATAACAAGCTGTTCACTTGGCAGTTCAACGGCCTATGTTTTTGGGTGAGTTATAGGTTGTATCCAAGATTCAAAATAAATACACACAAAAAGTAAGGTTATGTGGGTGTTTGATGTACCATAAAGTAAATGAAGTTGGTTAATCAAGATCGTTATCTGCTTCTAATGTATTATTCGTCTTCGTTCAATTATAACGGACTTGCTTATGGATCGTAGAGTCCGTTAAAATACACTGCGACAAAAATGCTGTAACTTGTAACAGGGACTGATTTGTTACGATCAGATGGAGTTGTGATCCGATAGAAGCTCCGAGATAAAGGTACTGTACGAGTATGTAACTGTTAATGACTGGGATGAAGACATTTATTTGAGTGTGATTTTTAGATTTAGAAGAAGTAACTATATGAAGACTGTTTTTTTGTTATTTACAGGTTTTATGCTATATGCATGTAGCTTATATCGTGCGTCTAAAAAAACCTCATTTGCAGCAGGCTTTGGAAAGCAAGATAAAAAATCTAGTCATGTCTAAATCTTAAGTCTGTAGGTGAATGTCAGATTGCATTTTGTACTGTCACAGACAAAATAAGATAGCAGTTACACAACAACGAGTGTATTAACCATAACGGGCAATACAACTTGTTTTTATTAAATGTGCTGTATATTTTTAGGGAAATAGTTCAAGATCAAGATGTAATTTAGTTCTTTCCGACTTATGGTAGTTGTTTTGCTACCGTGAGTATGTCTCAAGTTATGGCAAACTCCAATTTGATGATGGCATGCTGTGAATGAGTTTTTTTTTAAACATACGCTATAAAGTAACCTTATAATACTGCAACGTAAAAATAGGTTTATGACGTAAATTACCATTCAGAAAAGCTTTCGCATTTTCAACGTCCTGCAGAAAGAATACTAACACAAAAGTCGTAGTCTAGTTTTCATAAGTATTTCTTTGTACTTCAGGAAAATTGTTTCATTTTAATAATTAACTAAACAGATCCCTGCAAATATCACATATACTATTGGTGTCTGGTTGACCAGCTTATTGGGTTATAATTAGCTTTAATTTGCAAATTTCCTGAATATAGAAATACAATATTCTGCCAAATTCTCAGCTCGGCTTAATTTATGATACTAACCTAACTACTTATTTGAAACAGCTACATTTGAGACAGTGACAGTAATTAATTTAATACCAAATTATTATTACAAAGTACTGTTTTTAAGTATAAATAAGTTCATGATTTAAAAGACTTCTCTCTGATCATCATTAAAATCACTCAAGAATAAGCATTTCTTTCATTGGTCTTGCCATCCATCGTGTTCTATTGTCTTTATGACAAAGGCATTTTATATTACTTAGGTATACACCATTAAAGCAACTGCGAATCTTCTTTAATTAGCTTTCGTCTCGTTCAATCTAAACTACGAGTACTATATTAAACGTTTCAATAGAAAATAGAAATGTATAAAAATTAATTGATGTTATAATTTAAATTACTGGATTTCAGATATTGTCTTTTCTGAACTCAGCGCTAGAAGGACTTTAACAATAGCCATGACGAAGGAAACCATTGCAGAGCTGTTGCTATATATTTTATTTTATTATGCACCCGGACAGGAGTGCTTGCTGTGGGCAAGCGTCCAGGTTACAAAAATTTCAAATTGTGTAATTAGGTGTAGACCTTATTTTTCACAACGTCTTAATATATACTTTATTAAATAATTTAAAATGTGTGTGCTAAGTTATGCGCCCTCTGGCGGAATTACGAAGTAATCCTTTTGAAACTAAAACGAAGGTTTACAGACAGCTGGTCATCCAACCAATCAGAATAAAAAATAGAAAGAGCTCGATTTAATTTAAGATATCAACAAATAGAAATAATGTTTGGCTATTTGACATTCTTCGGCATTGCCAAATGGATTCCTTAAAAAATTAAGTTTCTTATATTTTAAGTGTTACACATGTATAAGTGCTACTCCGTTCTATGAGTACGTTTATCTCGGGACTTCTATTAGTTGGAAACTCGATCCGCTCGTGTCCATTCACTTGAATTTTAAGATATAAACCATCTAGATTAAAATTTCGGTCGAATGCGTAAAGTACATATTCTATAACTTTGCCAGCTTGAATTGACGACAGAAGCGCAAACGAGTTAGCGCGACAGACCAGCTGTTTGGTGTGCGGCTAAGTTCAATTAGATATGGTTGACATTTTCAGTTCCCTTCAAATCACTAAATAAACTAACCATTATAACAAGCTGTACACTTGGCAGTTCACGAACGTCTGTTTTTTGGTGAGTTATAGGTTGTACCCAAGTGAAAAGTAAAACTTACACACAAAAAGTAAGGTTGTATATCCGTGTGATATACGATAAAGCAAAGTGAAGTTTGTTAATGAAGATGGTTATCTACTTCTAATGTATCATTTGTCTTCGTTCAATTATAACGGACTGGCTTATGGATCGTAGATCATAACAGCTAATAAAAATTGTTTTTTTTAAATGCATATTTTTAGGAAAAGAGTTCAAGATTAAGATCAAGATGTAATTTAGTTCTCTCTGACTTATGGTGTTCTTTTGCTACAATGGATATGTATCAAGTTATGGCAAACTTCAATTTGATCATGGCATGCTGGGAATGAGTTTTTTTAAACACACGATATAACCTAACTTTATAATACTGCAACGTAAAAATAGGGTTATGACGTAATTTTTACATAAACATGTATCGTAAATTCCCATTCAAATAAGCTTTCGCAAGCAATTTCTACGTTCTACAAGAGTAGTACTACGACAAAATGTCATAGTCTACTTTTCATAATAATTTTTTTTACTTCAGGAAAATTGTTTCATTTTAATAACTAACTAAACAAATTCCTGCAAAGAGTACATAGTACACTATAGGAGTTATATTATATCAGGTTGCCCAACATAATTGTAATTAGGTTGAATTTACAAATTTGTTGAATATAGACATACAAGTTGATTTAATTTCAAATAAATTAAGCTATTTATTTAATACATTTGGTACATAATCAAAGTGCGTGGCGCAGATGGGTAAGCGCCAGGATTGCGTTAAGCAAGCCCTCTGTTCAAATCCCGCGGGGGTCGGAATCTTTTCGTAGCTTTGGCGATTGGAATCGGGCTCGGTGAGACCATTCACAGTTGGGCAGCAAATTAACTGTGCTCTACTCAGAACCACAGACCTAAGAGATATAGTAACAGGGTCAACACATCACCAAGACACACACCTCACACAATGGTTGCTGCGCAAGCACCAAAGGCGCGCTTCAACCCTGTATCCCAAATTCGGGGCAAGTTGAGCATTGTACGATGCCAGCGCATAAAGCACCAGCCTCTATAGCCCAAGGTAAATGATGTTACAAATTATACATACATATACATACATCAAAGTAATTAATTTATTACATTAACCAAATTGATACTACATAGTAGTGTTTTAAGTATAAGTTGTTGATTTAAAATACGATAATCGTTAAATTAAATAAAAAATATGCATTTATTTCCCTTTCCTCTAATGCTGCCTTAATAGCCTGCATTTCTTTCATAAGAGGTTTTGTTATGCATCGTGTTCTAACGTACTTATGACAAAATTGTTTTAAGTTGCTAATTATATCGTGTTCAAAAAAAAAACTCATTCGCAGCATGCCATGATCAAATTGAAGTTTCCCATAAGTTGAGATATACTCATTGATGCTAATGAACTACCAAGTCAGAGAGAACTAAATTATATCTTGACCTTGAATTATTTTTCTAAAAATATACAAAACATTTAACAAAAAAAATTTTTATTGACCGTTATGATTATTCCACTCATTGTTGTTGAGTGCATGCCACCTTATTTTCCTTTTTGCTCCATACAATTAAACTTAATGCAGTGTAAACTTTTACCCATCACACTGACAGATGTGTTCATAAACAAATTGCAATCTGACATTCACCTACAGACCTAAGTTACGACATGACTAGATTTTCTATCTTTCTTTCCATGGCCTACTCTAAATGAGAATGAGTTTTCTTTTGCAACACACGATATATTACTTATAAACGATTAAAAGAACTGTTAATCTCCTTTAACTAACTTTTGTCTCGTTCAATCTAAACTAAGATTACTACAGTAAACGTTTCAATAGAAAGTGGAAATGTGTAAAAATCATTTCTGTTGTAATTTAAACTTTTGGAGTTCAGATATTGTGTTTTTTAAGCTCAACGCTAGAAGGACCAAAACAATAGCTCATGACAAAGAAAACCATTGGAGAGATCAAGCCACGTAAACTTATTAGGTATAGTCCAAATCAGTATTTCTGTTCGTTGGCCACCCGCGGGTGAGTACGTGTGACGCCACACGTTGATTTGGCCGAGCGGTAGACTAGTCTGCTAGCATTAAAATTAGTTGTCTTTCTTAATAAATACGTGCAGGGTGTACTTATGTAGCTCTAATTGTTGCCACAGAAAAATATTATTGTGTGTGTGGGGGGCAAAGTAGATCCTGGAGGCAAAGTGAAATTTTCATTTAATTTTTGAATTGGCGGTGCCATATATAAGACGATAGACTTAATACAATTCAGTATGGTTACAAACCTCAGTGCAAAAATATTTTGGCTCGTCTTCTGCAGATGACTAACAAAATGGCAAAAACTGTTATTGTGTGCAGATGGTGTAAGTAATATTGTCTGGTAAGTAAAACGTATAATTTGCATATTATTTAAGAAAATCTGTTTCTCCCTAGTAAGTCATTTGTGCTATGGTATGAGTAGTTAGAAATCCATCATCGTATTTTCAAATTTAGATACCCAATATTAACTCTTCCTACTTTACACAAATAGGTCTGTGTGGGGCAAAGTGAAATTGCAAATGGGGGCAATGTTGAAAAAATCCACTTTGCTCCTACAAATTGATTCATGCTAATATTCTCTTGTAAGTATCTATATTAGAATTATTATGGTACGCAAATATCAACGGAAGACTACGCAACAGATTGGATGAAGTTGGCCATAGCTGAGGTAAGGAAAGGACGTTTAACTATTAAGACTGCGGTCATACAATGCAACGTATCAAAAACGACGTTGTATAAAAGAACAAAAAGCAACGAAAAAAATGTGTCAAAAGGGACTGAGACGGTTTAGAACAGTATTCAATGTCCAGCAAGAAAACGAACTCTTAGAATACACATTGCTTATGGAAAGGTAACTGCTCGGTTTGAGCCAAATGGATTTGCGTTCTCTTGTTTATTAGTACGCAACAAGGAATGGTTAAGTATAATGGTCAATGTCAGTTGTAATTATGTTATCGTTTAGATAAATTGCACAGGTATTTCTACTAACTTTGAAGGAGAAACGGGTCCGGCTGGACGTGACTGGGTTCAGGGATTTTTTAAGAGACATTCACAACTCTCCATGCTTCTAAAAAAGAAAAAATTCCAGCCGTTCGAGCTTCGGCCTTCAATAGACTTAATGTGGCAACAATTTTTTGCACTGTTTGGAAGTTAATGAACAAATGCAAATTCCCGCCTAGTCTTATTTACAACTGCGGTGAGACAGGTATATCGAATATCCTGAAATGCTTCCACATAGTCAAGAGTTCAGATGAATTAATAATTTTCCTCTATTTTACATTAGTTGGTTTTTGTTTTCTTATTAAGCAATAAAATGTACTTACGTTCCATAAAATATTTTGTTAGAATCTTATTATTAATACACTTACGCTATGTCAAAAATGTTTGATTTTACTTTACCCCGCAGAAGTACTTTTCCCCGATCTCTGTAGGGTGGTCACTTTTCTTGTAGGATAGACACATTTTCTCAGGGTTCATTAGCTTCTTGTCTTTTCTCCCTTTATTTTCTGAAGTTACTTATGCATACTGCGGAATATTCATTCATTCTGTGTGTAGGTTTTAATATTACTTTTTGTGTTACGATATGTTTCTAGGTTTTCAGTGCCCTGGTTCTGATTATTTGGGTGGGATATTTCGACCTTGTGATTGTAGTTGGAGATGGGGGCGAGTAGTTGTGAAAGGGTTCTGTTAGGGGTTCACTCCAGACTAGTGACCGGCGCCCCTTGTCGACCCATTTGCGACGATTAATATTGGTGCTCAAGCGTAAGGCAACATTTTCGTTTCCTCTGGTTTCCTTCCCTTTCACCTAAATTTGAGTTGGTGGTTTTTAAGACTTCTGTCCTAGAAATGATCCCGAACTTCCGATTCCTTGTGTTACATTATATTTGCAAGTTTTTGCAATTACGGGTATGTTGGGTTGCCTACGCTTCTACCGCAATTTTCAGAATTTTGAGAAACCTTGAGCTCTATAGTTTTAGTAACTTTCGAATTACATTGATGCCTTTATTTATAGAGGAGTGATTTCCTGTTTCCATTTTGGAAATGCTCATTCTTGATAATGCTTCTCGTAAGGGAGGATACATTGTTGGAGGTGTTTTTGGTGCACTCGTTGAGAGTAGAGGTCTTCCTTCAAAATCGTCCATAATCACATTCAGCATTTGCGTGTTACTTTCGTAATTTGCTAAAATCTGATTGGTTAAACCAGGCTCTAACGATATTTAAAAAGTAAGTCCTCTGAGGCCACCACCTGCTATCTAAGTATGTCTCACATAGTTCCATTTCCATGCTGTTTGACGTATTTATGATTTATTTCAAGCCTTCTTCATTGTATTCTGTTACCAAAAATTGGACTATTTTGGCATTTTTAAGTCTTCGTCAATAGAAGCTACAAGTTGTAAGTCACATGCAAGTAGAGATGGGCGCGTGAGTGAATTTTCGCTCACGTCACGCACGTTTCACGCTTGCTTTAAACAGTCACGTTCACGCACGTTCACGCTCACGTTCGCTCACGTTCACGGCGTGACACGCCACTCACGACGTGACACGCAGCTTTTATTTCAAAATTTAAATTCAGATAGAACAGAATGTTCAAATTTAAAACCAATGAAAAAACCCTAAAGAGAACTAAAAATATGTTTTGCAACTGACATAATTTACGTGATATGTGGCAATCAGAATAGTTGACATAAAAAGAAAAAATGAAAATTGACTACAAAAACTTCGACAAGGGATAAATACTGATACCAAAAGCTGTCATTGGAATTGACGTTTCCCTTATTGGTATTAGTACAGAAGGTATATGTTGCTAGGCATCACTTTTAATTCGTAGGTTTGAAAGTACAAGGATCAACATTTTCAGCGTTAAGGCGAGTATACAAAAAAAAATTACTTTTATTAGAATAATAAGTTCATCTACACAAGTACACAATAAATTGGTTTAAAAATAAAACGTAAGTAATCAACATTTTCAGTGTTAAGTCGACTATACAAACCAAAACATTGGGTACTTTTCTAAAAATAGGTTCATCTACACATCTACACAATACATTTTTGGTTTAATAATAAAACGTAATTAACATTTTCAGCGTTAGCCGAGTATAAAAAACAAACAATTACTTTTATTAGAATAATAAGTTCATCTACACATCTACACACTAAATTTTGATTTAAAAATAATATGTAATCAACATTTTCAGCGTTAAGTCGAATTCTGCGCTCTTCTAAAATTCGCCCAGCTGTAGAAAATACTCTTTCGCTTGTAGCGGAACTTGCCGGTATGTTTAAAATTTCTCAAGTTTTTTTAACAGTGGCGTATTTACACTGTTTTTCCAAAATCCTAAAATGTCATCTACATTTCCGAATTTTAATTTAACATACTAATTTAGTTCTGTTTCGACATCATTCTAATTACATGTGTCATCGTCAGAGCTATCTCTAAGTGTAGAAAGATAAGAATCTGATGCTGATGTACTAGTTTCGAGTCGTGTGCTATGTATTTCATCATTATCATCTATAGTTTTACTTGCATTATAATCTTCTCTTTATTGTGAATGTATGAACTTTAAGGATTTATAATTAGGGTCCAAAAATAAAGCCACATAATGTAAATTGTTTGGCACAATTTGTGATTTAACGAATTTAAAAGTTGCTGCACCCGGCAGTTTTTTATTCGTTACTAAATATTTAACGTGAAATTAACGTGAAACGTGAATCACGCCTTGGAAATTTTCACTCACGTTCACGCACGTTCACGTCACGATTTTCAAATATTAGTCACGTTCACGACGTGACACGCCGTGACACGGCGTGACACGACTGTTTTCACGTCACGCGCCCATCCCTACATGCAAGTGATCTTTCCGATTATGAGTAACAGTTGAGTGGTCTTAATTCACACGGAGGTACCTTTCACTTGTTCGACTCTACCTCACACTTGGAGAAAGGTGTTTACTGTTTACCTGTAGGTCTGCAGCTGCTTCCTTCGTTGAGTCGTACATCAGCCTCCTGGCGTAATGACAGATATAATTATGCTGTTGTCAGTACGAATGTTACATCGAACATCCTCACTGGAAATTCAAACTTATACTTTTTCATACTTGCCATTCTCGCTTCAGCAAAAGATCTTTTCGCTTCAGCAAAAGATCATTTCTTGATTTATGAGATTTTAGCAATTTTGGTCTTCTTTCATTGTATTTTTTTATTTAACTATAAAATAATGTTTTTGGTAGCGTTTAACTCATTAATAGTAAACGAATTGGGATTTATAACTTTATGGGACAATAACCGTCGAATCTTTTTTTGCTGCTTTTACGTTTTTGTTATGGTTTATGACATGAGTCGATGCCTTTCCACGTGATGAACGGTTTATAATAAAGTACTTATTGATTTAGTAGATTCTCATATTATTTTCTTGAATATTTAGTCCACTGTTAACCGTTATATGGTCTTTAGATTTAAGATTGTTTAATATCACCACATGTTCCGAAAAACGATTATTCTTATAAAATGTCAAACTTAGATTTTTAAATACATCTGCTACAATAGATTGCTTGTCACAATAATAGAAACATGGGGAGATACCAAATGGTATTACTTGTGTTTTTGAGGCATTAGTTTCTAAAGAATGATTTCTAAAAATTTCTAGCAGAATCTTAAAGTTATTATTAATGTAAAAACATGTTAAGCAAACTTATTCATCTTTAAACGATAAGTTTATTTGAGCATTATCTGCGTATTGACGAGATGAACAAAATTGTAGCTTTTGTAACTGCTAACTGTGGTAGCTGCACAAATGGTATACAGTAATGGGCCTAATATTAAGCCCTGGGGCACTCCTGACTTTAACCACAAAGAAGAGCATTGACGCTGGTCATGTTGAACATTTTGCTTTTCCTTATTCAGGTAGTTAATCTTTAAATAAAGCAAGTGGAACAGCACTGAAGCCGTATATTTTACTATTACTATTAAAGTTTTATGATTACATGTGTCAAGTGCCTTGCTGTTATCCAAGCTTAATTTCATGATACGTTGAGAAGATGTCATAGACAATATGCAAGAGGAGATATTAGTATACTTTGAATAAAACCAATTATCAGGTAATATATTGTATTTTTAGTAGTAGGTAACTGGGATCTGATTTGCAATTTCCTATTAAGGCAATAATAATAAAGTTTACCAGGATCATTAATTTTTGGAGTAGGAGTTTCTAAAGTTAATTTGCAAGAATCAGGAAATACTGGGTTGACTGAACAAACACTGATAATGTGACAAATATAAGGTAGACATAATTTAATCATATTGACGTTTACATCATCAGCACCAGAAATAGTTGTTGCATTTTCTTGAAAAATAACATTAATCAAATACCGTATTTAAGATCTATTGGTATACACATTTGGAGACCCTGTATTTTATTCCGATTAGCAAAATCCCGTTGCACGTGCACAATTAAATATATACAACTAATTTCATTCAAGTCAACTTTATACAAATAAATAACTTGTTTTTGGAGGTAAACCTTTCAAAAAGTCCTCTGCGCCTCGAAGGGGCTGTAGAATTTTTACTTTTGATCCACTAGAACCCCTTCCTGGTTGCGAAAGAAATCTCTGGACTGCAGTAGTATTTCATCAAGATGCTGCGTTCTCCTTCTTTTACCTTTCCAATGTCTTATTCTTCGTCCACTGTTTGTCGTTGCATTTGCCTGTCGTATTATTTTTTCTCTAATTTTTTTATTTTTTCTATTGAGTTTTCTCCACTTTCGATAATTTTCTCGATGAGGTTTCTCGGTGTGATATTTTCTCTTATGTCTTGCCACTTTGTGTCTCTCGTTCTCCCATATAGCGAACTCAAACAGGGTGTGTTCTGTTATGTCCTGTTGTGGACAATACCGGCATAAATCGCTCTCTTTTTGTTGATACTTGATTCACTTGTATAATAATTACTATTTCCCGGCATTAACAATAATTTCCGGGTTGGCGTCTTTGCTCATAAAAACATGACTCACTTTCGAGAGATGTTCATTTTGCACAGCCGGTCTGATAAACTTGATCTTTCCTTGCCTGTAAAGTGATGCAATGGTATCACAACCACTAAAAACGTGGAGAGGAACTACTTCTGAGTCATTGTAGCAGTCATCCACTTGATGCACAGGACCTCTGATGCTATGTGTTTCTTAGCACGCCGGTGCAAGCGTTATGCTGACTTAGTGCAAATAATCAATGATATGGAATACAAGAGATACTGCTCCGCAGTGTTGCTGGATATCAAACACGCGTTTGACAAAGTATGGCAACAAGGTCTACACTATAAACTGAAGAAAGCATTACCGCATAATTTTTATGAAATTTTCAAATCTTACCTGGAAAACAGATGGTTCCTCGTCAAACAGAGATAAGAGCTATCAGATTTGCATCCCATCGCCTCTGGAGTCCCTCAGGGCAGTGTGCTTGGTCCAGTTTTATATACTCTATACACAGCCGACATACCAACAAGCAATCTAACAACTACAGCCACATTTGCCGACGATACGGCTATATTAGCTTCAGATACTAACCCTGCTGTCGCAGCTGAAAACCTGCAGTACAACTTAAGTCTAGTGGAGCATTGGCTGAGGAAATAAAACACTTAATAATACACTGATTCCACAAACTGAAGAAGTCAGATATCTGGGTATGCATTTAGACCGACGGCTGACATTGCATAAACATATTTTTACCAAAAGAAAGCAACTTGGAATCAAATTTAGTCAAATGTACTAGTTAATTGGCAGAAAATTCCAGTTGAAGATGGAAAATAAACTCCTACCATACAAGACCATTATCCGACCTATCTGGACGTATGGTATGCAACTGTGGGGTACTGCCAGTACCTCTAATATTGAAATCTTACGACGATTCCAGAACAAAGTGCTTAGGTGTATTGTAGACGCTCCGTGGTATGTGCCTAAGTACACAATACAAAACGATCTCAATATTGAGCCAGTGCGCGAGGTAACTAAAAATTATTGTGTTAAATATGAAAACAGACACACAGTGCATCCTAATGACCTAGTGTCTCAGCTTTTGTACAGTGATGATACTAGAAGGTTGAAACGTTTCAAGCCCTTAGACCTGTCCACCAGGTTTGATTAAATATATGCTTTGTACGTAGCTGTAAGACAATAGTATAATTTATAATTACACAATTAGTTGGATAACTTTGTAAATAAGGGAACTATCACTGGATTGTTTAAGCAGCGTTGATAGCCTAAGAAAATCCCTTTTCAACGACTCCAAGTTTGACAAAATCCGTTCAGCCATTTTGAAGTTATTGACATTTCTTTCAGAAAATGTTCGGACACCCCCCACCACTTTCTCTTAAGAGATAGAGCAAAAAGCATTTAACAAAAAAGAATAGAATTTATCTCAGCTTTAAAACGGTGTCCATTTTAGCTATCTCTAATAATAATATTTTTCAAAAACGGGATTTAAAGTTCAAGAATGCAATTACGCCCCCTGGCGGCCATTTTAAAAACTTACAAATAATTTCCAGCATTTTCTCTTGGCCGCTTTAGTAATACATTTTTTTTACCCCAAGTCTTTACGACAATTACTTTTCGATATAGGGCCGAGTGCCCTTCTTAATTGGCCACCCGGTACGTAGTTTAGTGTATATATGACACAACATTTACTTATTGTTCGTTTGCAACAGATTGTAAATATGCTATGCAATAATAAAAAATCTCGTTCCACTTTAAAGCTAAGACCTAGTTTTTTAGTCATTATTCTATAACCTTGTCTCGTCCCCACACGTTACAGAGTCTTTGCCAGGCTTCGTCCTTGATATATTTTTTGTATCGCCTTCTTTAACTCATTTCGTGTGACTGCGTAGTGTTCATGCATCTTATTTCGCTCTTTATGCTGGTGTTATTGTTTTCATTCCATCGGACTAGGGTTCTTTTGCTTTTGAGACATTTCCTTCGTAACTCCGCAATTTACTTATTCCACAAGTGAACCTTCTCTTTTGTTCCTGTGTGTCTTTCTATTTGTGAAAACTTTGTCACATGCATTCGTTATTAGTTTTGCACAAGCATTTACTACATTTTGCTACTTACCTGTTTCATGGTTTTCTTATTCTCATGTCTAGCTCTTCTTCTACATTCTTTATTCTACTGTCTTCTAATTCTCACATTTTTATTTCCATTGGACTTTTACGTTGGCTTGTTAAGTTGCCCGTGTCATTCACTTCGAACATGATGTACTGATCGTCAGAAGCTTTGTCATCGTCAAATACTTTCCAGTAGACTTACCACGTTTATATCTACCCTGGCTTAGTTTTTTCTACCTATAAACGTGGCTTTTGTTCCAACGTTCACAAAGTAACATCCATTAACTCTCACTTAGCCAAAACATTCTCCCTTGCCGCTTCCATTACCGTACGATCTTATAGCCACGCCTACTTCCTTGCTAGTAAACCACGGCCCATTACTTATTGCATTAATATTTTGTTTATTGGCTATAACAATATCTAGCTTCTAGTCCTCTACAGCCTTCTGTAGGAGATCTTGTGCAGGACTTGGACTCGGCTTGCAGTACTTTTATAATTTGGTGTGAAACTTTCTCATTCCTGCTATCTGTTCTTTTTTGGGTCCTTCCGGTATCCAGTTTTGGCCCCACGTCTGATAGTTGGGATAGGTCACGATGGCCGCCCAATTCCCACCTTTTTGGCAGTGTTGAGAATGCGGGTCAGTGGCGCATTCTTTAATTAAGCGGCACTTCCCCTTTGGTTACAGTTTCTGGCTACATGCCAGTGATGGTGGCATCTGTAACACAGTATATATACTTCACCAGTAGCGAAACTCTCTGTCAGTACATTTGATCTCAGGTATGCGATTTCTGTGACCTTGAATGCGGCGGCCATATTCTTAGCTGTAGTATTGGCGCGAAATTCAAATATTACGTCTAAGTACTTAGCTGTAGTATTGGCGCGACATTCAAATATTACTTCATAGTACTTAGTGGTTGAATAAAGAAAATAACAATGCAAACACAAAAATCAATTGATAAATATTTATTCTTTAAAATTATGCGATCCGCTGGATGAGGACCTATTATAATTACAAAAACTATTCTTTTTGGGAAGTTTATTAAAATTAGATACAATTTTGTCTTCGTCTGTCTGGTAATCAACTATTATAACTTTACAATAAAGGAACTTTACAAACTATAAACAATCTCTCACTTTACAAAATGCCTTAATTGTGAGCCAATATCTGGAGTTTTCTCCGGCTTTTTTGAGTTTTAAAATCCCTTATTTATAAACTTTAATAAATAAAAAAATCGCATTCTACAGAAAAGCTTAATTAAAAGTTGTAAAGGAACACTTGCAGCTCTCTACCCATAACTTAGACCTAAATGAATTCAAACCATATTTGTTTATTGTATAATTACATTTCAAAGTTTCAATTACCTTTGTGGATTTTTTGGGAAACTGGAAAAACTTATTTCTGGTGCTTTAAACTTCTGTGCTGATTTGCAATCCTTATATGCACACACGTAGCCCCCGGCTTTAAGCATTTTAACAAATCTAGGTACTTACTAGGTACGAATTTAAAAAATAACCACACTCAAAGTTTTCAACACGCGAAAGCACACCTTCCGACACCTTCAAACCAAAACACGAGACAGCTGATTGAAGTGCGGTCATATTCTAAGCGGTATATTTTGGGACATGCTCATGAAATTCACAAATCCTGAGTTTCGCTACTGGGTTTGTTTACAAATATATATACTGTGTCTGTAACACCTGCGTGATTTAACAATTTACCTACCTTTATTTTTGCTGCTCCAGAAGATTTCCTGCATATAAGTTTTCTACGCTGACTACTGCTGCTTGCATTTTTCCTCCATATCGCTCCCTCTGTGTATGAATGTTTACACCCTTTGTTTCTGTATGTAGCACATTTTTTATTGATTTAATGATTTCCTGTTTTGTTCTTTATTTGCAAATGTTTGTGACTTGGCATTATATTTATTTAGTCACCATTGCCCGGTTTCCCAATGCTTTTAAGGGCATTTCTTCGTAGGCGTCCAATGCTTGCTCTTTATTATTATTTTTTCATTTGATTGCTCTATCACCATTTCAGTACCTTATCAGTGTCAATCCCTATCGAGTCAATATTTACATTTTGTTTGAGAGCCTTCAGTACTGAGTTAAAACTACTTTTTCCGTTTTCTTTGGGTTTTATTTCTGGTGTTCTAATATCTTTATTTTTCTTCTTATTCTTGTGTGTGTCTTACGCATTTTTTCTGCAACTGTTCCATTGTAGTATCTAGCGTAACCAGTTGTGTGATCTGCATTTCGGTGTTACCGAATACAATTTCGACTTCCTTGCTCACCTTTATTGGTTTTATCTTTATTACAGAGGCTACCGACATCTCTTAACCATTTTCTGTTCCTCTAATTTCTCGCAGCCTGGTTAGTGTTTGCACTACTTTACTATTTCAGAATATGTGTTTTCATTCTCAAACAAGCTAACTTCTAGTTAAATGAAGGCTTTCACGGCCGTTGCCCATAATGGTAAGTTTTTCCGGGTTATGCCGTGGTAGTCGATTTAAAATTAAGGCTTGGCTGCTCATGCTGCCAGCTGCTTTAGATGTGTTCTAAAGACTGATGTTGGTGTCTCATACTCTTGGTTATATACTGGAAAGTCGTTACGGTTGGCTGCTCATGTAAATTTTGTATGCTATTAGGAATTGTTATTCCGCCTGGTTGCTCACGTGAATCGTGTGTATGGTTTGATTGGTTTTGTAGAGCAGAAGATGGACACCTCCCTTTCCTAGACGTGTTAGTAAAACGAACCGTCAAGAATAGATTATGCCATACGGTATATCGGAAGAACACTCACACCGACTGCTATCTACATGTCTTGTTTCATCATCATCCCCAGCAAAAGAGATCATTGATCAAGACGCTCATTCATCGGGCCAATGCTACTTGTGACGAGGACAGTAAACCACAAGAACTAAGATATGTAGAAGAAGCGTTGCGGAGAAGTAACTACAGTCGACGAGCCATCAATAAAGCCTGCCAAAACACCATAAAACCTATAAAACCTGAACCTATGAATTACGTCCATCTTCTTTTCATGGCCGAAGTAACAGATATAATAAAAAAGGTTTTAGATAAGAAAAATATCGCAGCCTGCTGTGGTACAATGAGAAAAGTCTCTTCTAACAAAGATTCTTTGCCCAGGCTACAGACAAAAAGCTTTTACCAGCTCCAGTGTACCTGAACCAATTATTACATCGGACAAACGGAAAGAAGCATCCAGCTTAGAAATGGAAAATACCATAACCACACACGTCTTGGAAACGCACAAATTTCAGCCATCGCAGAACACTTATTAGAAGCAGAAGACCACAGAATAAATTACGACTTCATCAACATACTAGCCAGGACTACTACTCTAGAAATGTATGCCTGCCAATGAAATACGTTAATTTAATGGCACAAACATATCTTCGTAATGCAAATCAACAAAAACTGCATCGGTTCTGATAAAACCTTTAGATGACATTTGGTCACTAACGCACCTTATCAATTGGGGTAGATAAGTTATTGACCGCATAGTTTTTTTGTGCAAGAAATTTTGCAGTTTCAGAATACTTGTGTCGTTTATCTTTAACTTCTATTTGCTTACCGAGCGGTTGGTCAAAGTTAGGGGTGATAAATGGTTGAAAAGAAATACGATTAAGAGAAAAATGATAAATAGAAAAATTGTTTAGTTTGATCAGCTGTATTACTGGTTAAGATTATTAAGTGGTCCCTGTATATTGTCCGCTTTGTAGAAGTGTACAATTTTTTATATACTTTAGAATACGCAATTTTTACTTTGAACAGCTTAAGCAGCAGGACTTCAGAGCGTTTCCTTTGCATGGGCTACCATGATCGTCTCTTTATTGAGCTTGTTGATCTTTGTTTTCATGTTTTCCAAATTTTTATATTAATTTCAGTATTGTAAATACTCATCAAAGCTGAGCTTTACAACATTCAAAGAAGCATAATCTTTTTTATTGCAAGATTTAATTTACATTAATAGCTTTGGTATGCACAAGAGACAATTTTTTAATAGTAGGCCATGCTTCTTTAATTAGAAAGTGCTATGTTGCAATTTGCTTTCCTGTTCAATTTTTATTCTGTTTTGAGAATACTTTTATGTAAGTTATTTGAGTTAATAAAATTTTGGAGTAGCAGACAGCAATTATTTACCGTAATAAAATAATTATACCTACTTTATTTACAAAGCAATGAAAATGCATTTCATAATTCCACTTCCTGTAATTCCAAGCAAACCCTTAAAAACTAGTTCGGTCTTGCACATACATTCTTTTGGTGGATTTAAATAAATTTTTCTGCATAACTTGAATGGGGAAAATGGATTGAATTATTTTACAATAAATGATCGTTAATGTATTGGGTGAGTGGTCACACGTTTAAAAACTTTTTGTGGAAATTTCTCTCCATAATCTAAAATCAGGATATTACTCGGAATCTTTTCAATTTAACTCTGTCCGTGAATGAACTTTCTTGAAAGTACGCACCAGAGACAAATAATCGTGGCATTGTCAATTTAGTTAGCTGTCGTTTTCAATGTTGCAGTTTTTGGTAGGTACCTAACTGTAAATATTAAAGAAGCTTTACAATACATGCTTATATTTCGTTTGTGATAAATAATATAAATATGGGGAATTATATATTCAAATACCCATTGACGTCTCTTCTGATGCGCTGCATTCTAGTCCAGTTTGTTAATCTAAAAATTAATAAAGTTGTGAAGCCTTATCTATACTCGCATTCTCATTTAGAAAAGATACATCAATTACTTGATTAAAGTAGGATGATATAAACACACTACATATAGAGAGAATGGCATTGCATATTTAACAAAAATATTAAATTATATAATTTACATACAACGGAGCAACTTTTGAATAGATTGTTCTTTTTTACTAAACCAAGTCTGTAGGTTTTACATGCAATCATTCCTTTAATTTTGTACAATATATGAAAACTCAGCTTATAGCCTACGTAGGTGGAGAGAAAATTATAACAAAACTCCTACTTTAGCTATCCTATTAGAGACAAAAAAATTAAGATTGCACAAAACTTTATTCTACTGTTATGTTAAATATATGTATTTATTAAAGCAGGAGTTGTCAAACGTTTTCCATCGAGTACCCCTTTACAAAATTCAACCAAGTAACTGTATCTCTGGTTCTATTAAACTCGTAGTTGGTTAACCTTACTCATCATACCGTTCAATGAATATATATCCTTACACCGTGATCCAGTACCGAAAGCATTGGAAGCGAGTGAAGAAATTTAAATTTCGACAGAAGCACCTAATTGTGTGAGATGTTCGCAACTTAATAAAATCAAAAGAATTTACAGGGTGACGTAAATTCTATATTGGTTTCGTGAATAGACTCAAATATCCTTTATTTCACATTTTTCCAATGTTGAAAATACTAACAGACCTTAGCATTCCATAAAATGAAATGTGTAAAATGTTCGCAAGGCTTCACAGTAGGGGTAGATCAAGAGTTCTTTAAATTAGCAATGCTTCTGTGTCAATAGTGTTCAACATGGTATTAAAACATTGTACTTTGCTCCTGTAAAAGACCAAGGAAATATGTATTGTAATCGCGAAAACATCACCTTTTGATTTTTCTTCAGATCTTCACGTTTAAGGGTCCTTATATGACGAAAACATGTCTTTTCAAATCCGTCTGTCTGTCTGTCTTCTGTATAACTCAAAAGCTATTTGTTGGAGGAAAAAGATATTTTGCATGCGAATTATAATATGTCTCCCTGGCATGAAACCGAAAAAATTTCTGTCAAATACAACAGGCTGAAAATCTTCAAAAAATAAAACTTTGTCTATTTTTGCTTTAACTGAGAGATAGATAAAAGTAATAATATGCACATAGCACAGACTTTACACTTGATAAAAATTAGATCCACCAGATACAGGATAAAAGGTGTAAGAGACAAAAAGGGCAACGAATAAGTGACTGTTTAATGTAGCTAAATCGCAGAGATCCGAAGATTTCCGAGTGTCGGGATGGGAATGATAGGTGCGCTAGGCGCAGCCTGCTTGTTTCCGGTTGAAATTCATCCCGCAGGAGCTGAAATTGCGCTGACATGGAATCTCTGCAATATATTCTTTATTTACAAATTAATGTCATTTGCATTACCATATGTTTTCTTTTACTGTTTCAGTATTATTAGGAACGTTAAAATATTTTTACTCTTATTGTCTTTGATTTTTAAAAACATTTACTGTCATAACTTCCACTTGTCAGGGAAGTTTTGAGTAAAGTTCTTTACAGTTTTTTTTGAAAGTGGAGATTACTATTGCGCACTTGAAAACTATCCAAGTTAACTATGTGGAATGTTCACACTTTAATAAAATCAAATGGAGTCACAGGGTTTATTAAGTTTAAAATTTGCTTCCTTAATGGAATTAACAATCACATATTTCATGATGAAACATATTTTCAATGTGCAAAATATTGAAAGACATTTGCAATTTGTCAAAATAATATCTGTAAAATATTCAAGGTTTAATAATGTAGGGAAAATAGTATCAGACATTGGCGAACTGTTAGGATTAAATTTATAAATTGTTTGGACATCTCACTTAAACACGTTTTTTAAGAGATAAATATTAGTACATAACCGATAACTTTTTTTTATTTAAAAGATATTCAGAATTTAATAAAATCGTACAAAATGAAGTGGTTATTTAAAATTCTAAATTGGTTTTTACCAGTATAATCCAAAATAATTTATGTCACACTAAAACATTTAAAATTCAATAATATTATTTATCACTTTACGTTCGTACTAAGGCTATTACGATACTCGTTTGCGTATCGTAATAGACAAAAAGCGATGCTATAATAAAAATACTAAAAGATTAATTTTTTTTGCTTTCAAAGTGGCAAAGTAGATAAAATACTGTATGATTCCTCGTTTATAAGGCATTTTGTCGCACCTACTCCTTTGAGGCAAAACCCGTGCGTGCCAAAAAATGCTTCTTATAAAATATAATATACTATTATATACATTTATAAAATAATTTAGACGTAAATATTTGCTTACGAGTGTTGCAGATATTAATATTATTAAACATAACTTTTATCCTATTTTAATATTTTTTCAGCGTACCTACAGGTTTATCAAAAGAATGAAAAACATATTTAGTAAGTCGCATTTAGATATTATATATGTACCGGGTGTCCCAATAAGAATGGCTGTCGGACCTATCTCGAAAAATAATTGTCGTAAAGACTTGGGGTAAAAAAAATTAAGACTAAAGCGGCCAATAGAAAATGTCGGAAATTATTTTTAAGTTTCTAGAATCGGCACCAGGGGGCGTAATCACATTCTTCAATTTTAAATCCCGTTTTTTGATAAATATTCTTATATTACACATAGCTAAAATAGACACCGTTTTAAAGCTGAAATAAATTCAATTTCTTTAGCAAAATATATATCAATTTACTGTTAACATACCAACATTATATTTAAAATGTCAATAATAATTAATACTCATTCAATATGATTGAATATTGCTCTTCTGTCCACACGAAATTTTTTTAGAGTAAATATCGAAATGCGGTTTTCACTAGAGTGTTAGACTCTTATTTGGCTATCTTTTGTTGAGAAAATTTATTTTATTTGTAGCGTTGCCACAAAACGCCCTCTAACGGCGATACAAGCAATTTAAATCAATCCGCCCAAAGCAGCGTTGATAGCCTAAGAAAAGCCCTTTCCAACGACTCCAAGTTTGACAAAATCCGTTGAGCCAGTTTAAAGTTATTGACATTTATTTCCGAAAATGTTTGGACACTCCCCACCACTTTCCCTTAAAAGATAGGGAAAAAGTATTTATCAAAAAAGAATCGAATTTATCTCAGATTTAAAACGGTGTCATTTTAGCTATCTGCAATATAAGAATATTTATCAAAAAACGGGATTTAAAATTCAAGAATACGATTACGCCCCCTGGCGGCCATTCTAGAAACTTAAAAATAATTTCCGGCATTTTCTCTTGGCCGCTTTAGTCACAATTTTTTTTACCCCAAGTTTTTACGTAAGGTAAGGTAATTGAGTAAACAAGTACTTGTTCACTCAACGCTGCAGTTTAACTAAAGAGTATTTAGTTTAACCTTGCCTTTAATTCTTCGCAATATTGAGGCTTAGGTTTGAGATTGTGTTTAAAATTAGATTGCTGTCTGAAAAGGTAGGGGTTTTAAGAAAATATTTTGACGCAATAGGCACATTCGAACAGCGATTCGCTTTCTGGCGTTTTCTTTCATAGTAGTTTTACGAAAAAAATTATAGCTCGCACTTTTTAATACCGTGATATAAAATTGGTAATTTCCCGAAGAAACTATTATTAACGGATGTTACAAAACGTGATCAGGTAAGTTGCTATCACGTATCACCTGTTTTTTCATAAGGTTACTTAGTAAACAAAATAAAAGCAAGCCTCTTAACCAGGTTGTTTTAACACCTCTTTTATATATTAAATGCGTAACAAATGCATCTCCTGATGTTAGGTACGTGTGCATAAGCCATGAGTGCAATGCTCAATTCTGAGAAATAAAGAAGTAAGCATTCAGTTTTGTTTGTTTACGTCAGCTTTCGCAGCTCCTTGTGCGGAGAGTACTCGCCACTCAATCACCAACGCATACTCTCGCTGAACTTTCAGGTAATCGATCCGAACTGGTTGCAACGCGCGATGGCTTTAGAATAAACGAGTACTCTGTAACGAATACAAAGCAACAGATACTACAACGAAAAGTAACGAATAGTTACAAGTACAGAAAAGTAACGAAAGTTGACATCACTAATGTAAGCATACCTGTACTGGCTACTTTATACAATGTTACTGACTGGCTATTTTTTATACATTATAGTTAAATATATACACTGTCACTATTAAGCACTTGCCTTATTTTGTTGCTACAACCCCTTATTTCAGATATACTGCAATTTACTGATGCTTTTAAGGTTACGTGTTCTTGTTTCTATCTGAGCGTTTTTGTTGTAAAAAGACTCTCTGGCGTACTCAGTATTTATTTGTACATTTTGTAGTTTTGTAAAGAACTCACACCGTCTCCACTGCTAGCTAGCTGGCCCTTAAACATGCTCATATAATTTCGTGATAATTTAGGAGTATAGCATACGAGTCAAAATTTGACATCAAGGTGCTCAATATCTATTTATAACAGAATAATGAACTTTCGATAGTTTTTAAAATATGTTTTTAACAATCCGCGCTATACTGACCGCATTTATGACTACCAAGGTATTGCGATTTTGGTAAACACTGAAATGGTATTAAGCCCACAACTTGGCTCTGTTCGCAGTGCAAAATATTCAAGCGAGTCAATAGAGCACAGAATTGGGATATTTTATATAATTTCAATTTTAAACAAAAATAACAATATTAAATGCATTTATTATGAGATGTAATTAATAATAATAATAATAATAATAAAGTTTATTTCTAGTTAACAACATACATGTAAATGTAATATATAATCTTTTTTTTTTACATTTTAAATTAGCTAGAAAAACGATGGTGGTCAGCTGGTTCTTTAAAAATAAAGAACCCTTGTTATTCTTCACCACCGTGGATAACAAATTAAAGCTAGTCATAGGTATACAATCAGCCAAACGTCACTAAAAAAGCAAAGAAAACACCCAACGAATTGCACAAAAGACAGTAATTAATAGGTGTAGATATAATCAATAGAAATTAGTAACCACTGTGGAGCAACTCAGTATTATTAGTTAGCCACTAATATACATTATTCTTGAAAGAAGAAATTGACTGGAATCGAGTTGTACAACTTAAAAACGTTGTATGAAAACGAGCTCTTAAATAAATGAGAGCGGTGAACTGGAGGCGATATTAAGCCTCTATGCCTTAACTGAAGATTGTGAACATTAGTGCGATATCTAATCATGTTGCAGAGATAAGGTGATGAATTAAATTTGATCATTTTATGATAAAACGTTAGAGTATGGAGAATACGTCGGTTAGTCATATTAAGCCATTTGTTTTCTTTTATTTTATGCGTAATGTGTTCAAGTCTTTTTATTCCATAAATAAACCGCAAGCAAGAATTTTGAACATTTTGGATGTTTTTCACAGTAACTTGGTCAAGACACGGTCCGTAAATAACATCCCCATAGTTAAATGGTGACAGTACCAGACTGTCGCATAGCATTATCTTGACTTTTCTAGTAAGTGCATGCCGATTACTGTACAACAACTTTAAATTAGCATAAGCTCTACACGTACAGCAATTGAGTAGGTGGGGATAAAAACCTGCACTTTTCAGTTTTGTCCTTCCCCTGAAGCTAATTAAAGTAATTTTGATCCGTTTTTATCCTAAACGTTAGTCAGGGATCTGTTGCATAACTTCCGCACTTCACCTGCCGTTTCTAATCAATAGACGTAAAGAAATTTGAATTTTACCCAAAAAATTTTTTGCGGGGGTATGCCCCAATAATGGAAAACTAGAATATTTTAAAGAAAAACACACCAGGAACGCTCAAAAACTTTTTATTCTTGAAAAAATTAAGATGCTTCTTTATTTAATGCTGGGTTTGACAAAAATATGAAGAAATTTACGCATAATAGTTAAATCACAACGAAATAATTTATCTAAAGTAGGTAAGATTCATAAGAAAAATATTACTTAAACTTACTTAAATGAAAAGAAAGTAACGCAAAAAAACATATGAAAAGGCGTCAGCAATATAAAAATTACTTAACTTCAATAGAGAGTATAATTAGACAAATCATTTTGGAAACTTATTCCTTGAAATCGCGCAGTATTGCCCTCAATCGGTTTTGATAACTTCAGAAACACATCTTTTTTATCGATGAACGCTTCTTCAAGGGTTTCTGAAAACTTGTTCGTTGGGTGAACTCTCTTAGAAAACACCCCATTATACCCGTCTTTTTGAACAAAAATAATTTTGGCGACGTATAGCCTGAAAGCATCTTTTGTTTTACCATGAACCTTAACAATTGCGAAATCATTCGACTCAATTACAAGTGAAACCTCGTCTTCATCAAAAATTGTATCATTTTCCTCATCAGAAAACAAGCCATCAATGTCGGAGCTGCTGTTATGGGCTGACATTTCTTCATCCGACTCAGAAGAACTGGAAGGAACGGCCGCTGGCTTGTTCTTTCCTTTCTTTGTGGCTGGCCTGGTCTTAGTGTGGAATAAGATTCTCCTTTTCAATCGTTCGTGCGAAGGTTTTTCTTTTTCAGCTTCTTTTTTTTTCAGCTACTTCTCTCAATTTTTTTGTGAGGTGTGGAGGTGAGCAACACTGACTTCAAACCTTTTCCTGAACGTTTCCTACTAATTGTGATCTTTGGAAGAGGGATGATATCTGCTGGCGTTGTCACTGTAGTCAGATGGATGGACGGATGGTTTTCCCTGGGTGGGGTTGAGGTCGAAGTCGAGGGTTGAGCTGCATAACTGGAGCAGGCTGGAATTAAGGTCGAAGTTGAAGGTTGAACAGCAGCACTGGAGCAGGAAGCAGGAGGTTGGTTATTGATGATAATATCAGCAGAGTTTGAGATAGGTCTGGAAATGTCTTCGGGGTTTGTCTCATTACGGTCATTCACTGTTTCATCAAATTGGATTAACCTGCCATTTTGGTCAATTTCTTCCTCATCTTCCTCTTGAAGGAGGTCGTGGTCAGTCATCTCAGAGGGTAAAAAATCAGCATCACTAAACACGTGTCAGTCAAATGGGTAAATCCCACTAACTTTGAAGCCTTTAGTGGCAGTTTCGACTGTAGCCACCTTTTCAAAGGCAATTTTTGCAGCCTCAGCAACACAAAAAATGCTGAATGTTTGACCTGGATGGGAATAGTTCCAGGAGTCCAGCGCGGCGTCGTAATAAGCCTTGAATGGTTTTTAAAAAACCCTGTTCAGTGGCTGAGTTTTATGACTTCTATTGAGAGGTAGGGTGATCAAATGAATATGGTGCGATTTTGCCTAGGTAATAGCCTCAAGACTCGTATGCGAAATATGATTGTCGAGAGTCAGTAAGATCGGGTTGTCTTCGGTTGGGTTGGCGTACTTTTTAAAATGTTTCAGCCAATCACTGAATGTTGGAGTATTCATATAACCCTTGTCGGTGATGGCCATTTCGCATCCAACTGGACCACCTTTTATGAGAATACGATTAAATCTCTTTCGCCCGAAAACGAAGAAAGGAGGTATGTAGTGCCCCATTGCACTCATAGCACATACCAGCGTCACAGTTTGGCCCTGTTCTGCAGCCACAGTTTTTGAGACTTCTTTTTGTCCTGTGGGAACCACCGATTTGGGTAGCTTATTGGGGATCGTCTGGATACCGCTTTCATCCAAGTTGTAGATTCTATCCGGGGTGAACCCATATTTCTTCAGAGCCGACTCGAAGTTGTCAAAAAAGTGACCCAGTTAAATCTTGTTGAACCCCATGGTTCTTGCAATACTGGTCTTGCGAGGGATTCTCAACGAAAGTTTGTTTCTGAGCATAAACTCTCGGGTGAAATCCTTTCCGGCAAGTTTGGCTTTAACACTGAATTGATTAGGTATATTATTTTCTTCGGCATATTTGTACAAAAGAAATCTCAATGATTTTAGTGTGAGACTAAAATAACGTCTATCAAGTTGAATGCAATGTTTTACAACTTCCTTTTCTTGATCATTGGTGAAAGTTGGTCGATGTCTTCCAAGTTTCTTGGTTCCCCCTCCTCTCTTCAGCCGTTCTCTTATGGTAGACTCATAAAACCCGATTTCTTTAGCAGTCTGTCGAATTGAAGCCCCTTGTTCAATGAGGTCCCTGGTCTATTCAAAAACGATGTCAGTTAAAGGCTTGAATTCGGTTTTTCTCTTGTAGCTCCTGAAAATAATAAGAAACTTACAGATACCTACATTACAACAATACTACCTTAGATTGTCACCAAAAAGGGGCAAACCCCCGCACTTAGACGAGTGCGGGGTTTTGCCCCAAAAATTTCGCGGATTTTTGCCCCAAAAGCAACAGGTTGAATAATGGCGTCATGCATTCTTGTCAACAGAGGAAATCGCAGACTTCGGCAAATGTTTCCAAGCCAAAGAAACTCTTTATTGACGACAACATTAATTTTTAGTATAGCGGAAATGATAGTCAAAATATACTGTATGCCATTGCTTCAAATATTACATCAGGACCACAAAAAAACGACCTACCTCATTATTTTCTCTCCAGTGACTCTGAACGCCATGAAGTTCACATACAAGACTGACAACACCGATACACAGCTGCTGCCTGGCGGCCGACTTCATAACTGCTACCGCGAATTTTAAAAATCCAGTGCGTGGGTTTGCCCCATGCGAGTTGTTGCCCCCACCTACCCTATGCTCCCAAAACCTAAATTTATAATCAACATTTAATCCCAAATTTCTAATTACATCTGCGCAAGGCAGTAGATTATTATTAATTAGTATTTGAATATCAGGTAAATAAACGTCCCTTTTGGTATATCCTCCAAAAAGTATAACTGTAGACTCTTTTGGGTTAATTTTAAGAGAGTGTATGTAAAAAATTTTTAACAAGGGCATCTAAGTCCTCATTAATAAGTTTACAAGCTAAATTAATCTCGGAAGGTTTAAACGTCAAATAAATCTCAGTATCAAGCTAAATTAATCTCGGAAGGTTTAAACGTCAAATAAATCTCAGTATCATCAGCATACTGATAGTGCATGCAGTGTTTCAATACTTTACACAAGCCCAACGAATAAATTGTGTAGAGTAAGGGCCCAAGAATTGATCCCTGAGGAACTCCGTGTTTGATATTAAGAAAGTTGGATGTTCTGTTCGCCAATACCACAGACTGTTTTCTATCACTCAAATAATTTCTAAATAAAGATAAAGCTAATTCGTCAAATCCAAAATGTAATATTGCAAACAGAACCTCATGATTTATAGTATCGAATGCCTTGGAAAAATCTAGTAAGACCAGTACAGCAAGGTCACCATTATCTACTGCCCGCAAAATATCGTCTGATATTTTTGCTAGGGCTGTAGTGCAACTATAATTTGGTCGAAAACCAGACTGATACATAGGAAGTAAGTCATTGAGTTGTAGATAATGTCTAACCTGCTTCTCCATGATTTTTTCCAAAACTTTCGACGGCGTACAAAGAATACTTATCGGTCTTAAGTCTTTTAATTCTGAAGGAGAGTTAGTTTTTGGAATAGGAGATTCATTTGGAAATACACCTTCTGCCAGACAACAATTAGTAATGTGAGTAATATAAGGAATCAAATAAGGGCAAAAAAGGTCCAACATCAGTATGCCAATATCATCGAATCCAACTGCTTTAGATTTTATTGCCTTTAACCCTTCAGCTACAACTAAGTCGGAAACAGATGTGAAACCAAATTTTGTATTAATATTTGGATGCAGATTATCATAAAGCTGAAATACTTGTAGTTTTTTTACCTTTAGTGTAGATTTCACATATTTTAAGGTTAGGCCAAAGAGAACTGTAACTACCACGAGCCAGTGTGTCATTTAAATAAGCTCGCTTCTCTTGCTTCATAGAAACTGTGACCAGATTGCGCAGCGTTTTGTAGTAATTCCAATGTTTTGCACTTTTTGAAGCTGTTGAAAGAGCGATCTCGCAATTTCATCATCAGCTTTATATTATCAGTAAACCACGGAGGTGTGCGTTTACGAAATGTGCGAGTTTTAGATGGAGCAAAAATATTAAAGATACTATGAACATTTTGATTTAGTAATGAAGCTTATCATTGATGTCAGGTATGGTAAAAATTCTTTTCCACTGAACCAACCTTAGACATTATTGTAAGCCTTCACTATCTATATTGTAAAAATCTCTAAAGTGTAGCTGGCAGGCTCAGTTTTTGGGATGTTGACGAAGAGCGTACAATGAATAAGAACATGGTCACTGTAAGTATGTAAATTTTTTGTGCCCGAGTTAACTATTATATTTGCGTTAGTTACAAGAATGTGATTAGTCCGATAAAGGCACGCAAAAGCAAAGCATATTTCAGAGGGTTTAAATTTGGCTTATGAATAAAGTAATATAATTAAAATTACAGGCTTGTGCCCATGTTATACCAGACCGAACGAAAGTAATTGACACAAAAAGGTTATTACGTGCAAAAAGGAACGTAGTTATCAATAAAAGCCAAGGACAGTGAAAATTGTGAGCAAGCAGAAGGGTGAAGCAAGATGAAGGATAATATAGAAAATTGCAAAGAGCAATTACTGAATGGAGGCGACAGAATACAAGCAAGAAACGTGAAGAGTGCGGAACTCAAAAATCAGTGCATTAGTAATTAAAGACATAGTGCAAAAGCAGAGCCGGGAAATTAAAAACGTTTGTGAGTGCAACGATATAGGACAAAATTAGTTATAAGCAAAAAGACAATCTTTTAGATTTTAAGAAAATGTTAGATTGTAATTTATGTAATCAAACTTTATTCCATTTGTGGTAAAAATTATTAATCCTAATTTCCAATTAATAATAGAATAACACCGTATCTTAGCAACATAATGCTTTTTTGTCATTAACGAGGAGAACAATTGAATTAAATTATTGGCAGACAGGTCAAATTTAATTTGTGCTCCATTTTCAATTACTGTTTTTATATTAATAAAAGTATTTGTACCAGTTCAAATGTGTACAGTTTTATTGCCCAAGTCTCCGTACTTCAGTACAAATGTATGTGGGAAGATCCACGACATAAAAATAAAAAAATTCTAATTTGCTTCCGATTGTGTGAACGGGCTGCACCTGAAAATTCCGAAAATCGACTGCGACGCAAATCAGCATCGAAAGCCAAAGGTTAGCGGTCCAGGAGTTCAGCGGAGTGTGCAGGAGTATCCTGAGATGAATTTGCACCCAGGAGAGCGGCTACAGCTTGAGATATTCCGGCGGCGTCACTACGTCCAGCTCCGAACCCAGCACGAGAGGGTTAAACGAGGTAGGATTTTGCCTAAAAATTGAGTGTCAGTGTTCGGGAAAACGACCTAAATCAAAGATTAAACCTTGCCGAAGAGGCCTAGTGCTTTTCCAAAAGTCCAATTACTTCGTGTTTTCCAAAAATCGAACTGCGTCATCAATTTACGAGTGAGTTTTATCTACTAATAACGAGCAAACGAGCTACGTTGGGAAAAATAACCTAAAATTTGAGATTATAGTCCATTTATGAACCCAACTCATGAGATAAAGAAGTCTTGTGTGCCGAGAGCTAGTGTAATCAGTATTGCAGTTAATTAAAATAGAAAGACATTCAACCATTTCATTTGTGCGATTAATTATTACAGTTCCATTTTAACCGGCCTTAAATTGACTGACAGGTAAAGTTTGAGCACAGCAATAAAAATAAAAACCGTAAATTGTGTGTGTACTAGGATCTTTGCCCCTACATTTTAATTTATATTATTTTATCCCAAAATAAATAAATAACAAGCAAGGCAGTTCATCGCAATACTGAAAACGATCTTTAGTAGTTCATTCGCATTTTGAAGTAATGTAGGCCAAGTTGCTTAAAACCGTGCTCAGTTGCATAGTCTGTTTTCGGATTGTTTGCTTGACGAAAAAGCAAGATTCGCATTATGAAAAGCAAAATGTAATATACATTGTTTGAATAATTACAAAAACTAAAATATTCGTAAGACCCAAATACCTTTATTTTGCATTTAAGAGCAAAATGTGTCGCGGCTATAAAATGCTTTCCTTATATTAATCCATCCTGGCAGCATTTTTGCTGGCCTACGCCTTTACTCCGGTTTTATGTCGGAGCCAGTGTGCATGTCACTTGCCTATATAGTTTTGGTAATTTTTGATTTACTACTAATTGCCATTCCCTCTTTTAAATACTTCGAAGAGGATAGCTCCAGAACGGAGTTATTTATGTCGTACCCATTATAGAAATTTTGAGTGTCTATTTAACTTCCGGTATCGTATGACGGAATTTTGGGGCTCCTTCTGACGGGCTGTAAGAAAGCACAGTCATCATGAAAACCATTAAAATCAGTTACAGAATTGCCGTAACGAACTTTGACTCTGCATTTCACTGATGGATCCATGATTTAGCGGTATTTTAAAAATAAACCCACCCTTTGGCCACATGCCTGTACCTGGGTTGAAGTTTTATTGATTTACCTTAGGTCTTTTCAAGTAACCTTTAACATTCTTGGTGTTACCTTTGATAATTTTACAATAATTTTCGAATGTTGGTTCTTCTTGTATCTGTTTGATTGCACATCGCATGCTAGGGAAAAACTCTGTCTCTGTCTCTGGGTCCTAACATAGGTTACTTACGGTTGCATATTTTAACTTATTGCAAATTGTGAGAAGTAAATAACCATAAGTTATTTTAAAATTTTAGTTGCTAGTTTCTAAATGTATACTGCATTTTACTATTTCTAATATTATAAACTGGTTAAGCTTTACTGACGCACACATTTATTTATTTACTTATTTCATTTCGTAAACCTCCACATAGTACTGAACTATTGAATATTTTCTAATTGTTGTTATTGAATAATCTATCAAATGTTTTGTGTTATATATTGCTATGAACACATTTTAAAACTTTATGATTATAATAGCAATTGATAACATTTCAAGCATATCAAATATTATTTAATAAAATATTCCAGAAATGTGTTAGTTTAATTTTTGCAAATTGTATAAAATAGCCTTGGCCGTGATACTAATTTGTACAACGGTATTCAAAATAGTGTTAGCTCTGATTTGAACAACAAAATGTAATCAGAGCAGGTTTAGAAATAATGTAAAACAATGTAAAATGAAAGATAAACAATCGGAGAAAAAGGAAGCCAAGCTGTGAAGTGGTGTTAATTTTGCCTTCTTCAATAAATAATTATTAATACCTAAATAAATACTTTTTTAGGCGATCATTACAAAAATGGCGATTCTATGGCCCCTTTTGCCGCCGTAAAGTTTTACTTGTTTGTACACATCTGTCAAACTCTACTTTTTTGGAGCTGATCTGTCAGAAACTACTTCATGAACACTTTTTACCTACCTATATAGGCAGTTTGATAAACTCTTTACATTTTTCATTAAATCTGTCGGTTGCTACACGAACGCTGCCTTGCACCCGTAGTTGCATAACATACCTAACTACAATCAGCTGATGAAATCTCAATCTACGCCATTCAGATGGCGTTTTGTCAACTGCTGTCAACGCAAAATAAAATACTTGTATTTAAATAATTTTATTCAAAATTTACAACGCAGCTACCTTAATCTAAGCTATTAATATCTACTTAAGTATTCATCACTCTTTGAACTTGTTACTACTGTTGTTAATATTGATATTAAACGTGCAGTTACTGCAATTTGAAAGGTGGAGACCACTGGAAGAGCTTGAAGAGAGTACCTCATTGTTTATTAAATAATTGTGAATATTGTCAACAAGAAGCCCATTTTCTGTGGTCGTAGTGGTGATGCTAGTGGGAAAATAAGACGTTGGACGACCAGTAGTTTTAGTAGGAACATAAGAAGTCGAAGGGCCATCCCTGCCTGTCAAAATTTTGTTCGACATTTTTATTTTGGTGGACATGGAATCTTCTATTTAGTCTTCAGCCACAGTCGAAGATTTCCATCCCCCAAGGCACTTCAACATAAGGATATCACCTCCAGCTTCAACCAGTAGTGAGTCTGAATGGCCTGTGTAACTACTGGCGTTTGGTGATTGCAAATATTGTGCAATTAGCGATGGTATCGTCCCAAATGTATGAACTCCGATCACCTGCGTTGAGCATTTTCCGTTGCGGTAATTTATAAAAAACGTCTTATGTTGTGTGTGTAATGGTCGTAGGGCTAAATACTTTCTGAAAAGATGTAAAACCTGTAAAGTTTCCAGAATTTCATTAGTGACCGTAAATATTCCTTTTTTGCCAGTTTTTGTGTGCGGGATAGTGATCACTAACATGTTCCTTTTGTCTTTAATATCACATATCGAAATTTTTCGTAATTCTTCACGCCTGCATGCTCCAGTTAGTCCAATTATCATGCAAACCTACACACACAAGGTGAGCAAAGCCAAATCATCATGTAAAAAACCTAATCATACCTTCCACATTACATAAGTCTCATGAGGATCTTTCAGCAAAAATTTGTTAATATCATCCCTAGTAAATACGGAGGATTTTTTGGCCAGATAAACTCTATTTTGTTGTTTTAAAAATGCGACTACTTTTGTAAATTTACTGATGTCAATGCCGTTTTTAATAATTACTATTGCCTTTACCATTAAATGCAGAGACTATAAAGTTGAGGCTTTGCATGATTTGGCCTTTTCAGATAAAAACGCAAAAAAAATCTTCGGTCCAGTGTTTTATGTTTTTTGTCCTGCACCACTCAACAAAATTTTCGTATTGTTTCAGATTAATTTGCTGGGATTTTGCGGGGAGCAAATTTAGGGTCGCAACACTTGCAGCTTACAGAATTTCACCGGGGGTGTCGGAACTATGGCTATCACCCATTTTAAAAGGCTCAAAACACACCCGATGAAGCTTAATATCAAATTTGACAGGAGATGCTTTTATTTTTAGTTGTCTAACTGCTTTTGTTTTTAGTTGTCTAAGGTAACTAAGGTTTCCAAGAAAATGTTCAGAAAAAACATAATTTTGTGACTAAATGTTTGAATTCTTTTGTGATGATCGCCTAAAAAATGTTGTGTGCACCTCGACCAAAACACTTTTACGGCCTTGATACACAATATACTATTTTCCAATTCAGTGAGTTTGAAATTAATTCTATATTCTTTGGTTACGCTGTAGTAGGTTGCATTAATTTGTAGCACCTCTGCAGAGGTTTATAAAAAGTAAATAATTTGTACATTGAGTGGTAGCTGGTTTTTTCGTGATTGTGTACGAGGTTCGAGCAGTGTAATTGGATATCTGTGAGCAAGAGGTAGGCAGCGACCTTCTTGAGAAACAGTTGGAGCCCTAGGTGTAAGACAATGGCTGACTTTGAGGCGGTTCCGGAGCGGTCGAGCAACAGGAGTCGTTCTGCAGAGTATCAGCGGCTTGTATCTGCAAGTTAACGGAGAAAGAGTGGCTCATGCATCGTGGGATTTTCCGGGCCCTTGAGTTAAGATCTAGTTTCTATTGGAAAAGCAACAGAAAGGTCAGGAAAGTTTATTCTAAACGATTGAATTTAGTGATTTGCAAGTTGCGTAGGTTTTTTGTGCACTTCCGGCAGACGCGTCATCCGAGTGTTTTTTTGTTTGTGACGTGTATTTACTTACTGCTATTGTTATCACTTAGGCAACACATTGATTATGTGATCACTTATAATTGTCTAGAAATAGCGAACTTGCTTTGCGAATTGTAAGGTTCGATTGCCATATTTGAATTTGGTTCCCATTAGCTAAAGTATCTAGTATTGTAGCAGTTCCAGTGGATAAATGAGCATTATTCAAAGCGTTTACAATCTTAAATTATTGAAAACCTGTCACGATATTTAAGTTGACAGCAAATGTATTTCCAATAATTTAGACAAATCAAGATAATACCTACTTGCTAGGATGTAGAAACCCAACCCTTTGAGATTATAGTGTCATTTATTTAAATCTAATAATAATATCATGTATACGCTATGAGATATTAAAGTCTTCTGTTTAAATACTAACAATCATAATAATATATTAGACAGTCAATCATATGAAGTAATAGTAATGATTGAGTCTTCAAGCAACTTCGGTTAGTTTTGATTATTTTGATTTTTAATGTAATAGTTTACCTGTAGGTTTTCTGGTTTGGACTGCCTCGAACTGGTGGTGTTCCCGGACACACCCCTTGCACAGTTAGCACATTTGCTACACACGTCGACAAAAACCCAAACAATAATTGATTATTATTTAAAAATACATTTTCAAAAACCAAACAATCAATTTTCGAGTTACTATTGAAGGAATAGAGACATAGAACTTTATTTATATCTTTACTTGGTTCATGTGAGCATATAATCCCAGGTTTACTTTTAACAACACAATAAATTAATGGTATTCGCTTTTTGGACAGTCTCAAGTATTTATTAGTTTTAAAATATTAAATATGTAGGGTTTACAAGACTATATTTGATTCTTCTGCAACACCGGATTTATACGAGCAACGAATGTTACTAAAGCTTCAGACATTTTTCTAAGAGGGTAATTTCTACGAGTATGTTATATTCGATAAAAAATTTGCAAAGAAAAGTTTCGAAAACATTGAGGGTATGTCATGCAAACCTAAATTTTTGATGTTGACTCAAGAACTGAACAGTATTTGTGGCTGTGTGTTTACCACTTTGACGCTGAATTTAAATGGTAACTCATTAGCAAGCAATACCTACTATTGACGAGGTTTATTTTATATCTAAGTACTGTATTTGGCCGATTCCTTGGATATTTCTCGAAAACCATTTTATAACGTATGCAATTGCAAGTTCTTCCTCTTTTGGCTATCTTCAAGTTACATTTAACTTCTTTTGTTATACGTGATAAAAATATCACATATTTCTGCTCAAAAAGGTATTGAAGCACATGAGCCTAAAAGTAATGTCCAGCCTATTGCAATAATATAAATGTAATTTATTATTCCATGTATTATCCAAATCTAAAACTTCTGTATTAATATGCATCTGTACTTTTACAATTTCTTATTTCAATTTGATCCCTTCCTAAGATAATTACAGTAAGTTGTCACGACAGCTAAAGCGACGTGATCTACCTGCGATTGCTTAAATACCATGCAATTACCCGTGTTAGCCCAAGCTAAATTATACGTAACTGGAGCACGTTTAATTCTACAAGCTAGGTAGGCTATTTATTAAAAGAGATAACAGATTTACATCAAACGTTGCATGAAGCTTAACGTCTTCTTATAAATAAAACTCAAGGGACGTGAAAAATGCTAGCCCAATAACAAGTTGCAAGTTTTATATATTAACTTAGGTTGGGTAAAAAGGTCTTTAATTTTCACCTTTTCGGCCTGGAATAAACAGTCCCATAAAAACGACAAAATTAAAGGCGCTGCTACTCTTTAAACGACAAGTTGAAGAGGACGGGCGATAGGGTTTGCAGAATCCATATAAAAATTTAATTTCGGTCTTTAATCTGACACTTTTCAGTTTTGAAAGAGCAATGTGTCAATTACTCTGGATAAAAAGGGCCGCCAACCGTGCTTGTCGTTATATGTAATGGCTTAGCTATAGTAAAAATTGCGAGTGGCAAGTAAATAAATAACAATAAAATAACGACAGCGTTATTAATCAAATTGAAATTTTATATTCGAATTAGGCAGAAATACAATAACCCTTGCTGCTACTTACCCGCTACAGAATTAAAGATTGCACGCAGCTCGCTCAATTGGATAGAGCAGGTGTTCTTCATTATTGGGAGGGGGGAGGCGTGTTGTTTATATAGGACTGTAAACTAATAGGAAAATAGCAACCGCTTCGGGAACTGTGCATACTCGTCACACGGAGTGGACCTAAGATAGGTCCACTCCGTGTTTTTTTGTTTTTATATTCCTGAAAACACGGACTGCATTTCGCTGCACAAAAAAGCAAAGAGAAGCTAATATAATTCTGCTATGTTAAACATACACCATATGTGTATTGACAATAAGTCAACCAGGTTTCAAATAGCGATTAACACACCCAGGCGGGAATAGCTTAAAATTTAGGTCCGTTAAGTGGACGGTATAAATACATACGGAGTAAATATTGTATATACACAATAGATGGTAGGTAATATATATTTAAAAATTGGAGGCAATTCAATGCAGTAGTCGCCACACGGGATGAAATGAAAGGCCAGGCAATAAAGACTTTTGCTCAGTCGATGTAACTTACTTATTCCATGCAAAATAAATGGCGATAAATCACACATGCAATGCTAAATAATAAACCATATTTAGTTTAACTAGGTGCGGCGATCCAGTCAACGACAGCATGCAAAAATTGAGGACAGTCTATCATCGACAGCTGAGTGAAAATCTGGACGGCGATAGTGTCCCGCTAGCGGTCAAAAGTTTATCAAAGTTGAGGGCTTCGATAAAACTAAATTGGGTAGCTTTAAGATTATCGATGGGCGAATTGTGATTCTGCACCCTGTCAACAAGACCTTTCATAAATGCAGCATCGGCTTGTCGATTAAAGATTAAACAACGATAGCTCAAAAAGTGGCTATGAGCATCGGCGTCGATTTAAACTCTGACATCGAAATGATTCGACTGGACTGCGTCAGGACAATGTAAGTGTTGTATTATTATATTCAAAAGAAGGTTGATATGAAATTCCGCGATACTCAAACAAGACAAGGTCACAATTACAGCGGGACGTATTCGATATAAAGCCATAATTTAAAAAAATTGTAAAATTACCTTAAACGGCAATATTCACTGATTAAAATCGATATCCGGACTGAAAATCAGGTGCCCGTGTTTAAACCTTCACGCGAGAACAATTTTGGGGAAACGAGTAACCAACGGTCTAAGTCGCGTGCATTCAAAATCCAGTGACGGCGTGCAATCGCAACCTGACCTAACAATCTTTTACGTCTCGTAATTTAATTCCAGGTGACAGAACATAACCTGAAATGAAGATTATATACATTTTCTTAATCTAGTAGAAACGTAACTTTCCAATCTAAGACCACTTAGATTAATTATATATTAGGGTGGGCCGAAAAAACAAAATATTTTTTTGCAAGTCGTAATACCGCGGAAAAGTTGCGAATTGGGGAGACTAAAAAGGGTTAAAAAATAAATAAAATCGGTTTATATCTTCCGATCGCGCATGTGCTCTAAAGTTTTCCGAAATTGGGAAAAATTCACATTTTTACGATAATTTTTAACATTTTTAAATTAGCTTCTTCCCGAATGTAATAGCTCAAATTCTTACGTATTATAACCACAGAAAATAATGTTTAAATATTATCTAAATCCGTCAACATCTTCCGGTCGCGCATTGTCTTCAAAGTTAATGAAATTTTGAAAAAAAATTACAAATAAAGAAAAATAATACTAACAGCTTACATGTTCTTTATACTTTTTCTTTATTGAATACAAGTTTAAATGTTTAAAAACAAATTATTTTAGACTATTGGTAATATTTCTAAAACAAATTTTTATTGAAAAAACTAAGTTTTTAGTGAAGAGTCGTGAGTCCAAGAAACTCATGTTGAACAATTGGACATCTCCGTTTTCACTCATTCTTAGCTGAAGGTACTTTGAAATCTGATTTACGGGCGAAGTTAGGCATGGTTGACCTTGATAACAGAGTCGTTCTGATGAAACCATCCCTAGACTCAGCTCCGCAAACTTTTCTTGAGGCTTCTATCACGAGTTTCACACATCTTTCAACTGACTGTGTGTGAACTGGGAATGTCTTGAATGTATATCCCAAATAGGGTCTGAGTCACTTTGAATATGTGATTTAATTTCATCATCACTGATATCTTTTAATATTGGGTGAAAAGATACATCACAGTCTCGCCTTTAGAATTCGTCACACTCGAGGTGGTTGATAACAGCAAATCGAACTCTCAGATTGTACTTCAGTGAAAAAAGTCCCACACATGAACTTCAAGAAAGAGTTGTATTTATTTTGAAGTCATACATGCCAATGTGGTTTAGTATTAAAACAAGTAAATACTTTACAGAGTGGCTAAAACGTGTACAAATCAATACAATCTTCAAGGTACCTGCCTGAAGATTTACGTAATATTGTCGACCCTGTGATCGAACGAAATGGCTTCTTCGCTCATACAGAACATTTAATGTTATTCATGACACAAGATAATACAAAACGCATAAGAGAGCTCGGACTTTATCGAATTCTAAAAGCGAGACAGTTAGATCAAAAGAGAACAACTATCAGAACATTCATACTGCCAAAACTCAATTTCAAGGCTCAAGACTACTCGGAAGTAATTAACTGGATGGAATGTGATTTATCTGCTCCCCAATTACAGAAATATATCAGTGACGATGGGATTAAATCACATATTCAGTGAATCGGTCCCTAAGACATTCCCAGTTCACACACAGGCAGTTGAACGATGTGTGAAACTCGTGATAGAAGCCTCAAGAAAAGTTTGCGGAGCTGAGTCTAGGGATGGTTTCATCAGAACGACTTTGTTGTCAAGGTCAACCATGCCTAACTTCGCCCATAAATCAGATTTCAAAGTACCTTCAGCTAAGAATGAGTGAAAACGGAGATGTCCAATTGTTCAACATGAGTTTCTTGGAATTATGACTCTTCACTAAAAACTTAGTTTTTTCAATAAAAAAATTGTTTAGAAATATTACCAATAGTCTAAAATAATTTGTATAATAGGTAAAAGAAATTTGGCTAAATCGATGAATAATACAGTTGTGGGAGATAGTTAGCCAAAACGTTTATTGAAGTATAAAAATATGTTGTTCCTTATGGTCCAAAAGTTGATAAATTATTTGACGTTTCGCCACTTTAGATGGCTTCATCAGATAAACGTTTTATAAAGTGACAGACATCTTGTTTTGATGAAACAAGCTGCCAGAATAAGAAAAAGTGCAAGATGTCAAAAGTATGCGTACGCATATTTAACTTAAGGTCAGGTCCGTATTTCGGAAAAATTGATGCGACGAAGTTATTAAAATAAAATTTTAGGGGCAACTATAAAATTGGAAAGAAAAATTCGAACAGTTTTACTCAAATTAACTATAAGCTGAATAGTAATGATGGAATTATTTAAATAAGTTATGGTAAATAGTGCTTAGATTTTCAATGTCTGTTTTATAATTGACAGCATTTGGGTTTTTTTAATTTCGATAATTTCTAAACACTTTCTTTTACGCGTGTTAGCCTCTTTATGTAAAATTTTAGGTGTAGAAAAATTGAAGTTATGGAAAGTTTCTATAGTGTGATCTATGAGTGCAGTTTTATTGGACGGTGAAATTAAGTTTTTTTTAATTGAGTATTTATGTTGGTATATTCGGTTTTTCAATGGTTGTTTTGTTTCGCTTATGTAAGTAGAAATACAATTATTACAGTCAATTTGATGAACTAAGTCAGATTGCATGTTGATAGGTGTTTTGTCTTTGAGGTTTGTGTATATATGCTTTCCTATTGTATTGTAATTTTTATAAGCTGTATTGATGTTATATTTTTTTAATATAATATTAGGTATGCAAGGTATTGATATATATTTGTTTTGAGATACCGAGTTAGGAATATAAAAATCAGAACCCAAACAGTTAGGTTGTAAGTTACAAGAAGTATTTAGTTTGTTTTTTATTTTTTGTAATCGAAATTTAATTTGTTTATTTATGAATTTAAGTAGGTAATTGTTATATATAAGGATGTTAGTTATTAATTTTAAATTTTGTTTATGAAATTGTTTAGACGAAAGTTTAATTGCTCGGTCTACTAAACTGTTTATGACACTTTTTTTGTATATACATTAATTTAATAAGCAACCAATAACTATTAACAATAAACAACAAATAAATGAACAAAAGATAGGCAGAAAGAATGAGAAAACGAGCCTTAAAACAATGTAATAGGTATTTAACGTTTTGAAATAGAAGAAGAACTTAGAAGATTGGTTCTTGAAGCCTTTCAAAGTATAACGCCAGTATTGCTGAATAATGTTTTAGATTCTACAGTTAGATGTTATTTATGCATAGAGAATGATGGCAACCTTTTTGAATACCCTTTGTAAATTTAATACCTATTAAATGGTTTCGATGTTCGTTTTGTTATTCTTGCTGTCTATCTTTCGTTCATTTCTTTTTTTGTTGATTGTTAATAGTTATTGGTTGGTTATTAAATTAATGTATCAGAATTATGACATTATGATGTGCATTTTAATATTTGAACTTATTTTTACAAAATTTTGAGAAATGCAGGTCCGCATCTAAAAAATTTTCTGATAATGATCATAAAAAAGCTCGAAACGTAATTAAACCATAATATGTGGCACATTGTTGAATTCAGAGTAACAAGGGCTTTGCAAATTTGGCATAAAAAAACCAGGACCGTATTTAAAAAAATGAAGTTGATGATGGTTTCTCGAAGACAAAACGTCGGATAAAAAAATTGATAACGTAATCATTAAGTCCACTAAAAGTTGATATAAAGAAGTTTAATTAGTTTCGCTCTAACTTTAATATTAACGCCAGAAAAAAATAAAGAAGATCCAAAAATTCGGTTTTTTGAGATAATTCAAAAACGAAAAACCACATCAAGAATCTCTAGACGTCATTTTTTTAGTCCTTTAATTGCGCAACTTTCTTCCCATTTAACCAAATTTGTATCTCTTACCATTACCGAGATCCCCATACTGGCCCTCCTTATCTTGGACACACTGTATATGTATAGTTCTGTGGAGAGCAGATATGTGATTAAATTGCTTTTTCAAGCATTAAAGAGTTTGATGGGTTAAACGAACAAAGATAGAATGTAGTACACACAGTGTAATCAGTGACTTCTAATAATTTAGATTTTAGCACCTGCAAGGGCTGTAATTCCCATCTTTTATATGCAAACATGAGAAAATTTAATTTTCGAAAGTTCAATCACGGACAGACGCTTACGTGGAAATGTGGGTCGTCCAAAAACAAAGGTGTTGGTGTGGGTACTGCAGATAATGTTGAGGGTGAATCAAATACTACCACTGCTGGTATTTTAGGAGCTGTAGAAGGTGCTGTCCAACTGGTAGTAAAGCAAAAACATTTTTAGCCGATAAATTGATTCCTTTCACAAATCGCTAGATTATTATAATGATGAGTTAAAAGAATTGAAATGTTTAATTGAAGCTAAAGATAAGGAGATTGATAATTGTAATCGTTTAGAAACTCCTAAAGCTGAAAAGCATGGCATTAAAAGCGAATTGATGGATGCTAATCTAAGAATTGATAAAATGGAGCAGTACACTCGATTTAACAACGTTGAAATTCACGGAGTCCCTGAAGTTGAGGATAAAAGTGTTTTGACCGCTGTATGTGCTGTAAATTTCAATATTGCAATTAATATGGTAGATGACGAATTAAACAAAGGCGGGGTATTATCTTGAAATTTACCAGTTCGATATGCAAAGAAATACAAGAAAGTCAAACGCAACTTGATCACCAAACACCTGGATCCTACTACGCGACTTCCCAAACCTACAATCGTCGAATTAATAAAAAAGTCCCCAGCTTACAGAGCTTTTATTATTAACTAGCGTTCTGCACCCAAATTGGGCTCGAAATAATTCATTTAATGCAATTTGTACAAAAGTGATCCATTTTGTGTGTCGAGTTAATTTTGGGGTTAGCCATCAACAAAAAAATCCACATAAAAAAGTTTTAAAACCTTACTACTGGCTCACTTGCGTCGCCCTGAGTCGATTGACACCAAAATCAGCCAATTCGACCCACGGGTTCGCTCTCAAAGTGGCGTCAAGCAAGCAAGCAATGAAAATTATGTCGGATATTAGACCCAATAAAGTATATACAGTGTGTTTCATAACGTACGGAGGAAACTGAAAGAATAGCTAGAGCAAACCAAAATAAAGTTGTTTTCGTAATAAACTTGGCCGAAACTCAATAACATAAAAATAACAGCAGTTTAAAGTCTTGTAAATTAATGGCTACTTATTGAATACCGCTGGTGTAAATAAGGAAAAATTAGAAAGGATATTATTGTTTTCGTTTCCGTAGAAACACATTTCTTACCTGTTAAGGTAGTCTAATTTTAAATTATACAGAAAACACACAGTAACAGAAAGATATCTTTTTAAATAAAGAAAATGTTATTTTATAAATTACAATTTTATTATTAAATAAGCTACAAACAATTTACCATAACAAAAACACACATTAGGTGTTAGAAATGCTGATCCTGCATCTCAGAAGACATGTTGCGCTCGGCGAATCCAGCTTTCCGATACTCTTGGAAATCGTTAGCGTGACTGATCTATTCCAGCGTTGATGCAACGGCGCAATTCGTAGATTGCATCAACTTCGGTGGCATATACCAATGCTTTCATAAAACCCCATAAGAAAAAGTCCACTGGGTTGAGATCTGGAGTGCGTGGGGACCATGAAATGAATTCACCCTGACCGATTCATCTTTGTGGAAAGATGGCGTCGAGGTAATCTCTTACATGACTAAAATGTGAAGGACAACCGTCATGCATACACCACATGGTACGGCACACATCCAAAGGTACATTTTCAAAGAGCTCTGACAGAACTTCTTGTAACAACTGCAAATAAGACTGGCCATTAAGGCATGCTTGTAATTCGTAAGGCTCTATTAAGGTGTTGTTCAACATATCAGCCCACAGATTCAAGTTCAAACTCTGTTGAATCGAGTGCGGATTTTGATCAGCCCATTTGTGAGAATTGTGGAAATTGAGAACATTATTCTCACTCGCCATTCATGCGTCACCAGTACGTGTATTGAAAATTTTGCTTTCCTATTAGTGCGATTTGGCAGCCATTCACAAAACTGCTGCCGCAGCGGATAATCCGTAGGAGTTCGTCCTTGAACTTTTTGCAGATGATATGGGTACAAACTATTGCTGCTCAATGTGCGCCAAGCAAAGGATGGAAAAACTCCAACTTGGCGTGAAATTTGGCGTGTGATTGTAGTTGGATCAGCATCAACAATAACCCCATGCTGATTTGGTGCCACCACCAAGACATTTATTAGGTTGTAGATTTCCAGTTTCACTTCCGCGTTGGACTATTCGAAGGAATGTATTTTCGGAAGGCGTTGACGAACTGGAAATCTATCTGAATAGATACGTCTTGCAAGTGCAGAGTTTTCTTCGGCAGCTCCATATATAATAATCATATCTACATATTCTTCGTTACTGTAGTTAGCCATTTAGATTGAATTAAATAATTAATAGCTGATGTATCCTAATTTTGACGTTTAAATGAATTAACACTCAAACCAATTTCTACTGCTACTTGTTTATGAGCTATTACTAAATAGTCAGCGATTCTCCATCAGTGAAAACCAATTTTTAAGGATTTAATAAAAAAATTAAATTATCGTAATTTGTATGTCGTTTACCTTATATTAATTTTTTAACTCGAGATTGTTTAGTTAACACTCAAACATCCCCTGCTTGAACTTAAAACGTGAATTACTACCTCCGTTTATTAAGAATGCTTGGTGTTGAGTGTTGGTCAGAAGTTTATTGCGAAAATAACTTTATTTTAGTCTACTCTAGCTACCTTTTTAGTATCCTCCGTACTCTATAAGACATTCTGCATATATGTATTCTTACATGGCCTTATGAAAACTATACTTTCACATTATAGGTTGCTCAATACCGTTCAATTGTTTCGAAGGGCGATGTTCAAATTTTGTATTTTAAGTACAGCCTGTATATTTATATACTTTTCTATAGATTTTTAACGGTAGTTCTCTAACGATACCATATAAATACACTTTTAATACATCCCTAGCAGCACAAAATCTTGGAACCATATTGTTCCAATCTGTTTCCAATGTTGGAATCTTGGCCAATATTGGCCACGTAAAACCCATCTTGTTACAATATTGTTAGCCTATTATTTTTCAGTATTGCGAATCAATGTGGGGCCTACATTGGATTCATCTGGGAAGACCATAATGGGATGCCTAGCTCCAGACAATATTGTTACTATATAAATTTCCTACATATTCCCAATATTATAAAGCAATATGGTGCCTACATTGGATTCATCTAGGAAGACCATAATGGGATGCCTAGCTCCAGACAATATTGTTACCGTATAAATTTCCTATATATTTCCAATATTATAAAGCAATATGGTGCCTACATTGGATTTATCTAGAAAGACCATAATGGGATGCCTAGCTCCAGAGAATATTGTTACCGTATAAATTTCCTATATATTTCCAATATTATAAAGCAATATGGTGCCTACATTGGATTCATCTAGGAAGACCATACTGGGATGCCTAGCTCCAGACATTATTGTTACCATATAAATTTTCTACATATTTCCAATATTATACAGCAATATGGTGCCTACATTGGATTTATCTAGAAAGACCATAATGGGATGCCTAGCTCCAGACATTATTGTTACCATATAAATTTCCTATATATTTCCAACATTATAAAGCAATGTGGGCCCTACATCGGATTTGTCTAGGAAGACCATAATGGATTCATAGCTTCAGAAAATATTGTGACGATGTAAATTTTTTTATCTATCTCCAATATTGGAATATTCACGCAAAACTCATCTTGATTCAATATTGGCAAGCTACTATTTTACAATATTGTGAAGCAATGTGGGCCCTACGTTGGATTTATCTAGAATGACTTCCAACAATGGAATATTTACATAAAATTTATCTTCATGTTACTTCAACTTAATATATACACGACGTTAATTTATATTTGAGACATAGCCATATTTTCAGCTTCTCCAATTACTTACCAATGGCCGAACACAGTTTAAATATATATATATATATTCCTAGAAAATGCTATTACCGTTTTTCTGAACAAAGAGAATATTTTATGAACCATAGGTCAGTGAAATCGTCCGTAACTGAACGTGAAGAAATTTTCGTATCCCTACAAATGTTGATAGAGATTCGGCGACTTCACTTGAAGCGACAACAAACTTTTACAAAACTATTCAGAATTTATTTCTGGTAATTATTCCCTACTTCCTAATGCACTAACAAGTCTAGAAAACAGAGATTTGACTTTTACCGCTAACATTAAACGATAGCATTACGGATATTCGTAGCGCATGTGGCAATAAAGACCGTATCACTACAGACAAGTAGTGTGATTCTCTATTTACAGTAAATAAAGACTTCGGCATCGTAAAAAGCTTACAAATGTATTCCCTCTGGCACTACAAATTAAGAAAGTATGAATTACAAAATGGCTGAAATTGCATTATGGTTTTCATAATTTATATATTTCTATTATGTATATTGTCTGATAGAAATATAGATGGCGCAAAGTAACGAAACCTATACTAATTTGTTGGTAGTTCCTATATAAATAATAATGTTCATATTACAAAATTGGTTATTTATATTGTAAACGCCAATAAAACGACTTAAATAATAATGCCTATTTAATTTTTATGTCTTTTTGCAAATGAATTTCGAATTCGCTGGAACACATCAAAAATGTATCGAATCAAAAATATTCATCAATACTGCGAGGGTTAAAAATGTTAAGAGAACTGTTTTCATTGCTGCAGCAATTTAGGCCATGGCGAATTACAGTTTAAAAGGATGAGAAGTCAAAACTTTTAATTTTATTAAAAGCCGAAAAATTTCATGGACAATCAAGACATAATGTCGATGTTTAATTAATAATCTAATTATGATATGTGTTTAGTAAACATGCTCTATGTTGTATACACTTGTATGCAACTTCTAGTTGCTCCCTCCAAGTTCAAGTTCTTTTCCTGTCCCTTCGAGATTCCACTGTATTACGCAATTATTGTGGTTAATAAAATAAAAAATAGATTTCTCTATATGTATTTCTATCCAGTTGAAGTACTCATTATACCTACATTGAAGAGTATTTGGTTGTTCAATTTTTATACATTTAGTGCAATTTTTTAATTCTTTCACGGCAATTTAAGTGCCAATGGCCCCTCTGTCCTCACCCCCGTGATTATTTCCATTATTACACTTAGAAAGATTGTCGTCTCAAGGTCGGCAAGCTTAGTTCTCAGCCACATTTCTACCTGCTTCAACGAGAGGGTAATTGTCGGGCTCTTAAAGCTTCAAATGTTACTCGATTTCGATGCCACACTTCTCTTTGCGACCTGTGACTGAACGTTTTCCGCAAGTTGTCGCCCTTACAAATAAATCTTTAAGGTGAGTACTACTTTTATTCTTATTTTGTTATTATATTAATAAATATATAATATTATGAAAAAACTTCTATCCCCAGAAAATACAACGTTGTATTCAGGACTTGGAAAAAAGAAAAAACTGCCCTTTTGTACCTTGAAAATTTACAACGTTATTGTTAGTAAGTTGTTTTCCATATATTTTGAAATGTAAGATGTATAGTGTGTTAATTTTTGTTACAGCTGCCGTGCGACGCCGTTTCCCGGAAGTGCCAGATACAGATATAAGAAAGTCTGTATCACTCTTTTTGGCAACGGCTAACGACCGTATAAAAATTATTTTGTGAATGTATATTTTATAACATTATAATTATATAGTTGGTTGGATATAAAAAAAAATGTATTTTTAACATCTCACCCATGATTATACTTAGAAAAATATTGCATTTCTGTATATTGACTGAAATATCTAGTATTTAATATTTGTAAATTATAAATGAACTATACAGGGTGGACCAAATTAAGGGCATAAGCATTAAGCATTTACTTCTCGAGTTATTTCCAAAAATGTAGATTTTTTGTACCAATCGACGGAAATTCAACTCTCAACAAAAATACTCCGATACATTTTTATGACACGAAAATAACAGGAGGTATTTACAAAATAACTGTTTTAAACCCATTAAAATCAAGTAGCCGTGGAACAGAACAAAAAATGGCAATAATGTAGTCCAGATCGTCCACAATTTATCCAAAAATCATAGTAAGCCGTTTACTTTATTGTTATTCTGTAACAAATTATTATTCTGTTCCATGGATACTTCATTTTAAAAAGGTTTAAAGCAGTCATTTTAAAAAAACTCTAAAAAGAATAAATATGAATTATCAATATAGAATAAATATTGGTCAAGAATGTAGATTCAGTGTTTTTCAACAATGTAGGATAAATATTGATGGCCAATATAGAATACATATTGGAGTTCAATATAAATACCATATATAAAAGCGTTTCATTCCAATGTTTTGCCAATGTTGGCAGCCAACATGGCTCCAATCAGGCTGCGCTGCTAGTGTACTATATTTGTCATCTACATAGGATAAATATTGGTGGCCAATGTTGAATAAATATTTGTCACCAATGAAGGTTAAATATTGATCGCCAATGTAGAATACATATGGGAGTCCAATATAAATACCATATATAAAAACGCTTCATTCTAATGTTTTACCAATGTTGGCAGCCAACATGGCTCCAATCAGGTTGTGCTGCTAAGGTACTATATTTGTCATCTATATAGAATAAATATTGGTGGCCAATGTCGAATAAATATTTGTCACCAATGTAGGATAAATATTGATCGCCGATGTAGAATACAAATGGGAGTCCAATATAAATACCATATATAAAAACGTTTCATTCCAATGTTTTGCCAATGTTGGCAGCCAACATGGCTCCAATCAGGTTGTGCTGCTAGGGATAGATTAACGAATTTTATTTATAACACTTAAGATCTAGTAACCATGATTAAATACAAATATGAATTAGTGTGCTACCTAATATCTATATAAGATAAAGCAAATTAGGGGTAAGTTGGCATGTCTATGCGAATTTGAACGCTTTATTATATGACCTTGAAAAATAATTGGTACAAGGTTCAGAAGAGGTAGTTTATGCAAGGGTGGGGAGATGTTTTCTACCATAACTTTTTACAGTCAGGCTAAAATATTCGATTCTGATTAGATGTTTGAAAAGATTAGGCTTTTCTAAATAAAAATATACTCCTATTTGGAATCGCTGAGATCAATATTTTTCGAGAAATGCGAACCTAAAGATTGAAGGGTGAAGGATTGCGCTCTTGTGGTACCAAATTTCAATTTTTAGATTCGCTTCTCTCAAAAACTACTATGTTCAGCGATTCCAAACAAGAGTACTTTTTTATGTAGAAAAGTCCTTTTGCAATGTCTAACTAGTATTGACTAAAATTTTCACTGTTAACAGTTATGATAAAACACATCTCCCCACCTTTGCAAAAACTACCCGTTCTGAACCTTATACCATCCTTTTTCTAGGTCATCTAAAGCTAAATTACACCAAAGTTGCTTTAACTGATAGAACTATAAACATATTACATCATCTTTGGATTTAAAAATGGTTGCTAGATCCTAAGTGTTATAAATAAAATTCGTTAATCTATACAGGGTGTTTCAGAACTATGGGATCAGACTACTAGGGGGTATTCAGTGCGACGGTAGAAGACATTTGGGTATAGGAACCCATGTCGGGAAATGTCTCCCTGGGGCACTGGGACTCTATGACACGTTAATACAGTTTAAAACATTTGAATGCATTGCAGTTTATTGCTACATATGGCAGATACATATCCGCAAATTCTTGATTGGTGAAGTCCATAAGAACGGATGAATTGTTACAAACTTGCTGTACGTTATCGTTGCCATTTGAGTAATTGAAACACATTTTGTTTTTAAACTGTCTTAACATGTCATAGAGTCCCAGTGCCCTAGGAAGATATTTCCGGACATGGGTTCCTATACTCAAATGCCTTCTACCGTCGTGTTGCACTGAATACCCTCTAGTAGTTTGATCCCATAGTTCTGAAACACGCTGTATATCAAAACTGTACTTATATGGTATCATTAGAAAGGTAATTTAAAAATCTACCAAATAATATCAAATCATACAGGGTGTTGGATTCAAAATACAAAAGTTGAACATCGCCCGTCAAAACAGTTGAACAATATTGAGAAATGTATAATGCGAAACTATAGCTTTCATAATGATATTTAAGAATATATCTACTTTATTGAGTCTAATGTTAACAATACAAGCGCTGTAAACTACGGCCTTTTTTATAAATATGACTGTATACCGGGAGACAATGAGATTAGGGTCATGCCTCTATCTTCTTTACTTATTAACAGATTTGTATGAAATATGGTAGAAGGATATTAAACACAATTTATGATTCACATACAGATATAATCAAAATTGCCCGACTTCCGGTTTCACCGGAAACGTCATTAACTTTGATTTTTTAAAAGGCCAATCTGTATATTTTATGTTTTTCCTAATCTACAGCTGCAACTACATGCGACAGTGTTGCCAAATGTGCTTAATATTACACAAAAATATTTTAAAAATTTATTATTTAAATATTTTTTAGTTTTACGTATACATAAAATAGAGCATGATGTATATCGTTAGATCCGTAATTAGATTTTTTAGTTAATAGCATGATGGGTAGGTGTTATTTAAAGAAATGGCTTTTTATCAAATAACGGGTTTCGCAAACTTTATTCGTTCATGAAGGATTTGTTATTCGTCTAATTGACGAAATAGCTATTATTGTGAGTTACTGGAGTCAACTAGAACAGATTTGCTCTACCCACGGCGTCCTACAATAAAACATAAAATTTGAAAAAAATATTTTATTGAAAATTTTGCAAGACTATCGTATGTAATTTGAGTTGTACATTAGCAAACTAACAAAAAATTAAGGTTAATAGCACTTCCGGTGAAACTGACAGTCGACCATTTTAAGAATATTTATTCGAAATTATATATAGTATCCCCGTATCAAATGTCATCCAAATAGATTCATAAATAAAGGAGATATAAGCCCTGGTTTTATTGTCACCCGGTATAACGAGTCCTTATTGATAAACTCGTTCCCTATCGTAAAGACCGCAATTGATCTAGTAAATCCAGATAGCAGTAAAACACAATTGCCAAACAAGAGAATTGACAATAATTATGAAACTTTGAATGGGGATTGGGTGAAGGTATCTTTGCCCGAAATCAAATTCTATTTATGTCGCGTTTATTTTCAACTTGATGTCCATGAGTTATTTTAGTATCTGAAGAAAGTGTGCATATTTTTGGTGAGTCTAATTTGTTCAGAAAATCACCTGATTTGCAGGTTTTACAGGAGTAGTTCATGGGCTTTCATGGTTTGATTCAGTTCAGTAATGTTCTAAACGTTAATAATGGTTTACTTCATCTCGTTTTGGCATAGTAATTGGTGACATTTGATCGATATTACCTTTCTCCTGTTCCTGAAAATGCTCATCGCCCTTCTTTACTGTCGAATACTGAATGTATATCTAGCACAATATAGCATCAATCTAATCTAGGCAGTGGACAGTACAACTTTGAAAGAGGTAATTTTTTCAACATTGCGTATCACTGAATGGAAGTTAAAAGAGGAAACAGATGTTAAATTCGCGGTAGAAATAAATGACAATAACATTTACTCTATTTTAGAAGAGTGCGTTCCAAAAATTGCTTTTAAAAAAGTATTTATCTTACTTGGTTTAACACCGATATTATTTTTAAAATCTGTAAAGTAGAAGTTGTGACCTAACAACTTTGAAAAATCAAAGGAACTAGGAGTAAAAATATCTTAAAGTTCTTAATAATACAGTAATAATGAAAGTAAACATTTGGTAATGCGAATTACATCAATTTTCAAATAAAAACCAGCAGCTATTGGGATTCGAACTCAGCACCTGTGAGAGCGATTATAACTCTTGGCAGCAGTCCGGCCACAATTTGCTCCGTAGTTCCATTCGACCACGAAGGACCGCTTCACATTTATCCTCTCCGCTAAATTATATACCACTCGCTTATCGTTGAATATTGTTGTCTTTTTTACAACGTTTACCCTGTATCTGTTGGGTCCCATTATCGTCAAAAATACAGCCTGAGCTATGTGTAAGCTTTATATGTATTTATTCCACAGTTGAAGCAAAAATAGACAACATCTTATTTTTGTCAAGGTACTCATCCTGTATATATTTGAGAGAAAGTACTTTTAATTAATGGTTTGCCCAAATATCTAAACAATTGGAATGTCAGATTTTTGCAGATGATGTAAAAGCTTGTAAGGTCATTTCTTCTTTTCGCGATCTATTAAAATTGTACGAAAATTTAAGCAACGTTGTTGATTGGTCGGAAAGGAACCATTGCCCTAAATATTGCAAAGTGGTTTTATTTGTAATATACTCGAAGTTCATTTTCTTTGCGTTTTAATTATAATATTAAACATAGTGATCTAACTAACAGGAAAATATTAAAGATTTGAGAATAGTTTTTGACAGAAAATTAAATTATGCAGTAAAAAACCGTCTAAATATCTAGGGTTCATACTGCGCAACTCAGCAGATTTACTAACGCTCTATCCTTTATTTATTTATTTATTTAATTTGTAATGAAGTAATGGAGAAATCCATTTAGCAAAATCCTTCGCAAGCGTAGAATATAGAAGTTTGTGAATGTTAACATGCTTATGATGTATTAACGTTCGTTAATATAGTGGCGTGACGAATTTCGAGTTTATGCGGCAGGCTTTGTCCACTTAAAGCTCATCCCAGTTGGTCAGCCAACTGTATTAAACTCTGTCAATTACATTCCAATCAATTGACCTTTTACGTATTTTCCGTGTTTAGAAAAAACACTAAATCCTTGCAGCCAATAAATTAGCATTATTAGTAATTGCCTTGTTTACTATACGTAGCTCCGTAGACCAAATTAAGTTGAAAAGGGAATAGCAATAAACCTCGGTACATTTGAATTCGTTGGATTAAGAACCCATCTTGACGTAATCTACCCTCGACGGGTAGTTTTCTGTTGTGTGTCAGTATGTATTTAGAAACGTTTTGTTTCTCGGAACACATTGTGAAATAAAATAGAAACTTGCCCTAATCTAGTTATATAAATTATATCTTCTGCAGGATGGCAGGTCCTGAGCGAATCCTGTGACAGATTAATGAATTTATGCGAGCGCTTGCTGAATTCCTGTAACAGTGGATTTATTTAACCCAGGATTTCCATGAAAATTCTGCTTTGAATGCGGTGCATGCGGTAAGAATTCCGTTAGAAGCGTTTTGACTGATTAATTGAAACTGCATATATTGCTATGGTTTGTAATAATTATAAATTCACTTAGGAGATGGTTTTATAAATGAAAATGTAAGGCTTAAACTGATTAAAATAATTGTTGTTTTGTATATTTTATTTACTCGACTCCAAAATAAATAGTATTATGCCCTTTTATATTTTATTTATCTGCAATTTATTAAAGCTAGCTCGGTAGAACAATCAACTCTATTCCTAGGGGTGAATTCCTAATAATTTGTAAATTTTTACCTAAACTGGTGCGCCACTGTGCACCCGAATTAGTTTTAAATACGCAGTCGCTAATGTATGCAATGCTGTCAAAACCACAAAATGGTTCGTATTGTGGGGCAAGCGTTGTTGACTTTAAAATCAAAATTTGTGAACATTCGAACAGGTATTTATTTAAATCGTAGCGCTTTGGCGAATAATTTCAGGCATTAATTTGTATGTGACGTCGGAAGGGACGCCGTCCGATTCTCGCAATTGTTTTGTCTCCGCCTAACCTCAAACTTGTGAAAATATTTCTAATTTGAATTGCACCTTCGCTGGATGCTAGGATATGTTTGTATCTTGATAAGCAAGGTTTGGTCTCGCATGCACACAAATTTCTGGATGCTCACACTAATATTTTTAGGTTTAAACAGTACCTTAAGATTTGAGGTGTTCGCTTCAATGATGCGGAAAAATCTTCAGCTGATATCTTCCTTTGGAACGGTTTCCCCCGGTGTTTGTGCTGTTGGTCGCTGTCCTGCACTCCTGCCTGATGCGTCGCAGTAGAAAACCTCGGCTCTGGATCCTATTTTCCCCTGGAATTCAACTTCGGAATCCTGATGTGACGGCTATCGGAAATCTCGGAGATGCTCTTGGTGGTAATTAATTTTATACTTGGGGAAATCGCCACAAACGTTCCCACGTTAACCTCAACACTTGGTGAACACAATGATGCACTTTTTATCTCTCAAAATGGTTATTTATTGTATGAAAAATGTAATTGAAGCACAAAACTACATGATAAGCTTATAATTTAATTCATTTGTTCTTTTTCTGTCCGTTATAAACAAAAACTAATCTACAACTATGGTTACCCATACAAAGGGAAATTAGCCATGTTCAAATTAAATACATTTTGAAATAAGTTTACTTACAAATTATTAAATTTACAAATTTCTTATACCTAAAATATTGTCCACATTTTTAATTGATAAAATGTCTCTGCGCCACCACACGTTTTATTATTTGCTCTGCTCTGATTCACTCCCGTAATTACACTGATCATTTTAAAGAGTTAACTTCTTTCATAAATGCTTTTCGATGACCAGCTGTCTGCTTTTCACTTGCTTTTTTCATGTTTTGCTGTCTGCTTTTCCTTTGCTTTATTATGTCTTGCTGCCTGATTTTCCAATTGCTATTTCCTGACTTTCTGCCAGCCTTCTAATTTGCTCTTTGCGGCATTATTATTTTATTCTGGCTTCTTATACTTTTTCAGATTGCTCACAACTTTACCTGCTTAGCTGTATTGAAATCTACGCTTCATTGAACTGCACGTAGCAAACCTTTTTGTGACTATCTATTTCTTTTGGTTGGGTTATTCGTTCTGCCCAGACCTAATATTTAATTAATTCGAACTTCTGCTTCAACTCTGTGAAAAACAAGTTTTGCCTTTTGGGTTCCTTACTCAATTCATTCAGGCATCTCTTTTCCAATGCATTTACTGATTGAAATTTAAGCTTAGTATTGCAATTACATAAAACACCTCAACTTTGTGCTTATTGACTTGTTTCTTAAGCTGTACCGTACGCAGAGTCGAGTCTTGGGGCCTAAGACCATTACAATATATTACTCGGTAACGGAAATCCAAAAAATTATATATTGAATAAATAGTTTACAGTACTTTATTTTTAAATTGAAACGCTCGTCTCATCAGCAATTGCAGCGTGCATATACCGTAATTCAGGCAATACCGATTGAAGAGATACATCTTCTTGATCTGGCTTGCTTTAGTCTTATGCCAAGATGTTGACCTGAATTTATATGTACTGAAAGGGTAAGAGATTATTTTTCCGATCGAACCAGTAATGGTCACCTATGGACACATTATGATTTAAATAGAATTTCTATTCACTACTGGACAATTTCGAACATGTTCCTTTAATAAGGTCCTTATATAACAGGGCATATGTATATCATGCGGCCGAGTACTATAATATTACATCCACTTATTTATTTCTGAGTTGCTATTTTGTTATCTTTCAGTTTTATAAATAGTTCCAGTAGATGTTCGAGTAAGTTGAAATGGGGTTTTCATTTACGACAAGTAACAAGCTTAAAGTGTGGAGTATCTAAACCTCAATAGCGGGTCTTAGACTGAAGTAGAATGAAGCATGCTCGCGATAGTTAAAAACAATTATACCTGGACAGATACGAAGACAAGTTTGTGGTAATTTTGAATGTGCTGGGAAAAATTCCTATCAGAAGAATGTTCCTTTCGGCGATGAGAAATATGCGTGTTTAGCTGAAGATTTTAACGACTTACCTTATTAGATTTCGGAAAAGCTAATTTTATTGCAACAAAATCCGTAAATGCATGGATTACAAGTATCTGTGTCCTTGTTTGTATTAGATATTAATAATAAAATATCGTTGGTTTCCAGCTTCAGAAACCAAGTAATTATGAATTGGAGTTGTAATCATTACGGCTAATACTAAATTTATTAGTTAAACTCTCTCATAAATATTAAAAGCAGCTGGTCACCTAGTAATACTTGATGGCTTACTTATTACAAGTAAACACGAAAAGAATTCTTAGCAAACAACGTAGTTGATTTATACAGGGAACACAGTATTCATAAACTGGTGCAGAGAATTTTAGACGTTGAAGCACACCGAACGGTGTACCCCAAAAATTTATTTCATAACTGCGTTATTTACTTATTATATATACACAAATTTTCAGCAATGCAAGCATGCCGTTTATGGAAAATAATACATGCAATATCATAGGTTTAACTTAGCCTGTACAGTAATTCAATCGACGGTAAGATGCAAAATCAAAGGAGGTCTCGTTCACCTAGAGCTGAGCGAAATATTGGCCGGGAAATGCCTCGCTGGTAGCCAAAGGTTGATCGAGAAGTGCGGGCGAGAACGTGGAAGCCGCTTTTGACGGTGGGGCTTCGATAAAACCGAAATGTATATCTTCAAGATCGTCGACGGTGAAATTGACGTGGTTCTACATGCAGACAAGGAAATGTTTCGCCAGGGTGCGACGAGATATAGGGTTACGCCGGGACGATACAAGGATTTTTAAAAATTATATTTGTTCCAAGATATGATATGATATTTCTTTGCAGTCAATGAGACGGAATTCGGAACTTTGGATTGTTAAGCTACGATTTTGAAAGCTGAATGCACCCGACAAAGATCTTAATTTTCCAAAATTGGTACGGAAAAACTTTTTCAAACAGTTAGATTTACGGAACGATATCGGTCACCTACACTCACCTACGTGCATCTATCTGCCTGAAATCAATTGCTCCGCTGAAGATCGCTTGAAATCTTGGCGTGAGAAGTTCAACGAGACGAATTACTAAACTCCTCTTCCTTTAAAAACTAGTAGCAACGTTGATCTACAAGCTGACTGAACAAAGTCTATGTGGTGTTCTTGAAGTAGATGTAAATAGATCTAATATAGTTTATAATTGGTTCATATAATACAATACGTGGGTTATATAGATAACAAATTATGAAATTGCAACAGAAGCAGTGTGTCCTACAGTAGCCAACAAATGGCTAGCTTGGCCATGACAATGCTGAAACGAAATATAGTTTTTTCCTGAATATTGTTAAACAATTTAAATTTATAGAGGTTTTTTTAAATTTTTAGATAAAATGGTAATCGAGAGTAGGGAATCGCATTGCGGAACCAGATGCATTATAGTAGGGCATGGGCAATGCCATTTAGATGTTATTCTAAATGGCAATGGAATAGAGCCTGAGCTGTCATTCAAGGCTTCCCGACTGAATAACTTCCGTAATTTGAAAAAACAAACCACTCACAACTACCAAATTGTAAATGCGAGGAAATCAAAGTAACGCTGAAAGACACTGTTTTTAAAATACTAAAATAAATCCCCAAAGAAATAAACCACTAAATAGATGAGGCCTTGGATAACAGCTGATAGCTTACCCCCATTCCCACCACCATCTAGAATAACATCTAGACGACATTCGTCATTCCTCATGATGCATCTCGTTCTGGCATGCGATTTCCAACTTTATTTTTCAATTGAACTTACAAATTTAATAAAACCGTTTCAAATTTAAATCCGTTCAAAGTATAGAAAAAAAACTATACAGTTTCCGTTTCTGTGCATGTAACTTCTTAAATATTTCTTATAACTTTATGGGGCGACGGCAAACTTGATGTTCGATATTCTATAGATAACTTAATGCATATGTCGATAAGGGCAGTAAGCAGTAATTTAGAGAATCACCACTTTAAAAATTCTCCGCCGAAAATATGTCACACTGTTCGACCCCATTGAAAAACCTCCGTGTGCTGTACCATCTCGGTAGTTGGTGTAGTATAATTTGTATTTTTGTATATTAAAATAACTTCTCTTGTTAAAATGTGTTTCACTAATTAGGGAAGTTTTGCTTTAGACGTAACTGTGTTTTTTCTTTATGGTTTTTTTAAAAATTATTTATTTGCTCTACAATCTGTCATACATAGACATTCAGTAGTTAGTTTAACAAGTGTAAATGGATGAAGACATGAAGGTTGAGATTCCAGTGAGAGCTCACCTATAGTAAACTAAAATTAATTTAACAAATTCTGACTAGCCTAGGGGTGTAAGACACTCACTGTATACTTACTCAAATCTGTTTATGAGCTGGAGAGGTTTAAATCTTTTTAGGCGCGGTTCAACTTTGTCGTCGATTAGAAGTAATGGTTCCACGAGGGCGTTTGGGTGTCCGGTCTCGTTAGAGCGCTCTGAACTAGGGATGGGCGCATGACGTGAAAACAGTCGTGTCACGTCGTGTCACGGCGTGTCACGTCGTAAACGTGACTAATATTTGAAAATCGTGACGTGAACGTGTGTGAACGTGAGTGAAAATTTCCAAGGCGTGATTCACGTTTACATTAATTTCACGTTAAATATTTAGTAACGAATAAAAAACTGCAGGATGCTTCGGCTAAATCAACATTTTAATGTGTAGATGTGTAGATGAACTTATTATTCTAATAAAAGTAATGTTTTGTTTTGTATACTCGGCTTAACGCTGAAAATGTTAATTACGTTTTATTATTAAACCAAAAATGTATTGTGTAGATGTGTAGATGAACCTATTTTTATAAAAGTAATGTTTTGTTTTGTATACTCGCCTTAACGCTGAAAATGTTGATCCTTGTACGTAAAAGTACTTTTAAACCTACGAATTAAAAGTGTTGCCTAGCAACATAATATACCTTCTGTACTCATACCAATAAGGGAAACGTCAATTACAATGACTGCTTTTGGTATTAAAAGTAATGTCATTGAAGACAGCTGCAAGAAATGTATTTGCGAGAAATCAGTATTTATCCCTTGTCGTAAGTTATTGTAGTCAATTTTCATTTTTTACTTCCTTTTACAATAAAGGAAGTATTGGATTCACCCCAAAAATTCCAAATTGAGTTTTCAACAGATCTTCACGTTTCAGAGTCCCCGGAACCCAAAAACGTGTTTTTGTTCATTGGTCTGTCTGTGTGTGTGTCTGTGAACAGCATGTCTCAAAAACAAAAAGATGTATGGCGTTGAAATTTTATATAGAAGTTTTGTGTTCCATATAGATGCGACAGCAAGCTTTTTTCTCGATTTTTTCAAAAACGGCTCAAACGATTTTTTTCAAACTTTAAATTTCTATTAAATTTTTAATGCGTATTGATGTGGGATAGCTGATTTTCCAGTTGAATACTTCTAAAATGGGTTTCCTTTGTTTTTTTTCAATATTTTTATTAACTCCTATTTTAAATAGAACATCCGGTATAATATTACATTTTTCAATTCAGATTAAAATTTTAGAGAAAATTTGCCTCTTTAACTAACGCCCTATATTGTACCGTTTTTGTAGGATTTGTAATTTTTAAAAATTTTTGACAAATGCTTAAAAATTCAAAATCAAATTTTTGGCTAGTTATGAGATCACTGTAAAAGGAAGTTGTGTGAGTGTATCACACCATTTTATCTTTTTATTCTGATTGCAACATATCACTTAAATTATGTCACCCGCAAAACGTATTTTTAGTTCTGTTCAGGGCGTTTTTCATTGGTTTTAAATTTGAACATTCTGTTCTATCTGAATTAAAATTTTGAAATAAAAGCTGCGTGTCACGTCGTGAGTGGCGTGTCACGCCGTGAACGTGAGTGAACTTGGGCGTAAACGTGCGTGAAGGTGAGCGTTTAAAGCAAGCGTAAAACGTGAGTGACGTGAGCGAAAACTCACTCACGCGCCCAACTCTAGCCTGAACCTTTGAATCTCTGTAGCCACTTCAAAATCGCGTCTTATAAGTTCATTGGGGACGTACCATAATGCGTTTACAATCATTCTAAGAACTTTGGATTGAAATCTAAGGATTTCGATATTGGATGTCTTGGCAGTGCCCCAGAGTTGTATTCCATAAGATCATATGGGCTTGATCATGATTTTATAGAGGAGCGTGCAGCAAACCCGTGCGGAAAGGCAATCATCTAGAGCAGGAATTTATATGGAAGGCCAGGGGGTGCAAGAAAGCTATGCTTTAGGAAGATTCACCACGGTATTCCAAGCAGAAGTTTATGCCATCCTACCGGTGGCAACAAGGAACGAGGTCAGGATATCCCCAGAGCAAAAAATGTATATTTGCTCCGATAGCCAAGCCGCACTAAAAGCAATCTTCTCGGCCAGGACAAGATCAGCTCTTGTCCAGGAATGTGGAGATGCTTTAGCCGAATTGACAAGGGAAAAGGACGTCGAGCTCATCTGGGTCCCGGGACACACGGGGGTCCAAGGCAACGAGAAGGCGGACGAACTAGTTAACTCGGAGCCGGGGAAACTTGTTTTGGACCGGAACCTTTTTTGGGTATAACAAGGCAGCAGGTCTCAGCAGCCCTAACCGGGTGGGCCTACAAGACCAGCGAGGAAAAATGGAAAGGATGCAGGGGCTGTCGTCAGGCAAAGTACCACATAGCGGGATTTGATTCAAAGAAATCGGTCTGGCTAATGGGAAGGAGCCGAAGAACCACAAATCTTTTGATAGGGATCTTGACAGGCCACTGTAAACTAAAGAGACACCTAACACTGATAGGAGTAGAGGAAGATCCCATTTGCCCAAGATGTGGGAGGGACGAGGAAACGTTATTTCACTACTTGGGAGAATGCGAGGCGTAACAGCGACTGAAGTATAGAACCTTTGGAGCACCTACGCTTCGAATAGAAGAGTTGAACTCTCTATCCTGGGCCGAAATTCTGATCTTCATTAGAAAATCAGGAAGGTTTAAGCAGGGAGAAGAGCCCATCGAAGAGGACGATAATGAAGGTTGAGAGGATGGCATGGGGTTGGCAAAAAGGGCTTATGGTGGCCTACTTGCTAGACTTCGGTCTCCCCACAACTACTACTACTACTACTACTACACGTCGTGAGTGGCGTGTCACGCCGTGAACGTGAGTGAACGTGGGCGTAAACGTGCGTGAAGGTGAGCGTTTAAAGCAAGCGTAAAACGTGCGTGACGTGAGCGAAAACTCACTCACGCGCCCATCTCTACCCTGAACCTTTGAATCTCTGTAGCCACTTCAAAATCGTGTCTTATAAGTTCATTGGGGACGTACCATAATGCGTTTACAATCATTCTCAGAACTTTGGATTGAAATCTTCTAAGTATTTCGATATTGGATGTCTTGGCAGTGCCCCAGAGTTGTATTCCATAAGATCATATGGGCTTGATCATGATTTTATAGAGGAGCGTGCAGCAAACCCGTGCGCTCGGTTCATCTATTGGCCCTTGCACATCCACAATGGCGTTCGCAGTCTGCTGTCGCTGCCCGCATGCACCCATGACCTACTCTGGTCCGTGCATGCAGCAGCAACTCGTGTCCGGTCTTGTATCGTCTCCAGGCACGCCTCTCCGATCATTGCGACACATCCTGCATATATGCAACTTCAATCGTAAACATTAGTTGCTTGTCCGGAAAGGACCTCGCACACTTCTACAGTTGTGAACATAGTTAAGTTTTTTGAAGTTTGGTAATGCAAATCGTTACATGTCATTGGAAGACATTACCAAGACAGTCAATTTTATTTGGCTGATCCCGCCTACATTTTAGATCAACAAAGCTTCCACGCTTCCATGTGTTTATTTGTATGTATGGCGACTTTATTACAGCTCTTCAAGCCGTCTATCGCATCCCAAACTCCATGCTTCTCTGTCTTGCCATAGGTCGTCTTGGAGATCCCTTCTTTCCATGGCCTTTCTTATCCCGTCTCTCCACTTGGTTCGTGGCCTCCCGGGTCTTCTTCTTTTAGTTGGTGTCCAGTTCCAGCTCGGTAACTTCTCCTCTGTCATTCTTCTTACATGTCCATACCAGGATAGCTGTTTTATTTCTATTGTGTCCGTTAGGGTTGTCTCCATATTCATTCGCTGTTTAATATCTTCAGTTCTCACACGATCCAATAGTGTCACGCCACAGCATCGTCTCCAATAACTATTTTTGACTGCATTGATTCTTCTTTTGAGATTTTGGTTAATTGTCCATATTTCTGACCCATAGGTGACGCAGCTCTCTACCATTGATCTGAATAGTTTAATCTTAGTTTATTTCCTAATTTCTTTACTCCATAGTATCGAATTTAACTGACTTGTTATTGCTCTTCCTTTTCCTATCTTATCCAGGATGTCTTTGTCATCCTTTCCATCATTTGTTAATTTCACTCCTAGATATCTATATTCTGGGGTATTTCCAATAGTACCCATGTCTAACTTCATATTTTCTCCCTTTTCCCCAATTGTCATATACTTTGTTTTTTTCCATATTTATTTCTAGACCCCATGCTTTGTACTCTTCTACCAGTTTTCTAAACATGTAGCATGCATCATCATAATCCTCCGCCAGAACAACTTGATCGTCCGCAAATAGTAAGGTAAAAACATTTCTTTCTCCAATTTTGACTATCATTCTCTCACACTTTCTAATCCACTGCTTCAGTGCTGTGTTTAAAAACAGTTTAAATAACATGGGAGATATAAAGCATCCCTGCCGAAGCCCTTTATTGACTTTAATGTAATTTGATCTTCCTATCCGCGTTTTTACTAGGCTTACATTTTGTTCGTACATTAATTTAACTGCATTTATATATTGCGGATGTATTTCGTTTTCTTGCATAGCTTCCCACAATTTAGTTATAGGGATACTATCATATGCCTTTCTTAGATCAATAAACATTAAATGAAGTTTACTCCCATGTGCTAAGGTTTTTTCTATCATTTGTTGTAATACAAATAGGTTATCAATACAGGATCTTCCTGGTCTAAACCCACTTTGTTTCTCCATTTCTTTTAATTGATTTTCAATTCTTCCTCGTAACATCCTGCCGTAAAGTCTACCCGTAGACGCAGTAACAATCAAACCTCTGTAATTTGAGCAGTTTGTCTTGTCTCCTTTTTTATGTATTGAACTAATATGTGCGGTTTTCCATTCAGTAGGTATCGCTGCTCCATTTAAGCATTTATTAAAAATTTTTGTTAAATTACTACTATCGGCGCGTGTTTAAAGAGTTTTACCGGTATACCTCCAGTTCTAGGAGATTTATTGTTCTTCATGCTTTTAAGTGCTTTTGACACCTCGTCAACTGTAAAATCATGTCATTTATTTTCTACTTTGTGCGGTTTATAATTGATACTTCGGAACTGTGGGCGTTTTTCTGTGAATATGTTTTGATAATATTTTTCCCATTTATCTAGTCTGATTGGATCAATCGTCAATTTCTCGTTTGAGTTAGTTTTTAAATTTGTTATTGTTTTCCAAGCTGCTCTCGACTTGGAACTCCCTTGGAACTCCCTAGTAGGTTGTCTATTTCGCTACATTTCCGTTGCCAATACATGTTTTTTGTCTTAATTATGTCTTTCTTAACTTTATAGCAGTATCTTCTATATATTTTTTTATCTTCAACATCTTCGTTTATTTGTTAGTTGCCTATAATTTTTTTACTTTTTTATGCATACGCTTGCCTTTTGTCTCTCTTTTCCAGCTTTCATCTCTGACGTAGAAGGAGACGCTCGATCAACGACTCGTGTGACCAGTGGCAGCGCATGTGTAGTGTGTGTTATTATTTATTGTTACCTTTATTTATTGTTACCTATTGTTCTGAGTTATGGTTATTAGTTTTTAAGGATTGTTGAAAAGATCCAGGAGATTTTGTAGCTAACTATAATCTTGTTACTTTCATACGGGGTTATATTAGTTTTTCTACCTGTCCTCCCTCCCTCCTTATCTCTTTTGGGGAGGGGGGGGGGGCAGTAATATAGCGATTGTCACCTGTTTATGTTGTGATCAAAACATATTTATAAACAGTTTATTATATTGGTTTTATAAAGCAACATGCATTTTATTTCAATCAGTATATATGAGCATATTAAATAAGATACGCCCCCAAGACAGTTTAGTCTTATAGTATCCGCGCAATGAGAATTTGGCTTACGCTTCGGACCACTCGACAACATCCACCAACTATCTCAATACAAAACTAACGAAATATTAGTTTACTTTCTGCAGGAGATACTTACAAACTCAGCTAGGGAGGGTGCCAGTAGTTTATTACTATATACTTAAAATGTAAGGCAATTTTAGAAAGAACTTCAGAGAAACCCTCAAGGTGCGAGTTAAATTCAATATTATACTACTTTCATACCTGGTTTTCTTGTATATGGTAAACTAAAAGTACTTATCACTATTTTATTAAACTGAGGTCGCCTTATCTACGCTTAAACTTTTACACTCGCAGAACCGGTTTTTGATACGTTCTAACGGTACCAAACTCAATCAAGAATTCTTCAAAATATATACTAACGGTGTTTCTATTTTGGTGACGTTAAGTAAAATGTTTTTTAAAAAATTTTAAGAATAGAACGATTTATATAATTTTGTTGAAAACATTGGCTGGGAATTTAAAATTCCCCGCGAACCAGCTTAGATACTCAATACTTCCAGCGTGCTTTTTTGATTTCAGTTTGATTTTTGAATAAGCGCATATTTGTTCCAACTTATTGTAAGCCCTGCTGAAAATAAGTTTTGATTCGCATTTAAAAGTGTAAAACGAAAAAAAGTAATAGGCATGTTGTTAAAAGAGGCGGCAAGCACAAACCAAAACATTGAAACCTAACCTCACTTTGCATATATATCTCAAACTGCTGATCAGGTGTTTATAAAAATAAAATTTAAAACACTTTGATGAGGCGTGACCACCTCTTTTTGATAAAAAAATTATCATCATCTTTATAGGGGGAAATGGACTTTACACTTATTCTAAATATACTGATATAAAGTAATATCATGTAAAAAACCTAGTAGTATATATATCCTATTCTTTGTGAGCACAGTTTTTCAAATAATTTCTTAATTTGTTTCAAGCTTAAAATTTCCAAAATTATTGGAATCAGGTAAAAATAGCATAAAACGCACGTTGTATTTATAACTTTATAACTATAACAGTTCCGGGTTGGATATGCTCCAATTTTGTAGGTAATGAGCAATTAATTATTCGGTTATTGGAAAGCTAATAGAAGTTTTTCTGTTGTGCTTTGGAACAAATGAATGACCATTCATTGAACAGCTAAAACCCTTCAACAGAACCTTTTTTCTACTTTCGCATTGGTCGATTTTCGTATTATACATTTTGCAAGAATATCCTCTACCGAAGTGTATAACCCAAGAGATACGGGGTCAAGCGAAATCGTTTAAATCGCAACAAAATGGAGTCCCATATTTTATTATCTTGTAGTCCCTCACGGGTTTAGTAAGTTAGCCAGGCACTTTGATACATGAGAAGGGTAACCGAATATTGAAAGAAATATTGATTGCGGGAAGCTGGCACTGACGGAGTGAGTGCTCACCGACCGGTTAAGGAAATTCCTCTACTATTGGATTTTGCATTTGCACGCTAATATAGCACTAAAAGCCAGTGTTGTTGCAAACTTACGCCAGAATCACCTAATAGTATTAGATCGAAGCAAAGCTGTTTCGCCCTATTTTAACAGATTCTCGATACTATTTTAACTAAATACCAATATTAACCACCTGCAATGGTTAAATACCGAAACTTTATTACCTAAATACTAGCAACAACTATAACATTTTGCGTTAAGTATAGCAGGAAGGTTTCAAATAAGATTACATTATAGTGAAAGCTATGTATGTAAAATAACCGTATCGAACCATAATTTTGAATTTTGCACTATAGTTAATTCTACAGCAAGCTGTTACACCATCGTTTAAAAAATATATCCAAGAGAAATTTCTAAATATCAGAATGCTAGCTATAAAATCGTCTACTTCAGGTTTAAATACTGCCCAATAGTACATCATTGCTGTATCTCTTGACATTTCAGAAATGATGAATCTTATCATATCGAACACGAGGAATAAGAAAATGGCCATACGAAATTTGCATCTGAGTCGCCCTGCAGAGGGCGCGGGATTAAAGTTAGTCATTGAAATTTGAAAAGTTTTTATTGGTATCATCATCGCCATCATCATATAACCTCTCATACACCGCAGAACATAGGCCTCTCTTAATCCTTTGTTGACAGACGGTACAAAAAGTAAAACACATTTTAAAGCTCTGAAATTTTTCCAATTCGCATCATTTGCGTCCTGCAATTCTTTAAAGTACCATTTAGATGGCTTAAATTTTTGGTTTGTTAAAGTTGTCAGTATAGTAGCTTGAAATATTTTACTGAATCTTTGACAAGAATGCGAGGTTAATAGTGGGTTTCTGTAAGATATAATTTTAGTGCTCTTTATGTGATTTGCTACAAAAAAAACTTTAATTTCATAAATTACGTGTAATTATAACCCCTTTTGAGTAAATAGTAACATGATTTGTAAGAATAATAAAAATTAACAGTGAAGCGGTAAAAGTGCTGCGGACTTACAAGTACTGTCAGGTTCCGAAATTTATGTTTTACCAAGGTAAGTCGTTTTTACATATTCATTACATTTACTAAATCTATTTCAAATTATCTCGTTAGACGTCAAAAGAGGGAGATTATGAATATATATGCCCACTTGCTAACGCCGAATTATTTTGCAATCGTCGACAAGTTTGTATTAGAAGGCCTTTGTGAGAACAATAATATTCAAACCGATTAGGAATCTGTCGAAGCCCGAATATCAGTTTGAGATCTTCTACATAAACTTGCAAAATTTTGAAGTCCCAAATATCGAGAAGCCTTGTGCTTCAAGTTCTTCTGAGTTAAAACATATTGATAAAGAGCATGGTTAAAGAACAGCCGAAATACATTACGAAACAGATGTAATAACAGAGGCGGTACAAAATAAACAAGATGCAAAAAAGGTACAAACTGAAAATCAGGAAGTCATGAACAGGAAATCGCTTAAAAGGGACCATGCTACAACTGTTCCAGATTGTAATTTTCCAGGAGGTATAGTAGACGATAACTTTGTGTGTTGTAATACTCCTACCGATGTATTTTTAACATTACGTCAACCTGTCCTGAAAAATATAGTGTTTCAGAGTAACTTATATGGTACACAGAGTAATAAAAATTTAAATATGAAAAAAGAAAAACCATTAAGATTTATTGGCAAGAATCTTTTGATGGGCTATCATAAATTGCCAAATTAGAGACACTATAGATCAACAAGTGAAGGTTTAAGTGTCCCAATTATTGCATAGGCTATGAGCAGAGATCGCTTTGTTGCTATTCTAAGTAATCTGCACATTAACCACAACACCAAGATGTCATAAAACAATACTGAAAAAAGGTTCAGGGTCATTTCAATTCCCCCAACTGAGGTCGGGTTGCTATAGGGACCTTGCGTCCGCATTCAGCCAAGAACGGAAATTATAGGGTAGGTCAGAGAGGAGGGGTGACGAATGGAAGAGAGGGCAGACAAGGTGGAGAAGTACTGCCCCGACATTCGCCTCAGAGATGGTACTCTGTTGACTCAGGAAAACCACCTAAAAACCTGAATCAAAGCAAACGGCCACGGGAATCGAACCCTCCACCTCCCGAAAGCTAAGCAGACGTGGTTACTCCTACTCTACGGAGCTCTGTGCAATACTGATAAACTTTATAAGATTTGACCAATGGTTGATACGTTAAATAATACATTTATTTTTATTACAAAGGCACTCGCGAGTTATCAGTTGACGAGACCATGATTATTTTCAAAGAAAGCAGTTTCTTCAAACACTATAACCCCTCAAAACGATAGAGAAAGGGTACAATATATGTTGTTTGTCTGATCAGAAGGGTTATATGCTCGCATTTAAAATTTATCAAGGAGAAAATGAGACAGTAGAAAAAAATATGAAAATGTTGACCTTGTCTGTGGAATAATAAGGTACAACAAGATAGATTTAACAAATAATTTGAGTTCAGATAAATCTCTCAAACGTGGAGAATATGATTACCGTTTTTCAAACACTAACATTGGTTTATGGAAATGGAAAGATAACAAGCATTGTGCATATATCATAGTAGTTCATGGTAGTGAAGAGGTAACAGTTCGAGGAGCACGAAAAGATGGAACAAAAACCAAAATTCCAGATCAAACTGTAATAAAAGGCTATGACGCATACATGGGAGGAATGGACTATGCATACCGTCTCACTGTTGTTTATGGCCTGGAAAGAAGGACCAAGATGTGGTGGCATCGATCTAATTGATATGACCTTTGTTAACGCATATGTAGTTTACCGCGATCTAAACGAGACAATGCCACTGCTACTTTTTCGCAGAGAAGTTGCTAGAGGCATTATAGCTCAAAAACAATGTAATACGCTCAAATAAATTCGAACCACACCAATAAAACGAAGAGGAACATCTTATTCAATACCAACAGGTGTTAGATTAGCTAATAGTGGTTCACACTGGATCAAATTTACAGAGAAAAAGGGAAGATGTGAAGTGTGTAGCAAAAATAAATACAATCTAAGCCATTTTCTACGTGCAGCTTGTGTAATATTTATCTGCGTTTTAATGAAAAAAGAGCTGCTTTGCAGAACTTCATGCTGTCGATGTAAATTGATTTATTTAGTATATATCATAGACTGCATAGTTGTTTCTTGTACTCTAATTATAAATATAGTTTATTTTCTCTCGCATCTAAATGAATACACTTTCTTACTGTTACATTAATTTCAGGACCTGACGGTACTTCAAAGTGCCACTTAAAATGTTTGGAAAATTAAACTTAAAAAAATCTTTTAAAAAATTAGACAGTCAGGTAACAAGGGGTTAACGTTTGCCATCTAGGTCGGTTTTGTACTTCTTTCGTCCAGTTGCTGAACACTCGCTTAAGATCATCCGCCCGTCGAGTTGGAGGACGTGTGAGCGTATTTCCTAGGTCGCCGTTCAATAACTTTTCCCGTCCACAAATCGTCTCTAGTTCTTGCCATGTGAGGCTCGCCCTACTTCACTTGAGATTCACAACCCTTTTTATAACACCCGCAAGCCCCCTTCTTTGCCGTATTACTTTATTTTTTACTATGTACTAAAACAAAACCTTCTGGTAATTATATTTTGGTCTCCCTACGATGCCAAACATTTGTAATATATGAATTATGTATGTAAAATAGTGATGCAACAAAAAAAACCGTTTGTTTTCTAAAAAAATGTAATTTTTTTAAACGAAGCGGTGTGGTTTTTTACTTCCTTTTACAATAAAGGAAGTATTGGATTCACCCCAAAAATTCGAAATTGAGTTTTCAACAGATCTTCACGTTTTAGAGTCCCCTGAACCCAAAAAACATATTTTTTTTCATTGGTCTGTCTGCGTGTGTGTCTGCCTGTAAACAGAATATCTCAAAAACGAAAAGAGGTATGGCGTTGAAACTTCATATATAAGTTTTGTGTACTATGTAGATGAGACAGCAAGCTTTTGAAGAAAATCGCATAACCGGAAGTAGGTGTTTACTCTTGTGATTTTTCAGTTTTTTTCGATTTTTTCAAAAACGGCTCTAACGATTTTTTTAAACTTTAGATTTTTATTACATTTTTAATGTGTATTGATGTGAGATAGGTGATTTTCCAGTTGAATACTTCTAAAGTGGGTTTCTTTTGTTTTTTTTTCTATTTTCTTTATTAACTCCTATTTTAAATAAAACACCGGTATATTGTTACATTTTCGAATTCACCTTAAAATTCTAGAGAAAATTTGTCTCTTCAACTAACGCTCTATTTTGTACCGTTTTTGTAGAATTTGTAATTTTTGAAAATTTTTGACAAATTTTTAAAAATCAAAAATGAAATTTTTGGCTAATTATAAGATTACTGTAAAGGAAGTTGTGTGAGTGTATCACACCGGATTTTTTTAAATACGTTTTTTTGCAAAATTAAAGTGTAGTGAATAACAACAAGTAATACCTATTTAGAAAAACAAAAAACAGATATGTCTAAATAAAAATAATACATCTCATAGGTCAAGTAAATTATATAATTTATAATAACAAAAAAAACATATATTTCTAAAGAAACATAATGCATTCATAGCCAACGTGGATACAAAAATTATAATAACGCAAAAATTACTTGCTAACAGATATGGCTGACTTTTCAACTGACTCGGAGTCACTATCCATGCAGTTTACGTCGCCAATGTCACTGGCTGATGACTGATGAATCGCTAACGTAACTTAAATCATCGATCATATAGTAATACGTAATACGAGTAGGCAGTAGGTATAAAATGTTACTTTTGTTTATTAAACATGTGTCTAGTCTGTGCTGTAGCCTTCTTGAACTTTAAAGAACGTGTAAAATCCAAATAAGTTTAAATTTTGTCGTTTGCTTACATGCTGCCAATCATACCTACCAAAACGTACCGCCACTTACAAAAATGAATAAAAAAAACTGTTTTTGTGGTTTTTTTAGGTTTTTTTATTCGATTTTAAAAAATCGCGTTTTTTACATCACGAATGTTAAGGGAGATGTGGCACTCACACGACTATCTATGTTTCTGACTGTGATATATCCTCGATACTCCTTGAATTTATGCAAGCCTTCGATGTGTAGTTCCGTGGATTATGGCTTGCACTCGTTCAGGACGCACTTCGAAACATAAATTGTATAGTTATAGAGTCTGGTTACTTTACTAAAGAGGTGTAAACGTGGTGAAGGAATGAAGGGTTGTAGGATACGATGTGAATGGAGTGACCAGGCCTAACTACCCCTTAATACATGTTTAGCCTTTGTCTGTTCACAAATGAATACAGTTCAAAGGTACAGGGACCGGCAGAAAAACCGGACGGTTTTGAAATGTACTGTTTGAGGCTTTCGCGGTTACTCGAATTATTCTCCTTAGCATAGAATTTCGGCTTAGATCGCGTAGTATTTGTATATGAACACCCAGCATTTTGTGGCTTAATGTGCCTTGCACCTTGTGAAGTCGAGCAAAAACCCGCGCAATGGCCATGCTCTTTGGTGGCTCGTGTTGTTTGAGTATCTTGAGGATACTTAGGCAGATTTGGCCGTTTTGCTGTTTGTGCATTGTCGCGACTTTCACTCTGATGATGCAAGCTGCAAGGTCTTGCGAAACGTTAGTGAATATGGATGCACAAACAGCAAAACGTTCTCAAGATACTCAAACAACACGAGCCACCAAAGAGCATGGCCATTGCGCGGGTTTTTGCTCGACTTCACAAGGTGCAAGGCACATTAAGCCAGAAAATGCTGGGTGTTCATATACAAATACTACTCGGTTTAAGCCGAAATTCTATGCTAAGGAGAATGGTTTTGAAATGGTTGCGAAAAATTACAACAACATACATTTATATTACGAAAAATGAGAGAAAAAGAATTGCCATTTACTAATGTTCAGAGCAGCAGCCCGTTGGCTGGCAGACCGACGTGGACTCCCTTCAACTGCCTGTCGTAAAGCCGGGACATTTTTCGGAGTACGAACATATCGTGGGCGGCCAGGAAGTTTCTTCTTCGCAGCCAAAGATGTTTGCCTAAAATTTCTGACCCAGCGCATTATTGCATTTCGGCTGGGTATAGCACCATGACGACCGATATTGAACTCTCTTCGGAAAAATCGCTGAGTATTGACTACAGAATCACCAGTTTCAAAGTAGGTTTCTACTGCGAAAGCACGTTGGCTTGGGTTCCACTGCTGCATTTTAGCTGTCACTAAATTAAATGGCGTAGATTGAACTACGCCGCAAACCTCAAATATGAGAAATTTAAAAACCATTTCAAAACCGTCCGGTTTTTCTGCAGGTCCCTGTATAATAGAAAATATGTAAATAGGTTTACACCGAATTTCCCTCGCGCGAATTAGTAAATTTGCAAATTTAAAAATTCGGCAGGTGTAAAGCTTGACCTATGTGAAAATTATTACTTCTTTCTATTTTAAAATTAACGCAAAATAAACAAAATTTTATTTTTTTAAGGTGCTCACCCTGTAAATATTTGTCTGAAATTTTCACGGTTTCATGCAGGTATATATATAATGTGTATGCAAAATATCATCTTTCTTCGAGGAGTTTTTGAGTTATACCGCCAACAGGCAGGCAGACAGGCAGACAGACAGACAGACAGAAATACAGACAGGCGGAATTGAGAAAACCTGTTTTTTGTCATCTAGGAACCTTGAAACGTGAAGATCTGAAGAAATCTGGGAAGGTGATTTTTTCGTGATTACAATAGTTTCTTCGTTAATAAGGTACAAGGCTTTAAATGCAATTAAATTGTGTCCCGTTTTGCTATACGATCTAATAACTTACTATTTGCATAGGTGCAAAACACAACGTGTGCAAGAATTTCTTGCTTGTAAACAATGTGTATTGCAACTTGGCCTAATGATACAATATTAATGCGGCTAGCATAATTGTTACACATCATGAACTAATTTTCCAGTCTAATTTTTTTCCGCAAAATTTCACCGAATTGTCTATTTCATGGACAAACAGACGTTTGAACAGATGTTTTGTTATTCCTTATGATACAAACAGTTAGTGCAATATAAATTAGGCGATAAAAAGTATTTCATTTCTATTTAATAACTTTAAACGAGCGCCCACTGCAAAGCGACTCGAATGAAAATTTCTTGTGACTAAATTCTTGCTCCTCACACATGATCGTTTGGGGTATGGTAGAAAATACAGCAGTAATTTACTATTACGTCTCTCTAGCTATTACAGACTGGCATATAACATTTGTTTTTTTAAGCAAAACTATACAGCTTGCGCAATTTTATCTGTCGCTGCAAATATATCAGCTTTTGTGCAGGTTCTCATAATAAATTGCAGGACTGTGTCGATTTCAAGTTCGAAGTTTATCTGAACGTTGCGTATGAACTAGGGATGATTGTACATTCCCGAACCTACTCTTTTGAACCTAGTTCCTTTGCTGGAGTAGGTGCACCTGGTTCGGCGATTGTTAAAGAGTAGGTCGCCTGATCCGGCGTTCCTTCAATGAATCGAACCGCTGTGCACCTAAGCCAAACCGCCACAGTGCTAAGGAGCGCGGAGCGGCGGAACTGTGGAACGGAATGCCGGACTCTCGCTCCTACGAAGTGGATCGGATGGCTCCTCTTTCTCGGACTACAAAGACGTCGAATTTGAAATCGGAATGGAAATGGATCGTTGCGGTTTTCGCTTCGCAATCGTTCGTAACTGACTAGGAACTGCATAATCTACGCAAGGAATTTCAGATTCGGATTCGGAATTGCGGGATCGTTATGGCAATGCCTCGTGTGTTGTGCCAAAATCATAGACCATGTAGGCTACTGTAAGGTATAAATAGAAAAAAAGGGAAAACTTCTCATAATTTTAAATGGTAATAGACATATTTAATTGTAATAGTTATTGATGTCCAGCTAATGCAATCAAAGAAATCTTTTACAATTGAAATAGACGACCCAGCAAAAACTTCCGACCGGAGCCGTCGGATTCAAATCAAAATCACGTCACCTACATTACATTTGAGTCATAACATACGACTGTAGGTGCAGACCCGTCCGAGATCCGACTCCGACCGCTCCAGCGCAGCGTCTGGCGAGACCAGCAATTTTTCGGTGACCGCGAGCGGAACTGAACCTAGTTTCTTGCACCTAGTTCGGAGTCGGAGTCGGATCAGGTGAACTTGATCCTTTAGTGGAACAGGTTTTACCATCTCTAGTATGAACCATAAGGCATTACCGACTGCTCTAAAAACCTTGAAATTTCCCCATATTAGACTTCGATGTGTTGCACCATACCGGACAGGCATAGGTAAATATTGGGCGAATGAGCGTGTCCCTTGTGCAGCGTAGTCGTAGATTCATGTAGCAGTGGTTATTTCCTGTTAATTAGCGTATAAAGTAGTTTTAATTTACATTAATATAACTTTGATTAAGGTTGTATATATGAAAGCTCCAGTTGAGTCTAGTATTCAAATGTGTTCTTAGGTGTTTAATTGCGTCAATTTGCGAATTTCATGCGATTTCGGTCATCATTAATATTGATAGTTTGGTGTTCTCTAATACGTTTGACTGTATAAATTTTAGTTGCACATTTACTAGGTCTTAAGGAGGTGCACCATTTGTTACATTTGTGAGTATGCGAATTTAGGGTAGGTATGGTCAATTCAATACCGGATATATCATTTTTTATATGCTTTTATTAATTCATGGACTTTTACTTTCAACATTTGTAGGGCAAGGAAAACATTTTTAGTGAACCAAGCCAGCTTGTAAGACTTTACGTATACTTAATCTGGTAGTGAGCAACATTATATCGCACGCTGTGGTACGTATGTGGCATTGTTAATGACGAATGTGAAAGAAGCTTTTTTTCCTGCAAATCCTTGTCGTAATTTTTGAAATTCCTTGTTGTAATTCTTACTTTTTGAACCTGAATTAAAATTAATCCAGCCTCTATCTTTCCCTATACATCTAAAACAATTAATCGTTGTTCTTTTGAAATTGGGTTGAAACACCGTCATTGTCGTTCTGACCAAATTTTAGTGACTGCTCTAAATATAAGTCGTTGTATAAACTACTGATTTACTTTGCTCTCAAACTTTTTAAACTTATTTTAAGTCGTTCAATCTAACTGACTTTATACCGTGTTTAAACATTTGCGTAACGAGTCACACATCTTAAATTATTGTTATTTTGTACTGTTCGCTATAACTTGAATTTACAATTAGATGTCATTGATTCTACGATTTTATAGCTTGTAACAATACCGAATTTGAAAAGGTTTATTTTAATAACATAACATAGTTGATATTTCTTTAAAATACTCGTCGTTTCTAAACCTACATCATTACCCATTCATTAAAAAACACCACTTTCTTCAAATCTGACCTGTTAGGTGTGTATTTTAACCATTAATGAAACATTTCTCAACATTTCCTGGCCTAAGTATCAACTAGTTATAGATTTAGTCTCATTTTAAGAAGCGCTTCTTTGTAAAGCAGCTACAAAATGGGCCTATTTCTTGAAAGATTCTGAGCCTATTCAGCGAGAAACATGTATGTAGCTACATATCAGTTTGTGGAGAATTGATGAAGTGTGTCAGCTATTTTTCAGTTTATTACTAACCATACACTGTATTTTACTTTTTTTAGCTCTAGAAATACTAGTTAGGGCAGTTTTCTTTGACATTTTTATTTAAAGTGCCTGAAAGCAATGTCTTACTTCTAAGAAAAATTATTTTAAAACACTGCTGTTAAAACAGTGTCATACTGGAGTAGTTTTTACTCATAGAGTTACCGAAGGGGCTTAATTTTAACCAAGGACTACTTACTAGTTGTTTTGTCTGCGCAGCATTTTGTCAGTTAAGAGGCGCATTATTTAACTATTTACTTTAGTTGGGAAACGCGGATAAATCAACCAAGTGAAAATGTATAAATGGAACCAAGTTGAACAACAAAGGTGAACGTAGAATAAACTAGAATGTTTTCCTTCTTTGGTTGAAAAATATTGTTCATTGTCGTTGTTTAATCGACAGTGATAGGTCTAGGCTTATACGTTAATCGTTGATAAGCAACAGTTTGTTAAATTATTATTAGTGTAATATAAGTCCAGTATGAATAAAACATTATGGTGTTAATTTGGAAAGACGACCATGTACCATTGGTGTCACCTTCTTAAGTAGATCATCAACTTATTCCTGGGTTATTCGAAGAAGATTTCTGTAGGGTGTTCGACTACCAATTCTTTAAGTAGATATGATGAGAAACCAAACGGCTGCCATCGCAGTAACCATTGCTTCACCCACCATCAACGACGACATCATTTTAGTTGTCATGGAAATACCTTTTCGTATTTAAATGTGAATATCTATCTTTCACTGTGGTTAATTCAACTTAAAGGAATCAATCTCGTTGCTAAACAAAAGTGAACTACTTGCAATACAGTTGATCAACACGTGTATATAATAGCAACCAACAAAATTTTAAAACAGTATCTTGAATTTCCATGATCTCATTTGTTTAAATTTGAAATGCTACAGGTAATAATGCGTTTTGTAATAATAACTTTTTCAGTAAATCTTTTCATATTATGCCAATATGCACAGGATGTTAAACTACTCTTACAAAATAACAATATAGACTTAATGCTAGTGCTAGAGACGCACTTGACTGTTAAAAATTACTTCTAAATCCCAAGGTATCAAATATATAACACTAGACATCCGACTTTCAGATGGAAATGCACACAGAGAAACAGTAATTATAAGCATGGAATGTATCAAAAACTACACCCTAGGAAGATATAGCATGAAAAACCTGCAAGCAACAACTGTAGTCCTGAAAGATCAGATGGGAACAATTGGAGATGGGAAACCTTCGCTAACTCCAAGAAAGTGTAGATTTTTTAAATTTTTAGCAAATATATTGTAAATGGTCTTTTATCCTAAAAGAAGTTAAAGATTCTCAAATTTCTTATAATGAGTGTCTTATTTATTTTTGTCCTCAATGTCATAGTTTTTGAGTAATTGATTGTCAAACATCGCACAACGCGACTAATGTCTCTAATAACGCTCCTTCTACGTGGGCATTAATATGTTTGCATAACAGTTCAATCTTTTGTGTGTCTTTACTATTGACTTTGGGGAATCGAAAAACAGACCCCTATATGTTGATGGAAAATATTTCAATCACCTCCGTTTCGCCAATGATTTAGTGCTTGGAAGCTCAAATGTCTATAAATTGCAAAACGATCCTAATTTAATTCAATCACGTCGCACAACAGCCAGCACTCGAAATGAACTTCAGCACGACAAAAATCATGTCAGAAGACGTTAAACAGTTTACCATCAAAGATGTCAACTGTCGACCAGTATGTCTACCTAGGTCATCAAATAGAATTAGAGAAATATAATCAGACTGCTGAAATTTCGAGACGTATTAGGCTAGGCTGCAGTACTTTTGGTAAACTAAATTAAGAACTACTGTAAAGAAACCCGACATTCCAATTTGTCTAAAAATCAAGGGTTTCGACTCTTGCACATTAACAGTGTTAAGTTATGGGCCAGAGACCATCGCAGCACTATTTAACAAAGAAACATACCAAAAGATTAAGGGAGGCCCAACGTCAGCTAGAGAGGGTAATGTTAGTATCAAAGACAAAATAAGAAATGTCGTTATTAGTCACCGAAAACAAGTGACAGATGCAGTACACCGGATTGCTAGTTTGAAAAGGAGTCGGGCGGAACATGTTTCTCAGGGGAATAAACAAGTAGCCAAGAGGAATAGAAAGCATGATAAACGTGATAAAAGGAAAAGCATTTGAATGACCCAAGCTATCATTGATCCAAAAATTCGATGGACAAATTTTCAAAACAAAAACTGAAAATTCTGGCTGTATCATTTTGTCAATTTATATTTGACAATTGAGGCAATTGAAGTTGAAGCAATTAAAGTTCTAAGAGATAGAGTTGTTCGTAATAAATACATGTCAACTGACAGCAAAATAAGGATATATAAGACTGTAGTAAGACCAATTGTGACATGTAGTGCAAAAACCAAGGCTGATACAGAGAAAACTATACAACTTATGATAACTACAGAAATGAAAACCCTAGGAATAAATCAAACGAAAACCTTAAGCGATAGATGAAGAAATGAAGATATACAACAGTGCTGTAAAATACAAGAAATAAAAAGGCATATACGAGAATGTAGAAAATACTGGAACAAGCACATAGAACGAATGAATAAATATAATGCAGTGAAACGAGCAAAATATGACAAAACCACAGGGCACGAGAGCACCAGGAAGACCATTAAAAGAGTGGAAAGAATGTTGGATGTCGGAAGAAGCGGTGACATAAGAAGAAAATACAGGCAAGAAGCCTACCTCAAAAGAGAGAAAAGAAAATAGAAGAATGTTTGACAACGCCGATTTTAACACATCAGCTATTGATGGTTTGAAAGCATTTCATAGTATACGAGTAATTACATTTATAACCCCTATATCGTTTGTTATTACTGGCAAGGATATAACAAAATTATCCAAATTTCCATCAACAAAGAACATTGGAGAACTTAGCCTCATTTCGCTACAAACGTTTGAAAATGTTCGAGAAAATGCTTTGAAAAACATTAAAGATTTGAATCCTTCTTAATTTGTTACACCTGAAGAAGTTGCATTGCCATAACCGTGTGATATTGTATGGATATGGATTTAAAGTTTATGCGAATACAGAAAAGCGTGTGATTATTTGTTCAAGAGTTTGCAATAGTTGTCACGGAAACTGCATAAATGCCTTAAGTACAGTTGACGATGAAAGGAACGGTGACAAAGACGATCAAGGGACAATGACGTATTCCAGGTCATCATCAAATGTATTGATTTGGATTGATTGACATAGTATTGATTGACTAAACGATGTAATAGATTTTCTCAGTATTAAACAAACGTTTTAATACACACCTATAAAATCGTTGTTAGAGCTGTTTATCATGCTAGATGATGTTTGACAATCAATTACTCAAAATCTATAAAATTTAAAAGAAAAACAAATCAGGCGTTATTTATAGGACATTTAACAGTATTTAATTTTTTATTAAACGTTTGTTTAAAAACCGTTTACAAGATATTTGGGAAAGGCCTAAAAAGTTTACAATTTTTCAATTTGAAGGCGATTTCGCATCCTCCATTATTCAGGACTTTTTGCAGAATCAGCGGTAAACTTTAGTAAACATCTGTGCCATATTTTATGGTTTTCCGATCTTTTTTCTTTATTTTTCTTCGTTGACTGGGCTAAAACGTCAGCATGAGGTTCATGCACATATACCTACTACGAAAAAGCAGCTTGATAATTAGTAGTGCAAATGAAAAATAAATCTATCCAGGAATACCTAAGTATTGAGCATCCGAAGCCACAAATTCACTGGGAAAAGTGACAAGAAAACTAAACAGCCTCCAGATATCATTCCCACTAATCAAATATCATAATGGTAAGTGGGCTAAAAGCAATAAAGAAATTGCCACAACATTTGCAAATCATTTAGCAACAGTTTTTGAACTACCTGACGCCGGAGATACAGTAGAATACGAATAAGAAAATTGAAAATTTCTTAAAGCGACATACCAAATTAGTTCTCACCTACCACAAAATCAGCATTACTGAAGTTACAGAAACAGGTCTACAGGTTCACCCCAAGAACGCACACTAGAAGTAGCAACTAAAAGATTCAATGCGGTATGGAGTTTTAATGCAGTATTGAAACTCGATTACTTTCCTTAGTCACTGGAAAGTAGCACACATTATTATTAGTAGAACGCATACATCCAAGAAAGTTACATCAATGCTTACGTGGTGTCGTATATGACACCACACTTTTTCTGTTTAATGAGGTACCTTGGTTTTACTATACGACCCATTTCAATTTCTGGAAGATAATTCTGAATGCCTAAATACTCATTATTATTATTATTATTATTATTATTATTACTATAGAAATAAGTTTTAGTTGTTAAAATATTTATTAATGAATATGAACATAAACTTAAATTAAAAACTAATTTTTAACTCTAAGTTGCTGATTAGGTTCTTCCGTTTACACTTGCACTTCTCGCAATGATTTCTTCTTTTCCTGTTCTTGCTGCTTGGACAAATTCTGTAGCGTTTATATATTATATAAGAAGAAATAGTACCACTATAAAACACTCTCATTGTCTAGTTTGTTTTGTGACGGTTGATGATTGACACAATTGATCAAATGTGTCTACTTCAGATTTTTTAGTATTATAAAAGAGCGCAATTTGTGGCTTCCTTGTAACACCATCAACTGATTTATCGTCATGCCTTGTAAATATTAGAATGGTGTTATTTCCTGTTTTATGAGACCAAGATACCGTAGTTATTTTATCATCAAACGCAAACATAGAAGATTGGGGTAGTCTACTTTTGTTTGCAAAAACGATGGAGAACTCCCTACGATATTCTTTCATAGAGTCCCAACTAAAGCTAGCTTTTTCTCATTCAGTAATTTAATGCCTAATAGAACAAAGGTGAACCAATTTTCCATGGTAACATTTATGTGGGTGCCATGAATTGGTTCAGTCGGCTGCAATACATACTGAGTTGATATGAAATCATTACTTTCTTCCAATATAAGGAGTCAGTAATCATATAGCTATACCATCACACATCGTGACGATATTGATGACATATTTGTCCGATTTCTTAGGAATGAATTCTACAGGGGAATTTACTTCTAATTTCTAAAAGTTGTTCAACTACGGCCACAAATTCAGAAGGAGTGTATGCATTTCTGCAGTTTTATACGTATTTATCCCAAATGTACCTAATAGGGGCGAATAAATCAATTGCACGTCTCTCTTCAGTGGTTGATTTATTGTCTAATAAATAGTTTAGAAAAACGGCATCTATTTCTAAATACAGTTGCTTTATAAATAGGAATTCCCAAGTTTTTGAATTAGACCTCTTCGCTGTTTACTTGATTGTTGTTGAGCACATCAGTATAATAAAAAAGCCAATAAGTGCTTCTATTTCGATTTAATTCGTTTCGTGATGTTTATATTTAACACATTGTCTCTTTATTTTCTCATTTGTATGTGTTCCTATTTTGTTTATTACAATAGTATCTAAGAAAACACTCCAAGATTCACACTCATTAGTTATGTGTAGGGAATTGCCTTTGGGTCTTGGTTTCTCTGCCGCAATATTTTTATTACTTGTACGAGAATTTTTCTTATGGGTAGGATTTGTATTCCAGTTATAGTTTTTTTCCCATACACAATTTTTGGAAGTTGGTCTTCATTACTTGAGTTATCATTTTCGACATCAAGTGGAACAAAATCATCAACCCTACATTGTATTCTTCTAAATTATCTTCAGTTTCCGAAACTGTTTCAACATCAGCGTAGACTTTGCCATCTTTAAAAATAGCTTCTAACGAAGCCTCAGTTAAATATTTCGAAAAAGAAGTCATGTTTCTAAAGAAAATGTGCTTACTAGATAACTACTGTAACTGCAGTGCAACACTTTCTAACCTAAAACATTTTATATTTTTTAAACTTACCTACTAATAAAAGATGATAATATTTTTTATAATAAATTTCACTTCGCTTTGCGTTGCTATGAAGAATATGTACGTAAACTGTCAAAATGAAAATTGTTACCGACCAACACGTACAGCGGAAATTTGTTACTTGATTTACTTCTTCCTCTTAATAGAGGCCGAGAGCCTGTTACTTCCACACAATGAGTGTGGTTTTATAAGCCATCTTAAGCCGCGGCCGTGGTAGGTGGTTAGCCTAACCCCTTGAATTAAGGAAGAATGCTCTCACAGGAGTCACGACCGCCAAAGGCGTTCGTATGATGGCCGGAGAGCGTTCGATATTACCAATGTCCGGGTGTGGAACTCGAACCTGCTACCTGCCGACTGCTGCGCAAGCACTTTACCAGCCGGCCACACGCTCTCTTAGCCTTACTTGATTAGGGATTAAAAATAAAAGAGGAAGATCAACAATAATCTCTAGAGAAGTGCTGAAGATATAAATATGATAATGAGACAATAAATAACTAAAGAGTAGATTGTTAAATAGGTGGTGTTTTATATAATACCAGCCTTGCGTTTTAATGTTAAGTTGCTAAAATCTGCAAATAATTTAAGAAAACAACATATTATCAGCCAATAAGCCTATTGTCAATTTTGTCAAAAATTTTCGAAAATATATTTGGAGAAATGCTAAATTTAAGACGGTGAGTGTAAAACAATTGCATAGAAAAAGCGTTACCGAAAACCTATTTTTTGTGAATTCGAGTGAGAAATAATGCCTTTGTGGATTGAACTATTGATGCTATAGAGTATGCTCAAAATTTGAAATTTAGTTTCGAATTTTTATAATAGAGCACTCTATACAGTATGTTGGTTCCCTGTTATTGGCGAGAAAAACATATGTTTACAAGACCAGGTACTCAAAACCTGCATTTTCATGTACACAGTTTTCGTATACCCAAAATTTTGTGGTGTAGCTATTCATCTTCAGAATCCGCAAAACATTTTCTTTCTTTAGAAAAATATTTTTCTTATATTATCGATTTGTTAAAATCTATTGAAAATAGTTAAATATGTTAAATAAGCAATAAAATGAAAAATATTTATTCAAAACAGCTCAAGATGTACAAAACTTAATAGCTAACGTTTTTTTCGAGCAATGTTACACTAGGTTGAAATATGTCTTGGACTCGAATCGATTTTCTAGACTTCGTTTCAGTATAGATAAAACCATCCTCACAACTTCGAATTCCACTTCCAACTGGCCCAGAGAATGCTTGGGGTCCTGATGTTAGGTCCATCAAGATGAGTTATAAGTTGTTTAAGTGGTAACTCGTTCGCGTGTAGCTGTCAAATTGACCATTTCAAAGGTCTGTAAAGACATTTTTATGTGATTTGCACAATTCAATTGTATTTTTCGATATTAGTATTTGTTCCATCACACCCCGCAGCAATTAGGGCCTGTATAGGTTTTTTGTCATCAAGCTAGTCACATATAGCTTTAGTAATATCTTTGGCTCATTCTGAAGGTAGTCCTATGTAAACAGACCGTAATTTTTTATTTTCCTCGGCTAAAAGACGAAGGAAGTATTGTAATTGCGAAAAAATCACCTTTCGAGATTTCTTCGGATCTTTACGCTTCAGGGTCCCTAAGCTGAAGAAAACAGGTTTTCTCAATTTCGTTTGTCCATCTGCCTGCCTATTGCCGGTATACCTGAAAAATTATTTGTTGTAGGAAGACGATGTTTTGCATGTAGATTATACATATGTTAACGTAGTAAAAACCGAGAAAATTTCGGTTAAATATAAACAGAGTGAGCACTTTTAAACAGTAAAATGTCTTATTTTAGCTCTCCCTCAAGAACTATTAGTTACATAAAAGTAATTTTTTCCAAATATCACAGGCTTTTACCCATGCAGAAAAGGGGTATATTGTCATACAGAGTGAACACGTTGAAAAAGCAAATTCTTTTTTTCTTTGACATTCCCATTCTCATTTTTAATTTCAAGACCTCCACTTGCGATGGAAGTTCCGGGTAAGACTGTGATGTGTTCTTTTTTAATAATCGGACGAAATGGCGGTCCTCATTGGTTCTCTTTTACGAATATTCATCAAATAATAACGCCTCAATTCCAAATACATCATTTTTCAAAAACGAATTTTTTCTACGCGCTTTTGGCCGCTCCTGTCCTTCCTCTTATCGATGGCATTGTCCGAATTATAGTTAGTCACAATCTTCATATCTGTAAGAACAGCTGATGCTATTGCCGCAGTAGCCCCATCAGAAATCTTCTAAGGATCACACAATATTGTAACAATGTTCTCAGTTCTGAGACGTTTTAGGGCACATTTATAATTACGTTAAAACATATTTCCTTTCAATTATAAATTATGGATTTTTGAGAAATTCTGATAATTTATAGTCTTTGAGAAAGATATTTGGAAGTATAACCAAAATCGGGTTTTGATTCGAATTCATTTAGGCAACATTTAAGCACTATTGGACAAAACATATCAAAAATAACACTTTTTTCAATTTTTAAAGATTCAAAACCTTCGCTGACTTTAAAGAATTTATTATAAAGAAAACCCTAACAAATGTTCTTACTAGTGTGCATTTAGGCAACTTTTGAACACTATTAGACTATAAAAATTTAATATATATGTGTATATATATATACACAGGGTGTTTAATTTTCGACTTTAAGAATAGAAACCCGAAGTCGGTTAAATTGGAGATAAATTGCATATTCTAATGCTAACTAATGGTCAAAAAAGAAATAGGACCTAACAGTTTTCGTTTATGAGTTATGCCCAAAAAGCTAAAATATTTTAAAAACCCGTTCAATGAGTATTCTTATGATACCGTATTCATATTCCTAAATTCAATATTTCTTTGATATATTGGAGTTTGAACATAAATAGGATTTGATACCAGTGGATCCTTTATTTATGATATTGCAGCTGTTTATATTAGGTACGTCATATTTAAAAGTTGTATACTTATTGCATTATTTTATTATTAACTGAGTGAAAATTACTATAAAAGTTAGCACCCAGAGTTGTTCACTTTAGTTTCTCTAATTACATTCAAGTATTGTAACGTTACGAAAGTATATTTGAGGACTCGACAGATAGCTGCAGAGGAGAACGAGTGCGGTTCTATAAATGATGCAATATCCGAATACCATCAGCTCCAACAAGTTTTTAAATTACAACAAATATACTCAGCTAGGTCAAGAACGTATATACTCATCGTAATCGCAGCAGTCAATAACACAACAACTGAAATATAGAAGGTAGCAGTAGTAAACTCAAACACTGCATTAGATTTATTAAACAAAGTTGCGTATAATAACCAATAAAGAAAAATTATATATATTTAATAAGCGTTACCTACACAAAAGGGCGCTCCAATTTAATGTTACCATAGCAGTAATTAGTACGTTACAACTACACAAACAAATACAAAACCACTAAAATGTGCCGTTCCAAAACAGATACACTTACAACTTATTTTTGCAGGTTTGTGGAACGAATATCATTATACACAAATTATTAGATTGCACTACTTAACTGAGAGGTTTACACTTATGCCGGAGGTGATGACCCATGGCCCTAAACGGGCAAACTAAACTCTCCTGGTGCTGTTGCTGTTTTGAATGTCGAAGCCTCCAAAGCCCCAGGTGACGTTTGTACTAGAATACTCTAGCAAGCAACCGGAATCGTTGGTAACTTGTACCATACAATTGAATTATTTCACCCCGTAGGTGACGCCTGTATAATTACAGACCAACTGCTAATACGACAAAAACACTCTGTGTTGGTAACCCGTCCTAATACGAAACGAAGTTCCCAAAACAGTTACCAAGGCTCTAACCCACATACTAGAGAAGCTTCCTCCCAAAATAATTCACGAAATCTGAAGCTAAAACCTAAACTTGGAGCACAATACACAGAATTATGCCGGCAGAGGGCGCAACATTTTTTCCAGCAAAACAACAGAAAAACAAAATCGTTGTTATGAAACAGCAGTTCCAACTGCCGGTAAAACAGATGATATCCCAAACGCTAACTTTGCGTTTACACAACGACCGTGAGTTATGTTTATTTAACGACGATTAGTGTTTTTTAAAAGCATTTATTTGTACTTAAAACACATTACAGACGTCGGGGTTCTGCTCCACACACTTAATTCAGGACAGGCTAACATTCCTTATAAAAAGTTTTTTCTGCGAGCTATCTTAAAAATGCATATCATTTTCATCAATTCCAGGGTGGAATCATTTCCATTTTGTGGTTTAACAAAGATTGTCGAATTAGGTATAATATCTCAATGAGGATAGTTTTTGACTACTGTCATGACACGACTCGATGAAGTAACGTCGATGATTTGCAGAACACCTTTCCAAAACATAAAACTGTTTAAAAGCTCTGCAGTTTCTCCAGATCATGTTTTAGTTCAACAATATGCTCCAATCTGGTAATCACTTAAAATTTTTAACCGGTGCACTGGTAGTCTTTGTACAAGCAGACCATCGGGCTTCACCGTTAAACCCTCGAGACACAGAACTTTTTCCTTCGTTGGAAATAGTTCGTGTTGGCCCTCTGCAATTTCAATGAGTTTGCGATCATCTGTGCATGTCCCCGTTAGCAATACTAAATTCAATTGATGGGGTGGACGATGAAAATATGCTGATTTTCTTCACTTATGTTTTTCGCACTAGTTCCATCGTATGCTCGTCGAACTAAGTTTTTAATATTTAAATATGACGTTTGGATGAATCTGTGAAGAGCAATATGTATACAGGTGCATCATAATTATTCAAATTTAGGTTGTACTCATGAAGCGACACGCAGATTCACAATGATGATTCAACAACAGCATTTCTCATGGCATCCAAGACAATGCTTAGAACAACATATGCCAGACATCTGACCTATTCTTCCATTATACAGGGTGTTTCAAAATTGAACGAAACAAATATAAGTGCGTTATTCTACAGAACAAAATAAGAAAAAGACCCTAATAAACGTATGTCCCAAAATCGTTCATTTAAAAGATATCGTTGATCTTAAAATGTAAAATAGTAATTCGCATTTAAAACGTTTATGATTAGTAGGCTTGTGTTATGTTATCAACACGTGATTTTTTTGTTTACATACAATATGTGGAAGTTGTTCTACTGTAAAAAGTAAAAAAAATATAAGAATGCGTTCCAAAATAGTTTATTTCAGATTCATCGTTGATTACTTACAAAAAATCATAAACTTAGTTAAATTCTTCCTTCTGCTATACAACATTCAGCACGTCTTATTATTTCAGGACTTCCTTTGAGGGTTTCAGAAGCGTTAGTTATGCGATATCTTTGTTCATCTACAGTGTCAACACCAATACACAATTGATTTAATGTTCCTCCAACCACAGCAAACCCTGGGAGTGAGGTCAGGTGGCCGATGTGGCCATGGTACAGGGCCTTTACGACCAATCCATCTGCCGTTGTGAATCGTATTCCAATAGTCAGCTACAAACTAGGAAACTGTGCTGGCTTACCGTCATGTATATGCCACATTTTCCGACAACGTCTTCCAAAAGATCCCATAAAATGTTCTGTGAAAAATTTAAATATATTACACCTGAAAGTTTAGAAGGTAAAAGATAAGGACCGATAGCATTATCACCAATCAGTCCACAGAAAACATTTAAGGAAAATATATGTTGATAATGAGTAGTAGCAACAGAGCGTGGATCTTCAAAGAAATTTTTACGAACTTCACACCATAAATTAAAATCATACCCGTTAATTCTTCATTTGAAAACTAAATTGTTATGTCACGTATAATAATTCTCGCAGTTGTAAGCAAATAAAAAACATAATGAAAACAAAATACCAGTCTACTAAACCTAAATGTTTGAAATACAAATTGCCATCTTTAAGTTTATGATCAAAGATATCTTCAATATGAATGATTTTAGGACATTTATGTTTATTAGGGTTTTTTCTTATTTTTTCTGCAGAATAACGCTTTTATATTTGTTCTATGAAATTTTGAAATGCCCTGTATAAGAACTTAAATATTTAATTTTGTTTTCGATATATATATGATGATGTAATTACTAAAGCTGATATTATATGGCAAATGCATATTTTGTATAATTGATAAACCGGATAAACTTTTCGCATATGTATACTAATTATGTGAAAACAAATTGTTTAAGCCAAGTTTCACTTTGCATATTTTGCATATTTATACGTTTTTGAGCATACTTTCTGGATTTTGCATATTTGGTTATATTTAGCAATAATTTGTAATGTATGAACTTTTAAAGATTTTTGTGTTAAATTTACTATTTCATGAAATTTATTAATTAAATGTTTGTGTGCAATTGAGATATATACTTTCACTTTCTGCCGCTGGAGTGCAGTGCGCATATCGAAATAAGCAGAGGAAAGAGAGAGTCCCTATTAAAATCTTTGACTATATCAACATAGACTGCCAGATACCCCCACTTTTCCCATAGAAGCAATGTATAATGAATCAGACAATATAGAATCCACTTCAAGAGTGTTGGGTGAATAATAGTCTGGCGGGGTTACGGGAAATCTCATTTTTATGTTGATTACAACCTGAAGTTGGCGTTGGCAGTCCATGTTTATATGGCCAAACGTTAAAACGAATGTCGTCTTTGAATAAATATTAGGGAATTAAATAAACTCATACAAAATAATTAAAATTTTTACATTATTTAGAATACTCCTACCTATTTTCAAATAAAATGAGGAGCATATTATGTGCATATATTATAACTGGGTGCATATACTCAACAAAATATATGCATATATATGCGCATATTTTCGTACATTTGAGTGCATATAATTATCAGCTTTAGTAATTACAAACAAAAGTTAGATATAAGTCACTAAATATTAAAAATACACCACATTGGAAGCGATTCATGTCACTGGAGTGACAAAGGCAAAGTGAGTGAAATATTAAACTGTAATGTAATTTCTCTCCAGTTCGTTGTTCTTCATCATGCTGTTTTTTTTAAATGCATTAACGGACTTTTCTTACAAATATGTCGTCACTCCAGGCATGGTCATAATGTGAAATGTGGTGCATGTATGCTCTTCAATTCTGTTGGATAGAAGATCGCGTCTTTCTACAGAATGATATTATCTTTGCCGAATAACCAGCAACTGTGATAATAGCTAGTTCTCTGAAAAAATTTCATTTGTTTTGAAATAGTTTCTTCTTTGTGTATGGCAAGCAGCTATCCGTACTAAGTTCAATTTTATGGTTGAACACTTTTTTATTATATAAAAACTCGAAGGAAAATAGTTTTTTACAGTTTCTTCCATGACGTCATTCTTTCCTTTGGCTGCTTCGGCTGCTTCTAGTATCAGAACAGGGATATGTGCCTAGGTAAAGTACGAGATCAGTTTACCAGTTATTGTCCCTAGCATAGAAGATATTGACTGATAAATAAGAAACTTTTCGTCATAAAACTGTCATTTATTAACGTTAATAAAAGTGACCTTGTGTCTGTTTGGCTTTTTCCTTTGAAAAATAATTAATTTAGTTTTATTGTGGTGTTTGTAATTATTTTCCAATGGATAAATCTGAAACAACAGCTGTGATAAAGTAACTGTAAAAAGGGCTTGTCACCGCAATAAATTCATTACTGTTTTGTATTTGTGATTCTGCACTTTCATATAAGGTTATTAAGAATTGGTCTGGGGATTTCAAATTAGGGAGAGAATCCTGCAACCATGTACCACGTCCTGAGCCGCCAAAAACGGACGAAAGTAATATTTTGGACATAGCTCAGATTTTTAGTCCTGACCAAAAGAGAGCGTATTTTGAACCCAACATATACAGTGAGAATTTTCAAAAAAATAAACTTTTGTTTAGTTTTGCTTTAACAGAGAAATATATAAGAGTAATAATTTGACACAGCGCAGGTTTTACCCATAACTAAAATGGGGCCCAGTAGATACAGGATAAATGTTATAAGAGACAAAAAGGGGAAACGAGTAAGTAGGTTGCCTTTAAAGGAGATCCGAAAGGTCCCGTGTGGCAGTGTGGGTCGTTCTTCAGTAAACACTGCATGTTTTGGTTTCTTGCTGATTGGTATCTTTGTTTTTGAATTTCTACTCTGGTTTTTGAGGTTTTCTGATGAATCTTTGTAATTTAACAACCTCTGTTCTAACAGTTTCAGTCTAATCAGCATAGAGTTCACATATTTTCGTTGTCTATTTTGTTTGTTGTTAATTTTTTCCAGCAGACGCTGACACCCATTTAGTGAAATTTTCAAAACGCCTTCGTCGTTAAGAAGATAGCTGGAATCTAACACATCTCTTAATTTTTAGAACAGTTCTTTTTTATTTCTTTCATTGTCAATATTACGTTTACTAAGCTCTTTTAGTTTGCTTACTTTAAGTTTAGATATTTTAAAAAAAAGGTAACGGCTCAGGGTTATTTCACTTTCCCCAAATGGGGGCAGGCAGCTATAGGGACCTTGCTTCCCTCTTCAGCCAATAACGGAAATTTCAAGATGTGTTAGAGAAAAAAGGGGTGGAGAATGGAAGAGAGACCAGGAAAGGTGGAGAAGTACTGCCCAGTCATTATCCTCAAAGAAGGTGCCAACTCTGTTGTTTGAGGAAAACCACCTAAAAACCCGAATCAAAGCAGAGGGCCGCCACGGGAATTGAGCCCGCGACCTTGCTAGTGCTAAGCAGACGTACTAACCACTAATGCACAAAGATCGGTAGAGACACTTTTTCTAAATTGTCCATTTTTATTTAAAATTGGCACCAATCTTACCAACAGCTGGCACGGCAATGCCCAGTTGAAACTATGTAAGTCAACTATATTTACCTCCTTATATCGAGCAGCAAAGAGGGATCGACATCCACAATCCTGGAACTAGAAGAAGCAGCACAGACAATTGGACCAAAAGAAAACAAAATACATGACATGGACAGATCAAGAGTACAACACCAATAGACTAACGAACAAAGGGCGGATATACAACTTCAAAGAAGTGGACAGATTCATATATCTAGGTACAGAGTTTTACAGAACACCTGGTACAAGAAAAGAAATTCAGAGAAGAATTATGGCAGAAAACAGGTGTATACGAGCATATAATAACTGCATGTATACAATAAAAACTTATCGAGAAAGCTAAAAGTAAAAATATACAAAACCATACGCTAGTGAAGTTTGGACAATAGAAACGACAGAATGCAAAATGTTAAGAATATGGGAAAGAAAAGTGCTCAGGAAGGTGTATGGAATAAAGAAAGTAGGGGATACGTGTGAAACAAGAACCAATAAAGAACTACAAGAACCATACAACGACATAGATATAATAGCTATAGTGAAAGGACAAAGGCTGAGGCATGTAACAAGGATGCATAACAGCAGGATTCCAAAAAACCTAATGGAAAGTAGTATAGGAGAAAGAAGAAGAAAAGGAAGACCGAGATCAAGATGGAAAAAGAAAGTAATGGACGATGTAGAACAATGCTGTATCAAAAACTGGCACGAAGCGACTAGTGATAAAAAAGAGTGGAAAAACACAGTGAAACAAGCCATGGGCGTACTAGGCCTTAGAGCAACATAATAATAATAATAATATTTACCTCCTCGTTGATGACATTTATTATGGATTTATCTTGTCAAAACTCTGGACTCAAATCTGAACTAGTAATTGCACTAAAAACTCACACGGTTGCTATATGAAAAAATTAATTTGAATTATTTTTCAGCAGCTCATTACTACACATGAAAACTAGTCGCCATATTTAAATGTGAATATATATGAGTATTATTACCAACGTTAAGATATTTTTACTAGTACTTTCCTTTGATTTTTAAAATTGTTTAGTGTCACAACGTCCACTTGCGCAGGAAGTTCTAACTAAAAACCTTTAGAGACTTTATACGATTAAAATACTTAATTAATCCCTGTTTTGTTCTTCTTTTTAGCCGTTAGTCATCCATCTTTGGATATAGGCCTTTCCCAATTCTCGCGATTGCTCTCTAATCTGTGCCATACGTTTCCAATGTAGTCCCGCAGGTCTCTTAAAAGCATGGATCCATTTCATTTGGGGACGTCCTCTGGTTCTTTATCCCAAGTATGGTCTTCATTGTTGAATTGTCATTATACATCTACTGTCGACCTCCCTGGCTGTGTAGCCTGCAAAGCTCAACTTTGGTCCGAGCTCTTATCCAGCTGTTTCTTTTCTTTTTCTCCTTAAGTTTTATCACCCATTCCATAGCTCGTTGTGTTTTCGACAGTTTTCTATGTTGGCCTGTGTGAATGTCCATCTTTGACAGCTGTATGTTAGAAATTGTAGAATTCATTGGTTGAAAATTCGGATTTGTAAGTATTGGGGCATTCGTAGTTTTTGAGGACCCATGAAAATTTTGTTCGTCTACCAACGTCAGCAATCTGGTTTTCGTTATTTTGTTTTATAATTTGACCCAGATTTACATATTCTTCTATGCTTCCAAAATGTAACCAATAACATTTATGTTTCTCAGATCTTCAGTGTTTGTCATTATTTTCGCTTTCGGCATATTCATTTTGAAGTCAATATTTTTGAATACGATATTCATCTGATTGGACAAGACCTAACATCGGCACAACGTCATTTCGTGGTGCATTCTTCTTTCCGAGATCTGATTGCAAATGTTAGGCTTTTCGTCATTCCAAGCTGGAGGAAGCGAACCAGTGTTATTGAATTTTTGAATCAAATATTCGAAATATTATTGATGCAATGTTTTAGTGGTTGTCTATTAGAGCAACACTTCAGGTGTTAATGATTAATCTTACCACAGCAAAGTAGCGACAGTTTGGTTATATTGCATTGTGCTGGCCTTTGGAATATTATTTTGGGGTAAATTGGTTATCAGGCAATAAACGTTGGGCTGTTGTGCATGCTTGTTGTTTATCCAATTTTTATAACTGGAAGTTCTAAATTCAGTGTGTTAGGCCGTTGTTAAATTTCCTTGGTAATATCAGTTACGAACTGTAAATTACAATAATTACTAATAAAATGTTTACTCTGTTTCAGGTAAGTGTTCAATTTGCAGCAATCGGAGACAACTCAAGCCTATATTAAAGAAGGTAATACATTTAGTGTAAGTTAGTAGTATATTATATTCAGCACAAATACTGGAACGAGTTAGACTGTATAAGAAAACTAAAAATACCATCGAAATTGTGCATATAGGAACGTTCGTCCTTAAGTAAATTTATTTATTTAATCGACTTAAGCTGTGGCCAACAGCATATTATGCGCTAAAATCAGGTCACAACATAAATAGTATGCTATATGTGTGTTAGCAGAAATAGCTTTCTATAACATACGTGGCTGAAGTTGCGTTTTTCATCTCGTTGTTGTGCAGTGGAACATCAATTCAGTCCCTAGTCGGATATTTGGAAAAACTTCTATCATCCCGCCATCAAACGTTTCGCAACGTAACTATAGCGCCGCTCTACGCCGCGCAGTCCTGATAAACCTCTTTCCCATGGCAGTCAAATACCGACATCTTCAATTGAAGCTGTCTATTATTTATTAGACAAGCCCGGACCGCACGTTTTTTGCACCTGAGGCTCCTGCTGTGTGCTTAATCGTCGTTGAGCGCCGAGAGTTGGAAGATCTTGCATTCAGTACCAACTGAATTAATTATAAACGTTGTGTTGCTAGGTTGTCAATATTGTTCTGTTCATGGAATCATACCCAGGTAAACACATGGTCATGTCTTATTTCTTTGTGTTACATAGCGTGACGTCACAACGCTTCAGGTTCTTAGAGACAATTTATGATTCAGCTGAGTACCAACTAAATGTATTTCATGTCGGTTGTTAAAGTAATTTTCAGTTTCATGCTATGTGATTTTATTTATGAAACAGAATGCAGTTTTTAGAACTACAAAGAAAGTTGAGTCATATTTTGGAGCTGAGCACGTGTCTTGTAGCCGAAGAAAAATCTTTGTGGTGCGAGACCCCATTCCATCATCGTTTTGTATCCGTACCTTTACATTAACTGTAGCGAACAATCTTTGTATTTCAGCCTATAACTTCTCCCTCTCTTTCTCACTGAGTTAGTCAACTGGTTTTTGATTTGTTGTAAATCGTAAATCAAGTTTTTCCCGTAACAAGTTGTACATTGTGCGTAGATATTCTCTACGGGCCAAGCTAGTAAAGTTTAAATTTGGCGCGTACATGTATCTTACAAAGCAAATGATTTTAGGCTGGTTATTATTTTTCGGCTTTAAGACAAAAATCATAGAATGTTTACCAAATTCTCTATATTTGCTATAAACAGCACACTATAGTGTGATCTTTGTAACAGTGTAAGCAACATTTTGACAGGTTTCTATTGTTGTGTGAAAATTAGTATTATAGCCATACACTATAGAAAATATATTTGAATCATTAAAGATAGAAGTCCTTGTTTTTTTTTTAGTTTTTCAATTTTAAATTATGTAGACAAGTTCTTCAATCAAATTGAATCTCTGTTTTCTTATACTTTATAAACGATATTCTTAATAATATAAATTTAACTAAATATGAAACAGCGTATTGAAAGGCAGCTGTTGAAGATCGTTCGAATTGTTTGTCCTTCATTATGCATAGGTAAGTAATTTTTTATTAATGAGACTAAAATAGGTGTTTAACAATGTGATCTTTAATACATCTCCATTGAAAAAAAATCTAACGAGGTAATATCTGGTGATAGTGGTGGGCAATCAATTGGTTCATCACGGCTAATCCACCGAGTAGGAAAGTGGGTATCCAGAAACTCATAAGCGATTAATAAGGCTCAATATCGCAGAGCGCAATCTTATTGAAAGATTATATTTGGCTGGGAGTAATATATCTGAGGTAATGAAAACTACTCCAGCATATCCAAATAATTGTCTATCTTGTTACATTTCTACAAGGTCGTAAAGATGATTTCGGAGGTTTTCACGGCCATTATCATTAAGTAACAAACGACTTCCGGTATTGGACTGTCTCATTATTGAGGTCGAAGATCTTCTCATCACTAAAATCTAACATTATACTTAGTTACCTTGTGCTACAAGAAAAAAATTGCCTCCTCTGAATATATGCTACGATTTACCAAGGTTTCTATCACCTTCTATATCCTATAAAATGCGAACTGCAGAATCCAAGAGTCTAGGTTTATCATTTGCTTTAGGAGCTTGCACGAGTTTTAATTTATACTCATGCAGGTTAAGCCTTTCATGTACAGAAAACTGCAGCAAATTTTACTCTAAACATGCTTTCCAGATGGACCTTCTTGTACTATGTCCAAATACATCAAATACACGTACAACTACAGCCCCATTTGTTAATGGACAACCATATCCCCTTTTATGTTGTAAGGTTACAGTTTTTTTTATTTTGTATGCCACGTTCTTGTATAATTTTTGGAAGAAAAATATAAACTGTACGAGAGTTTCTATGGGTTTGAATTCATTTTGCATAAACCACTCAATGAACTGCTATTACAGCTTAACACATCGCTTGCCACAAAAAAATGCAAATAAAACATGTTGAGTTCAGTAAACAATAGGCATTTTTAGAAATCGCCCCTGTTTTAGTTTTGTAGCTCAACGAAATTGTTTCATTCTTTTATAAACATGCCACATATATATAGAAGGCAAACAATAGACTGAAGAGCAGCCTAAAAAAGATGGCATTATTTTTCTCATTTCAACTACTTATAGGTATAGCTTCGACATTCAATTTGCGATATATCATGTAAAAAAACAAAGCAAAAAACTCTCGCGGGCATTGTATTACGTTATTTTAATTTTTTTTCCGCTTTTGTAGCTCCAGCATTTTGGGCGAGTTCGCCTCAGTTTATTCCTGTAGACGCAATTGTGATCCTGACTCCGCTCGCGGTTGGGTGGCATTGGTCAGACCTGCTGATAAAAAGGCTTTACGCTGAGGAAGAGTGTAGGTAGTTTGAATTTTTAAATAAGTATAGAATAGACCGTAGTTTGGAAACTAAATGTTGACAGTGAGGTCTCCACGTTAAACATTCGTCAACGTGCATCCCTAAAAATTTGATACGGTCTGTGTTTGTAATTGAACGTCCATTTATTTGAATATCCAGATTTCTACAATCTTTTTGCCTATTGTGAAATCTCAAAAAATGTGTTTTTCCTGCATTAAGAAATAGCGAGTTGTTACAAAACCAGCTATACAGAACATCCACGACGTTATTGCATTTAGTTTCCAACAATTCATGTTTCGATTTAGATACGATAATAGAAGATCGTCCGCATACAAGGTAAATAAAGCATCATCTGTTACTTTATCCAGATCATTGACGTATAAAAGAAATATAATTGGCCCCAAAATGGAGCCTTGGGGTACGCCCACACATATATTAACGTAATTGGAAGTCACAGTGGACGCTGTTGTCAATATTTTGAACAGATACATATTGTTTGCGGTTGTTAAGAAAAGAGCTTATCCAGATAAGTGCGGTGCCCTCTATGCCATAATAATTAATTTTACTTATAAGCGTCTCAATATCAACACAGTCAAATGCCTTACTGAGATCACAAAAGATCCCAACGGGACATTAATTTTGTTCGATAAGATTAGGTAGTTAGAATATTATAAAAAGAATATACTGCAGGAACAGTAGATCTATTCACACGAAAACCGTATTGATTTTGAGACAAGATGTTATTGCTTTCCAAAAAATACAAAAGCCTGTTCAAATAGCAATATTCATACACCTTAGAAAATACAGAGGTAAGCGTTATAGTTCTATAATTTTCTTTTACAGTTGGATCACCTTTTTTGTACACAGGTATCACTTTCCCTACTTTTAATCGGTCAGGGAAGACACCAGTACAAAAATAAGTGTTGATCAGATACACTAGCGTCTTCACAATAACATGTAGTGTGTGTTCGAAAACAGCAGCGGGCACATCATCTGGACCGCTAGACCACTTGTTTTTAATCTTTTTACAATTTAGTTCCAAAAATTCATTTTCAGTAAAAGGATACAGCATTAGCTTATTGATAGGCGTAGCGTTGGCAAATAATGTACTAATGTTTTTATTCGGCACTTGTGGTATTTGATTTACAATATCTACAGCAGCATTTATAAAAAAACTCATTAAAACTATTAGCTAGCACTGTCGGATCGCTACTCAATGTCTCGTGGAAAATAACTTCTAAATTACTTTGACTTTTATTATTATTTGAAAGCTCAGACACCACTCTCCAAATAGAATTAGTTTGATTATCGGAATTAATAATAATTTTTTGGTAATATTCTTTTTTAACATCATTCAACAGTGTATGATGTTGCTTTTTAAACATTTTATATACTGGGTCTAACTCGGGGTAAGTGCATTTTAAATCGTACCAGTCCATTAAAGCCCTATTAGATCATTTTACTTTACTGTTTATCCAATATTTATTACAATTTTTCTTACTAGCATATAGTTTTTGTAGAGGGAAACAGACATTGAAATAGTACAAAAAAATGTCATAGAAATAGTTTTTTTTTTATAAATTTATTAACTAATTGCAATCTGTATAACAAAGGAATACAACAAGCAAAACAGATAAACGATTAAAAGTGTCATGAATAGATGTGAGAGATAGGATCCATCAATCCTAACACCAAGATTTCTTACAAATAATATACGTTTAGCGACTAGATGTTACAATAATTACTAATTAAACATTTACAGCTGTATAAATCTATGTGGCAAGTCAAGTGGCTTAATTCTAGTGAGTGTTTGAACGTTTGCACTGTTATCAAGAACATTTACAGCGTGATAGTTAGGATGGAATTCCAATTTATTTAAATATTTTTCACTGTGCTTCACTATAGTGTCTTTCACGGAGTCCACTTTCAGATCACACAAAATGTCTGCATTTCTTAGGGAATATGGAGCATCACACATAGCGCGGAACACTTTGGACTGGAAGCGTTCGATGATTTGAATGTTGGTATTGGCTGCTGTGCCACAGAGTTGTATCCCATAGGTCCAGATGGGCTTGAATGCTACATTATATACGAGGAGTTTGTTACGAAGAGACAATTTGGATTTTCTTCCCAGTAACCAATAGTGTTTGCTAAATTTTAAACCGAGTTGCTTCCGCTTTTGCCAAATGTGGTCTTTCCACGTTAGACCCCTGTCAAGGTGCAAGCCTAGGTATTTCACCTCTGTTACTTGTAGTAGTGGTGCATTATGCATGAAGACTTGAGGTACGTTGCCTTTACATTTTGTGAAGGTAATATGATGTGATTTAGTTTAATTTATTTTTATCCTCCACCTTTTCGCCCATGTCTCTATCTCTTTTAAATTTTCCGGCAGGATCTCCGCAGCTATAATGGGGTCTTTATGCTTAACCATAATTGCTTTCTTATCGGCAAATGTGGCCGTAAATGTTTGATCATTGGTGGGCAGATCAGCAGTGAAGAGAAGGTACAAGAGCGGCCCCAGCACACTGCCCTGGGGTACACCAGATAAGATTTGATGCAGATCAGTTAGTTGTTGTTCATATTTGACTTGACAGTATCTACCATCTAAGTAAGATTTGAGAATAATGTAGTACGAGTGCGGTAGTGCAGATTTTAATTTATAGAGGAGACCATCATGCCAGACTTTATCAAAAGCCTGGCTATCATCAAGAAATGCTGCTGTACAATACATCTTTTCTTCGAATGATTGATTTATAAAGTCTACAACTCGATGGACTTGATGTATGGTTGAATGCTGCTCGCGAAAGCCAAACTGATTGTCTGGAATAAGATTAAGATCTTCTACGATAGGCATAAGTCTTTTGAGTAGTAACTTCTCTAATAGTTTGCCTAGTATGGGCAAGAGGCTGATAGGCCTGTAAGCGCTGACTTCATTTGGTGGTTTGCTAAGTTTTAGAATTAGGATTACTTGGGCAACTTTCCATGGAGTTGAAAAGTAGCCCAGTCTTAATACAGCGTTGAAGATAGTTGTTAGCATAACTATGCCCTTACGCGGAAGTTCTTTTATAAGTTTCCAGGTAATTAAGTCAAAGCCAGGAGCCTTTTTTGGATGAAGGTTGGTTTTAATCATGTTTTTGACTTCCCTGACTGTAAAGAGATCTGGTAACGGAGACATCTGGTAAGGGGCTTCTAGAGCGTCCTTAATTTCTAATTCTGCTTCAGGAGTATTTGACGACGGTAAGGTTTTGAAATACTTTCACTAAATATTGCGCAAATGTGTCTGCCTTATCCGAGTCAGTACGTGCCCAGCTGCCATTTTCTTTGTGTATAGGGGAGACTGGTAGTTTTTGATGTTTTATTCTCTTGGTCGGTGTCCATAAAAAGTAATTCGTGTCATCCTTAGCGGTAAGGTTTTCAAGATATTCTTGGAAGCATTCGTTTTTCAGGTTGCTGATTAGGCTTTTTAGTTCACTAGAAGCTTGATTATAACGCGTTTTGTCTGAAGGATATCTGGTGGTTTGCCAGATTTTCCTAAGGCGTCTCTTCTCAGCAGAAATAGTTAAACGCAACGTTCGCATCGGAAAGAGTATACAATGTATCCCAATTTTCGTTTAGTAAAGCGGTTTTAAAATTTTCCATCGAATTTTCTGTAAATCTTCGTGTAAAAGATCGCACATTTCTAGGTGTGGGTTTACACATTGTAAGTTCTAACTCATACAGGACCGTACGATGATCCGAAATAATATTGTCTATTACGCACGGCACGCCCGAGTTATCATATAGTTAATATAAATGTGATCGATAATTTTAACTGATGTATTTGTAACTCTAGTCGGCCATTTTACCACGTTAGTAAGATTGAACTCCGCCAACACATTACAAAATTTTTTAAAGTCGTAAGAGCAGTTATACGAGTCTATATTAAAATCGCCACAAAGCACAATTTTTAATTTGGGTTTACACAAGTAATTTAAAACGTCCGCAATTTTTTCATAAAATATTTGTAGATGTGCGGAAGGAAATCTATAACATGTTAAAATAACGTACGTATTTTTATTGGTTTTATTTTTACATGATAATGCGCAGATTTCAAACTGTTTGTCAACACAAAACCTTAGGAGATCGATGGTTTTGACTTTTGCAATAATTAACCAAGTCAGTTTTCACCCAGATTCCCATGCCACCACTTTTGTAGTCCGTCCTAGTGTAGCTAGTGTAAAGCGAACAACCCATAATTAAAGTAACCTTCATTAATTCACTATTGACACCAATTTCGGTCAAACATAAAACAGATAGTTCAGAAAATTGACTAACATCCATTAGCAAGTCATCTATTTTGTTGATATTTAAAGATTGTAGATTTAACAATAGCAAATCTGGTTTAAAAACTACATTTGATATTCTTTCGTTTATTTCCGGTAGAAAAAACGTCGAATGCATGCGTAGTCCGGCCATTTGGTGGGATCCATGGCTTTGCGGAAGTTTTCTTCAAAAATAGTCACCTTGAATGACGAGTACACATTTGGATTTAACGACGATAATACTTTACATTTTACTGCTGGGAAATCTGCTTTAAGAAAATTTACCAAATTTTCCGTTTTTGTGTCAGGTGACAGGCGACTGGCATGCAATGTAATTGTTTTGGGAACCCCCTTTATAGTAGAACTTGTGTTTGTACTCCTGTTATTGCCTATGATAGCGGAATTTTTACGTCGGTGGCTTCTAGATTTTACCCAGCCTTCTTCGATATCGTTGACGGGAGGATTAATTTTATCTTCATTGGCATGGATTAATTCTTTAATTTTTGACTGAGCTTGGGCATTCATTATTGCAGTAGAGACTTGCTCCCTATTAATCGGATTTGAAATGTTATTTCTGTTGCGATGTTTATTTCTTAAAAAAGTACCAGCCTTTGGCTTTTCGTCAAGTTGGTTATCGGTCACGGTCAATGGTGCAGGAACGAGTGCATTGCTCTGCTTTTCAATGCCATCGTTGTCGGTTTCGCATGGTGTTCCGATTTGATCATTTAATACTTTAATTTGCTTACGCAGTTCATTTATAATAATGTCTTTTTGCTTAATTATATACTTGAAAATTTGGCTACTTAACTTATTATTCTGGCCTACTATATTATCAACTGCATCAAGGGAGTCAAAACAGTCATCACTATTGTCATCAGTTTCACAACATACAATCGATAGATCACTAACAAAAACAATATTGTTCGACCGTTTTGCACAACTCGCATAATACTGGGTGCCACACTTAACACATGTTGCACCACTAACCACTTTATTATTGCATCAAATAGTTAAGTGAGAAGATATATCTTCGATCTATTTTCTTAGGTGTGGTCGGATATACACATGGTTCATATGCAGCAAATATTGGGATAATTAAACTATGACAATACTAGGCTATTGCATAACAGGTATTTCTTAAACTAGTTAGGAACTTTCTCATTTTGTGGGATTTCGCTACGCACATCCCGCAAAGTCACACAAGTTTTACAAAATCAACTTTCCTATTGCGTTTTATATAAAAAAATCCCAAGTTTGACAAAAATGATTTTTTAAACCTTAAACTGATGAAATTATAAATGTCAATGTACTAAAGATGAAGCCTTCGCTTTTTCGTATGTCAATTTAATGATCTTTTCAAACATAGTTGTGAAATATTTATATTTCATAACTAGTTATGAAAAGTGACGTTTCCAAACTTTAAGTTGGTATAAGCTCTATGTACTGCAATGGTTAACTGCGCACAGCAATTTTGGTTGCCTAACTAACTCTAACGAGAATGAAAAATTTCAAAATGAGCAGAGAATTAATGTTTTGTTTATTGCAGGATAAAGTCAGTATTTTACACTAATATGCATGTGATATAATTAGCAGTAACTATAATTTCAATGAGAAAGGTTGACATTAGATAAGGTAGAATAAAAAGGGTTACCTTTAAAGTTTTATTCATAATTGATCTTCTGAATAACAAGCGCCCCTTAATTTATGTAGCTGGCAGATGTGATTTGGTAACGTTAATACAATAATGTGAATTTAACATAATACAGAGATGGCCTGTGAAGTTACAAAAATTATATTAGCGTTAGTACTAAAAATTATATCACCAACAAAGGGCAAGACAGCTGACGGGTAAAGAAACGGTGCAAAGTAGTACAAGAAAGTAAAGATTGCAAACAGCAAGATAAGGCAACCAATTATAGGGCACATACAATTGTGAAGTGCTAAATATAAACATGGGAAAAGGTGCGGAGTAAAATGGTACGTTGGACAATTTCCAAGAAAAAAACAGTTTATTTCTTAAGTAAAACCATTATATAAAAACCTATTTCGTTAAACAATTGTAAATCTAGATTACTAGGATACGATGCATTCAATTGTTAATAAGAACAAAACAAGCTTGTCAAATTTGTGATGGATGCAATAGGTTCTCCCAGTTTTTCTGTATATTTTCATATTAAAAGGTTTTTGTGTGAGCCCTAAAGTGGTTTTTTATATTCACCAGTCTGTAGAACTGTGTGTGTACTTTTCGTAGTGGTGACACATCCCAGTGAAAAGGGATCAGCTCTGTGAATATTCATCCAAGAGCGTCGGACATCGGCCCCCTTTACGAATAGTTAGAGACATCTGTAGCTAGAATTTTATGTGCAACGTGTGGAGCAGACCATCCTGAGTGCCTAGGTGCAGACATTTGGAACAGGAAGCTGTTACCAACTTTGTAATTGCCGTGGGGTTCCTTCATTCTGCGAGCCCACATCGGAGCTGCCCTTGCAAGGTAAATTTTACAAGCAAACAGATGTAGAAGGCCCACTAGCTTTAGGTTTCATAAAGATTGAATGGCGTACGAGGGCGTGAACGTGGTTCCAGCTGCATAGATTTATTCAGGGTTTTATAGTCGAGATATCGTCCTTTGATTTTATAATTCGAACTAGAGATTTGGAGAATTGCAGGAAGCTAAACAAATGCAGGTTTCGGTGTCTCTACGTCACTAAAACAAAACCAGGTTAGCCGGAAACTACGTCAGAATATTTGCATTGCATTTAGCTGAGGCTTTTTTCTCAATTAATGGCGTTTGAATTTAATTACGCTATTTTCTTGTACCAGCAGATCATCAGTCAATTTTAATGTTAAAGCTGTCAGATACAAATTCGGGCAATTGCCATACATGTAAATAAGCCCTACTCAAAAGTAATTGTAATACAAGTTCTTGAACCTACTCTTTTGAAAAAGAGTTTTTCTCATGCTAGACCGGAGCTGTAGTTTATTGATTGCAAATGAATAAAATAGAGAGAGAGATAAACCATTTATTTTGCAAATATTAATTACAACATAATATTAAGCAGCCCTGAGATTACACCAATATTCTTGATTAAAACTATTTTATTGTATTTGTGGTGATTAGCACTATTTATTTATATTTTTACTAAAGCCTTTATAGTTAAGGGCATCATTACAGTACATGATTGTGAACATGCACCCTAATTCTAAATGTATAGCTTTTGCTTTAGGTTCTGGTCAAAACTGCTGAGAACCACTGGCGTACTGGAGTACATTGACCTCTAATTATAAATACGCAATGCACCAAATATGATTGAAATACCCAAGCAACTGTTTTGCTTCTGCATTTTAGCTAAATTTGGTCTTATGGCAACCACCTGTACAAAATTATGTTGATAGACATTCATTCCAGTGACGGTCAACCAGATTGAGCAATTAAATGTTTTCATTTTTCTTAGGGTTATTATTACTTCTTAACGTATAGTTTATTATGCGAAGTTGTTTTGTTTGATGTCCTCTAACTACCCTTAAATTTAGTGACTATGCTCATGATTTTTTCTGTATTGCATGAATGGACCCTTGTGTAATGCTGGAAGATTAGATCTCTGGCTTCCCATTTCTTCCTCTTAAATATTTTTTAAGCAAATTTTATGATCAATAGTTTGGAAGGCATTAGAAATATGAAGTAGCAACAGGAAGAAAATTACGAATTCCCGGATGGAATCAACCATCGACAATGTGCAGACAATTATAGTTGGCATTTAAATATTTCATTTCTTGAGGTGCCTTGGCTCTAGGTATAGGACGGATATCGTATTATTGATGCCTTGACTAAGGCAAAAGCTCAAATACGCTTTTTAACTTTTTTAATTAACTAGTTTTTAAATTTCGAAAGTAAAATCATTTTCAACTTTACATTATTAGTGAGCCACGGTGGTATGCCTTTGGAAATGTTGACGTTTTAAGAGCAGTTAAAGTGTCATATATTTTTAGACCATTTTATCGCAAAATCTTTTATCCTTAATGTGAAAAGATTTCGCTACGGAATTATTTGTCAATGCTGTAAAATGTTAGATTCAAATTTAGAAAAACCTATAAATAGGATTAATTTTAGCAAAAGAGCAGATAATGTACAGTGCGTTAATTCACTGTCAGAAAGTGGATGAATATGTGTGGTTCTAGGCCTTACAATTAAATGTTCCTTGTGATTATGATACGGTCATTTACTGATACTGATGTTGCAGTAATTCTACTGGAACAGAATGCATCTAACATGGAAATTACATTTACATTGCATTTTAAAAGATCTAAGTGTTTCGCAATAATGAAATCCCCTACCTAAATGACGAGCTAATAATATTTAACTGAATTGGTCCTCATATCCATCAATAAAATGTGGATAATTACAATGTGAGGACGTTAAATTGTACCATAGGCAAATTTCTTTTTGCTAATTATAATTTCCAACCAATATTGTTACTTGGAAAATATAAAAAAAAACTCCAAAACTATAAAATTACAAAAACAGTGTATGACGAAGTTAGACAAAAAGACAGCACGTCTGTGCAATATAGGTAAAAATTCATTCTTGTAACATCCAAATAAAAATCAAGGTAAAAATTTTAGTTAAAAAATTTAGGAACATAATCTGAACCTACTGCAGTATTAAAAATTAATAAAATACCTAGTTATGCGAAATACATTAGCATTAGAAACCACAAAACGATATCTAAATTAACTTATCGGAGTACCTAGATGTACAAATAGCCGATTTTCGAATTTTTTTAAAACCAAAATATAATTTAACTTAGTGAAGTTGCTAAATGTGCGAATTAACAATATTTCGTGTCTATTCCAAAAATTAATATTTCTATCTACGGTTAAAGTATTTTGAGATCTATACTGCTCTATCATATTTTGCACAACAGATAATCACAATTTCGTGAAATCTTCACAAGTTGTTAGAACAGTAAATTGAATTTTTACTTCCCTCGTCTAAAAGACTTCCGTATTGTAATCGCAAAAAAATTACCTTCGGAGATTTTTTAGATCTTTAAGTTCTAAGGGTATAACGAAAAACAGGTTTTCTCAATTCCATTTGTTTGTCTGTCTGCGAGTTGCCGGTATAACTCAAAAACTATTTGTTGGAGGAATACGATATTGAAACCTAAAAAAATTTCGTCAAATATATATATATATAGGTAAGTTATTTACCTATTTTTGATTTAACTGAGGAATAGATAAAAGCATTCATTTGTACAAAATTCAGGTTCTACCCTTGACAAAAATTGGACCCAACAGATACAGAGTAAATGTTGTAAAAAAACAAAATTGGCAACAATAAGTACTTGAATGTGGCAGGATGAGATCCCGGGTGCGCTATACACGGCCTGGCTGCCTCCCGTTAAAATCCGTTTCGTGGACGCTGAAACAGCGCTGAATTCGATTTTTTTATTTTTAAATTGGTGTAATTTCCATTAGCAAGTATTTCCTTTCATTGTTTCAGTATTATTTTTATATAATTTTTAAATAAAAAACCGGCTGTGGGATTCGAACTTGAGCGCCTGTGAATGCGATTTCAACTCCCGAACATTTGTTGCATGCTGCTACGTAGGCCCATTTTCGTCTTTGCGATGCACTTATTCAAAGCCTCTTTTTGGTTCTTACAACATTTGCCATGTATTTTTCGGGTTCCATTTTAGTAACTGATAAAGCCTGAGCTATGTGCAAATAATTATTTTTATCTATTTCTCAGCTAAAGCAAAAATAACATTTAATTTCTTAAGGTTCTTACCCTGTATATGTTGGGTTCAAAATGTGCTTTTTTTCGTTATAGGTAAAAGCCTCACCTATGTGCAAAATATTACCTTCAGTAAACTAACAGTTAAGCAATTAAAGCAAAAGTAACCACAATGTTATTTTTAAAATGCTAGATCCCTGTGTATTGTTGTTCGAAATATTCTCGATTTCATGCCAGTTGGATATATAATCCGCCTGCCAAATTTCGTCTTATTCCAACAAATAGTTTTTGAGTTATACTAGCAACAGACAGACGAAATTGTTTTTCGCCTACCAGGGACCCTGAAACGTGAAGTTCTGAAAAAATCCCGGAAGGTGATTTTTTCGCGATTACAATACTACCTTCGTTTTTTTTACGAAAAAAGTAAAACGTATAGTTAATTATTATCTTTAAATTTTTGTTCAATTGAAGAAACGTACGTTAAATACGGATACCAGTAATGGGGATCCTCTAACCGTTGTAGTAGTTCTCGTGACATTACCAGCAGGCCAACCTGGTTCTTAAAATATAAAGGGCACTCTTAAATGAGAAATTTCGAGTACTACTTCAATGAAGGGTAGTTTTTCTATATTCCATTCTTTTCGATATTATTCATCTCAATTTCGATTTCTTAAATTCGATTTAATTTGATTTCATTAAGTTCGTATAGTTACGTACAAACAAGGCAGCTATATTTTCGTATAAATTTGTGGCAGCTGCGAGTTCTATATGTCGTCTACAGTCACACCTTAAAGAAAGTATCAAGTGCTTAGAATGACTAATATCGATGGGCGGTTGAAGTATTTGTCGAACCGGGACACTGAGGAGCTGCCCAGCAACCCTTATCCCAATTTATGGCAACGGATGAGAGTCGGTGTAAAGAAAACTACAAAAAGTTCTTCGTCGTTTTAGAATAGTAATGAATCCCTTTAAAGCTGAAGCATTAATTATTCCAAAGAGAATTTCTTAGGGACAAGCTTTGGCAACACCGCATTCACCGTAATAGGGAAAGCTGCGTGCATAGTAAGCAGTGGAGTAATTACAAATTTGGGGCGGCCCCTACAAGACTTTACAATGTTCCTTTCCGATTTCCATCGCTATAGGTTTAGATAAATTGCCACAGAGATTCGTAGTCGAGCAGGAGGGTGAGTTAAGTAAAGATGCGCTGAAAACAATTGAGCTCTAATGCACTGTAATTGCAAAATTACAAAATCGAGAAGCTGTCTTTAATAGAGCAGGTGGAGCAGGCTGATTGTAATTAAGCACTTCCTCGTTTTCATATTTAGGTATGTATGAGTATATTTCTTCATATCATAAAATACAAATCAATTGCTAAAGAAGTTCCTACGCACTAGCAGCCTAAAGTCGATAATCAGAAAGTTAGTCACACTTTGAAGGTCATCGTGTAATTTAGACTATCTGAGTACTGAATTCGCAGCTGGAATTCCTTTTTTTGAACAGTTTCAGGGTGGGACTATTTTTCTGGCTCTTTTCCGTTATGAAAATTTTTAAGGTTCACACTTTTACATACGGAACTATAAAACCCCTTTACTCGGGGCTTCTTTTGGTGACGCTTTGACGCTTAATGTGGACTTGATTACGAGAAGCATGCAATAACCTGGGACAAGTTTGATCTTATTGTTTTGATGAATTGTTGCACCTATCTGATCACTTTAGAATTTGATAGTATTTAGTAAAATACTGTTCGACCGACCGCAATCTCAGGCCCTTCTCTTTTTTTCCTATTTTTTTGTTCTCTGCATTTTTTAATTTTTTTTTATATTTGATGGTTCTATTAGTGATCTGGAAGCATGTCAGATGAGTTTTGGAAATTTCAAATTATTCAAAATAGTGCAATCCGATACTCAGATTTGCGTTATTCGAAACTACGATGCTACAGGAGAGACAGTAACTTTCGACAGCGGGACAGGCTATATAAGAGCGGGTTCTTCGTTAATCTAGTTCAACATTTACTCGAATATGTCTGGTATAATTCTGGTGCTCCAACTGGGCCGATAGCAAAGCTTTCGCCAGCTGGCACCGGCGGCCCAGTTCGCGGAACAATTTTGGTTTTATACGTGGTTGATCTCCCTCTCTTGCATCAAAGTAGAAATAAAAATTCGCAGAGGACGTTTCCTCGTTTCATTCGCGCATAACACCGAACTTACGGCTGCCGGCGCTCTGAGATTCTCGTAACCCCAAAACGCCAACATTAATTTCAGATCAAAATGCAGTAGCGCTTAATCAGGAGCGAAACGTTACAAATTTATTCACTGCGCTGAGTAGAGACATGAGGTTAGACATGCAGTGTCCAGTTACCCCCACCATTTTCTGATATCATCCACAATTATCCCACGAGTATGAGGAAGCTACTAATCTCTATACCGGCAGCCCAGTGCTGACGTGGAGGCATTCATACAACGGGGTACGATCAATTTCTTGTGGTTAGTGGTTGGGGACTGAGCCGCCTCTCCGACGTGTACACCACCACTCGTATTGAGAAAGTTTTAAAATTGGTAGTTTATGCAATCCAAAAATTATATCTCTGATTCTTTAGTCATTAATATTAAAATAATGATCTAGCCAACTTTGTAATATGTCATTTGGGTTGCAGACTCTACCTAATTTATTTGCTACGCCGAGTAGAGGCATGGGTTTAGACATGCAGTGTTCAGTTACCTTCACCACTTGCTGCTACTGTTTAACGTACTCTTTCCCTAACACTATAACACATTCATGGCATCTGGCTGATAAATTTAAAATATTACTGAAAGAGAATTTCTCTAAGTGTCCCCTAATTTTGCACAAAATTCTTTCAATTGTCTGACAAGGTGATAATCGCATTGGGATCCAGCTAAGCTGTAAAAAGTGTACTTTCCATCTCAATTCAATACGTGTATTTTGAACCATATGGCTGTAGGAGGCCCAGTCATGGAGTCAGACATTTCTTATCTCTTAGCTCTTCGCCGCTTAGTTTCGTAAATAAGCTTTACCCTCTTCATTAATAACCACATATTATGTAAGAGCACACTTGTATACCTGTAAAGTATTAGTTTCCGGTCGAAGCAATATTTGCTATTATTAAAAGCGTACATGGCGCTGTAGAATGGGAGTCCAGACATACTGACAATGAAAACGTCAAGGAAATACGCTAATACAGCCATTGAAGTGATATATTTATATCCATGTGGAAAACACAAAAAGTAAGAAGTAGAAAAGCTTCGTTTCTAAGCCCATCCTTTACTTAGAAATTAATAGCCGCTGCCAGGTAGACCTAGTTGATATGCACCTGTTATCTGTAAGTTCATTATGATTTATCAGGGCCATCTGACTAAATTTGTTTTACTGCGAATGCTACAGAGCAGAAAAGGTACGTACAGAGGTTGCTTTCCAACTAACTCGAATCTTCTTGACTTTTGGTGCTCCCTGTATATTACACTCCGATAATGTTACATTCTAATAACAAGAGTTTGTCAATTCTGTCAGAGAGAAGCTATAACTAATAGTCACAGTTACAGATTGTCCAGAAGAAGCCATGACATATCCACAGTCAGGTTTCAATTGAAAAGCCAACCAAGACATGGAAAATGTGTTGGTTCCATGACATATGACATAATATCATTATACCTACTTCGAATGCCGACCGAGCAAAGGCAGACGTGCGAGAGCTTATAGGAGTCGTGCTTGAAAGAGAAACTTTTTTCAAAGCGATTCATAAGTTTCTTGAGATTTCAGTGCAAAGTCGTTTCTGCTTTGGAGTTCGGAGATACGGAATTCAGCAAGCACATAGTTTTATGTGCTCAAGTTGTTCTTCGTGAATATTTACCTTTATACAACGGCCCTTCTTCCAATACATTGAAGCGTAATCTTAACCCTGCTTCTACAAGTGGATTGCAGAGCTTTATCTAATTTTTGAATATTGGTAAAGTTCAGCCAGGTTCAGGTTTTCATTGACAAGAAACTTGTTTATCATTCTACAAAAAAAAAAGAGTAAATTGGTTGTTTGGATGTATGAACAGCTACCAAGCAAAACAGATGAACTGCAAAATTATTTAGCATACGCTTACTAGATACCTTGAAAAAACACATCAATGAAATAGCTTTTCTACCTTATACTTTTAAGATAAATACCAATTTCTATCTGAAATACCCTCGTAAAACTGTTATGTCTACTTTAAAAAATTGAAGCTTTAATATGTTATTAGGTCAATTTAAAAATTGGCGCAGTCCCTGCCTTTTTATGCAGGAGGATACGGTGTTGTCGGAATAGCTTGATTCCTTCGTTCAGACAAAAGTTAGTGCCAGACAATAAGCAGCTAGCGTCCAGCAAACAGGGTGTGAGTATTTAAGTGTGACCGTTGCTTGTGACGAGGTCGCCATTTTAGAAACATTCACGGCCCTTCTAGACAATTTCAATATAGTTGAATTTGATAATTTCCAAGTCACAGCCTACAAATCTGAAATTCCATTTTTTGTTTTGTTGTGCAGTAAAATTTAATTTCGACCCCTGGTCGGATATTTGGCGGGACTTCGATCGTTCCATCATTAATCGTTCCGCAATCATAACATTGCTCTACACCGATGGAGGCCTGTAAACCTTCTTTTTCATCGACGCGCGTTACCTACGCTTTGAACTGAAGTTGTCTATTCTTTATTCGACGAACCCGAAGTAAGTTGTGCTCGACACATATTACAAGGATTTGCCCCAGTACCTTTAAGGTACAAGCATTTCCTCTTAGGCTACAACTCCCTCTCCTACGTAACAATGTCCATCTCTAAATTTCTTATGATATCTATAAGACCAAAATGTAAATTCTAACTAACTTTATGAGTTAGTACTTTTTCTCTTACGGTGAACAAAATAATATTCTAGATATACAGACACTTAGAAACATGCCCATATCGTGGTATTAGATGCATTTGAAGTTGTCGACATATATTACAGACAAGATCCCCCTAGCGGCTAGGACGATTTCCAACAGCTGACCCTAGCTCTACTTGAGAATATACATTTTCCGAAATTATTCTCATAAATCGAAGACATCCTTCGCATGATGGGTAACCATAATCGAGAACTGAAGAATTAATTTTGCAACATTTTGTAGCCACACGAAAGTTTAAACTAAAGTGATTCTGGAGGGTTCCAGTTATTAAAGTAAATGAATTTCCTATACTTCTATGATCTTCTTTTCTAACAAACATGTTTGTACTATCAAAGTTTTTTCAGTCACAATTGTTTAAGTATTGCTGAAAATAATTAATATGCCAAGGCCATAAGACTATACCCTTCTCAAGAACCCAACTATATAGCAGGTTACATAGATCCTTAGTAGTACTTTTTAAATTGCAAAATTTTTCCAATAGTTTTGGCATTAATAAATTTATTTCAAATGCAACCTGACCATTGAGTTTCGGCTGTGCTGATAAGCAGAAACTTCAATCTCTACGGCATTCTTTTGCCTCTATGTTCTTTGAAAAGGTGAATGGTTTCTAAGCAATTTGCACAACTGCAAAAGTATATTCCGTTTCGTTGCTGCTGGTCCGGATACAAATTACAGCAATATTCATTCGCCTTGCTGCATTTCATCTGCATACGAAATGAGTTTCTCTCATATTACGTTTTCCGACACTAGAACGACATTTTTTGTTAGTTAAGATACAAAATGCACTAGAACACATTGTAAAAGAATCAAGCGATTGTTCGCATAAACTGTCACGTTATTTTGAAGAGCTGACGCTAAGAAATAACTCGAAACCCCGATATTTAGTTTTTTTGACACATTAATCAGCTCAAAAGCTACAAATATTTAGTTATTTAACCAATTTTCTTTACAAAATTAAAATTTTGGAAAGGTGCGACGATATCTTCATACATCTTGATTGCATACGTAAAGTGAAGTACTATATGTAAATACGTCAGAATTCTAGTTCATTTTTCAGCTGCACAAATATTGATCATAAAAACATAAAATCAGTTAAAATTTTGTTTAGGCTTGAAGCACATCTTGAAAACGACACCCAAAAAGGAAAAACTACGTCGTTTAAATAAAGGTCGAATAGTTAAAGACGTAAAAATATGCTAAGTTAACTAATAATTTAAGATATATATTCAGATAACTTGGGAAAAAAATTGTTAATCGCTCCCAAATGAAGGCCAAAACCTCAGCAGATATTCAGTTCACTTTCCTAAAACAGTTTTATACTTGGTCGCAGTGATATCACGCGAAACGCTACTGTCTGTACAACGGAAAACAATAATGACATACTTGGCTCATAACACTAAAGAAGCCATTGGGAATGCGTCCGAAAACGTATTTGACAAGTATCACCTACTTAGTAATAAAAATTCAAAATTGTGCTGCAAGGTATATATGACAAGTACATGTACGAGTAACCAGAGCTGGGCAGTAATTAATTACTTTTTAATTAAATTACTAATTAAATTCCTTTTTGTGTATTTGCCTTGGAATTGAATTACTTTTCAAAATGTGGTAATTGTAATTGGGAATTGCCGTCTTTGTTAGAAAGTACTTGAAAATTCCTTTTTAAAAGTAGTTAATTACTGCATTCAATTACTCAATTACTTTCGTGTAATTAAATTACTCTAAAGTATTTAAAATACTTTATAGGTATTTGAATTACTTGTGGTAACTGAAATTACTCGAGGTAATTGAATTACTTTCTGGTATTTCATTTACTGAATTACTGACCTCTATAGGGTGCTAGATCTCCAGAACGCATAAATAAGATAACTTATCTTATTAATTTACATATTAAGCAAATCGCAGGGTATTCCCCGTGCAATATAATTTATTATTTCCTCTGGCGGGTCGAATAACAGCAACTTCTGCATTTTGTATGACGCTTCCACGAACATTAGTGCGTGTATTTGTAGCTTGTAATAATGACAATATTTATTGTGAGAGACGCTAAGTGTAAGACGCTATAACAATATTTGCGGTAAGTACATTACAGATTACAATACCTACGGTAAAATAATAATTTTAAATAGATTCATTAGACGATATTGATCATAATGATTATTTATTCATTTAAATTTGCTTGTTTTAAACGATCCGTGCAAGTGTAACAGACGATAGGTCAAGAAAATTATGTTTTTGAGTGAGGAATTGAATTAAACGGACAAAATCCGATAACAACATTTAACAATGGAAAACACATATATAAAATGTACCTAATTGCAAAATGCCATGTCTGGTTGACTCAAAAATGCATTATGGCGTATGGTAATTTTAAAACGCCGTCGTATAAGTTTACCGCAATCTTGCATTGAACATTTTGTAAATTATCCATTCTTTGTCGCTTTCTTGCCTTGTAATGCTCATATGCTGCTTTCTATACTGGCTGCAGCATGTTAGCTTCGATTATTACTAAAAAACCCCTTGCTAATTACGAGGCATTCAAATATTGGCTTCTTAATGATTTTACACGAAATTCCATTTAGTTTTTTAAAAGAACAGTGTATAGTGCCCCAATTTACGTAATTTCAGATATTTTATTTCCCTAAACTTAAAATCAGTAGGTATTATTAAAGATGTTAATAACATTTTGAAATTTGAAGTAACAATATGAAAGTAACCTGAGCAATTTAATTGTCAAGCCTTCACAGTAATTTTCTTATTCGGTGTGTTCAAAAAGGAATTACTAAGGGTGGCCATTGAATATAAAAGTATTATATTACGGCAACAGCAAGCTTTAGAATTCATTAACATAATCACTGTTGTTGCAGTCATAAGTTTATATTATACGCTGATATCGCCATTGAAAATTCTAAAAATTTCCATGTTCAACCCTTATGTAATTTCTTTTTGAACACATAGTATAAAGGTCACTTGAATGTAAAAATGACTTCATTGTTACGTGCTTGAGCAAATGTCTTTTGTTTTTGTATCTAAAGTACGAATTCTTATTTTAATCAGCCGTTTTCAACTAGGTTTATAAGTCATCTGTCAACTTTCAATCGTCCCTGATCAACACCAAATTGATATTTTATCATTTCAGAAGTTACCTAATACATTTTTAATAACTATTTGTATTACTAGGGAGGAAAATGTATCATTCCCTCCCGCAGATGTAGTTTAGTTCTTCAGAGTTTGCGAGAACAGTACCTAATCAATTTATTGTAATCATGCAAGGGATGAAATGACGTTATAGTTCAGAGTTATACATACAACATTTTATGATGAGACTATCTCTTGTAATCAGCTGCATTCAAAAATAGTTAAATATGAAAACCAGAAGGCTAGTTGATTTATTATTAATAATAATCACATTGTCTCCCGTCTCTAATGGCAACGGCAGTCAATGTTATTCCCTCCCACTGCCATTGGAAACCAACCAGGGACCCAAACGTATATTTATTTTTCCTATACCTCTAACAGGCGACAGAAAATGTCACTTTCGTATAAAGGGGTAAAAAAAGTATTTTCAAACAGAGCCAACCAAAAATGCTCAAGTTGCACCAATTGGATCGTTCTTCTACAAAATGTAAATAGAAATTTGCTGTCAAACACTTAAGAAATCCAATGCTCCACCCTGTATACTTAGGTAAGTTACATATTTTTGTCATTCAGCGTCATGTTAAGCGTATTTAATAATAGATTGTTCTACAAGTTAAGAAAAGTGAAAGTTTTTCAACGTTTAATTCACGAGCGAGTGATGCAAAGGGAGTGGATTAATTTATCATGAACATGTAAAAATCACTTTTATAACATATTCAGCGTGCTATTTTTTCTAATATCATTATAAAATCTAGCCAAAATTAAATTCGACATTTCTTCATATTCGAAAAAAAAAATTTTAATTGGCAGTGAAGAACGTTGAAATCGTCAAATAAAATACGAGAAATCGGCAGTGAAGTAATCCATTGTTTTACAACTTTTGTAGGCGGCTGGGCGATAGGTAAACGTCAACCGACGTGAACGTAACCTATAAAAGTTGGTTAAAATGTTATAACTTCGCGATTTCTCGATTTTAAAAAACAATTTACCCCTGGGCACTAGGAGTTCCATTTCAATCCTTGTGTGGTTTATTTGCTTTGGCCCTTCGGGCCTCGGCAACTAAATACATAATCGTGATAAAAAGCTCAACTTTAGTGATAACTTATGTGGAAACGTGGAAACTAATATAAAAAAAAATATAGATTTGAACTTCCAAGTCCCTATACCTTCTTACTGAAGGGACTTTGTACTAAAGTATATTAGGTTTAATCGGTTTATTATAACCTAAGGAATCTATGCCAAATCGGTGTCCCATTTTTTTTGGGACACCCTGTATAATATCGTTATCCTTGAATTTATTTATTTACTTACATCTTACAACAAAACAAACTAAAAACTTTTGGTTTTGGTGAACGGTGCATGTAGCTAGAAGATTTAAGTATCACAACACTTTCAAGAGTGATAAAGTTACTATAGCTAACAACGAGGGGCCAACCACCACTGGCATTTGGTGTACACATCACTGGCATTGACAGCATTAATTAGCATTATGTCATTTTATTGGCATTAATGGCATTTTCATGGCAAAATCGGCATTGGATTAGCATTATCGGCATTGGATTGACATTATCGGCATTGAATTGGCATTTACCGGCATTATTCGGCATTTTTCTAGGAACAATCTATCATTTTCCTCGAGAAGAAAACAAGAAAATGGGGTATTCTATCCAAACAGAAATAATACTACCCAACACTCCACAAATAAGTCTCCTAATCGAAACTGCCAGAAATGACGCTATAAGTTCAGCTCAAGATTTGGAAATGAGATTACAAGATCCAGTGAAAGCAGCAACTGATATGTTAATCCCAAGTATGCATTTTAAAATTGCTGACAAAACTACAATAAAATATGGCGAAACATCCCAGATAGACTATGATAAGGAAATTTTACAAGAAAACCAAATTGAAGCCGAAGACCAAGAAGTCCAAAATGATCTTTCCATTTTCAATTCTTTTGCTGACTTAAAACTTAAAGATTACACCACAACTAAAACTGTTTCTCCTGACTCTCCTTATAACGAAGTGGTATTAAATGAAAGCCAAAAACGTGCCGTAAGAAAATCCGCTGTCTGTTGGTTTTTCCGTACTAAAACTGGCCATTTATCAACAGATAGAATACACAGAGTCAGAGGAATGACTGGTAATGCCACAAAACTCCGGGCGATAGCCCTTAAAAAAACAAGACCAAAAAAAAATTAATGCAAATGCAAAAAAAAATCTGGTGTGATACCCGCACACAACTTCCTTTTATAGTGATCTTATAATTAGCAAAAAATTTAATTTAAAATTTTTAAGCATTTGTCAAAAATTTTTATAAATTACAAATTCTACAAAAACGGTGCAAAATAGAGCATTAGGTGAGGAGACAAATTTTCTCTAGAATTTTAAGCTGAATTCAAAAATGTAATAATATACCGGGTGTTCTATTTGAAATAGGAGTTAATAAAAAAGATAGGAAAAAAAAAGAAACCCATTTTAAAAGTTATCAACTGGAAAATCACCTATTTCACATCAATACCCATTAAAAATGTAATAAAAATTAAAATTTTGAAAAAAATTGTTAGAGCCGTTTTTGAAAAAATAAAAAAAAAACTGAAAAATTACAAGAGTAAACACCTACTTCCGGTTATGCGATTTTCTTCAAAAGCTTGCTGTCACATCTACATAGTACACAAAACTTATATATGAAGTTTCAACCCCATACCTCTTTTTGTTTTTGAGATATTCTGTTCACAGACACACAGACAGACAGACAGACCAATGAACAAAAACATGTTTTTTGAGTTCAAGGGACTATAAAACGTGAATATCTGTTGAAAACTCAATTTCGAATTTTTAGGGTGAATCCAATACTTTCTTTATCGTAAAAGGAAGTAAAAACATACATATATGGGCATTTGAAGTGAAGTTTAGTTAATTTTTTTTTGAGAAAAAATAATAGAGAGTAATGGATTTCTAGAATATCAATTCTGCAACAGATTTCTTGGAAGACCTTACATTATGAATTCGAAAGTCATTTTCTTTAAATAGAATCTAGGTGCGATAACGGCAATGACATGTAAGGGCCAATTTATTTTAAGAATTGTATGTGAAATATGGTAATTTTTTTTAATACGGTGGATATAACTCAAGCAAGCATTTTGCACTCTCTAAATTCGTTTAGTGGTCTCAAACTAGAAAAAGGAGTCATAAATGTCTGAACAAACGGTAAAATAGGAAAGAACAAGAAATCCACACAGTGCTGTTTTTACTACTTTATGGAGGAATCACCTATGTGGATAAAGTATTATAAGATTGCCAAATGCTTTTTGAATGTATTTAGAAATATGCTGTTTATTTCTAAAACTATTGTCCAATGTGAAAGCTATGTATGTTTTTCTTAATATCACATTCATTTCTACTTCCACACATCACAGCATACGACTTATCAAAATTTAGTATTAGGGCATGTTGTTGGGTTGCTTTTGCTAATAAATTAACGTCACTGTGTATGATAGCAACTGTATTATCAATATTTTCCGGTGAAAAATAGAAAATTATAGACATGGGTATCGTCAGCGTATATGCAATTTACAGGGTTTGACGTAACGATGCAGCAGGACAGTATAAATGGCATACAACAAGAGCCCAAGAATAGATCCTTGTAGAATACCTCTTTAAACAAATCGTACTAGAGACGTACAACCTTAAGCATAGCCTGTTAGGTAGTGTTTCATTAGGGTAAGAGCGTTAAGGCCGAGACCTATATCATTTAAAACAGCTATTAAAAATTCATGATTAGTATTATCCAACGCTTTACTAAAATCTAACCGCGTTAATACTGTTAATTTTTCATTATCAGAAGCAGCTAAGACATCCATTAGTTATATTTAGAAAATCCAAAACATAACTACCCAGACATGTTGAACTAACGTTGAAACATAACTTTGAACCAAGCGTTATATTAACGTCGAAGTGTCGGGAAAATTAACCAGTTTTTCAGCGTTACGTGGTTGATTCTACGCCAGCCTATGACGGTACTTTAACGTTACAGTCATGGCCAAACAAGACCGTTATGTTAGCCACTATTTAACGTATTTGTCTTACGTTTGGTTGCCAAATCGACGTCTTTTGAACGTTATGTTATTGCACAATTTTCACGATATGTCAATCTTGTAACGTCATTACCTTTTCAACAAAAAATCTACGTGCTCTATAAGTTAAAATGACATTTTATTAACGTTTTTGTTTAGTTAAGTGTTAACGTTATAAACACGTTACGTTTCAACCACAACTTCAGCTTGCTTTTTACGTTGAAACAACGTTTTAATGGATAAAAAATTTATATTTTATTTAGGTCAAGTATTATCTACAAGAGAACAATATTTTTCTTCTGAATAATTTTTATTCTGCCCATCCCAAATAAAACGGCGACTTCATTGGATAAGCTAAATCCCAAACATATCGGGTAACTGCTTCAACACTATGTAATTCTACTCAAAGTCGACAGCCGTTTTAAGTTAAATAGGAAAGAAAATAAGCAATTCTGTTAGCCTTATGTTAAGCTGAAATAATAAACACACAACGTTCTGACCTTTTCCGATCTTATCAGCGACACAAATGGCGACCTAAACAGTGAATCCAGATCACCAAACAAAAAAAGAGCACGGCTTGTCAGCATAACGCGTTTCAATTGGTCGACACTATCATGTGAACAATGGCTTTGCGCTTAATATACGCGCTGAGCACGCGCTGAAGGAGGGTACAACATTCGTGTTTTCCTGAACGTTATTTCAACGTTTAACATTAAGTGCTCATCTAAAATACACTTAAAAATCAACGACATCAAAACCTAATGCAAAAACGTTATTATCACGTTGTTGTAGCAACGTTATATGGACGTTAAAAGTCGACTACTATCTAAAAGACGTTTTATATTAACATTAAGTAAAAAAAGTAAAATTCGAGCACTTTGTTCCATGGAGAAACATGGCCTAAGACAAGGCGAGTCAGGATCGCCGAAATATCTCTTTCCGAAACCCAGTCAATCTGAATCACCGTTAACGGCATACTGGGTGATGTTACCATCAAGCTTTCGACGACTACCTTACTTTCCCTACTTCCACAACCGGAATAGAATTTTGTTTTTAATGTTTACATTTATTAAATTTCGATTTTTCTAAGTATCATGTGTGCCTCCAATCCGTAGAAGTACGATTTCTTTTAATTGTGAATTTGAAGATTAGTAAAATTACACGAATTTTTAACGTATTCCCTATGCGCGGGGTTTTTAGATTTCTTGCTTTATTTTGAAGATTTATTAGTAACTTAACATTAGTAGTTAACCCAGGTGCTAACTTTTTCTTCATTTTGCGGAGCATGCATGTCAAAACGATATGTAATACAATAATTTAGAATATTTAATTTAGCATCAATATCCGGCTCATGAAACGTACGATGTAGAGGTAACTTTTGTAGGTCACAGTAGAAGTCACTATAATTAAATTATTTAAAATTTCGAATTGTACAGGGTGGGAAAATTTCGATGTTTTCATAGAGAACCTGGATAACTATAAAATATGTGCTATTAATAACAATATGCAAAGCACGCTAGTATCACTGCTCCACATTATCATTTTGAAAACGTTTACACAATGTGATTTTCTTAATCCCCGAAGCCGTTTTAACAAAAATGTTTCTATCGGCAATCCACGCTTTGTTCATGCCAAATCTTTCAACGGCGCTTTTCAACTATTCCACTCGTCGTTTCGTGAAATCTTCTCGAATAACCATAAAAGAGTTTGTTAACTTCTTATTATTACACGTGTTTTTAACACTGCGGTGCACACATTTTATGATATTTGGACGATGAGATCCCTCTTTCGATCCAAGGTGACGGCAGATGTCGATATCTCATATTCGGAAAAGTTAATACCTAACTTTTCGTGGCAGCAACTGCGCACTACATCGTTGATATCTTCATTCAGTTTTTGCGGAACGCCAAATATTCTTAAACGATTTACTGGGCTGTATTGTTTGTGTGCGTCGATTATATTTCCCTTTTCGGCTTTCAGTTTTTCAAGTTCCGCTTCCAGAGATGAAATTTTTTGTTCGTACTTTTCCACTATTTTAGCACTATTTTAATCTCGGTTTCCAAGGAAGCTCTAATAATCGAATTTAGCTTATTTGTTAATGCATCGCAATGTAACAGGTTCCAACTACCCTCTCTGCAATTGCTTCACTGTCAATAACTTCACTTCTTCTAGTAACAGGCATTTTGTAACGCACTTATATTAGAAGAATCACAGTATTTCACTTAGCAGCAGCTGACAAACCACGTCTACTCAGGACAACATCCCATCACTGAAATGTATAATATGTGACCGAAAGTATATTAGGTTTCGTGCCAGAGATATATAACTAGCATGCAAGATATCGTCTTTCTCCAACAAGTAGATTTTTACGTATACCTCCAACAGGCTGACAAACAGACAGATGAAATTGATAAAACATATTTTTCGTCATCTAGGAACCCTGAAACATGCAGATCTGAAGAAATCTAGGAAGGTGATTTATACACGATCACAATACTTCCTTCGCCTTAGCCTCGACTCCAACAAATAGTTTTTGAGCTATACCGCCAACAGACGGACAGACAAACGGACAGACAGACAGGCAGTCAGACAGGCAGGCAGACAGACAGAATTGAGAAAACATCTTTTTTGCCATCTAGGGACCCTAAAATGTAAAGATCCGAAAAAATCTGGGAAACCGAATTTTTCACGATTGGAATACTTCCCTGGGACAAAAACCGAGAGACGTAAAAAGAATGATAAAAATCAGTGCAGTAGAAGCCGCAAATGAACTCAACAAAGAAAGCAGCTAACGATTTAAATATACAAGATGTGTACAAATTGGCGAAAAAGCTAAAAGTGGCGATATTTTTCGAAAAAAATTCAGCGGAAAATCTTATTGTTAAAATGTTGGAATGATTTTTATGAGCCTTCACGGGTGGTAGATAAACTGAAGATTTTGAATCTAAAAATTTTAAAAATAGCAAAAGGTAAAATGAACTTGTTAAGGTGCGGATCATGTATACACTGGATCCAAAATATACCCATTTTTGTCAACGGTAAGAATCGGAGCTACTATATAGAAAGTGTTGCTTTTATTTAACTAATCGTTCTTGAGTTAAAGTAAAAGTAGGCAGAATTTTATTTTTGAAGGTGCTCACCATGTATATATTATACCGTAAGTATATTCGGTTTTGTGCTAGGTAGACATCTAATCATTCAACAAGTAGATTTTAACCTATACCGTCAACAGACGGACAGACAGACAAACAGGATTGATAAAACATATTTTTCCTTATCTAGGAACCCTGAAACATGCAGATCTGAAGAAATCTCGGAGTGTGAATTTTACAGAATTACAATACTTCGTTCGCCTTAGGCAAGAAAGGTAGAAATACTTATTCAGTTAATGTACCGTTTCTGTTCTGAGTAATAATATACCTAATCTTGGGAAGTTGTTCATAGTATAAAACTATGGTACCACTCAAAATAGCTTAATGTCAGTTTAGTCTTATGAAACTGTGTGTATTAGAAGAATGGGACACCGATTAGTCATAGATCCCTTAGATTATAATAAATCGATTAAACTTAATATACCTTAGTACAAAGTCTCTCCAGCAAGAAGTTATAGGACCTTAAAGGTAATTCGTTTTTATTTTTTCTTTTTATGTTAATTTCCAAAAATGTAAAAACGCCGATTTGAATTTTGGTACACATGATTACTATTATGTACTGCACGAATAATAACATTTTCATAAACTAGATTTAACTGTAGCAGGAACCTTACCTATCTTTGAAAACTTTTTTAGCTCTAATTTTATTGTCTGTAACATATTTTAAAATTTTAGGTTATTATCTGAAAGAGAATTGAAAAGCATAAAAATAAGGTACTCTTAGTTGATAATCATAAAAGCAACTGTTTACCGTAAAATGCCCATCAAAGGTTTCTGGTTGTTAAAAAGACGAGCAATTATCAAGTAACCTTGATCACAAATACAATGGTTAATGATTGTGATCTACTATACAACAATAATAGATGAACAACAATGATAAATCAATTAACGACGTCGGTGACATACTTTTTCTCTTTTCTGCTTACGAAAATTCTGCGACATAACGAACATTTCAGCATTAGAAAAATCGTTATGTCGCGGCATTTTCGTAAACATAAAAGAGAAAAAATTATGTCACCGACGTCGTTAATTGATTTATCATTGTTGTTTACTAGATCACAACCGTGAGCATTGTTTTTGTAATCATGGGTACTTGATAATTGCACGTCTTGATGACAACCAAAAACCTTTGATGGGCATTTTAAGGTAAATTGTTGCTTTTACGCTTATGAACTAAGAGTATCTTATTTTTACGCTTTTCAATTCTCTTTTGGATAATAACTGTTATAAGTAACAAAGTTAGAACTAAAAAGACTTTTCCAATATAGGTAAAATGTCTCTTACAGTGAAGTTTACTGCATCAAAAATTTAACTAGTGCAGTACATCATAGTAAGCATGTGTAGCAAAATTCAAATCGGTATCTTTACATTTATAGAAAATAACATAAAAATACAAAATTAAAAAATGAACTCCAAGGCCCTATAACTTCTTACTGGAGGGACTTTGTACAAAGATATATTAGGTTTAATCGATTTATTATAAGCTAAGAAATCAATGACTAATCGGTGTCCCATTCTTATTGGGACACCCTGTATATATTTATAGTGTCCGCCAAAAAGTCAGCATAATATGAAAACAAAAATTCTTTTTGATTTTTCCAAACAACGTTTTACGTCAATAATTTGTGCTTGTCTAAAAACCTATTATTTATCCCCTATCATATATACCAAGTGATTTTTACTTATTTAGAAAATGGGGTTTTTCGAAATTGTCAAAATCCAAAAAGTGATATTTTTCGGAAATTAAGTAAGATTTCAATGAGATTTTTTATAATGTGTTATCTTTAGCTAACTGAAAAATGTCAAGGCCAGAAAACAGCAATAATTTTAACTTTAGCTAAAAATTCATTTTTCAATTTTTTTAATATTTTTCAAAATTTCACAATGCAAGATGTAACATTCAAATTATTTTTTTATGTGAAAACTATAAAGATTTATAATTGAAAAAAATAATATAAAATATTAATTACTTCGTTAGATCTTTTATTATTTACCGAAAAGTAGTATGTTTGCATAATTTTGAAGTTTTTTATGCATGGCCATTTTCAGGACAAAATATTTTTCAATTCTAATTAATGTCTATTTAAGTGACATCTAGAAACTCTAATCTAGCCCTGTTAGTGAATTACTGTTACAAAATGTTTTTTCACAGTTGTCTAAATGAGATTTTTTAGAACATATAAATTGCATAAAGAAAAAGCTCCTCATTTATATAATTGTTAAAGAACATTTACAGGATTTTTGTAACAGTACTTCATTAATAGGGCTAGATTAGAGTTTCTAGAAGCCATTTAAATAGATATTAATTAGAATTGAAAAATATTTCTCCTAAAAAGCGCCTTGCATAAAAAACGTAAAAATTATGCAAATATACTACTTTTCGGTAAATAATAAAAAATCGAAAGAAGTCATTAACATTTTATATTCCTTATTATAAGTCTTTAGTGTTTTGTCCAGTTAGCTAAAGATAACACACCCTAAATAAATCTCATTGAAATCTTAGTTAATTTCCGAAAAATAGCACTTTTAGGATTTTGACAATTTCGAAAAACTCCACTTTCTAAATAAGTATTTATCACTCGGTATATATGATAGGGGCTAAATAGGATTTTAGACAAGCACAAATTATTGAAGTAAACAGTTTTTTTTTAATAAAAAATAAAAATGTCTCCCATATTATGCCAACTTTTTGGCGGACACTGTATATATAGTTACAATGGTCGACTTCCGGTTTTGCTGCAACTGCCTTTAACTTTGATTTTTTAAATGGATTGCCCTATATACTTTATGTTTTTGGAATGCACAGCTCAAATTATATATGATAAACTTGGCATTTTTTTTTAATAAAAAATATGTCTTTCCAATTTTATTTTTTATTATAGAAGGCCGTGATTAGAAAAAATATGTTTTAATAATATGTACTAATTCATAATAATAGCAATTTTATCAATTAAATCAATAACATGTTCATAAACAAAGAAAATTTTTTAAATGTGTTTTTTTGAGAACGTCACTTTCATTAAATGGCACCTACCAAGAGCAATAGTGCCATTAAATACAAAATGTACATACCAATGTAACGATATGCACCATGCACTAGTTTATCTTTATCTAGAACTGAAAGATGTTGGACTAATAATTTTATTAAATATTTTTTGTTTAATACCTAAGCAAATTTGGCAACACTGTCGTATCTAGTTTGGGCCGTATATTCCCAAAAACATAAAACATATATAGGGCGATTTATTTCAAAAATCAAAATTAATGACATTTGCAGTGAAACACAAGTCGGCCATTTTGATTATACAGGGTGTCCCAAAAAGAATGGGACACCGTTTAGTCATAGATCCCTTAGATTATAATAAATCGATTAAACTTATTATACCTTAGTACAAAGTCTTTCCAGTAAGGAGTTATAGGAACTTAAAGGTAATTCGTTTTTATTTTTTATTTTTATGATAATTTTTATAATTGTAAAGATATCGATTTTAGTGTAGGTACACTTGGTTACTATTATGTATTGTACTAATACAAAATTTTCATAAACTAGGCTTGATTGTAAGAGGCACTTTACCTACCTTTGAAAACTTCTTTTAGCTCTAACTCTGTTATCGGTATTTTTTTTTAATTGTAGGTTATTATCTGAAAGAGAATTAAAAAGCGTAAAAATACAGTGCTCCTGGTTCATAAGCATAAAAGCAACCGTTTACCTTAAAGTGCTTTTGGTTGTGATTAAGACATGCAGTTATCAAGTAGCCATGATCACAAGAACAATGGGTAGTGATTTATAATCTAGTAAACAACAACAATGAATCAATTAATGACTTTGATAACATAAAAAACAATCTTCCCTGCATACGAAAATGCCGTGTGATAACGGACATTTCAGCATTGAAGAATTTGTCGCAGTATTTTCGTAAGCACAAAACAAAGAAATTGTATGTCAATAATGTCGTTAATTTATTTATTATTGTTGTTTACTAGATAATAATCACTATCCATTGTTTTAGTGATCATGGATAGGTACTTGATAATTGCATATCTTAATGACGACCAAAAACCTTTGACAGGCATTTTAAGATAAACGGTTGCTTTTATGCTTATGAACTAAGAGCACTTTATTTTTACTCCTTTTAATTCTCTTTCAAATAATAATCTAAAATTAAAAAAAAACGTAACCGAGAACAATGTTAGAGCTAAAAGGAATTTTCAAAGATAGGTAAAGTGCCTCATACAATCAAGTTTAGTTTATGAAAATTTGATATTAGTGCAGTACACAATGGTAACCAAGTGTACCTACATTGAAATCGATATCTTTACATTTGTAGAAATTACCATAAAAATATAAATTAAAAATTTGAACTTAAAGGCCCTATAGCTTCTTACTGGAGGGACTTTGTACTGAGGTATATTAGGTTTAATCGATTTATTATAACCTAAAAAATCTCTGACTAATCGGTGTCCCATTCTTTTTGGGACACTTTGTATATATCTGTCAAACAGAAATTATGTTTAACGGTAAATTTCATCAAAATCCTTTTTTAAGTAAAGGTGATAGAGACACGGCCCTGGTCTCATTGTCACCCGGTATACTATTATTGTAGAATCTATTGTAAGCATTTTCATTAAGAAAACGTTAATTCACAATCCGATTCATTCTTCTACACGTGGTTTTTCATTAGAGAACTGCTTTTATTAAACATATGTCTTCGGAGGTGCATCGAATGCCATAGAAAACGTATAGTTCAAATTCCTACTTTTTCAGGATAGTTCCGAAATTCAATTATAGCAGAATGCTCCATGAAAACATATTAAGCGCTCGAGATAACGGTCTGCCCCGAACGTATTGGAATCTATTTATAAGGGGTTAACGAGATTACTGATTCTCCTGTTTGATTTTACAAAATAATGATAACCGCTATCGCTTAATCCTACAATTAACGAAACTAGTGGATGCACACGTGCATGTTTGAAACAACAATGCTGGATTACAAAAGAGCCCTTTTTAAATTTAAAATTGTTCAAAATATTTTGTTCGAGATGTTAAATTTTCTTAAATAGTTTATGCGAATTCAGTGTTTTAACAAATTTTTATAATAATGGAGACTCTTTTATTTGCCTTTAATAATCAAAATTACTGTTACGTTCATGTTGGATAAGTCTTTATTAGTCTAAGAAGAACGACCTGTGCAATTCTTTTAGTATACATACATACATACATACATAATATGCTTTAAAAGCGATAATGGATACAAGTAGGCTTAAATAAATGAGCGTCACTTAAACGATCATGTCTTACCTAAGTGAGAACTCTCTACCGAGCGTTCGAGTTCTCACTGTGACCTCGACTGCGAGCGGCAGGACCGCTCGGCTAGGCTCGATGGTCAGGTGGGTTCATATTGACATTCGAGGGTACGATAACTAGGTTTAAAACAAGAAACAGCCTGCAGCTATTGCAAGAAAGAAAATAACAAAAGGCGCAAGGTACGATGAGGGTTGAGAGGTTGAAAGACGCAGGCGATAACGATAAAGAATTATTATTGCAAGTCATAAACTGCTACCTACTAGAAAGAAGGACACCAGACGACTAACAGATCGAGGTTATTGTATCAATTCACAACAGAAGGCGATTCAACAGAGTGCTCCAACTATAGAGGTATAAAGCTCTTAAACGTATCAGGCACGACTTATGCAAGAATAGTGGAAAGAAAACGTAGAGAATACATAGACCACAATTTTGAAGAGGTGCACAAGGTATAACCTTCACCGTAAGACATTTGAGCGACAATCGACAAGGAGACTCACATACAAACTTTTGATAAAATACCAAGCGAATACGTACGAGAGTGTTTAATTAAAAGAGACATAGACGAAGACCCGATCGAGGCGACTACGAATATTCACCAGAAAAGTTTAAATTATGTATCGTCTCATAAATATTGAATTGTATAGAACCCTAAGGATTTATATTCATTAGTTTAAAAACAATAACAATTTCATATTAAGAAAAATATCTGCAACTATTGCTTATAGTTGCAGCTCAAAGTGAAACATAAGTTTCTAATTTCGACATTGTAGTTTATCATGTCACAATTGGTTAGTTACAAGTTTATTAGGTGAATTTGCAGTACCAATCTAATTAGGTATGAGTTCGGACTATAATCGGGAAAAATGCAATAAAGACAGTCCTGACCCTTGCCTTGAACGCAATTTCATCGATTTAAATTTCCCCATAGTGCAGCAACAGCGAATTTATGTCGACTGTTGTCTTAATTTAGCAAGTAACACCAAGTCACGGCTGCTCAATAAGCATTCCGTTAAAAAAATCAAATATCAAATAGCGTGCTTACAAGCACATTCAAAGTTGCATTCGGGAAAGTTTGTTATCCCAAGTGCAACTGTGTAAATCAAAACACCGATTTATTTGCTTTCGGCACCGCTAAGACGCGAAAAAAGCTATTTAGAAGGACATCTACACAAATTAGGTTTAGGGCGATCGGAGCGCGTGTTACTTTTCAGACAAAACGCTTAATCTGACTTTCGAAGCTTGGGGAAATACTTTAGGAAGTTTTGCTAACCTTGCTAGAACTGGTGCATGGGCTCCACCAATCCTACGTTGTTAACCATCAAGATCTTTTGGAAAGCAGCAATGTCGATTAAATCATTTGATAGCCCCTACTTTTCTTTATAATCGAAATCAGACGGAGCGCAAGTTTTTCAAATCAGTTACCAAGAGTACCTTGGGCAAAACGAGTGATCGCTTATCAAGTTAAGTGACGCGTAAATTTCTGCGTGGGGTAGTGACCATTCTAAGGGTTAAAGTTGTGTACTAGCGATCTCAAATTTTCTTACCGGAAGACGCTGTCTCTGAATCGCTGAAAGGAGAATTACCTGAAAATTTCATTTTGTTGAAAAGTTAAAAAGAAAGCTTTTGCTGAAACTTTCGTTGTATTGCACGCCTCCCCACTTTCGACCTGAAAATTTGGCACCGCTTGCCTGATTGGAAATCACTACCTTGTTCGTTGAAGCCCATCTTTATGCTGTCACCGATTTCTTCCGATTTGACATGCAAGCTACCAGAGGTATTGCCACAGCTAGCGAATATGCGAGGCAGCCAATGGCTCCGGACGGACATCAATCAAGCAGCCGCTGGAATACCAGACCGGCACTGTATTGTAATACGTAGTGGGTAATTGCGATGCTACAGTTTAAAGTGTGTGCGATCAGTTAGAAAGACTGTGACGCTCTCGAAAACACTGAAGTTCAGAGTTAGTTAAGATACAGATACGTAAATCTTCTATTTCTTTTAAGCAATATGTAATACCCATATGACATCATATAGGATTAGGAAAAAACTTTGACCATTAAATCCATGTGTGTTATATACATTTAAAGTCAATATAGACAGGTAACCTTTACTTTTTTATTGTGATTGCCTGCTTTGTTCTATTTGTGTTTCTGGTTGTAAAGGGTTCTAGCGACCTGCAGGAGAAATGCAGAAAAGTAAGTTCGTGGAGGCAGCGTCGCGCATCGCTGTGAATGCGCAGAATGATTGTTCCCCCATTTCACGCATCAATGGAACAGTTCCTAGAGAGACTTTTAATATCATTAGCTTATTATTTCGTTGAACTTATATCCAATATAAGCGTTGAACCTGAGGATTTACTTGTGAGTTTCGATGTCACTTCCCTTTTTACCAAAGTTCCTATTCCCGATTCTATAGTCATAATCCAACAGTTGTTATCAGAGCATGGGGAGACGTCTTCAAGTCTACCTGCCCTGATAGAAAAATGCCTCTCTTCCACTTATTTCCTATTTTAAGGTTAGTTCTTTAAACAAATCTCTGGTGCGGACATGGGCTGTCCTCTTTCACCTGTCGTTGCCAATATCTTCATGGAAGCTTTCGAAACCGTAGCTCTGGAATCTTCAGAATTGAAACCTAAGGTTTGGTTCCGATACGTTGACGATACCTTTATTATTTGGCCACATGGTAAAGACACGTTACCCGTCTTCTTAAATCATCTCAATAATCAACATCCAGACATTAACTTTACCATGGAGATACAAAGTAACGGTTCCCTTCATTTCTTAGATGTACAGGTCTCTCGCCAACCCAGTGGAAAACTTGGTCATTCTGTATATCGCAAACCCACCCACACTGATCGCTATCTACATGCCGATTCCCACCATCATCCTACACAAAAACTTTCCGTTATCAATTCGCTTGTACACCGGGCTGTTTCCATATCCCAACCCGATAATATCCACGCTGAATTAAATCACATTCGGAAAGCTCTTAGGAATAACGGTTACCGTGCTAGGGATATACAGTCTGCCATCAATCGCCATCTTCATCCACGGCCTCCCAAACCTCCAAAACCCGATTCTCCTGCAGCAATAGTCTTTCTTCCCTATATCCACCAAGTCACCGACCGCATAGGAAAGTTTCTTCGAAAACAAATCGTTAAAACAGTATTCAAACCCCCGAGCAAAATCTCACAGGTTCTTCCTTCATCTAAAGATAAATTAAACACTATGTCATCTAAAGGTGTTTATAGAATCCCTTGCTCTTGTAATGCTGTATACATTGGTGAAACATGTCGTTCAGTGAAAACTCGCATCTCTGAGCACCAGCGCTGTCTCCAGTCAGGTCTCGTTTCATCATCGGCCATCGCCGAACACCAACGCGATACTGGTCATAAGATCCTTTTTGATGAAACTTCCATCATCTGCAAATCCCCATTCTTCTTTAGCAGAAAGATTCGCGAAGCCATTGAGATTTGCAAACACCCTAATAATCTCAATCGGGACGAAGGCTTTCCCCTTCCTTCTATGTGGAAAGTGCTAATTCCTACGCCCCGCCCTCTGCCACTGAACCGCGACGGCATCTGCTGAATCGCGACGGCGCTTGCCTATAAATTCTCTTCTTTCTTCTTCCGATAGTCAGTCGAGTTTCGCCTCTGACGTGGTTCACACGTTGAGTTACCGTGCTCTTCTGTCTCTTCCCTGCAAAGAGTTTCGCGTGGTTAACACGTTGAGTTACCGTGCTCTTTTGCTTTTTTTCTCTCCTGATGAAGCCGCTTACGAAAGTGGGCGAAACGTTGAGTTCTTGGATCTCAATCATGACACGGTCCAATCCCGGAAGTCGTTTGTTACTTAATGACAACGGCCGTGAAAGCCTCAAAAATCATCTAAATAACCTCTACGGGGAGGATATTTCTTTTAGAGCCTCTACCTTTTCCAAACTTTGACATAAGTCATCTAAACTCCTCTGCATCTTAGCGTTTCTTTCTCGTTGTCGTGACAACAATGTCATACCCTCTTTTCTTAAAGTCAAACATCACATTTCAACCCACTCTTCTCAAAAAATCCTTCGTCGCACTAGGTTTGCTTTACTTCGTGAACGCATTCATCAAACGAGGTACGATCTCAATACCATTTCAAAACAGTTGTTAGATCTTCATTTAGAATTATCCAATACTCTTAGCTTTCTTGACTGGTCTCTCTTCGATTCAATTACCTACACACAGGCCCAAAAAACATTAGAAATGACTACTGCGACTCATCTTCGTAAGTTTCATTCCTTGATGTCATCGGTTAAGGTCTCTACAGATCAAAGTGGTTCTGAGACGGTTATAAATCTTTCTTCTTATGCCCTCTCTCCTAGCGAAAATTCTATACTTTCCAAAGGTTTGAATTTTTTACTAGCCCCCAAAAGCATTCCTACGGAAGAGATTATTAGTTCGATAGAATCTTCTGTGAGAACGCTTCCTAAAGACGTTGCCGATCTTATCCGCTTCGAAACTGTCAGGTGTTTACATTCATCTAAACCACCTAAAAGTAACATTACAAAAGACGAAAGGAATGCTCTCAAAACCTTACGTTCCAATTCCGACATCTCAATTTTGTCCGCTGATAAAAGTAATGCTACGGTAGTTATGGATCGAACAGAGTACATCACTAAGGTTAAGTCTTTACTCCAAGATTCTTCTTATGCCCTACTTCCTCGCGACCCAACTTCCAAAATCGAATGGGAAGTCACTTCTCTCATAAAATCTTCAGATCTGTCCACTGCTATTCAACGGAGGTTGATTCCTCGCGCTTCAAAGCCTAATTGGCTTTATGGTTTTCCCAAAATCCATAAACAAGACATTCCTCTCAGGCCCATTGTGAGTACCATAGATTCCCCTACTTACTCATTAGCTAAATACCTAACCACTATCTTCAGAAAGTTTACTGGCAAGTCTCCCTCGTATGTTCGCAATTCAGCCCAGTTCGTTGAACTTATATCCAATATAAGCGTTGAACCTGAGGATTTACTTGTGAGTTTCGATGTCACTTCCCTTTTTACCAAAGTTCCTATTCCTGCTTCTACAGTCATAATCCAACAGTTGTTATCAGAGCATGGGGAGAGGTCTTCAAGTCTACCTGCCCTGATAAAAAAATGCCTCTCTTCCACTTATTTTCTATTTCAAGGTCAGTTCTTTAAACAAATCTCTGGTGCGGACATGGGCTGTCCTCTTTCACCTGTCGTTGCCAATATCTTCATGGAAGCTTTCGAAACCGTAGCTCTGGAATCTTCAGAATTGAAACCTAAGGTTTGGTTCCGATACGTTGACGATACCTTTATTATTTGGCCACACGGTAAAGACACGTTACCCGTCTTCTTAAATCATCTCAATAATCAACATCCAGACATTAACTTTACCATGGAGATACAAAGTAACGGTTCCCTTCCTTTCTTAGATGTACAGGTCTCTCGCCAACCCAGTGGCAAACTTGGTTATTCTGTATATCGCAAACCCACCCACACTGATCGCTATCTACATGCCGATTCCCACCATCATCTACACAAAAACTTTCCGTTATCAATTCACTTGTACACCGGGCTGTTTCCATATCCCAACCCGATAATATCCACGCTGAATTAAATCACATTCGGAAAGCTCTTAGGAATAATGGTTACCGTGCTAGGGATATACAGTCTGTCATCAATCGCCATCTTTATCCACGGCCCCCCAAACCTCCAAAACCCGATTCTCCTGCAGCAATAGTCTTTCTTCCCTATATCCACCAAGTCACCGACCGCATAGGAAAGTTTCTTTGAAAACAAAACGTTAAAACAGTATTCAAACCCCCGAGCAAAATCTCACAGGTTCTTCCTTCATCTAAAGATAAATTAAACACTATGTCATCTAAAGGTGTTTATATAGTCCCTTGCTCTTGTAATGCTGTATACATTGGTGAAACATGTCGTTCAGTAAAAACTCGCATCTCTGAGCACCAGCGCTGTCTCAAGTCAGGTCTCGTTTCATCATCGGCCATCGCCGAACACCAACGCTATACTGGTCATTTTGATGAAACTTCCATCATTTGCAAATCCCCATTCTTCTTTAGCAGAAATATTCGCGAAGCCATTGAGATTTGCAAACACCCTAATAATCTCAATCGGGACGAAGACTTTCCCCTTCCTTCTATGTGGAAAGTGCTAATTCCTAAGCCCCGCCCTCCGCCACTAAATCGCGACGGCGCTTGCCTATAAATTCTCTTCTTTCTTCTTCCGATAGTCAGTCGAGTTTCGCCTCTGACGTGGTTCACACGTTGAGTTACCGTGCTCTTCTGTTCCTTCTCTGCAAAGAGTTTCGCCTCTGCCGTGGTTAACACGTTGAGTTACCGTGCTCTTTTGCTTTTTTTCCCTCCTGCTGCAGCCCCTTACGAAAATGGGCGAAACGTTGAGTTCTTCGATCTCAATCATGACACGGTCCAATCCCGGAAGTTGTTTGTTACTTAATCATTAGCTAATTCTCCAAGATACCGCCCTAACTTAACCACTCCTTTCCCGGCGAGCAGGTGGCAAACTTTTATACTTGGGACATCTGTAACGTAGTTAGGGCAGACATTTATCTTGCTTGTACAGGGACCGGCAGAAAAACCGGACGGTTTTGAAATAGTTGCAAAAATTACAAAATTACAACAACATACATTTATATTACGAAAAATGAGAGAAAAAGAATTGCCATTTACTAAAATATATCTTTAATTGCAAAAATTACAAAATTACAACATTATTTACTTTATTTGAAAATTATGTCTGATAAGTGACGACCACTGTCAGAAATACACAGTGCTGCAGCCGTGTTCGGAAATTTCTCATCGCCCTCAGTACCATGTCGTTTGGTATGGCTCGTATTTCATTACGAATTGCTAATTTTAACTCTTGAATGGTACGTGGTCTTCTCACGATGAAAAATTTCCGAACACGGCTGCAGCACTGTGTCAGAAATGGTGGTCGCCACTTATCAGACATAATTTTCAAATAAAGTAAATAATGTAATTTTGTAATTTTTGCAATTAAAGATATATTTTAGTAAATGGCAATTCTTTTTCTCTCATTTTTCGTAATATAAATGTATGTTGTTGTAATTTTGTAACTTTTGCAACTATTTCAAAACCGTCCGGTTTTTCTGCCGGTCCCTGTATATTACCGATCTGTCTTATTAATTTATCGAGTGAAACAGTGGCACAACCCTCAGTTGTGCCAAAAGTTACGAATCTGCCTGTATAACGGGACGCCGAATGGCTTAATTTCATTGCACAGGTGGCAGAATTTTAGGTAGCTAACGCCCACTCACTCAATATCGATTTCACCTGTAAGAAGTTCTTACCGCTTTTATTATTTTGGTATAGAATAATAACAACTTCGGATGTTGTTTTACGAACACCGGAAAAACCAAACACAACTTACATCATATCCTAAACAATGTTAAAATCATCAGCTATCTTGATTTTGTGCTACTATAATTTCAATGTATTGTTAATGATATTTATTAAAATATATTCAATATATTATTGTTATTGTACTAATATCATTAATTTTTGAGACTAATAGCAAATATTTGGAATATGTAATTAAGTACCTACTTAGCAACAAAGGTCAAAGATCGCTAACTACAAAAAATGCTACTAATGCCACGTGCTATCTAAAAGAATGTCGTAACTCAAAATTAAGATACCTAAATATTCAAGTTACATTTGCACTGCAGGTAATAATTATATAAAATTAATTAAAATAATCTTTCTCTTCTGAAAACTTTAGAAGAGCATGTAGACAGCTCAAAACTATTACATGAGTCCTTCGCAAGGAAAACTAAAATGTAAAACTGAGTTAATTAGAAAATTCCCCACGGAAGCAGCGTTTTACGTTTCACAACACAACACTGAAAATTTAGAGCAGAAGTTTAATAAAGTTTCTTCTGAGGTAGATGCTTAACCCCGTTTCTATTCTACTAACATATTTGTATCTGTAAGCTCTAACATAGCTACAGGCAACATAAAGAAATAAATTGCGACAACAATATATCATCCTGCCTATTAGCTGCAACGGAAAATCGATGAAACGATGAAAGCTATCCGATTAATACTTTAAGGGAAGTTTTAATTGGATAGCTTATCGGCGCTTATCCTTTATGAATATTTGCATAAAAGCGACTTATTTGAGTTGTTTGGCTTGAACTACATCATTTTATTTGTCCTAAATAAGCAGTGAAGCACTGTTTCTTGTCTCTCCTCGTAATATTTTATTTGTCTGCAATATCCATTACCAAAACCAGATAACGATAAATTTCGTCTAGAACCAAAAAGGTTTTAGACCCACGCTCTTAAATCCGTTTAATACTTAAATTGCACAACTGAAAAACATAAAAACTGCTTTTTCCTTTTGTGAGGCCTGTTTGGTATAATTTCTATCATTTAATTTGTTTCAAGTATAAAGCAAAAGACTGTTACATGTCAGTTAATTTTTGTCCTTTGTAACCAGTCCTTCTGTAGTAGTTATAGCGGTAGATGGACAAAGAAAATAATCACATCCAGGGCCATCGAGTATATTACACCTGCCTCTTTCGACCCTTCTCATTAGAACGTGAGTGAACGTAAATCAAAATTGCCAAGGCGTGATTCACGTTTCACGTAAATTTCACGTTAAATATTTAGTAACGAATAAAAGACCGCAGGGTACCCCGCTTCCCCGCTGCGCGACATATGGTCATAGTACTTCTGTGTGGCAGCCTGCAGCGATGGAGGTTCGCACTTGCGTTGTGTTGTGAATATTGTGTCTCCAGTCAATCGCTTGTCTGCGTCTATTGGCGACCAAGTAGAACTTACTTTTAGTTCCTCGGACGTAAAAGTACTTTTAGTTCCTCGGACGTAAAAGTACTTTTAAACCAAGGAATTAAAAGTGTTGCCAACATATAATTTTTTGTACTCGTATCAGTAAGGGAACGTCAATTCCAATGACAGCCTTTGGTATTAAAGGTAATGTTTTTGAAAACAGTTGCAAGATACGTTTTTGCAAGAAATCAGTATTTATCCCTTGTTGTAAGCTATTGTCAATTTTCATTTATTTCTTTTTGGGTCTACTATTCTGATTGCAACATATTACGTAAATTATTTCACGTGCAAAACATTTTATTTTAGAATTTTTAGTTATATTGCGGGTTCTTTATTGGTTTTACATTTGAACATTCTGTTCTATCTGAATTTGAATATTCATATAAAAGCTGCGAATTACGTCGTGAGTGGCGGGACAGGCCATGAACGTGAGTGTTTAAAGCAAGCTTGAAACGTGCGTAACGTGATTGAATATTCAGTCACGCGCCCATCTCTACCTCTCATTGTGTCAATCGAATATTATGGTCTGATTATATTGTTATTATTGTAACACTGCCCCTCTTTTACCTACCTACACTTACTGAATTACTACTTTAATTTGCCCTGGGTTCGCTAGCTGATTCAGTCGGTATCTATGAGACTCCTTTTTCATTCCCAGTGCAGCTAAAAGAAAGCTAATGTTATTTGAGAGCAAACTAATATTATTTAAGGCCAGCTCGTGGACACCTGAAACGTTGTACTCACCAATGCAAAGGCAGGTGCTTTTCCTACGATGCCGCAACGATAGCTGTCTTCTGACAAGGCTGCAACTGCGGCAGGATTTGGCTGCTTTTGAGTGCTGGCGTCTCTTTCAGAGGCACGATGAGCCGACGGTGAACAATGCCGGCTACCGCACAATATATGTTGCGCTGTTTAGGGCTGCTATTAGCCCGCTTCGTGTTGCTGACAATTCGCAAGTTTGATGAGCAAACTCGCAACGACCCGCACTTGTTAACAATTTGGATGCGAATCTCTGATCCGCGCTATTCAACCGCTTGGGCGCGAATGCCCTTCTTGCAGGACTCCGGCGTTGATTTCCATACTGACCGGTTATTCCCAGGCTAAAACTGCTTTGTTGGAGCATTGTTCACGCACTCGTAGCACACCGCACTTTGTCATTGACTGCACATATTTTAAATATCACTCTATAGTACTAAACTACGTGCATAAGTACAACAGCACTTACTGTCAGGCGTCATTGCTGATTATCGTATAATGAAGAGATATAATTTGAATAAATACAGGTGGCACGAATTGACCCGTTTCATGATACCTAAAGAACAGTTTTGGATAAATATTAATGTAAATATAAAATTTGGAAGATCAAAACAAACAACTTAGAAAAGTTTAAAAAGAATTGGCTGTTTGAATGAAAGTCATTAATAGGATTTGAATTTGAGGCAATTTAAGTTGAATGGTATAGCACTTGAGTATTCTGTAGTGGTTTTGAAAGTTAGAAGGTAAAGACAAGCTCGTGTTACATGTCACAAATATAATTTCTATTAAAAATAATATAATAAAGTAGGTAGAACTCAAATAAGTTTATTTTGTAGAGGGCATGAATACTTGTAACATAGCATCTAGGAAAATTTAGTTATAATAACTGAAAAATAACAAATTAAAACAACATGTAATTTTGTATTTTGGAAGCAATAAAAAGTTATTTGGATAAGGTAAAAGGGGTTATAACAAGATCTACAAGGTGTAAAATAAAATGAAATATTCACAACTAGATACTAACAAGAATAAGAAGCAAGAATATAATAAGATTTGGATATAATTGATTTAATTTTAATACTACAATACTACATCGATTGCAAGATCATTGATTGTTGGATTTGTTGAGGGACTGCTGAGGACGTGTAGATCGGTATACAGGAATTGGCGGAGGAACTAGTGGATGCAGGCGATTCTATTGGTTACTAACAACAGAGATGGCTAAAGTAGGAGCTAAGGGAGTAGAAAATTAATTTGGATTCATCTGTGGGAGCAAACTGCCGTGAAGCTGTTGGAACGAGAGAAGCTGTTGAAGGTGACGCTGGTGTTGGTAAAAAGCAAGGGACTATTTTTGCAGGCAGTCAGGATTTTGACGAATTGGCAGCTGTTTGTCAATAAGCAGTGCATCATAGCTGAACTATCTGGGGATCCGAGCTGTGGACGTCAGGAAAGTGCTGTCCTGAGGTTACTTTGAAGCGGTGAGAATGAGAGGAGTCCAGGTGGGTTTTTAATTTGTCCTATCGAAGCAGTAGTAAATAAAAGACAATTAGAAAATTGTAATTAACTATAATCAAATACTTATCATATAATATTGAGTCACTAAGAGGTGAATAGAATTTATATATGTCGTATTTGATTGAAAGTGTTCGTGGAGCACTGTTTTGACGTAGAAGGTGACAGTTCATGTCATTAAACAATTTAAAGTCATTATTAAAATAAAATAGCAATTAATAAGCAACTAGATAATCAAACTAACCCTAAAAAGAGTCTCAAAGCGCTACCGTTATTAATAAGAATATAATATTGAAGGTTCAAATTAAATAATTCAATTTACAAAAATATTATTTGAGCTGCCACTACATAATTAAATGGGCGCCGCGACGTGGAGGCTCTACAATATATACTAACTTACTTTTTTTAGAACATAGAAACAGGATATTAGAATATAACTCTTGTGGCCGATTTTCTAGATAAGGTAGTATTGTGAAACTAGTAACTGATTAAAGTTTATTTCTAATATATAGTATAAATCATAAATAACCCTGCACTTAATATTTAACTGCAAACATAGAAACTAATAACCGTTTTTCTAGTACAACTTGACTAATTTTAATTAATCCACCAAGATTCTGTAATACAACAAATCAAAATTGTTTACTTATACTATATAAAAGAAGAAATTATCCTGGATATGTCAAAAACAAATATTAACTAAATATAGATCAACGTAATATAATAGTAATGGCAATACTGTAATGCTAGCTCTCTCATAGAGCTTATTTACAATCTTACACCTCGGATAGCTTAAAATCAGTCGAAGAATTATTTGGTTCTTTCAGATATGTATCACAGCGTAGCATAAATATCAACAACAGACTTTTAAAATGTTTATTCTACTTATCTATGCTTACAACAAATAAATGAAATGTATATAATTGACAAATTAAAAATCTTCTTGAATAACGGACGTTGCTTTCCTGGCACGTCGGCAACCAGCCTCACACGGTCGGAACACAGGAAGGCCTACTTCACAGGGTTGTGCGTTTGAATTTTTAAACTCGTTCGGGTGCCGCCTCGCGCCTTCGGAGTTCGCCTCGAGAAAGTCCGTGTTAGTTGACAGCGGCTGTCAAGCGCCTCGTGTTGTTTTATGTTTTTACTGTGAATACAGAAGCCAAATTAATACAGATAATGCATTTTCTCACCTACACGGGCAGCCGCGATTATCGCCTAGGCTTCGGTGTATGTTTCCACGGGGATCCGGGTCGGGCTTCGCGAGTTACAAGTTCGGTCCGTGTGAATCAACTTCCACGTACTTACGCTCTCTGAAGATGGTTCCCCAGGTGATGCGGTGGTTTACAACGCCGTGGAAGACTTTGAGGTAGGTAACTGATTCTGTATTCAAAGTAATTAATAGCAAGTCACGTAATCGCCTATATTATTAGCTGGAATTTGGGCTGTTAGCCGGGGGAATCGAATTACAATGTTTTTGAACTAAAACTCGGGCCTAGTGACAGGTATTGACGAGGAATATTAGAGCTTCCTCTTAGGGCTGGTTAATTAGTCTGAATGGTCGAGTAGAGCATCTCGTGGAGTTGTTCCACTCTACCGGGCTCGGGGAAATAACAAAAGTTCGGAGTTAATTAGTAATGATTTCAGCGATGAGGACGCAATATTTAGCCACCAGATCAGCTGAAGTTCGGAATAATTACTAATGATTTCAGCGATGAGGACGCAATATTTAGCCACCAGATCAGCTGAAGTTCGGAATAATTATTAATGACTTCAGCGATGAGGGCGCCGTATTTAGCCACCAGATCAGCTGAAGTTCGGAATATTATTAACGTTGACTGGTCGGGATCGGGTTTTCAGGAAAACAAGTGTTTCCGGGGAAATCTCTCTTCGGCAGGAACAGGGATACGGGCAGGTGGAACTGGGATCTGGAACTGGGATAGAAGTAGAGCTGGGGAAGTAGGTTCGGATCGCTGTGTCTCTCTGGAAAAATCTGCCTCGGAATCGGCTCCGCCGTTCGTTTTATGCGACTTCGAGCGCTTCTAAAAGTGGGGAGAAACAGCGCGCGACGCACTTTTGTACTTACGTGACGTCGGTCACTGCGCTCTGCTTATCACCTCGTGCATTGACATTACGGAAATTACGATAACGTGAGGTCGGACAAGGATCAAATTTAAATATTATATTAATATTCGGAAATACAAATTTGATCTGCAGGCAAACGTTACATATGCCGGTGTCCTCGAAGGAGACCGAAGTTCGGTGGGTGACTTCTTCAACGAGGCTCTCAAAACAATACAGGGATTAATTGGAGATCTAGTGGTTATTCGGACGGGACACATAAAACATTCATGCTAGGAAACGCGTGGGTACTAGAATTTTAACGGGCATTTCATCGGGAACTATATACAGTATAAGTGAAATTACATACAGGTCGAGTAAAATTTTAACGGATGTTTCTTTAGAAGCTATATACAGGGCGAGTAAAATTTTAACTCTAAACTTGCTAGTTGAATAGGGATGAGGTTGCGGTTTCAACCTATATTCAATCAGGATATATATATATATACAGGATGCGTAAAACTTTAACGGGTGCTTTTCGGAAGCTATATACAGGACGTGTAAAATTTTACCGGGTGTTTCTTTGAAAACTATATACAGGATGAGTACAATCTATACAGGACGAGTAAAATATTAACTCAAAACTTGCTAGTTCAATAGCGAGGTTGCGGTTTCAACCTATATTCAGTCCGGATATTTCTGCGGAGAAAAATTACATATGAGATACACATGCAAAAATACAGGACAGGGCAGTAATCGCGGTTTCGATCTACCGGTCCTTCAGGGTAGCATTCACATTCATAATGGATGCATAGGGGTGCATTCTATCGCACAAAAATTTGCACTCGACGGAGTGAACGCGCGCTTCTTATAGGCACTGGGGCGAAATGCTGCGTTCAAGGAGTGCACACACAAACTCATCAGGCGGTTGCAAAACTGCGGTCTCAGCTTGCAAATGACCTCAAGCGAAGAGTTTCAAACGTCGTCGCGGTATCGACGAGCATTCATACAAGAAAACATCTAGGCTGCCGGATAGCCTTTCAAACGCCGTCGCGGTATTGACGAGCATTCACACAAAACTATTTCATCGGGAAAATTGCGGCTGCTGCGAAAATCAGAATATAGTCTTCGGGACAACGGTATACAGGACTCAGGATTCTGGTACGGGAAATCACATTCACTCCTTCAAGCTTCGACTAATCGTCTACTATCTCCTGCCAAAATCCGGGTTTATGGGGACAAGGGAGCACGCTTCAAAAGAAGAATAACAGGGGAATTCATTCGCACTTACTAGGGTAGCATTCAACCTCACATTCGGAAATCATGTATACTTACATTCTCTGGAGCGCATTCTAAACTAACATGCATCAATTTACAGGCGCACCAGGTGCTTGCATACGGATACCTGCGAAATTTCCACGGATGAGACATCAGGATTGTCTCAGGCGGACTGCGGACTTCTTCGGACAGGACACAGAAGACGGTACTACGCGGGCGGACATCTGGGCTGTCCTGGACGGTCCGTAGTATCGTCGGCAATTAGCTAAGGCACCTCGGGGGCGCAAAATCCCGTACCAGCAGTGAAGCCGCTGGTCCTTGAGGGTCGCAGAAGATGGTACTACACGGGCGGACATCTGGGCTGTCCTGGACGGTCCGTAGTATCTTCGGACATCAGCTAGGGCACCTCGGGGACGCAAAATCCCGTACCAGCAGTGAAGCCACCGGTCCCTGAAGGTCGGAGAAGGATTTTCTGGACTAGACAGGATCTAGACAGGATTTTATCTGGAGAGGACAGGAGCTGGAGGAGTATCTCGGAATTCTAGACTGGAACATCTCGGTTTCTGGGCTCTGGTAGATTCCCCTGGACGGATAGGCTGTAACAGGTTTTGTGCATTATTTAAATTACAACAAAATTTACTGGTTCGGTATTTTCAGAGTTTACTGGGCTCGGGCGCCATCTGGTCATCTAGACACAGGAGCTGATGATATTTGCTGAACTATGTACATATCTGACTAGGTTCCTGCTCGGACACGCCAATTTGGTCATCTAGACACGGGAGCTGAAGTTCGGGATAATTATTAATTACTTCAGCGATGAGGGCGCCGTATTTAGCCACCGGATCAGCTGAAGTTCGGAATATTATTAACGTTGACTGGTCGGGATCGGGTTTTCAGGAAAACAAGTGTTTCCGGGGAAATCTCTCTTCGGCAGGAACAGGGATACGGGCAGGTGGAACTGGGATCTGGAACTGGGATAGAAGTAGAGCTGGGGAAGTAGGTTCGGATCTCTGTGTCTCTCTGGAAAAATCTGCCTCGGAATCGGCTCCGCCGTTCGTTTTATGCGACTTCGAGCGCTTCTAAAAGTGGGGAGAAACAGCGCGCGACGCACTTTTGTACTTACGTGACGTCGGTCACTGCGCTCTGCTTATCGCCTCGTGCATTGACATTACGGAAATTACGATAACGTGAGGTCGGACAAGGATCAAATTTAAATATTATATTAATATTCGGAAATACAAATTTGATCTGCAGGCAAACGTTACAATACGGTATATGGCGAAATCAAGTGCACTAAGACCAAGTACATTTCCTTGGAGAACTCCGGAGGTGATGGGGTATCTTTCCAATAATTCCTTTTCCTCTCCATGTTTTACTTGGAAATATTGAGGAGAATGATACGATTTTAATATGGTGGTTATAGTAATGCGGCGTTTCCTTGTTAATTTCAAAAAGATTGTCTTTACGCCGGAGCTTGCTAAATATTAACTATCTGGGAAAACTAGCAGAACAGAATATCTTTGTTTCAAATGCATTACATATTATATCCACCACACGTGACATTGTTGAACCGTTAAATGCTTGTGTAAAAATACAAATTGATGATTCGATATAACCTCATCTAAGAGGGCTAACGTGTTAATTGTTGGTAGCAAGCTGTGAATGCCAATAAAACAAAAACGTTTGTATACATTGAAAGGTCATTCTTTTGGGAGTTTCCAGTTGTAATTTTGGAAAGTTAGGGTTAAAGAGCATAGAGAGATAAATATTAGATTTTGTTGTTTCCAAAGTAGTTATCAATGCATTTGCATTCGCAATAGGTAACATGTGACGAAGCTGACAAGTTGGAGGATAAGTGCCAAACGTGCACACATATAGCTATAATGGGAGGCAGGCGAGAGCCTATTCTGAAAGCATAGGAGTTTCTGTCTAAGTCAATTTCGAGAAGCAAGTAGAAAGTATGGAATAATAACTTTACAAAGGGAAGACCTCGGCGACGGAATCGAGTCGAAATCTGAACCGCTGTGAACTTATCTCGCCTCTACTTACTGTGGCTTTTAAATTTACAAAGTACAGTCAAACTCAAGATGCAAAGGAAAATTATATTGAATACAAAAGAGTACAGGTGCGATATTCGACAACAACTGGAGCTCGCCGCTACGAAATTTCATTACTATCAAATAAAATGGCCTTAACTGTGACGTCACGCGTTACAAACTGTAATTTATGAAACCTATTAGGCTGGTCACAATCCAACTTCTATATTACCAATGTTCACTGTGCTGATGAGGAAAGGTTGAAAACCGAAGTCCGTGAGGCCAACACCCGAATAGCATATGTATAAACACACCGGATTTAATTCCAATTGCAATCACAAGAGTTTTCTCTAACTACAAAGAGGGGGAGGTATATCTTCGATTTATATGTGATGTTCCTTAATATTTTTATTTTCGTTGTTTTAAAGGTATTATTTGTCGTTCTTGTCTCTATTGCTTACGTCAACACGAATTTTATACAAGTTTTATATGTTCGGGTCTTGCTTTCAATGTTTATGTTTTTATTACTTCAGATAACACCGTGATAACACTTCCAGAGATAGCAGAAGCTTTGATAACTTGAGCAATTATTTCTTCTAACGGATTGGGATGACGGCGTGCTCTGAAGCAAATATTTCGAGCCAGTGTATTGTCCGCCGCTACAATTACTGCGCCACAGGCGTGTTCGAGTTAGATAAGTTTCTGCTTTGTTATAAAACACTGTACTATATTGTCCCATTTGTAATGTTTATCCTGTATCTGTTAGGTCTCATTTTCGACAATGATGCGGCTGGAGCTATGTGCAAATTATGACTTTTATCTTTTTGAAGTGAAAAATTCCTTCATTTTTAGACAAGTGAAGTAAAAATGTAGTCTGCTGGAATAACTAAGCCACGGGCGTGCTCAAAGTGGACGAGTTTCTGCTGCGTTATAAAGCACTATACTATTCTGTCCAATTTATGATGTTTTCCCTGTATCCGTTAGGTATCATTTTCGCCAATAATAGAGCCTGAGCTATGTGCAAATTATTATTTGTATCTATTTCTCAGATAAAGCAAAAATAAACAAAATTTTATTATTTTAAGATGTTCAGCCTCTATATCTTTAATCGAAAGTATATTCGTTTTTAAGCTAGGTAAACATATAATATGCACACAAAATATGGTCTTCTTGCAACAAATAGTTTTTGAGTTATAGCTCCAACAGACATACATATAGACAGACAAGCAGACAGACAGACGGAATTGAGAAAACGCGTTACTTGTTATCTAAGGCTACAATTGCCGAAATATTCAAACGGGGAACACAAAATACGAAGAGAATATGGATTAAAAAAGTTTAAAACAGAAGTACAAAAAACGTATATAAAATATATAGAACAAAAGCTTAAAACAGGCAGTAGTGTCAATATAAAAGACATCTGGTAGAAAGTGGTCATACGTATTAAAGGTACAGCAATAAAAATTAGAAAAGTTCTTAAGACTGCAACCATCAGAAAACCTTCCGTACATCACATATAGACTCATACTGATTCCTCGTAGCATTTCAACTACTGTTGTCCAGTTTTCTAACGAAGCTCTGAAGAAAATCTTTTCCTATATCGTGTTAATATTGGTATCAACTTTAGCTGTCGATACTCTCGAGAAGCTCCCCATTTTGGTCGTTTAACTGTTTCAGGCAGTAATTAAGTACGCCTCGCCAAGATTTTCTGCGACGCCCGGTGTTTGTGACTCTCCTTGATTTTCACATTTTGTCGGTTGTTCATCTGCATTTCAACTAAGTCGAATTTATGTTTATTATGTAATGGTGCATGTGTAATTTACCGCAATTTAAAATGCACTAATATAAAAGTTTGTACATGTAAACTATCGTCGTTATTAAATACGTAGTATTCAGCGCTCTGCACCAGTGCATTAATATTACGTTTTCCTGTAGAATTCAGGCGGGCCTATTGGCTCTGCTGACATAATTTTTAGAAATATTTTGGAAAACCCTTTGTTGCCGTTTTGATCTGCTTGAACGTAGGTTTATGAATGCAATCTGAATACAATTTCTGAAATATCCTGCACTATTTTCATTTATAAACTGCAATGCAGTTCCGCATATGTGGAAGCCAAGTAAGCATTTTCACAGATCCCGAAATAAGATAAGGTCCAAATTTCTGAGCTGAGAGCCGCTCAAATTTCCCGATTCTAGGAGATTATCTGTGATAGAAGCCTCACTCTATAGTCTATCATAAGCATCTAAAACACCATGGTGGCGCCACAAATTAATATTACCATACCTTTCAAAGTAAAATTATTTCAAATATCTCAAGCGAACTCAACAATCTTTCAGTTTAAAATCTGGTCCCATCACGCTGACTACTGAGCACCTTTTAAGCTTGTTAAATGTCGCAAATGCGGATTTGCCGGTAATAAATAACCAAAAGAGAAAAAGAATGGTTTGACAGGAACTTCTCCGAAGCGCTAGATACAAAAAAATAATAGAAAGAAGATTATACAAATAGCTAAGAAGGAACCTGCAAATAAACAACGAGAATAAAGAAAGAAATTTAAACAAATACTGAAAAAAGATAAATACGTTGATTAGACAAATATGGATACTTTAAAGAATTCAATATTGCATCCAATACACAAAAAAGGATGAACATGTGATTACCAAAATTACGAAGGCATATCATTGCTAGACCTGATATAGAAAGCTGAGCAAATTACTTTTAAAAAGTATTTACCTAATTACTGATTACCAATTACCGCCCAATGAAGTAACTGAACTAAAATTATATTTTTACCGTACTTAGAGCAGACATATTTTTCACTTCTTACGCAATAATTATTAGCAAGCTACACTGCTACACGAAACACAACATATGCACATACCATCTAAAAATATATGCTTCTGCACTAAATATTTCCGATTTTCCTTTTTCCTCGTGCACTCGTCGTTGGAATTGCAAATATTGCACATACTTAGCTGTTATTCAACTAGTCATAGGAAATCATAAATTGTACTTATATTGATCCAGGAATCCTCTATTTCGATTTGCTTAGCATATTACTTAATAAGGCATTGCCTTATTTTTTGCGTTCTGAAGATTTAACTTAATTCAATTCGGGCGACTAATTTCAATTACTGCGAGTAATGTAAATACATTTAAGGTAATTTAAATACTTTAGGGTAATTTAATTACTCAAAATTAATTAAGTAATTTAATGTAATAATTAATTACCTTTAAGAGGTAATTGTCAAGTTCTCATAAAAATGGCTATTTCCAATTACAATTACAGTATTTTGAAAGGTAATTGAAATCCAAGAGAAATCAACAATAAGAAATTTAATTAGTAATCTAATTACAAAGTCATTAATTAGTTCCCAACTCTGGTGATATATAACATTTTAGCAGCTGTCATAAAAACAGGTTAGCCAAGAAGATGCAATCAAAATCGTGGAACAGCGATGCGGATTTTGAAAGGATGGTCGGTAGTCAATCTAAATGTATGTATAATGTATGTATGTATGTATTAACTGTAACCTCAATTACTTTGCGGTGTAGAGCCTGGTGCTTCGTACGCTAGTATCTGGCGGTGCAATGCTCAACTTACCCCGGATTCGGGTTACAGAGTTGGAGCGCGCCTTTTGTGCTTGCAGAGCAACCATTGTGTGCGGTGTGTGTCTTCGTGATGTGTTGACCTAGTTACTCTATCTCTTAAGCCTGTGGTTCTGACTAGAGCACAGTTAATTTGGTGCCCAACTGTGAATGGTCTCACCGAGCCCGATTCCAATCGCCAAGGTTGAGGAACAATTCCGACCCCTGCGGAATTCGAACCGAGGACTTCTTAATGCAAGCCTAGCTTTCCCAACTGCACTACGCAGCTTCTTAATCTAGTCAATCTAAATATTTACCCTTAAAAAGGTTCAGAATGACAGCCACAACAAAACTAAAAACGCATGTAGCAGTTATAGATCTTAAGCAGGCCTATGACGACATTAATAAAAATAATTTTAGGGGCTTTTAGAGAAATGAAAAATAAATATCGAGCTAATAAATCTAATTAGAATGACATTTGAAGATACGATAAATAAAGTAATGGTAGATGGAGAGCTATAAGGAAAATGTGTGATCCGCTATTAGCAATACTATTTAACTGTGTTTGAGACGCAGTAGTAATGGAAATAAACATCAACAGGAGAGTATTGATATATCACAGAAAGCACCAGTGTCCATACTTTGGTGACGACGTGACGAAGCATAAAAGAGAGCTGCAAAAAGTTATGAAAAGATTAGAGGAAGCAGCGGCACAAATGGTGCATACCAAAAAGAAAACAAAGTTGCAATACTTGGGGCATATGATGAGAGATGAGAAATACTAGATGCTTAACTTCATCATAAAGAAAACATCCAAGGTAAATGATCTTAGTCGCTGGTTTAGTTGCAGATTAGTGGAAGTGCGCCATGCAATAAGAAGAAGGTATCATCTGGGAGAATAATAATTTTGTGGAAAATAAACACCTAGAATTAATGAACAAGATCAAGCAGAAAATGTACATAAGTTTGAAGAGGCGAGACTAATGAAGGGGGACAGATATATTTTCGTACTGAACAATGGAAAACAGGAAAAATGTGTCTGTATAAGACGATTATTAATCCTGTATGCGTGTGAGGTGGAAACTGTGGAAAGCCTATCAAATCGCTCTGAGTGGGTGGGAACGAAAAGTTAAGAAGAATAATGGGTGGGAAACAAGTTGGTGATAGATGATAAAGGGGGACAAATGCGGAGCTGAAGATATTTATCAACCAGCCAAGCATCTATAATATAATTTTCCTTAATGTGTGTTTGTCTGTCTGTCTGCTGTGGCACAAAATCAAATATCACGTTCCGGCTTCGCAGATATTTATAATTGTTTAGGTTTTCTTATCTGAGCGCTCGGCTGGGAGCGTGACCTTCGGCGTATCCTATTTCACACGTGCGCCGCACGTGCGCGTAGCGCGCCGTTTGCTTGTAATTAGAATAATTAAAAGTATATAGGCTAAGACGGTTGTAGCATATTACCCAAACTACAATAAATTCTGGGAAGTAGTTTAGCAGTAGTTCAAAGAAGAGGAAGATCTATGAAGAGGAAAGATTTTCGGCCCTATATTTGTATAACATTTTAGTATGTAGAATGCACCTAACCCTTCGAACCCTCCCATATAACTCAAATGAAAAATGTATTATCTTTAGAAAATAAAAATGCTTTCATTCTTCATCGCTGGCAATGTAAAACTACCGCTAAAGTAGGGCAAACTCTTGAAAAGCTTGCATAAAACCCTCATTCGAAACCAGCTACTTCATAAACGTGAGAACCTAAGCAAACTATGTCAGCTTATGAACTTAATAAACGAAGGTTACAGTTTAAAGCACCAATACGCCACAGGCGGCACCTAATTAGCCATTAACCGAAAGGACAATATTCAGATGTGAATGCTAAGCCTGCTAGTATATTTAGAGATTACAGCAATGCGAACTTAAAATAACTGCCATCATTAGACGTCACTTCCATAACAGATTAATCAAATAAAAGGAATAGCTTTCGATATGTACATTTGCTGAGCGCCACTAAACATTTTGCTTTTAGTATATTCGTGATTACATTAAGTCTGATTTATTGCCGTAGTCGCAATAATGTTTAGCATTTTATTTCGGCTTTCGTGATTTTCCGATCGTCGAGAGTGTTTCAACATTTCATGTTATCATTTACCCAGCGGGTAGTAACGGAAACTATGAGCAAAAAGATAATAATAATAATTTACATTAAATTATTATTCAATAGTCTTAATGCTCTGCGCATTGATATAAATAAAATGAAATGCCAATATAATAATAATAAACAACACTACCGCTCTTAATCTTTTCTTTAAATACAATTTGTTTATTTGAAGGCAGATATAAATTTTACTCAAAGCGAATAAGTTAAGTTGGTGCCACTAATAATAATTCCCTGTGTTGCCATAACGAACTAATTTTAACCTACATTATTGTCGAATTTGGAACATATGAAACATTTGTTGATTTTTGAGTTTGCTGCCAATAGGTATCGGGTGTTCATTTAAATTTGACGTTGCAGTCGGCACTGAAAGTTCAATGTAAACATACACGAAACGTATCTAAGCCTACTTTTATAAACAGATTTAACAACAAGAAAGCATTCAAATGCAAACCTTTAAAACTAACTTTAAAACCTTGCATGATAATAACTTAACTGTAATTTATTGCAAAAAAAAGAATTCATAACAAATGATAAAAATGTCCACCGCCTTCACCCAGGCCCGCTCGAACTTTTCGCATAATCCCATTGCTAACATTTATTAACATATTCGGATTGTTATTATTTCATTAATTTTCTCCAATATTCTGTGCAGCAGTTCATTTAGGTCATGTATTGGTTGTTGAAAAATGGAGTTCTTTAAATACGACCACAGAAAGAAATAGTATGGCGGGCGGTCGCAAGATCTGGCAGGATAATGGATTGGTGTGGTTCGACTAATAATCCGTCTGTCGGAAAATATTTGTATCATATTTAAGGTATCATGTGTTGTGTGCGCAGTGGCCCCGTCTTATTAGAAAAAAACAAACCTGAGTTCTTTGTCATAAAGCTATTCGAGAAAGGGTCGTAAAAGCCCTTCTCGCAGTCAAAGTGCCTTCAATAGAAAAGCACGTTTGTCTTACTTTTACCTTCAAAAAAGTATGACCAATTATTCTACGTATTGAAATAGCAGCCCACACTCCTATTTTTTGCCGATAAAGATGTGTCTACCATAAACTCCCATAAACTTCCCGAACTCTTAATGTATCCATCTAAATAAAACTAGGCCTCGTTCGTGAAAAATCTGTTCTGCGATAAGCCGTCATTGAAGGCATTTTGAACCATTGACAATGTTCGACGCGCCGACGATAATCAGCTTCGTGAATTATTGTACATACTGCAAACGGTATGGATAGACATGAATGTTTCTTTAAAATTTTTGTGGCAGGTGGCGACTGCCAACTGAGCTTGTTGAGACAAATGGCGTATTCTATTCTATGGTATTGTATTCGCCAGCAGTTCTGTTGATCTTGAGTCATGTTTTAAAATAATTAAATAAATAAAATAACCGAATTGGTTATAGTTGAATCGTAAACAATATTAATATTGCCTAATAGAAAAACTTGCTTAATAAAGTGATGATGTATATATTACGATAAGAGTGAAATGGGTTTTACGTGAACATGAACTACTTATAGATCGCTTTTAGCTCAATACAGAAATAGTATCACAGTCATTAAAGATAAATATGCAAATGTAATAATTATCCATACGTTTACTATGAATTAACCTTTATGAGCAATGCAAAAAGTTTTAGTACAGGGTAAATGTAATATGGAATTGCATATTTACAAAATGCATTTGGATATTAACAAGGGTCAGATAAAGTGTGTTAAATGCATAGATAATACAGATACAAGAACTGAAGTGCAAAATTACAAATTGTGAACTGAAAATAAGACGATTAAAATGCTTTGAAGTAACGCATCAAAATGTGACAGTAAAAGTTAATGTAATCTAGTGCTAAAAACAGAAAAACAAATGAGATGTTAAGTAGCTAGGTAATAGATAGAAAAGAACAACAAGATCTTTTGTGTTCCGATAATCCAAAATCTATGTTAGCCTAAAATTTTGTCATTTTGTTAATAATGCCCATTTGAATTCCATTTCTGTTTACCTGAAACCAATTTAGTAAATGTAGACGCCTTACGAGAATATTTGGTACGAATATCCTTCACGTAAAAATTAGTTTTTGGGCCAGATAAGGCGTTGAAAAGCAGTTCCGAGAAGCAGCGATGACTGAAGGAGCAGAACGGCAGTCCAGAAGTAGTGTGCTGTGCAAATATTAGCGTAGAAGGCAGGTAACTGGCAGTTGTTCGCTGTTTGTTGCCGTGGAGAGCATAACAGGTATCTGGAAAGCATCTTTTTACACAGGCGAAATAAAGAAAGAGAATTGCCGCTTACCTGCGCGAATACGATAGTAATTGGTTGTTTTATTTATCTTTAATTGCATTAGAGGTATTTTTGCCAACATTAAAATTCAAAACTTGGGAATATCATTTATCCATTTTGCAACATATATAAGCTAATAGCTATCTAGTAAATTTGTCGTTAGAGCTAATCTGTTACAACCCAACCCATGACTTAAGGTTCTCATGTTTCCAAGCTAGCCATTGTAATAAATAGTTAACGATTGAACACAAAAGGGCTGAATACCTGGCCATTCAGGTAAAATTCTAATTAGCAATTTGAGAAGCTAGAAATATTGTAAAACATGTAAGACTACAGATAACTGAAAATTGAATTTTTATATGTGTGTGGGTTGGAAAATTAAAAATATAAACAGCATACGCTATATATTTGCATTGCAGTATGTACATATATTTCATTTGTTAGCATTGTTATTCTATAAATTGTGTTATGTAACAAAAAATGTAATCAAACTAGTAATTCCGACGGGAAATAGACTATTCGCAGTGAAGTTGTGTTATAGTAAATACAGTTCATGCAAATTCAATTTCTAGGAAAACCATTGGCAACAAGCATTATCACTAGATTCAATTGTGTTGGTATGCTTTTGGTTATTATTTCACAGTGAGGTTAGATTTGAAGTTAATGTTTGATACTTTTATTACTTTAAATGGCAATTCTTGCTGTTATTAGCTTGTAATATTGTTTTAACTAAGTAGCTATTGCACTAAGAACAACTTCAGTTTAAAATAACCACAAATACAATTTCAAATAATTAAGGTGTCAAACGGCCAACATGACGTCTAACCTCACTGCAAAAATAATACCAGAATCTTATCTACTAACACAATTCAATCTAGTGATAAAGCTTGTAATTATGCTTACCATATTATTACGTCATTTTCTATTAGACCAATCAAAACACGTTTGCTGTCATTCCTTAATTTCAAATTGGTTATAATCCTTAATAATTAATAATAAGTAACAATTATTATTCTGGCGTAAATCTTTATTAGATGGTTACTGACGACATTATGTACCCAAATAAGTAGTTAATGTGATATTACATGCACATTCCCTATTACTTACTCCGCGCCATGTAATGTGGGAAAGCATCGTTAAATTCGATTGCAAAATGCAACACAAATAGTAACTGGCGGTTTTGTGCGTTATTTATTATTGACGATCAATCAGTTAATTGGAAATAGCTCTGTTAGTATATATACATATGTAACTAGCACGTTTATAAAGAAAGGGCGGACTTCGGTGAACTAGAATTATAAGCACCATGAAAAATTTTAATACTTGGCTAATGATCAAATAGCGAATAACAATCCAGGGGCTACTAAAATTGTGGTTATCACTAAAATCAATTTTTACTAGTACTACGACGAGTGGAGGAAGAATGTGCACCACTGTCCACTGAAAAATACCTAAATATTCATTGGTTGAGTGTTTCATATCTGAAATATTTTTTTTATTGAAAACCGTTCTCATCAACACTGGCGTACATATGGAAATTTTTATTTTAATATATATTGGTGGCCCAGAAAACGACTTTTCGAAATATTTCTTACAATAAATAACTACATATTTATATCTCGAAAATGATCCATCAACCTCACAACTAGTAACTGAAGCAACACATTCACATAATCACATGGTGATTGAGTAGGGAATTTGTTAGCTGCTTAATTTTTTGTCACCTGGATTGCGTATTAGAATTGATTATTGAATCAAACGTTCAGTAAATTCACTAAGAATTGCTATTTTGCAAGTGTCCTATTAAAAAGATCACACATTCAACTAAGAACAATGTTTGAGATAAATCGTTGGTTTGACTAAAGTTGTTTTTTATAAAACTCAAATTATTTTTAAGCTCTTGTAATTACATTTTGTGTATTTGTATACAGTACTACCGAGTGGGCTACTACCGATACGAATTCCACTACAGGGATTTACGACACCCCTTCAAACTACGGCAAATTTGGGCGTCGTCAGTAGCCAGTAAGGTGAGGGAGAAAAGTGTTAGTGATCTAACAATGACTAAATGAGGCTACGCGAAGAGCCTTATGAAAACATATAATCTGTGATCTGATGACTGTACTGCGGACTGCTAATTCCAATAATAATATGGAATTATTCGTAGTTATCCAGTATCTGTACAAATGCCATTTTAATTAAATTTATAAAATAATTTCTTTTTTGTTCATTTCTATAATTTGCAACTTATATACTATTGTAATAGATACTTTTCTGATCACCTGTTAGGTGATTCATCTGTGATATAGCTTTTTTGGATGTGTACATTGCGGCGCCTATGTGCTTTTATTGGCGCGGACTGGGCGACCAGATTTTTTCGTCAGAAAGTGGTTGCGCTAAAGTTTGATGGCAGTTCCTGACTACTCTAGCCCGAATTCGAGGCAATTTGGCATTTCGACATTGTCGGATTAACCAAAGGGGGCTAGTAGGCCATTGACGTACATCATACCGTAATACATTCCCGATATTCAGTTTTGAATTACTTCAAAATTTGCCTGTCACCAACGCTTCCATCATCAACCCTTTCCATCAACCCCAATATATCGTCTTTCATACGAACAACTTTTACTGATGGTTCAACCGAGACGAACTTGGAAAAGTATTCGCCTGAACAATACCGCTTTGATGGTTATGATGTAATTTGAAATTGATTGAGTTTGCATTGCTAAGTATTTAGTTTCGTTGTGTAAGTATTGTTACGAAAGTGAAGATTTTTTACCCCTATTTTCATTGAATTTTAAAAATTGTTTAGTGTCACAACGTCTACTTGCGAGGGAAGTTCTGAGTAAAGCCCTTCACTAATGTTTTAGTTTTAATTCTGATAAAACTCTAAGTCAGTGTTAATTTTATCGTTGTTCTTGATGTTGTTTTCTGAAATAAAATAATCAAATATTTTAATTTCGGTTGTTACCATATATGTAAATATCCCGAAATTTGCTATTATTTAGTACGTGATTTGATTATTCGCCACGAGCTTATTCTCTACTATCGTATTCGAAAAAATTCTTATGAAGTCCAAACTATTTAGAAGAATGTTGATATCTTCATATTTATATACATTGTGGTCCATTAAGTGTGCAACAAATGGGATATTTTTTTATTAGTTGTACAAACGAAATTTAAATACCGCCAAAAGTTAGCGCACGTTCGATAACCATATCAAATGCCCTTACAATGGTTTCAGGTCAAACAGCATACAGAGCCGGACAAAACATATGAAATTTGTGAAAGACTCCTTATTTAAAAAAATATAGCAAAATTGTATTAAAAAAACTTGTTTAGAATCAAAAGTTATGCTCAATTACAAAGTCACGGCCTCCTATTCGAATTTTTATTTTTTTTGGAAAATTTTGTATGTCTATGAAACATTTCCATAAGAATTTGAAATAAAATTGTAGGATTTAATTGAGAGTTTTTTCATATGTAAATTATTATTAGTAAAACATTTGCCTTGTTAAAAAGAATATTTGCGAAATTCTAAAGTTCTGTTAAATACCGTTGCAACAAATATGAAGTGGAAGGTTACCTAAAAAAATATAAACCCAAGTAAATTTTACAAATATGCTTCAAGTTGCTAAAAGTTATTTAAAAGTGATGTGGTTGTGGTTATTTTAAATACATATAAAATCAGAATAATAAAAATATGTATCATACGGGGGCAATACAAAATTTTCCAAAAAAGAATAAAACTTCGAATAGGAGGCCCTAACTTTGTATTTAAGCATAGCTTTTGATTCTAAACAACTTTTATCAACACAATTTTGCCATATTTTTTTAAATAAGGCAACTTTATTCTTGAACGGATTTCATATTTTTTGTCCTGCCCTGTATACTGTTTGACTTGGAGCCATTATAAATGCATTTGATATGGTTATCGAACATGCACTAACTTGTGGCGGTATTTAAATTTCGGTTATACAACTAATAAAAAAAATTCCCATTTGTTGCACCCTTAATGGACCACACTGTATATACAGGCTGTTTCCTAAAAAACGCCGCAACCCATAACTCCGTGGTTTTAAATTTTAGACCCAACAAACTATATATATTCTTAAATGGCAAGACAAGAGCTACCTTTTGCCCGTTCGTAAATATCTTTCAACTGTTTTGAGCAACGATGTTCACCCTGTATATTTTTATATATTTGGATTCAGGATGAAATTCTGCATGCAGTAGTATGCTTCATTTGTTTTTTGGAGACTTAGAAATGTATAAAATATTTTTTTTAATATTGCATGTAGAGAGTCGTACAGTACCATAAAATTTTCAAGTGTGCCGTGGAAAACAATCAGAATGTTGAAATATTGTATCTAACACGTCCAGAAAACGGTGAAATTCTGAGGCTTGTCGCGAAATACCTCCCAATTTGATATTGAATGCGACCAATGGAGTAACTAGAAGATGTCAGTTGTGTGTTCAACAAGGTGGCGGTCAGTTTGAGCAATACTTGTAGATACGTTTTGTAGTTTTGTTTAAATTTGTTTCCAATAAAATATTTCAGCATTCTGATTGTTTTCCACGGCGCACTTGAAAATTTTATGGTACTGTACGACTGTCTACGTGCAATACTAAAAAATTATTTTAACCATTTCTAAGTATCTAAAAAACAAATGAAGCATACTACTGCATGCAGAATTTCATCCTGAATCCAAACATCTAAAAATATACAGGGTGTTCCATTTAAAATAAAAAAGTTGAACATCGTTGCTCAAAACAGTTGAAAGATATTTACGAACGGGCGATGTCAAAAGGTAGCTCTTGTCTTGCCATTTAAGAATATATATAGTTTGTTGGGTCTAAAATTTAAAACAACGGAGTTATGGGTTGCGGCGTTTTTTAGGAAACAGCCTGTACATAGAGACTAAATTAGGTATATGTTAAAAAATTGACTATTTTAATTAAATTTGGAAATTTTTGGAGATTTTAAGTCAATTATTATGTAAAATTTAGCATGATTTATATTTGAGGAATAATACAAATCAATAAATCGTAATCAATTTAATAGTAAAACGTTTCGCCAATAATATTGGCTTCATCAGTTATAAAAATTATGATAACATTTTGAAGAGATAAAGTAATTAATGGATTATAAAGACATTATTATAGTTACGTTGTTAAATATTTAATTCTGAAAGTTACAAAACATTTTTTTAGATTAGCGAAACATAAATTATTTCCTTATTTATGAATACTTACGTTTGAAAATAATGTTGATAACTAAATTAATCATTACGACATTTTTATATTAAAATTATTATATTAGTTATGAGGTAAATTTATATATAAACTTTACGATATTTGTAAAGGAACGTTATTAAAATAATAGCGTTCATAATGCTGGATGCTATCTTTGCATTCACATTCCTCTTGCATCCAGCATTATGAACGCTATTATTTTAATAACGTTCCTTTACAAATATCGTAAAGTTTACATATAAATTTACCTCAATTATGTCATAACTAATATAATAATTTTAATATAAAAATGTCGTAATGATTAATTTAGTTATCAACATTATTTTCAAACGTAAGTATTCATAAATAAGGAAATAATTTATGTTTCGCTAATCTAAAAAAATGTTTTGTAACTTTCAGAATTAAATATTTAACAACGTAACTATAATAATGTCTTTATAATCCATTAATTACTTTATCTCTTCAAAATGTTATCATAATTTTTATAACTGATGAAGCCAATATTATTGGCGAAACGTTTTACTATTAATTTGATTACGACTTATTGATTTGTATTATTCCTCAAATATAAATCATGCTAAATTTTACATAATAATTGACTTAAAATCTCCAAAAATTTCCAAATAGAGACTAAAGTTTTAACGAGTATAACTTTTACATGAAATATATATATTTAAAAAGTTGACTAGCTTTAGATTTCGTAGATTAAATTCGGCATCCTTTTACAAGCAGAGTGCGTTGCAAATGCAGCTGGCGAATTAATTAGTTGTGAGACTTAATGGAACATCCCTTTTAATACTTCCAAGGAAGCACGAAACGCTCATATTTTTTTGTTTCCGACGTTCATACGTTGCTATTAATTATACCTTGCCCTTCGGAATAAATATTGTGAGAAGCTGACACCCAGCGCACCTGAACAGACAAGAATTGTCTAATAAATTAATTTCTTCCTCCAAATGCAAAATCATTTTAATTAATTTTGCCCGTACTTTGTTGTAGCGTAGCGCTTTCAAAACTGACACATTTCAACCCTAAATGCCAAAGTTTGGATGCAAGGGCAATAATTAATAAAATGAATTTTTATCTATTTAGATGAGCTGAAGTATGAAATGTGAGTATGCTATAATCGTTGAAATAACAACTTAAGAGTCTTGCTCATGTCAGATTAATATAGTATTTACAATTTACAGATTTGTTATAGTGCACCTATATTGTGCTGGTTTTATTTGTTGATAAGCGCGTAATATAGTAAAAATTGCGCACATCCTTTGTTTTTTCGAAATATCTAGACAGGTTTAGTGCTAAATCAAAAGAAATTGCCTTCTTCAATAGAAATACATTATTCGAACCAATAGTAACGGGGTCACAATTCTTTTCATCCGTCGATAGCTTTATTGCTTTTTACAAGCCCCTTTCACGTCGTGTACTATCCAAACCTCTAAAATTCTCAGAGCCACAAAAAAATAAAGGACGTATTTCTTTTATTGGTCAAACGCAAACATTTCAATAGTATTTGTGTCGGATACGAATTGCTTCCGATTTTTCTAAAGCGGAGCCTTTCACAGATTGAAGCGAGAAGGATCAAAAGTGTCAAGTTGATTTACCTCCAGCGTATACTTAATGAAAATGGCATGCTCTAATAATATGTAAGCAACATAAAAGCGAACAGATTACCTTTTTTTTTGAAAATAGCCAACGCCAGAAACGAGACAGTGATTCAGTTGTAGGAAATAATTGCCATTGAACAAATCGAGGGCAATGCTTATAAAATAACAGCAGGGATAACAGTATTACAACGAACTGCATTGCGGTTCGATCATCATTGGTAATACCCGTAACCAATTTACTTTCGGAATATTTTATCAGCGAAGCATTTTCCTCTATCAATTTCAACAGAGGTTGATAGAATAAATAAACTCGCTATGCAATGCACAGTTACGGGTGTGTTCTTAGCCGGCGAAAGGGTTTAATAAATTATGACCCAGTAAGCTTGCCTGTAGCTCTGAAACGCATGCCTTTCCGTAATTAATAATTCTATTTAGGTTTCCTATTCATAAAGATGCTAAATTATCCCGAGCTTTTTAATTCGCGCGTTTCTTTGGGGAAACCGTCGCGACCCGGGGAATTTAATTACTGAACATAAATACAACTTAAGGTGCAGCGTACGGCTTTAACTCTATGTGAATGCACTAATGCACTCTTGTCTCGCAAGCAGGGTCGAAAATTACGAGATTACCGTCAGCCGTCCTGTTTAGTGCGAGCTTTTGGCAGACCGAGGTATGATTTCCAACAGAGACAACGTCCTGTACTGTGACAGCTTTCACCGCGAGGATGCGGAGATTGAGAAGGCGTTGAAAATTCTCTTTTGGAGTTGTCTAGAAATACCTGCGTCTATTATAACCTTGCCTTAGAATTCCAAACAAAAGGGTGTAGTTAAGTTTAAACTCTTCGAATTATTCAACTCTACATTTTTCTACCTTTGATGTAACATACTAACGCTGCACTGTAAAACCGGTTGTTTGTCAAAAAGAACTTTAGTATGTGACTGAGAGATAGATAAGTTGTTTTGACCAGGACCAGATTAGTAAGTTTACTAGATACTGAATAAATTGAAATTATAGACCGTTTTTGATGATTGCGGGTAGGATGATCTTTGTGAGCAGGAAAGCCAGGCCAAACTTTCTCTTTAAGACATTTGTAGTCTACATCAACTCACAATGAAGTGAACACAGCTACGGTTTTAACTGTATTGCTTCCTTCCAATATAAATTCTCTATTTATACACTATACTACTATCATGACTTCTACTAAATGTGCTATATCTTCATACACACTGTTGAATCTAAACTGATTAAACAACAATGACTGATATTACAAAACTCAACTACATGTGGCGCATACTGCATTCCCTAAATAATCGAAAATAGAACCTCTAAAACTTTTTCGTGGCGTGATATAATTCATGTTCTTTTGATGAGTATTTCGCCACTCTGCAAAATTAAAAATATCAAATATCAAACGTTTCGAGGTGGGTGGTTTCTCAATCCCAGTGAAAAGCTTAGTTTTCCTTAATCATTTTGAGTTTTAATTATTAATCATTGATAACGAGGGCTGATTGTCTTTCGAAGCGTTGGATATTTATTTTTTTTATTTTGGAGAGTATCGAAATACCCACAACAAGAACATAAATAAAGAATATGTATTAAGCTTAGTTTAAACAGACCAGCCGTTGTTTTTTTTTTTGACTCTTAATTTTGATTTGGGAATTTTATTTTTTTAAACAATCAGCACTAATCTTATATATGTTTAAAAAAATAAATTTTTTATAATTGTCTCTGTTTAAATTTAAGTCTAAGTGCTGGCTCAATCCAAATATCTGTCTGTACCTGTATTTTACTCCCAGTCTAAGTGACTCTAATTGAAGTTTAAAGTGGCTTATTCAATTGATATTGAAACATATGACGTCTTGGTAAGGCTACCAAAGTTTCCTTCTTGATGGAAAAGAATACGAGGTTCCTATAGTAGCTTGCCTCCAGCTGGTGACAATACTTTGACACTTTACCTTTAACACCGAACCAACAATTAGGGAGGTGAGGACAGCAATAAAATCGCTAAAAACGGTAAAGCGCCAGGAATAGACCAAGTTACCGCCGAGATGATCAAAGCTGGAAGCGACGTTCTACTACAACACCACTTTCTTATAACGAATATTTGGCATTCTGACCGTGTCCCATCGGCGTGGAAGAAAGCAATCGTTGTGCCAATTTTAACGAAAGGCGACAGTCGGGAATGCAAGAATTATCGCGGTATTAGCCTCCTTTCGATCGTCGGCAACGTATTTACGAAAATTGTACAATTGAGGTTACAGAAACATCGAGAGCAAACGAGTCGAAAAGAGCAAGCAGGATTTAGACCACATCGAGGATGTATCGATCAGATTTTTGCTCTGCGCCAGCTAACAAAAGAAAAACTACGATGTGGAAAGCGAACGGTCGTCGTCTTCATCGATTTCAAATCCGCCTTCGACTGCATCGACTGGAACAGCTGGTGGAGTGCCCTAAATACCGCACACGTGCCATTGAAAATCATTCAACTTCTCTAAGCATCGTACACCGGCTCGACCAGTACCGTTCGTGTCCGAAACGACTTGTCCGAAGAGTTCCCGGTTTAAGCTGGAGTTCGACAAGGAGACGTCGCCTCGCCGTTACTTTTCAACATGGTGATCGATGCAATTATGAGGAAAGCGTTCGATGGACTACGTGGAGTAAGGTACGACAACATCAACTCCTTAACCGATTTAATGTTCGCCGATGACGCGGACGCCGAAGCTACGGACATTTTGTACGACATTTCTCGTTTCGCCCAGTCATACGGATTAAGAATAAATGCGGATAAGACCAAAGTGCTTACAGCGGACGGATCGAAAGCCAGCGTTTACCTTGATGGAACCCAAGTCGAGCAGGTTCCCATGTTCAAATATTTGGGATCGGTGGTTGAGGAAAAGAAAGTGGCAACGACGGCCGACGTTTACAGCCGCATCGGGCAGGCAACAGCAACATTCGCCTAGCTCAAATGGTGCATATGGACTCGAAGAAATATTACCATCAAAACGAAAGTACGCTCATACCGAACGCTGATCCTTCCCATCCTTCTTTATGGATCGGAAACGTGGACATTGCTCAAGAGGAACCTGACACTGATAGGAGAAGAAATACAAACACGTCGACTACGATGGTTCGGACATGTCTGCCGAATGGATGATAACCGTTTGCCATGTAAACTTCTTTGGCGAGACCTTCCGGCAGACTGGAGAATTCAGCGATCGGAACCGAAGAAAACCTGGCTAAAGAATATCGAGGGCGACTTAAAGAATCAGCGATTATCGGTTATCGATGCCCGAGACGTCGCCAAAGATCGTCAAGAATGGAAACTAATCGTGAATGGAATTTGAGACCCAGCGGCACCGACAGCAGCGTATTCGTTGCTGGGATGTCTAGCCCGGACCGCCAGCTAACGGACCAAAGAAGAAGAAAAAGACCTTTAACATGGTAAATGTTTCTACCACGTTCGAGGATTTATGTTATGATGTAACTTCTGCTTTGGAAAATGCCCTCAAAATTCTAATGATTTTAGAGATTCTGAACTGCAAATGTACGTAAAGCATGGTGTTGCAGATAGCCAGTTTAATATTTTACTCTAAGATGTGGAAAATAGTAATAGTAGTTATAATGTAGCTTTATTTACCCAATAGGTCACCCAAATACTAGGACAAGTACCATTCTGATGGGGTCAAAATTATACCGATGTGACCATAATTGAAACGGGTGTTCATTTAAATTCCTAATCAGAGTCGCCTGTGATACGTGTTATACGTTTGGCAGTACTGAAGTGTATGGTCAGTCTGTGTCAAATTCGAGGTTAGTAGGTTAGGTTTTGTTTATTATTTGACACAGACTGATGCAAATCAGAACCTGCAAAGCTCGAATGTTTTCAGTACTACTAAACGTCAAACAGTAATTACAGGAGACTCTGATTACGAATTTAAATAAACACCCGTTACACCGGGTGATTATAAATGCTTTTCCATCAAGTTGTCTTTGAAATATTTGTTGTATGAATAATACATTGGTGGCACTGTAAGTCTATGTCCAATTTGAGGTTAGCAGGTTAGGTTTTACCGCAGTTTTGACACATACTTTCGCTAGATCTAACCTGATAACCTCGAATTTGACATAAACTCACAGTGCTACCAACATATTATTCATACAAAAAATATTTCAAAGGCAACTAGATGGAAAAACATTTATAATCACCCGGTATAAGAACAACAAGATAGCATCAACAAAAGAATATAATGTTTGAGTAGTAAAGAGACAGCCATACAAACAAATATTTTAGTAGAAATGTTTACATGACATATGTCATAATAAAATTGAGCGTCAAGCCTACTCAAATATTGGTTTCCATGTTTATCTCCATCTTATTCAAGCATTGCATTGTATTTTCTTGTTTATGATATCTCATTGCTGTTATACAGGTTATACAGATTGGATAGGGACATTCAAAACAATTGCTTTTACTTCCCTCATCTAAAAGACGAAGAAAGTATTGTAATCACGATAAAATTACCTTCCGAAATTTCTTTAGATCTTCACATACCAGGGTCCTTAGATGACGAAAAGTAGGTTTTCTCAATTCCGTCTGCCTATCTCTGTTTGTCTGCTTGTATATCTGCTTGTTGGAGGTATATCTCAAAAACGATTTGTTGCATGCATATTAATGAGTCTCCAAATTTGAGGTTGAATCTTAATTCGTTAATAAAACGTGTACATAATTTGAAAATATAAAATATTTTAATGAGAACTTACAGCATATACGTAACGATTAAACATATTAAAAACAAAATCAGATAAATGCCCTCCTCAGTTCGTCTGATATAAAACCAATTTTTTTTTCGAATCTTCAACGACATTTAAACATAAACGATGGCCTATCTCACCAATTACGCGTGTATTTTTGGCCTTTAGGTCTGTAATTGTCTGTAGACTATTGGCATAGACTTTGCTTTTCGCATAACCCCAGAGCAAAAAATCCAAAGGCGTCAATTCGCAAGATCTTGACTGCCAATTGATGTCTCCATATAGAGGTAAGTCTACCTCTGAAGTTTGATTGCAGTAAAGTTATTGTTTGGCGCTTTGTGTGACATGTGGCACCATCTTGTTAAAACCACATGTCACGCAAGTACATAGCGCGGACATTTTCTGCAGTTTCTGCAAAACTTTCCCCATAACTGTAATGGTTTTTACAATAAATATGCTTTGTTCAACGGTGAACAGCTTCATAGCTTAAATAATTTAAATGGCAATGTGTCAAAATGACAACTATAAAATATTAGCGCTGTATGTTTGACAGAAAGAAAATGCCGCGAAATTCAAAATCCAACCTGAAATTTGGACACCCTGTATATGTCTACCTGGCATGAAACTGAGAAAATTTCGAATGGAATCTAACAAATACAGGGTAAACATTACAAATGGAACAGAATAGTATGGTGTGTTTATAATGCAGCTGTAACTCGTCCAATTAGAGCTCGCCTGTGCCTCAGTTATTCTAGCGGCGTACAACTGGAATCGAAATATTCGCCTGGAAGCGCGGAGTGCGAGTCCCAGCGAATTACATTTTTACTTCCCTCCTCGAAAAGACGAAGAAATCTTTTATTTGCAAAATATGAAGGTAATAATTTGTACACAGTACAAAATAGTACAGAAGCTCCTTCCATTCGAGCACGCTTGTGGCTCAGTTATTCTGGTGGCGGGCAAGAAACTGGCTTCAAAATATTCGCCTAGGAGCGCGGAGTTCGAATCCCAGCGGACTACATTTGTTTTCTTTGCAAATTAATTTAATTCGGGCGAGGGAAGTTTTATTTAAACTATATGCATCTTGATTTCTTTTAAATGTAGAATACTTTTGTATAGTAAGAAAACAAAGCAATTTATGTAGCTGATTGCAAAAGAGAGTAGAGTAGTTGAGTAACAAAAGCAGGGCAAGTTAATTCTTAAAGCGAATTGTTGGGAATAAATTAAAGCTTCAAACTTATCGTGTATTTGCAGTATAAGATCTATTGACAATTAATTACTCAAATACCTAAACACATATAAAATTATAATCCTAGATTCAATATTAAATAAATTAATGTCTTTTACTCACTTGTAGCCTGTTTGTTGCTTTATTCCCGTTTATTTTTGGTTCTTTCAAGATTTATTACAAATTATGGCCTTTGACACTTTTGTGACTTTCACAATTATTTATGTAATTTTTAACAGAAACAAAATAACAAACAAACAATTGAAATATATGCTTGATAAATAATATGGTCTCTTAAAACTAGTCAAATATTCTTAACACTCACGCCTGGTACAGTCTAGTCGGAAAAGGAGGCTGTACCCTTTTAATTAATCTGTATGACAGCCAGTTTAACAACAGGACCTTCAAAAATTCCCTGTTGGGTTTGAACTGTTGCCTTTTTCACTTGTCCATCAGCCGCCTTTTTTATTTCTATCACTTTACCCTTTGGCCAATTGCATCTTGGTAAGTATTTGTCACATATGACTACAATATCGCCTACCTTAATAGAAATAATGTGTTTTTGCCATTTGGGTCTTAATAAAAGATCAGGTATGTATTCGGAAACAAAACGTTGCCAACACTTGTTTGCAAATTGTTGTCATAACTAAGTTCTCCATTTGAAGAACCAGTTAAAAAATTATTCGGCGTTAAGGCCTCTGATTCCTCAGAATCTAAAGAAAGATAAGTAAGAGGTCTGGAATTTACGATATTTTTAGTCGAAATTAGACAACTATAAAGCAATTCGTAGGTGGGTGTTCTGGTAGTTAATGGGGTATACAATGAAATTTTGACTGCCTTTACTAGACGTTCCCACGCATCTCCCATATGTGGAGAAAGTGGAGCGTTGAAATGAAATATTATTTGTGGGCTCACTAATGAATTTGCTATTAATTTACTATCAACGTTTCGTAACTCTTCTCTTAATATTATTTCGGTTGCAATAAAATTCGTACCTCTGTCACAGTAGATGTGTCTTGGTCGTCCTCTGCGATTCATGAATTTTGTAAAACAAAGTATGCAACTATCAACATTTAATTTATAGGCGATTTCTAAATGTACAGCTCTGGTTGTTAGACATGTAAAGAGAGCTCCCCATCTTTTCTCTGTTCGTCTTCTAACAGTTACGTTTATCGGGCCAAAATAATCGACTCCGGTATGAGTGCATGGCGCCGTAAATGTTGCAAGTCTATATTCCGATAAAGGAGACATTTCTGGTGTTTTTGGTAATGCAAATTTTATTTTGCAATAATTACAATCATGTCTTGTTTTGTTTAGAATTCTTCTTAATTTGCGAATATATAAGGTTTGTCGTATTTCATTCACAACAGATTCATGATTATGATGTTGATACATTTGGTGGTGGTCTTCAACGACGAGTAAAGCTAAACGGGTTCCTCTTGGCAATATTACTGGGCTTTTGGTGTCGAATCTGACGTCTGTTGCTTTATCTGTCCTCCCACGAATGCGAGGTAGATCATTTTCGTCTAAATATGCTGATAATTTGAATAAACTGCTTGATTTTTTTAACTGTTGATTGTAAATCTGAGTTGTTTTTTTTTCTGCAGTTGTTTCATTTCATTTGTTTGTTTTATCAAGGTGTTTCTGGCTCTTAAAAGTTCATCTGCAGTCAGAATGTCAAATTTTATTTCTTCTTTCTTGAGTTTTCATTTAAAAATATCTGCAGCTCTGAGAACGTAGGCAGTAGCCCGTAAAAGTCTTTTGAATTTACTAAATCGGTCAAACTGTATTTATGTGGAACAGACAATATTTGTTTGTATAGTATGGTTACATTTTTCTTCTTGTTTTAAGCTGGTATCTGGAGGCCAAACTTCTTTTGACTTATACAAAAACTCAGGGCATTTAAACCAACGATCAGTGATTTTCACATTGGCTTGACCTTTCCGTTTGGTGGCCTCGTCAGCTACATGCATTTGTGTTGGAACATATCTCCAGTTTGTAACTATTTAGTTGTCTTGGATTTCGGCAACCCTATAAGCTACATATTTCGTTAGCTTTCGCGGATCTTCATTTCTTATCCAGTGTAAAACAATTATGGAGTCCGACCAGTAGACAACGTCATCGATTTTTATTGACAGGTATTGACAAATGTTCTTGACAAGTCTTGCTCCTATCACGGCGCCATCAAGTTTCAGTCGAGGAATTGTTTGAAGCTTTATAGGGGCCACACGTGTTTTTGATCCAATCAGTACACATTCTGTTATTTCTTTTTGTTTAATTCTTAAATAGGCTACACAAGAAGAAGCATGTTCACTGGCATCTACGAAAATATGCATTTAAACTATGGTGTCTTTTCAATGCCTAATATTTGTAAGATAACATCGGGGAATTGAAATTTCTTCGATTTTTGGAAGGTATTTTAGCCAAATTAACCATTTTTTATATTGTTTGTCGGAAATAGGTTCATCCCAAGAGATCTTGCTTCTCCATATCTCCTGGAGAAGCATTTTCAAATAAATTAAAAAATTGGAAATTAATCCTAAAGGATCATATATGGACATTAATATTATCAAAACCTTTATTTTGGTTGGCTTTATTTTTCCATTTAAGACATCTTCTTTGCCTTTGACAAAGTTTAGATTAAATTTGAAGCGATCCGTTTTTAAATTCGACCACATACCTAGAACTTTCTCTGATTTTTTTATCGTTTCCGAGATGAAGGTTAACTTCGAGATTACTTTTGACTTCATTATTCATTGACTCCATAAATTCTTTGGAATTTGATCGCCAATTTCGAATTTCAAAATTTCCTTTTGCATGCATTTGTCTAACTTCTGACGCGACTTTAATGGCCTCTTCTTCGGAATCAGCTGAATCTAAAAGATCGTCCACGTAGTGGTTTTTAACAATACACTCAACAGTTCTTGGATATTGCACACTGACCTTTTTTGCGTTTGCGTCTTTGACAAACTGTGCACAACTGGGTGAGCAAGTAGCACCAAATATCATGACATTTATGACGTAAGCTTCCAGTAAATTTTCCGAACTACCATTTCGCCACAAAAATCATTGGGCATGTATCTTCAACTATAACTCCAACACGCAAAAACATCTCCTTAATATCTCCAGAGAAGCCAATTTTCCTTTCTCGGAAACGCAGCAGAACACCTAATAATGATGAAAGTTGCTCGTCTCCTGGCAATAACATGGTGTTTAAGGATATTCCTTGCACGGTTGCAGCTGCATCCCAGACTATTCTAAACTTATCAGGTTTTTTGTAATTAAAAACAGAAAATATGGGAAGGTACCACACTTTTTGTTTGGGTTCAAGTATTTGTTTTTCATATACTTTTCTAATACATTTCTTTTCTAAAAAATCTTTGATCTGCTTATTCATTTTCTCGCCCAATTCTGGATTTTTCTTTATTCTTTTCTCAATGCATTCAAGTCTCTGTAGAGCCATGGGTTTGCTGTCTGGTAGTTTAAGATGGTCATATTTCCAAGGCAATCCGATTTGGTATTGATTTCCTCTTGTAAATTACTTGCCCTTTGTAGCTCTTTTGAGATAGACGTTTTTGAAGACTGAATACCTAAACTTTCAACCGAGAAATATTCTTCAACTGCATTGAAAAGCTCTTGATTTCTGACATTGTTTTCATTATTATTATTACTATTACATTCACAAATATGATAATATTAGAAAGGAGTGCAAAAATAGTCCAGCCCAACCTACATTTTGCACCTATTGGCTGAGATTCCAAACCTTCTTTTACAATAATAGGTAAAGCCAAGTCCCAGTTATCTAGACCAATTAATATTTGAGGTTTAGCTTTTTCGTATGATCTAAAGGATAGGTTTTGTAAATAGAAAAATGTTTCCTTCATTTTCTTAGCGTTTAGTGACTGTGTTGGAAGACTTAGTGTACTAATGGTTCTGGCAGGTCGGTATTCAAACTGTTTGGCTCCAGGATAATCGTCAGCAATTGAGAGTTGCAGCTTTTCCGATCGTTCTTCTAAACGTTCTTGATTTCCTGTCCATTTTAGACACAGTTGTTCTGGATTTCCCCTTAATTTAAATTTTTCTGCGATGTCTTGATCTAATAATGTGATCGAAGGTGCTTCGTCTAAAAATGCGTATGTGTTAACCTTAATATTTTCGTTTCTTAAAACTACAGGCACTATTGTGAAACGTATACCGTTATTTAATACTTGACCCATGCACTATGTAGATATGGTTACGTGATGGGACTCTGGATTAGAGTTTTTATTTGTGTTTTCTAAGCTAAGGTTTGCACTAGGTGACTAATTTTTTGCAATGTTTTCATGACGAAGAGGATGGTGTTTCCTTTGACAGTCATCTTTGCTACATTTTACTGGATATTTACAGGGAAATCTATGTCTTTTTAGACAAAGCCTGCAAAAATTTAATTTATTTTTGGTTCTTTCAAGATTTATTACAAATTATGGCCTTTAACACTTTTGTGACTTTCACAATTATTTATGTAATTTTTAACAGAAACAAAATAACAAACAAACATTCGAAACAACTACTTGATAAAATATCGTCTCTAAAAACTAGTCAAATATTTTTAACACGAATGTAACAGCAAAAATTACAACAGCACTGTAATAATGTGACAACCACTTGACAGTAGAGTAAATCTAGGTGTCTGCCATGAAAACTCAATTGTCATGCATGTCCCTATATTCTCACAAGCCGCCACCGATCTCTATATAATTATGGCCCTTTCGGTATATAACAGTAATAAGATAGCATGAGTAATAAAATATAAATCAATGCCTGAGTAAGAAAGACATAAACGAAGAATCAAACATTCAAATAAGCATGAAGCTCATTTTAATTATGAGAAATGTCAACTAAATATGCCTACTAAAATAATTACTTTTATGGGTATCTTTTTCTTACGCAAGCATTCTGTTTTTCGTTCATTCTATCTCATTGCTGTTACACACAACTATAACCCCATTGGTATATGGTACAAGAATAATGTATAATTTGCTACATGTATCAATAAGTAAAAGAACAATATTTTTCTATATCTAAATATAGCCCATCATCTGTACATGAGGGCTTACGAAAAACTTAAATTATCAGCATAGTGAAGTGAATTAAAGAGGAGGGGTATTCCGTAATCCAAGAGCGACATTTTGGTTTTTAGGCACTTCACACAATTGCTGGTCAGATACACAGCGGGACAGAAATGACAAAAATTGGTCTTCTGAAAACAATGAATGTTGTTTGCATATTTCTCAAGCCTTGGATAAGGTCTGTCATTATTGCTTATTACAAAAGATCAAGACCAGGTTGCTGCATACCTTATTCCAAGTATTATAATCGTACCTCACTTATAAAGAAATAAAGTGACAACTCTAAGTCAAACCAACGCTCTCGTACCCTAAGCCACCGTCTTTCGTCTTGTTCTTTACAGCGTTATTTGCAACCGACGAACATCCCACAGCGGCGCCGTATCACCGAGAAGGAGTAAGTTTTCCAATTTGGCTAAAGAAGTAGAGACCTTGGTGTTATGGCCCAAGGTGAAGCAGAAAACTAAGCACTAAACTAAGACTAGGCTAGATTCAAAGGCTTGACTGCCTAGGTATTACGGGTCCCTAGATACGGATAGGATAGGATAGAAATTAATAAGTAAAGAAAGCATTACGAAAATATATAAGAGAGCATGGAACTAAAACCATTTTGACAACCATTGAAGACAACGCCAACATAAAAATATTAAGATCAAAAATATCAAAGGGGCGGCAGAAGATGACTAAAATAAAGAACAAAAAGGGAATAGAAGTGACAAAATCGGAAGACATTGTCAGAGCAATTGAAAACTTTTACACCGAGTTATATGCATCACATACACCACATGTGAAACCACAAACACAAAGAAACATACTAAATGTGGGCTCTGAAGGAATTCCAGAAATATCCACCGATGGGATTAGACTAGCTCTGAAGCAAATGAAGAACAATAGATGCCCCGGAGAAGATCACATAACAACAAAGATGATAAAACTTGAAGGAACTACTCTTGAACGTGCAAAACAAATTTTATTAAATAAATGCCTATGGGAAAGTAGAATACCTAACAACTGGTACAACTCAGAAACAATAATCCTGTTCAAAAAGGTGCGATTACTAATATCGAGAACTACCGTCCGATTAGTTTATTATCACAACTATATAAACTCTTGAAGAATTATTACCAACCGCCTGACAAACAAATTCGATTACTATCAACCGGTGGAACAGGCGGCCTTCCGCAAGGGGTATAGCACGATTGACCATCTGCAGACTCTACGAACTGTTATAGAGAAGACGACTGAGTATAATGTGCCCATACATTTAGCCTTCATAGACTTCTACAAAGCGTTCGATTCCATAAGTACATCTTACATCTTGGAGTCGATGAATAATGCCAGAATCGACAGTAAATATACAACTATAATAAAGGATATCTACGAAAATGCAACAATGCACGTAAAAATAAATGAAGATCTTAAAACTGAGAAAATAGACATCAGGAAAGGGGTACGACAGGGGGATGTTATCTCTCCAAAACTTTTCACATTGGCTCTAAAGGATGTCTTCAAGAAACTTCAATGGCAATCGAAAGGTTTAAAAATTGATGGTTCCTTTCTCAGTCACTTACGCTTTGCTGATGATGTGGTAATTATTTCTGAAGACCCTGATGAACTAAATAGTATGATGCAAGAACTCAAACAGGCAGCAGAAAAACGGGCTTGAAGATGAATCTTGCTAAAACTAAAATTATGAGTCAACAGAACATACAAATTACACTAGATAAGCACACATTAGAGAATGTCGTGCAATACATATACCTAGGACACGTCATCAGACTAGGAAAAGAAAACCAAGGTACTGAAGTTACAAGAATATCACTAGCATGAGCCGCATTTGGCAAATTGTCGTATATCTTAAGAAATCCAGATGTTCCGATCAATCTTAAACGTAAAGTTTACGATATTTGCATACTACCAGTGGCTACATATGGTATGGAAACAGTGACTCTTACAGTACGGAACGCAGATAGATTAAGAGTTACACAGAGGGCCGTGGCGCGTGCTATGCTTGGGATATCATTAAGAGATAGGATCCGCAATGAAGGGATTCGACATACGACAAAAATAACGGACATCATAGAACGCATAGCAACCCTTAAATGGAAGTGGGCCGGACACATTGCCAGACGAGTCAATGAAAGATGGACAACGAAGACACTATTATGGCGTCCACGTGAAACTAAGCGAAACAGAGGTCGACCTCAGAAGCGATGGGTAGATGACATTCGGAAGATAGCGGGTAGGAACTGGACACAGAAAGCCAGTAACCGACATAGATGGAGGAAAATGGGTGATGCCTACATCCAGGAGGGGATGGCGAAAGGCTGAAGAAGAAGAAGATAACGAAAAAAGGTTTCCCCAATTCCGTCTCCTTGTCTGTTCGTCCGTCCGTCTGTTTGTCTGTCTGTCTGCTGTCTGTCTCTCTGTCGGTATATCTGTCTGTTTGTCTGTTGCCAATATAACTCAAAAACTATTTAATGGACGAAAACTATATTTTGCATGCGGACTATATGCGTTCCTAACATGAAACTGAGAAATTTTCCATAAATTGTATACAGGATGAGTTTTTTAAAAAAAATAAATTCTGATTATTTTTGTCTTAACTATAAAACTATTACTTAAATAAAAGTAATACTGCACCAATAGCTCAGGTTTTTACCCTTGATTGTTTCTCGCATCACTTACTATCAAAATGTTTCTTTCGGATTTATCGGTTTTTTAACCACTTGTATCCATGGCAACCACCAAATATGTTGTTTTAATCAAAGTTATGTTTCGAAAACCGCATTTAAGCTGTCATTGTGCATCAGCATAAATATCCTATTCATTACATACCGATACTAAGTGAACCGATATTTGGCAAATAGTCCACAAAATGTATTTCGTAGTCTTAATTTTGCTCGGAAAATGTTTTACTTAAGATTTGTTGTTTTTTGGCAACGTTCCTCAACAAAATAACTTTGACAAATTTCGTCGCTGTCGGCTGGAGAATTTGATCAAGTTAGTTTGTGGGTGACATTGCCAAAACACAACACTTTCGTAGAACATTTTTACCGGCAAAATGATTTGCCCTTAATACATTATTGCTGACAAAAAAGGCATATTTTGGACCAAACATATACAGGGTAAGTACCTTAAAAATTGTATTGGTTTGCGTTAACTGAAAAATATATAAAAGTAGTAATTTGCATATAGCTCAGGATTTATATTTGACGAAAATGGAACCCAACAGAAACAGGGTAAATGTAAGACTCAAAAAGAGGCAACAACATGTTTGATACATCCACGCATCGCAAAGATCCGAGAGACCCCTAGCCCAGTGGAGTACACGGGCGGCATTTAAATCGCATCCGCAGGTGCTGTACTTCGAACCCCACCGCCGATAATGTCTTTTTTAAGTAATGCAATTTGCATTACCCAGTATTTCCTTTCTTATTAGAAACTTTAAGATACTTTTACTCCCCTTTAATTTTTAAAATTGTATAGTGTCACAACGTCCACTTCCGGAGGACGTTCTGAGTAAAGCCCGTTTTCGATTGTTTACTGTTGTGGTTAAGGGGTATATGTAAGAGCAGTAGAAGAGCTTGCTCCCCTAACTGAACTTCGCCCATTTACAAAATAGGTTTTTAAGTTACAATATCTAAATTTTAGAAATCGCTGTAAATAAAGGCATATTATTATCAGTCGAGCGCATTGCAGTTTAGCGTATTTTCAAGTTATCTAAGCTATTTTAGAAATCACGAAAGAAGGTTGGATAGATATCGGAGCTGGGACCGTACATATTTCCCATCTCCGAGAAGTCTTGTTGGAATTTCTCAGTAGGTACATCGCAGGCAGACAAAACACTAGTTTGCACCCTTTAATAACAAAAACTTGCATACTTACGTCTCCAGGGACATGCATCATCAAGCCAACCCAAACTGATCTACCGGACCTCGTTGACAGTATAAAACCACACTTCGTGTAGTAATAACAATCTCGCAGTGTATACTAAGAGTAAGGGAAAAAGGATAGCTACATTAATATCGTAGCTGTTTAATAGTTTGGGTTGTTCATTTAAGAAGTACGTACAATTACATACGCGATTTATTTAATACTAATATAGACAAGGTGTTTTAAGTGGCATTTTTCAACTTCATTGCATCAGTTGGAGTTGCCATTTGTGTGTGGAAGTGCCCATAGAGCATAGGTTGTTATTAAAAAGTGGTAGCACTGGGTCCGCTCACTACGCTCCTAAACTATGGATGAATCATTTTAGGACATACAAATACAAGGTATCCTCTGGAAAAGCTGGTATTAATAGAGCTAGATTGCGATTTAATTGCATATGTCATATCAAGCTCCATAACAAACTGCAAAGACAATTGAAGCTTGTATCTTTGTTTGCTTATCGAACAATAACAAACAATATATTGGGTTAAAGCAAAACATCACTACACACAAGACACAGTTATTACTGTCGCGATAATTATGTGCTATCAGGCATTGCATCTATGCATTGAAAATGCCTGCAACGAGTAGATAACAGTATTTTAAGATAAACATCGGCTCATCACAATAGCAATTGTAAAATGGTAGCTTTCTATTTAATGTGATGCAGACAGATGGCATATGCGGTGCATGAACTGAGAAAATCAATTATTCAGCTATTAGACTAATAATAACACAAAAGGTCAGGGAGCTTATTTAGGTATTTCGCCGCACTAAAAAAGTTGAAATAATATAATACTTTATATTTCTTCAATAAATTTGGATTTAATGAAAACGTATCCAGATATATTGTCCAAGCCCAAGCAGAAACCAATGCAGTGGGTTCGTAAGGGTTCCCTGTTTCCAAAAAAAGGTCGACACAAGCGTCTGTAGGGAAGCTTATGGCGATTGTTTTTGGAATCACTAGCAAATTCCTTTAATTGAATACATGGAAAAAAGTACAACAATTACAGACAGTACTTATTCTATCACACTTGGGAAAGTACATAGTACTGTACAGGAAAAGCGGTCAAATTTGTTGAAGAAAGGGGTTTTTATTCCGCACGACAATGCAAGAGCGCACAAGGAACAACCTGTTGTTACAGAGCGAAACCGTAGTTACGACATAAATTTGACATTCACACTACTCCACCGCCGGTTACTCGATAAAACGACACAAATCGGAAAATTCTCGATCCGTTGCACCACTTACGTTACGATGGGCTGTGACAAAAGTTGCCGACTAACACTCAGAAGGAAACGGGGTGGTTCCTTACGACTTTAATTAGGGCTACGATCCGGCAAACGAAATAAAGATGTTAAATGCCAGACGTCACCACTTTACAAAATTGAGAAAACACAGGTGGGCTCACCGAGAAACTCGAAGCGATGGCCCAACCTTTCCAATCCAACCTTGGCAGTGCTTGAGCGACGGTCCACGAACAGCTGCATTGGACCTTGCTTGCATTTTCCTTCAGCTGTCTGAACTCCTTTGTAGAGGAAAAACATTACCAAACACACATACAAACGTCATAAACCTACTACATAAAAGCACAACTACAAGAAATTGAACTATATTAACGTAGAAATATGTATGTGAACAACGAACATTGAAGAAAATACTCGATAGAGGTTACTGTTGTTAAATGTGCAACGTTTAATATAAACACAGGCGGTAAGCTTGACAGCAAACAATCTAACTAACTCAAATACGGTAACAACTTTAATTACACAACGATTAAACTAATTACAAACAATCAATCTTGACGATAAACGATCAAATCTAACTTAATGGTGTTAATTACTTGATTCTCACAGCGCTAAACTACGTACAAACTTGGCGATAAATACTCAAATTGACTGAAGGACAGTAACAACAGTTCAAACGCTTAATTTTAAGTGACAACAACTACTTTATGTAAAAATGGCGACACTTTACACTGCACATTGTGCGCTTTAAAATTACTACAAAAGACACACCTTTTAGTGGTTCAACTTGCTATGGTTACGTCCAGCGGATCTGCAGGTTGTGGCCAAGCGACTTCCCCAAAATGCTTGAAAAAACTGCGTGAAACCATCTAGTGCGGTACCTGGAGAGTCGGAATGGAAGATGTTAAACCCCCAGAGGGTAGAGCGAAGAACGTAATCAGCAGGTTAGGTTGCCGTACGGTACACGTAACTTCATTACAAACGATTAGTGCAAATAGGTGTCCATTGATAATCCTCCTCAAAGGCGTTAACTGGAGATTTCCGACTCCAGGCTACGAGAACT
>OW679202.1:33896383-33980976 GCA_940337035.1 Agriotes lineatus
GTACTTGAAAAAGTGATACTGCATGGACTGTCTTCGTCATTAGGGGACAATCAACTATTACCTCCATTTCAATTTGGTTTCAGGATGAGTCTGCCAACAGTGCAACTTCCAAAGATTATCAAAGTAATAGAGCAGGGGTATGAAAACAATCAGTTTACTGTAGCAGCATTTCTAGATATAAGCCAGGCCTTCGATAAGGTTTGGATAAAAAGTCTAAAATACAAGATGCTTTACAGACCACTGCCTCAATATTTAGTTGCCATAATTTTTTCATTTCTGGAACATAGAACAACTCCATATTAGCCACTAAGAACGTACATGCAGATGTCCCCCAAGACAGTGTACTTGGACCAACACTTTTTAATATGTTTGTATACGACATATTCCACATTTGAGTCAAATTGAACTGTTTTCTGTTGACACAGTCGTAATCACTCAGCACGACGACCTTCATACATCTGTAAACCATCTGCAATCTGCAGCTAATACACTAAATCATTGGCTCAGCAAATGGTGTATCTCCTTAAATGCTATTAAATGCGCAACTAAAATTTTTGCACTCAAGGGCATTAGAGAACACCAAGATATAAGAATTAATGGGACTGAAGTCGCATGGAATTCGAAAAAAGAAGCAATTCAATACCTCGGAGTACATTAGGATACGCGGCTTACCTGGAGCTTTCATATAAACAAGAAACTTAATCAAGCGTATGGTAGATAGTTGAATTTAGATGCAAGGAATACACCAATTAGACTTTGAATTTGAACGTAAAATTTTATTGAAGTGAATTAAACTAAACGCATGTTCTAACCTGAGAGGGATATTTATATTATAATAATTAAATTAATTTTTAAAATGTAATTATTTATAAATAAATAACAATACTGGGTACAAAACTAGTTTTAGTAATCCTTATGAATCAGATATTTTGATTTAATTTAAAATGAAAAATAATTCTATTGTATGCAGTATTGTTGAGAGAGATTTTAATAACAAGCAACTATGTAATTTATTGTAGTTATTTTAAAGAAATAAAGCTAACATTGCATTATATACTTAAGATAATTCAAATATATTATTTGACTACCTGTGGTACATTAATTTACTCCGGACGGTCAACACGGTCACACAGTTTTAGATACGATATCAAATGTTGAAAGAAGTCAGTACTTACCATTTGTAGTAAATTATTTGGTTAAGTATAAAATAATCAGCTTTTAAAGAATAATTATTTATTACTATTTACTACTTTGACAAACAAATGCGTTGTTGCAATCAACAAATATAAAGTAATGCATACAGGATAAAAGTATTTATTTCAGTTAAATAAATATCTTAGTTAACAACCCAGTCTTTACCATTTATAAAAATATTGTCACTAAACATGCAGCCGACACTTAAGTTTCGAGATATAAATTCTCCGAAGACGAAAAATTAATCCAAATGTTGCGCGGTTCTGTTTCTCTAGTGGCAGTGACACATCCTGAAATAAGCTCAGCGTTTTCATGACAGACGGCCTTGAAGTTTGCAATTTGTAACCCCACTCAGTGAGACCCAAATTGTCTTCATGTCGTATGCACGATTTACGACAAGTACAACAGTTCGTAAAATTTCCAAAAGTTGAGACATAATTTAATCATGCTTCCAGGATTTCATAATTTTACAGCCGTCGGATATACCAAGGGAACTTCAAGTAACAAGCCTGCCTAATGCTTTTTTTAAAGAGGACAAATATGAAAATCTAAACAACAGGTAGCAAAATGTAACTTTTTTGTAAATTTGCAACTAATATCAACGTAAGGAGGCCAACTGCTCTTTGCAAAGTCGCAACTCGGGAAAACTAAAGCTCAAATGCAACTGCAACTGTAAAGAGACATATTCAAACATTTTGGAATAAAGTGAAATGGGCAATAAAGCGCGTGCTGCAGCCTGCAGCAGTTGGCAAAAATAACCACTATCGCATGTATAATACTAGCTTCTACTTTGTATTTCATTTTATTTGTACAAAATACTGAGTTTTCTTACACAACATTAACTAGTTTCTCTATAAATAAACAACTATGAAACATTGACGATGATAAGAACGACTATATCAAAATGTGTGTGTATGGATATGACAGCGTACATAAATCAAACAGATAAAGACACTCACAGTCGGTTCCTTTGATGTTAAAATACCGATTGAATGACCTTAAACGGCTTCTGGGGGGTATTTTCAGATAGTACTAACAGATGGCGCCACTACTTTACCACATCATGATTGGCAGTAGAGCCAGTAACTGGCTCTGATTGGTAGAACTGTGTTCCTTCATCTGGTAGTCAAACTTAGAAATACCCCCTTAGTCACTGTCCCAGGAACTTTACACAGGTTTCAACATTTGATATGAGTATCTCTACTTGTTTGATTTATGTACGATGATATTAAGTTCCCTTTAGTAGCTTGCAACCAATAGATTTTAGGTTTGGCAAGCAGTAAATCAAAGTTAACGACTTCAAAACCTTTCCTTTGGTCCATAATACCAGAATTGTTTACATTTTGTTGTCCGTGGCATGGTAGAAATCAACTGTAATGTTTAGCACTATTATATTTTTACTGTGTTTATCTATAAATCGAGACTGATTGAAAGTTAGAATCAAATTTTTTTAAACGTAATGATTATCGAATTTAGATCCTTGTAATCTGGTTGAGTAGAAATTGGCAATATTATTTTAAAATTCCTAAGTTAATGTTATCTATACCATATGGTTCTGATTTAATATTTTACCACTAATAAAAATATCGACACTGGTGATTGCTGGAAGAGAAAATTTAGATTCCCAAAATTTATTGTTTTTGAAACAATTGAGTATCTTGATCTACATCAGATTGGCCAGTTACATTTAGAAAATAATTATGGAAGTTGTGTATGTTATACAATGTCTCAGATATGTTTTTAGAATTATCTCTGCTGGATCACAGGAACGCACTTTTTTCAACAATGACTTTGGATGTTTTTACATCATGTAAGTTTATAATCCATATAGCCTAAGCTTTTTTACGTAGTATTGTCTCACTAACATAATTACGGATATCTGTGTAGATACTCTGTGACTTCGCAATCTAGTTTTTCGGTACTCTTTACCGGCCTTCTGTTTTTGCTCGATCATTCCAGGTTTCTCCAGATCTTCACGTTTCAGTGTCTCTAGATGACGAAAAACAGCTATACACAATTTCGTCCGTCTGTCTGTCTGTTAATCTGTCTGTCTGTCTGTCTGTTTGTCTGTCTGTCTGTCTGTCTGTCTGTCTGTCTGTTGGCGGTATAACTTAAAAACTATTTGTCGGAGGAAGACAATATTTTTCATATGCATTATATATCTACCTAGCATAAAACCGAGAAAATTTCAAACATATATACAGGGTGAGCACCTTAAAAAAATAAAATTTTGTTTATTTTTGATTTAACTTTGCAATAAATACAAGTAGTAATTTGTACATAGCGCAAGCTTTATTCTTACCAAAAATAGGCCTCAATAGATACAGAATAAAGGTTGTACGATACAAAAAAAGCAACAAATTAGTGCGTTACTTAATACAGCTGCAACGCAGAAATTCGAAGGGTCGGTGCTTCGTAGCTCTAGTAAAAATAGCCCGTTCCCTTGCAATATCTCACAAAACGTTGTGACCGCATACGCGGTCCGCCTGCCCCTCGAATTCGACCGCCGGTTTTTTTTATTTGAAAATTTATTTAATTTATTCGAAACTCCCAACTTAATTTGATTTTTAAAATTATTTAGTGTTACAATGGCGACGAGGGAAGTTCTGGGTAAAACCTTTTACAGGTTTTTTAAACTACAAACTGGAGAATATGTATCGATTAGATTATTATTGAACTTCTTCATTTAAATCTTAATTATCTATGATACCGTACCAACGCATTCGGAAAGCATCAAATGCAAAATCATTAAGGGGGCGCTATTAAAGTTTCTGTAATGTACTGTATCATCATGATTTAATTTGTGATATTGTAAGTAAATTTGTTGATGGAAACACATAGCAGTAAAAGTAATTGCAATTAATATTTCATGAATAAAGGGCAAACTCATAGAACTTTCCCAAGAGAACAACGGGCATGTAGTAACCTCAAAACTGTTCTTACCGATCACGTTTAACTAATTCAGACTCTTTGGAGAAGGGAGCATTTTACATGAGAATGCAGGTCAAAACTGTTGACGGATTCAGGTCGTTTGTGCTACCCAAACTCTGCATGCAAACACTACAATATGCATGTTTGCAATGTTTACACACTTGTATTGAACCAAACCCCTCGGAGGTGACCTACATTTTTCAATATTTTTAATAAAATTCCACAGAATATTTATTAACACTGTAACCTAATCATTAGTTATTTATATACGAAAGAATTTTTGGGTTTTTCACCACAGACATGTACGACTGTAAATTGAGAGCGAAGCATTTTTTTTAATTCGATAATTATTTTTTTAAATTACTGCATGAATGTATTTTTTACAATTAATACTCACATTACAATTATTTTAAGATGGAACATTTCTTGTCATCTTAAGCATATTGTTTGCATTATTTGAACATAAAGTACAAAAATATGCTGATAGGCACCAAGTCTAAATTTCTCCTTGGTTGAAGCAGAGTTTAAAAACGTATTCTCACTAGATACAGGAAAGCCTAAATCTGCACTGCACGTTGGCAAAAAAGAATATCTAAAATCATTCTATTTCAAATTCATTTATTAAAAAACAGTACAGCATTGCTTTACTTCGATTATACAAATAAGCTTTATTAACTCTTTATTATGCTGTCAATTAAATGGATCGTATATATTTTGATACTCGTGGTTTCGGTGTAGTTCAAACATAACTCGCCATTGCATTATGCTTTATTAATTTTAACGAAAATATTGTTATTCCAACAGATATATGCCTTCATTGTAAGCAGAGCTGGGCTTATTTCTTTAAATCACTTATAATAATGCAGAAGACTAAAAGCCGTGTTTACACAACTAAAAGTACCATAGTTGCATTCCACCATTTCTATTTTCGGGTTTTTGTAAACAAACTTCCCTTAACTTTTAATAGCGATATTATCACAGAAAACAATTATTTATTATGCATATTTTTTGTGTTTTTTAAAACTGTTGACACAGCTTCAAAGGCAAGTGAATTTTGATTAATAATAAAGAGAGTTACTGAATGCAACCAACGGCCGAAGCAGTTTTAAGCATATTAAATGTGTCTCTGACTTTGATGTTTACACATAACCTAAAAATTATTTTGACTACGAAACTTTATCAAATTGTTAATCGCTTTGACTGCGCTGCAAATATACCACAGATTTGGCGTTGTACCCTGCATACGGGCTGATTTTCAGGTATGCCGATCAACAAAGAATTTACGAGGAAAAACCATTTGTTTCCTTTATTATAGCGACATATTGAAGATTACCAAAGAAATACCGAAAACCATGAGCTATAATTCAACAACTGCTGCTCAGCAACATCCTGAATGCTAACGCTTGGAAGACATCTACTTTCTTTGAGAGCATGAAACGTTGCAGTAAAAAGGGTTGGCGTTGTACCCCGATGTTAGTAATGAACCTGCATCCGTGCTGATTTTCAGGTATGCCGATCAAAGATGAATTACAGGAAAAATAACAATTTGTTTCCTTTATTATAGCGACATTTACTGCAGTCATTAGCAAGAAGGCGGTATCTACAGAAAAATCGAAATTGAGTTATTGGTATCGTTGGAATTGGTACAAAATTCCAATCATTTTAGATAAGTAACAAATCGATATACTGGGAGTAGAGATTACGGCCGCACACATTGACTGCAGTCATCGTCTTGGTAAAATAGGCGAAAATCGTCCTATTATAGTAAAATTCGTAAGTCATAATACAAAAAACACTGTTTACAATAATAAAAGGAAATTGAAAAATTCGAGTATAGTTATCAGAGAGGACCTAACTAAAAAAAGGCTCCAGCTGCTTAAACAGGCTGGTAAGAAATATGGTGTAAGGTGTGTGTGGACATATGGTGGCAATATATTCGCTAAAGTGAATAATACAATTACACGTATACCTATGAATGCTGATTTGGGGAATGATTCATAAATTTATTTTCATTTTATTATATTGCTATTCTAATATTGACATTTTATTTTAAACATTTGGTCGTTATTTTTATACGTAGTTATAAATATTTACCTTAGTTATCAGTTGTGACTTTTAAATTTGCAAATATTTTTACTATCAGCGGAACTCCGGCGAGTCGCCAGCGAGTCGCTGGCGAACGACTATGAATACGGGTGTTACAATTGCCATTACATTATTTCATGCAAATAAATGATGTTAATAAGAAGGTTGCATTTCTAAATGAACAATTACTTTGCCTTTTTCATAAGCATGCTTCTGTCAAAACAATGAAAATTACAAAAAAGAAAGCACCTTGGATTACTGATAACGTAAGATTAATGATGAAACTTAGGGATAAAGCTAAAGCTCAATATTTAAAGAACAAGACAAATGGCAAGTGGGAGTATTACAAGTCCTTAAGGAATCTAACTACGCGGGCTATAAAAAGTGAGAAAAAAGCTTATTTTAAATTTAAATTTTCAAATTCGGATTCTAAGGCTATGTGGAATGAACTAAAGTCATTAAATATATCAGCAAATAAGAAAAACGAACTACCTACCCACCTAAGTAAACCAAAGGAAATTAATAACTATTTTCTAGATAGTATAACAGGAATTCATAACAATAATGATAATACCTTAAATTATTATAGAAATAATACCTTTTCAGATACTATCGTACCAATGGAATTTACTCTTGTAGATTGTGACATTATAACTTATATACTAATTAAAATAAAAAGCAATGCTAAGGGTTCTGGCGAGTTAACTATACAAATGATAAAATTTTGTTGTCCACATTTAGTTCCATATATAACTCACATCATTAACACCTGCTTATATGAAAATATCTTTCCATCTCAGTGGAAACTTGCATTAGTAACACCTATACCAAAAATAAAAGATCCTACTGAATACAAACACTTGAGACCTATTAGTATTCTACCTACAGATACCAAACATAAAAGAATAAAGTTGTTTGGTATCTGTGTATGGCTTTAAGTTTGACATGTTGCCTGCACACTCTGTGTTTGATATGTGTTACGTCCTGTGAACCATACGATAATGAATGATGATTCTACCTACACCATCGAAGATCCTAGAAAAGATAGTTTCACTTCAGTTAAAGGAGCATTTAACTCAAAACAACATCATTCCTACTAACCAGTCTGGATTTCGGGCGAGACATAGCTGTGCAACAGCTTTATTAAATGTAACCGATGATTTGCTCGAAGCTGCGGACCAAGGCAAAGTATCAGTGTTGATATTGTTAGATTTCAGCAAGGCATTTGATACTGTGAATCATTCAATTCTTTTGTCTATTTTGCACTATGTTGGTTTCTCATATGGCGTAATAGACTTTTTTAAAAGTTATCTTGAAAATCGATCACAACGTGTTCTGCTGCCTTGTGGTACATCAAATCCGAGACTTGTACCAGGTGGAGTGCCGCAGGGATCTGTGCTTGGTCCGTTACTTCTTTTAGTGTATACATCTTTATTTTGATATGTGTTACGTCCTGTGAACCATACGATAATGAATGATGATTCTACCTACACCATCGAAGATCCTAGAAAAGATAGTTTCACTTCAGTTAAAGGAGCATTTAACTCAAAACAACATCATTCCTACTAACCAGTCTGGATTTCGGGCGGGACATAGCTGTGCAACAGCTTTATTAAATGTAACCGATGATTTGCTCGAAGCTGCGGACCAAGGCAAAGTATCAGTGTTGATATTGTTAGATTTCAGCAAGGCATTTGATACTGTGAATCATTCAATTCTTTTGTCTATTTTGCACTATGTTGGTTTCTCATATGGCGTAATAGACTTTTTTAAAAGTTATCTTGAAAATCGATCACAACGTGTTCTGCTGCCTTGTGGTACATCAAATCCGAGACTTGTACCAGGTGGAGTGCCGCAGGGATCTGTGCTTGGTCCGTTACTTCTTTTAGTGTATACATCTTTATTTCACAAACACATAAAAACGTGTAAATTTCATATGTACGCTGATGATACATAGCTTTGCCATTCATTTACTATATCTGACTATCAGCATGCATTTTTAAACAATAACTCAGATCTTCAAGAAATTGCTAATATTATATAAATATCATTCACTTTTAATTAATCCTGCAAAATCTATTGTCGTCTTATTCGGTAATGCTAAACGTTGCCAAGAATTAAAGGAAGTTGTTAACTTACAGATAGATGGAGTTACTATACCGGTTATGGAACAGGCACGGAACCTTGGACTGATGGTAGATAACACGTTTAGATACAAAACCCAAATTATGTATAATATTAAGAAAGCTCATATGAACCTTAAACTTATTTACCCTCATAGAACTTATTTTTCAAAAGAAATTAAAATTCAGTTTTGTCTAATTTTATTTTTTGCGCCGAAGTTTACGGTTCATGCTTAACTAAAGATAATATAAATCAAATTCAGAGAGTGCAAAATTCGTGTCTCCGACTGGCATATGGCATCAGAAAATATGATCATATTTCTCATAAATTGCAAGATGCAGGCTGGTTAAATATGGCAAATAGACTAAAACTGCTTGCGGCCACGTTATACCACAGAATTGTTCTGCATAAGAGACCAGCGTACCTCTATAATAAAATTACTTACCGCACAGATATTCACAACATAAACATCAGGTATAAAGGAACCATAACACCACCAGTTCATAAAACTGCACTATATGAACGCTCCTTTACGTACCAAATAGCAAAGGTATATAATAATCTTCCTATATTCTTGAAGGGTCTGTCTGTAAATGCCTTTAAAAGAAAACTTACGATCGAGTTGCTACGCCAACAATAATTTATTTATACATTTATATTTATGTTACTTTTACAACTGTGATACGATGTGTTACATGCTACTTTGTTATTATTTCTTCATAGCCACGACCAACTGTCGTCGAATATTGCAAACCCAGTATAATCTTGTAAAAATAAATTTATTTTACCAAAAGTTGCTAGAGTTTTTAAATACAATGTTTTAAATGTTTCAACAATTATTAAAATATGAAATAAAATGAAGCTGGCAACATATCAGATTGATAATTTGCAAAAAGTATTGACCAAATGTGTTTTGTGCCAATGATTTAATGTCACTGTAATGTCAAAATTTAAAGATCATTTGTAATGTTTAGTAATAACGAATATTGTGACATGTACCTCATTCTTGGTGAATGCAATGGAAACTTAAGAAATGCTGCTCTAGAATATTCGTTGCGTTATCCCAATCGTCATCCCGATAAAAATGTTTTTCAGCAGCTTGAGCAACGTATGCGGGAAACTGGTCGTGTTGAATTAAATTACAACCACCATGGGCGACCACGAACAACCAGGACTGCTCAATTAGAAGATCAAGTTGTTGCAGTCGTGGAAAATCAACCAGGTATGAGCAAACATGGAATCGCCCAAGAGCTTGGTATAAATTGCAGTTTAGTGCATAGAATTTTAAAAGGGGACAATTATCACACTTTTCATTATTCAAAAGTTGATGCTCTACAAGAAAACCACTTTCTGCAAAGAACGAATTTTAGGCAGTGGTTGCTACAGCAAATTGAAGCAGATGATGACTTTACAAAAAAATTATTATGGACGGAGGAAGCAACTTTTACTCGAGGGGTATTTAACAAGCACAACAATCATTACTGGGCAGTTGAAAACCCCAATGTATTTCACATAAGAGGTTTCCAGCAACTGTTTGCGCTAAATATTTGGGCAGGCATATTAGGTACCTACATCATTGGACCATTCTTTTTACCCAATCACCCACAGCACCAGCAAATAAACAAGAGCTACGCAATAGAATAACTGCGGCTGCTGCTACAGTAACACTAGAGATGTTAAACCGGGTACATAGCAATATTAGAAGAAGAGAGCATGCTTGCGTAGCTGCAAATAAGAAAATTTTAAACATTTGCTATAATAATTAATGTTTTTTTATGCGTTTAGTTGTAATTGTTGCTTTCTTGAATTTTGTATTGTTTCCATAGTTTCAAAAAAGATTAAAATACTTTAATTCCTTTTGTTTTAGTTTAACCTCTAACAGTGTTGCCATTTTTTTTCAAACGTTAACTGCTTATAACTTTTAAACGGGCCATTATATTACATTTGCAGTTAAATATATTAGCTTATTTAGACACGCTCTAGCTCCTCTTGAATATATGGTGCGGTATTTTTGGAACACCCCGTATTGGTATAGGAATATAAAATAAAAGTAAATAAATGTTTTAATCGATTTATTTATCACTTTAATTGCAGTACTGTAAAATAAATAAATACAAACATCATGTTTTTAAAAGCACGACCGCTGCGATATGTGAAAAGCGCAGGTCTATTTTTAAACGATCAAATTATGCATTCCGACTATCGTATGTCATGTCATAATGCTGCCTTCCTTCATCCATCAAAACAATCTACAGTAATTAAATTCACTGACATGGCAAATAAATATGACTTAACTATTGATAAAAAATAGATTTAATAACATGAAATAACATCTTATGGTCAAAATTTATTTAAAAACAATTTAAATTCAAACACATTTAGTAAATTTATTCAGAAAATGTATAATGGATACAAAAACATTGCGCTTCCATACTTTGACCAAAATGATTTAAAAAGATATTTTTGTCAACTACACGGAAAAATTGCATGTTCAACACATTGGAAAAGTGATTCTTCCATGCTCACGTAAAACTTTTATATTCGCTGAAAAACTCTCACTTTTCTTAACTTGTAGAACAATCTACTATTAGTTCACTAGCGATTTAAGAAGAAAATTAACTCGCTAGCATATAAACATTATAAACAGTTACTTATGGTTGCTATTATAGAGATAATAATAATAATGCCAGTTTAAAATGACAAAGAAATAATAATTAATCGAGTTATTTACCACATTTATATTTTTATGACGCTCAACGCCTTAACAGCTTAAACCTGAAAAGAAACACAGATTGTAGGCAGCTGAAAATTATTTCAGTGGCGTAAATAATTCTCACATATAATCTCATAAGAGCATTAATTCTTTCCGGATTTTTTTTACTGCGTGTCAACAACGTCGTAGTAATTAGGACGCCTTCCATAGGCGAGCGTTTCCTTTCCAGAGACTTTCCATTTGAAAATTTATTTTTTGGAACTTTCCTTACTGCCAATCTCTAGCGTGCTTTTAAAACTTTCTTTAGTGCAACAAAAGTTATTAAATTCGTCCTACATTTTAAATGCGGCATATGCCGCGGGTTTCAGCTAGTATGTAATAAATTACCAATTACTGCCCAATGACATAATTAAAGTACCACAACTTAGTTACCCAAATTAAATAGTAATTCAATTACCAATTACTTGGTAATTGTAATTGCGCAACATAAATTACTTTTTCAGTTAGTTGCACTAAAAGATGTATATTTATATTTAGTAGTATTTAGATAGCCACATACTAGAACATCGTTTTAAACAAGCAAATTGGCATAAATAAATAATTATTATGAACAATGTTACATAATAAAGTTATACGTTATCAGTTGTTACTGAGAACATTCGATTATATTTTATCAGATTTTACTCTGTATATTTTTCGCTTCTTACGCAATAATTATTAGCAAGCTATAATGCTACATCCTGCACACCCTATGCTACACAACACATGCACATCACATCTACAACTCCAACTATCTCTTTGCTCGTGCACAAAACCAGTTGTTATCTAATTATTCATAGAAAGTCATAAATTATACGTATATTGCTCCAGGAATGTCATATTTCCATTGCTTAGCATGAAACTTAATAAGCCCTTATCTAATGTTTTGCGTTCTGAAGATTTAATACTTAATTGAAGTTTGTAATTTAATGATTCAATTACCAGAAAGTAATTTCAATTACTGCGAGTAATTTCAATTACCGCAAGTAACTCAAATATTTATAAAGTAATTTATATACTCTAAAGTAATTTAATTACCCAAAAGTATAAGGTTAATGAATGCAGTAATTAATTACTTTTAAAAAGTGATTGTCAGGTATTTTTTAACAAAAATGCCAATTACCAATTACAATTATCGTATTCTGAAAAGTAATTAAATTCCAAGACATATCAACAAAAAAGAATTTAATTACAAAGTAATTAACTACTGACCAGCTCTGATTGTAATTAGTGTATGTGTGGCAATTTATGATGCATTGTCTTGGCAACTATTTTACATGTTATCATTCGGGTCCATCAAAAACTGAACTTTGCCGAAACCGAGATTTCAATGTAATGTGTTAATTACTTATGTCTGAGCTGCTTGTCCTCGAAACACTTTGTTCTTCCTCTTTATTTATTTTCCGTTTTCTCCTTTATGATTCTGGCATATATAGTCTTTCACTAGAGCTTAACACTTTGACTGCCCTGTTAAAACCAAATGTTCGATTTGCATACGCTACTCATAAATTATCACAAGACTACATGAGCACATTTGAGGGCCATCCAGCTAAACAGTGGAGACGGCATGCAGTCCTTTAAGAAATTACTAAAATGCGAATAAATAGTGGAGGCACCAACGAGTTTTCATACAAAAAATGTGCTCAGATAGAGAAGAGAATACAGAAACTCCAAAGCAGCAGTCTTTCGCGATATAAATTTTCGAAACGGTATTGTATAATAAAAATTTTCCATTCGTCAAAAATAAATTGTCTGTTTTTCAACAAGGATTTATGCCAAACCGCTCGACTGTTACTAATTTATTGCCATTTACACAAGACGTAGCTACTGCTATAGATAACAACTTACAAGGGGATGTTATTTATACGGACTTTGCGAAGGCATTTGACAGTGTAAATCATGAATTATTAGTAGTAAAGTTGACTTCTTTTGAATTTTCACCATCTATGATTAACTTATTTGTCTAGTATCTTTCTGGCAGATGGCAGTATGTGGTATTTCTTGGCTCTGAATCTAATAAATATAAAGCACTTTCGGGGTTCCACAAGGTTCAAATTTGGGACCACTTTTGTTTTTACTGTTTATTAATGACATATCGAATATTTTTCTAAACTCTGAACACATACTATTTGCTGATGAGAACTATAAGAAATGCAGATGATTGCATTTTGTTACAACGCGATATTAACGCGCTTTATAAGTGGAGCGAAATAAATCATTTATATTTAAACATAACCAAATATTATAGTATATTTTTCACACGTAATATAAACCCAATAAATTTTCAATATAACATGAACGGGGAACCACTACTTCAAAAATATGAAATAACTGATTCAGGCATTGTGTTTGATGCTAAATTATCTTTTGTTCCCCATATCTCTAAAATTACTACCGAAGCATTAAAACTGATTGGCTTTATATTAAGGACTACATATGGATTTCAAAATACTGAAGCAACGTTGCAAATATATAATGCATACGTACGTAGCAAATTAGAGTTTTCATCTGTAATTTGGAATCCTTGTTACAATATACACATATTAGATATAGAACGCGTACAAAAACGATTTTTAAAATGTCTCTATTTTCGAAAGACCAAAGAAAATCCTCAATTTATTTCATATACTACTATTTTGAAATATTTTGACGTAATGTCTTTGGAAAATCGTAGAAACGCATTCGATCTAGTATTTATTCATAAAATTATAAACTCTCAAGTTGATATTCATCCATACATTATACAACAACTAAATTTTTTTGTTCCAAGAATTTCAGCTCGTAATGAATTAGTATTTTATTTGCCGTGCACCAGAACCAACACACTCCGAAATTCATCAATATACAGAATGTGTAGTCTGGTTAACAGGTTCGCCAGAAAACTAGATATTTACATGCCATCTGGGATAAAGTTCAGGAGAATTTGTTATTCTCTGTTTGCTGATTAGACATTACCATTGTTTTTAAATTATTATATAACATTTATTTATTATTTTTTTCAATTTTTTTGTTTTATTTATAATACTCGTGCTAAACGTACATTTTTTTTGTTCATTTGGTGTTTTATCGAAATATGAAATTATATATTTAGTTGAATACATACATGTATATATTTAGGTGTGTACCACTGCAACACGTTAGTTGCACTTCAATTATTATTATATTTAAATTGTGTGATGTTAATTAATTTAGTATGCCGGTTTATGTTTGTTTAACTGTGGCCCATTTTTAGTTTTGTACTGTTGGTCGCAGTATAAACCCGCTAAAATAAATAAATATCTGAAATAAGAAGGTTGCAGTGACAAAATAAGCAATGTGCTAAATAGTGTATAATATGCAACTCTAAGTGTACGTGCACATATAACGCCGAAGCGAGCGATGCGTAACGATACCGAAAACGCGGGAAACGCAAACTAAAGTAAACGAATGCAAGTGTGCATATTGCAAGCGATCCACAACGAGTCGTAACTAGTCGAGACCGAGCGGAACGATTGAAGACAAGAGAGTCTGTGATTTTCAAGCGTTGCACGCGTGTCGGCCTCATGGACATCGAAAAATTAATTCAAGAAGTCCAATTTGGGACCAGAATAGTACTTTACATCACAATCGTGATGTAGTTGCAAAATGTTGGCAAGAAGTAGCCACTGCTTGTGAAATAACAGGTAATATTATGATGTAAGATGATTTTAAACAAATTTTATTTGCTAAATACATTTTAGTTAATTTACACAAAATTGTATTGAAATGGCACCGCTCCTTCAGAACCATTAAAATATAGCATAAAATTATTTCTAATATCTCTAGCGGCTTCAGTTGAGCTATTGTTTCTTTTATTTTTATTCAAATCTGCATTTATATGGGAAATGTCCGTTAAAATGGTTCCTTCCTTATCAATTATTATATTATGCAAAACGCAAACACAATTAACAATTTTCTCCGCATTTTCCGGCGATGTTTCTATAGTTTTTGTTAAAATACGCCATTTAGCTGTGAGAATTCCGAAAGCACATTCGACTACTCGTCTTGCTCTTGATAATCTATAGTTAAAAATTGCCTTTTGTTCGTCCAATTGCTTTCGAGGAAAGGGTTTTAATGGGTGATTTAACAATGGGTACGCTTCATCTCCCAACATCACATACGGCAGTTTAGTATTATTATTAGTGTTTGGTAATTTACGATCTGCTGGTATATTTAAAGTACCAGAAGTAAGATGTTGATATAAAGAACTCTCACGAAATATTCCACCATCTGACTGCTTACCAAATGCACCCGTTTCTATAAATATAAATCGACAGTTCGCGTCAGCTACAGCTTGCAAAACAATAGAAAAGTATTGTTTATAATTATAATACATTGTCCCAGTATTCGATGGGCATGTAATTCAAATGTGCTTTCCATCGATGCACCCAAAACAGTTAGGAAAATTCCATTTTGAATAAAAATCCATTGACGCCTTGATCAGATCTTGCTCTGAAGGTACCGCTAGATGAACTGTTTGCAAATTGCTTCACAAATTTCTTTCACTATGGCAGCTACAGTGGAAAATCCCATTCTGAAAGAATCAGCCAATGCTCGGTAGGATAATCCGGTAGCCAAAAACCTAAAATATATTTAGGTTATTGTTTTGTGGCCGTTTATCGTTCGAAAATTTGAACGAATTTGAACACACTTAAAATATAACTTTTAACAAACAGTACCTAGTACTTAAAATATTTTATGGCTGCAGTAACAACTCCCGTTTAACATTTTGAATTAACTTTAAATCGTTTTGAACAACTAATGCAACATACTAAATAATGTATTATTGTTTTAAGTCGAAGTCGCCAAAGCGAAGTGGAAAAATTTAAGAGACAACTTCCGAGTAGAATGTAAGAAAAAGGGGAAGAAAAGGTCTGGGGACCCTGGTTGCAGTCCTGCTGAACATCAGTCATCTTGGGTTTGGCTTAAAAGCTTACTATTTTTAAAAGACCAAATGGCGCCCAGAAAAATGTCCAGTAATCTTCCAAAATTAACTACAAATTCTGCAGATGAGGTTTTCGAGGATTCACAATTAAGTACCCAAAATGAGAATTTAGAAGAAGAGGTGGAAGTAGAAACAGAAAATGTTAACATAGACACAGACGAGGTACCCGTAGCAATAGAAAGTACGCCAAAGGCTCAGAGAAATGGTGGTGGCAAAAGAGCAAGGAATGTGACAGATAACGAATTATTAAGTATTGAAAAGAAGAAGATAAAACTGATAGAATCTCATCTTTCTAGTTCGAAGAAGTCCGAACCACAAAATGATTTATACCATTTTTTGATGAGCCTTCACAAACCCTTAGGTAATCTCTCCATTGATCGTCAAATGTTCCTTAGGTTTAAAATTCAAGAACTGATTTATAATGAAATTTCCAATTCGCAAAATTATCAACAACATGTAGTGCTCCCTTCTAGCTCATTGGAACAAAACCTGCAGTACTCTGGTCCGCCATCTACATCGTCTGTCTATTCACATTCATCTGCTACTAGTGATGGATACTTAATAAACCATTATGAATAACTAATTATATCATATGTAATTTAATGAAGATAAATAAAATGCTTACCTCAAAGTTATTGGCAATTTTTCTTTCGGAGCGATGGCTGAACGGAAGTTTGTATTTTGTTTTTGAACTCAAATTTTTATTTTTTCTAAAATATAATTAAATGTACTCTCACTCATGCGAAAGTACCTATGAAATCTTTCTGGGTCTTCTTGTAAATTTGAATATAACTGATGAAATTCGCCATAATTTGTTCTTCCCATATTGATTTTGTGCGACCAACATTTCCTTTTATTGGAATTTAAACGTCTTTTAATTAACGGATTTTCTAATAATAACAATAATGTTGTTGTATCCATATTTCTAGTGGTACACTTTTAATCAAGCAAACAGCAGCGACTAATAACTACTAAAATAAAGTGCTCGCGTTTAATATGCACGGTTTCGCCCATCGTTCGGTCAAGCTACGCATCGCTCAGCTACGTCTCGCTCGCTTCAGCGCTGTATGTGCACGTACCCTAATGTAGTATAAAGGTAACCCGTCAATAACATAGTATAAAATAATAGCCAGTACAGGGGTACTATAATATCAGTATTCACTAATATCATTATATATTATCCAATCAAGAAAACACTTGTATGTGGTTAGGCAAGTTATAATTCATTGAATTGTTTAGAAAAATCGTGATTACTATTTATATCAAACGTGGTAATGTGATCGTAACATTACTACCCCCAAAAAACATTAAAAAATTGCCAGGTAGGAAAGCTAGCATGTGTCTGTATAAGAACAGCGAAACTATACAGCTGTGAACAATAATATATACAAAATATAATAGAAATCGCGTAATAAGAAACAGCAGGGAAGATACACCTGGTCTCATGGTGGGCTTGATAGATACACCGGCTGGAAGTCTAAGATAAAAGCTGAAGAGACAAATGAACAGAAAGTATGTGCAGAACAATAGGGCAAACAACAAACAATTGAACACATGAAAGCCTGGAAGCATACTAATCAAGGAAGTAGGGGAGTTTAAGCCGGTCCAAACTGATGGCCCAGAGTAGGTATGCCTTCCAAGATTACGTCGGGGTCACCAGCTATAATAATATCAATCGGTATTTACTAATATGATTAAATCTTCTACAATACAGAAAATACTTGTATGTGGTTAAATTGATTAAATTGTTTACAAAAATCGTTATTTCTTCTTATTTCAAACATGATAATGTGATCGTAACAGTACTTATGTATAATTCTAACAATAGTCTGGGTGCACCCAATAAAGCTAAAATAATGGCACTAGCTTAAATATCACAGATCCGCCTTATAGGCTGGTTCGTCCAGAGAATAAACGATCAAATGTAAAACTGCAAATACAATTACGTGGAATCATCTAATCAATGAAGTCCATAAAAAGGTAAAACTTAGACAACTTAAGTTCCGGCGAAACCTAAGGCGCAAAGTCAACGGAGGCGTGCTTAAAAACAGGACACGCGAAATGCAAAAGCGAAAAGTGTACGTTTAAAAATGAAACATAGTAAAGCAACAGTAACATTCAAGGTCTCAACGTGCAAGTATAAAGTAACATGCATGGGAGCTTGATTGAAGAAATCAGCATTGCACTCAAAAAGGCACAAACTGCAAAGCTGAAATTTTCCTACTGCTGCTACGAAGGATTCTTACTCCTCCTAAAAAGGTAACATAGCTCTAAGCACAACCAACTGTTTATAAACAGTTATAAACAGAAACAGTTTATAAAATGGTTAATGAGCCAAGATCGCGTTGCACTACGGACGCGCCGCCGACACATAAGGAACGCTCAGGCGATCACACAGGGGGCATCCACTCGGAAAATTTGACCATATTATTTTTACCCGATACTAGAGGCTTCAAACCAATAGCGCATATTATAGTGAATATAAGCCGTGACGTAAACATAAGATGGAAACACTTAAACCAAAGTGGGACAATAAATGCTAAACTCCAGCCAATCTCGCCGCAATAATCTGCGAATAGTGCAGAAGTTAAGGCTTCCAGAACGTCACTACAAAGACAAAATCCGCCGTCTGGCGTGGGCTAACATATCATGTTCAACTAAAACATGAAGCGATAAGGCCAAAACACATACGGCTTCGAGAAGCCACGAACCGCAGCGATTTGAGTAAAGGCTTAGGAATATTACTTAAACAGACGCGGGGAAAAGAGTTTGTTTTTTATTTTAGGTTTTAATAAAGAAAACAATTTCTGGTATTTAAAAAGCATCACACACTAGAACTTGACGAGAAATTGCTTTATTACATATAAAAAACTTACAAACGGTATAGTTATACGTAAGGAATAGAAAATTTAGCTGTATCAAAGAAGAAATGTCAAAAATACCGTTTTATAAAAATTCTGTAAGGGGCTTTACTCAGAACTTCCTTCGCGAGTGGACGTTCTGACTTAAATCAAAGGAAAATGGGAGTAAAATATCTTCACGTTCGTAAAAATACTGAAACAATAAAACAAAGCACTTGAAAATGCGAATTAAATCAAAGCTTGCAAACGCGAAGTTAAATCCGGTGTCTCATCCACGGGCCCATCGAGTACCTCTCCCGTCGTTGCGATGCGCGGCTGTATTTAACAGAGCGGATTTCTAGTTGACACTTATTTACTCTTTTACGCCATTACCCTGTATTTGTTGGGTCTCCTTTTCGTCATGTGTAAAGGTGCTTACCCAATTTTATGCCAGGTAGACATATAATATGAATGCAAAATGTTGTCTTCCTCCAACAAATAGTTTTTGTATAATACCGCCAACAGGTAGACCGACACACAGAATTAGAAAAACGTGTTCTTCGTCATCTAGGAACCCTAAAACGTAAAACGAAGATGTAATAATATTACTGGCAATATATTAAATCTTCAAAAGGGCGTCTACTATTTATAAAATTTTCATAACAATGGAGGAATGCATGAAGACGAAGGGACACTACTTGGTAGATGTAATTTTTGAGAAATCGCCATATATTTTATCTTTGTTGTTTTTTACTTTAGTGCCAATTCCCTAGTTAAAAGTATAAACCTTTTACACAAATTTGAATTCGCAATATGGGCAGTTTTCATTGTCTACTTTGTACATTATTACTAGAAGAAGTTATTTCCTACGATTTTCAAAAGCAGACTATTAGCCACTATAAAGAAAATAAAAGAGACGTTTTTAGCAAATAATGTGCGATATAAGTTTTTACTACCAAAGAATTTGCAAAAACTGAGTAGCGGTCCTAACATATTGTCCCCATTTTCGCACTTACAGCAATTTAAGTGATTTGTATTACACTTCACTTATGCTTTGGTTTTCCAGTGCTTGTAAGTTACATATGGTATTCTCTTTCTGAAAATTTCTCATTGGGTAATTTCAAAATAAACCTATTTTTATGGTACACATTATGAGAGCTTTGAAATCTTCAGATTTTTTTACGATGCCGTTAAACGCATTTTTAGGGCTTGTTTAGTAATCACTTAGAAACCGGATTCTAATAGAATTACTTAACGGTATCTTCGACACATGAAAGCTCTGGTACAAAACCGCTTTACCGACCTACCCTTGACAGTCTCCACGTGAGAAGCCGAGTGGCGCAGATGAGAAACCGCAAGGCTTCCATTAAGGAAGTACTCGGTTCGAATCCGGTGGGGCTCGAAATTTTTCAGCAGCGATTGCAATCGGACTCGGTGAGACCATTCATTGCTGGGCACCAAATTAACTGTGCTCTACTCAGAATTACCGTCCTAAAAGATAAAGTAATAAGATCAACACATCACCCAGACACACAGCTCACACAATGGTTGCTGCGTAAACACAGAAGACGCGCTCCGACTTTGTAACCCGAATCCGGGGCAAGTTGAGCATTATACTGCCAGACGCAAGCGTATAAAGCACCAGTCTCTACACCGCAAAGTAAAATGAGGTTACCGACAATACATACATACATTCTCCACGTTATTTGATGTTCTTTCAATAATCTTCGAATTCTGATGTAGCCGTCCTTGCATCTTCTATGTATTTGAGCATATTGCACCCTGGGAAATAGTCCTACCATTTGGCAGGAACGGATTCATGTCTGGTCCGTCTACTATACTTCCAGCCCTCCCACGCCCGCCCGTAGCACTGGGTGATAAAGGTGAACATTTTTTGTATTGTACTTGAAGCACCAGCTAACCGTTCCTGCGTCCCTAAGGAAATTACTGACTGCTGCATGTCTTAAGGCATAGTAACTAGTAAATAACCTTCTGTTGTTTTTCAGTTGCTTTACTTTACTATATAAACGTATACTGCATGTCTTTTTCATAGTGAACTGATTACGCTTTACTGACACATGTGATTGTTTTTAAAACAATAGATACTACCTGTTTTATTGTGCCATTATTGTATCCGAGGTATATTCAATTTAATAATTTAGGGAAAACTCAATTTTTGGATTTGTACTTTGTCTGAATCGATACCCAGCGCTCTTAAGTAGTGAAATCCTGTTGTGCTTTCTATAAAACCCCGTGTGCTATTGTTTTAATATTTTACACATCTTTTTCACATCTTGGACCTAACTTATTCATCTTAATTATAGGTTCCTTTCAATAAAACGAACCCGGTACTGCTACTGTAGTAACTATTTGAAGCCGAATCGTTTATTGAAACCTTTATTTGTTTTAAGTTTCTACGTCGAATGGCTTAATTTTCATTTTGGATTTATGCGATACGTTGTTAATTTATATGAGTAGTATAGTGGACACCACTAATTGGATTAATTGTTCAATTAAATTAATCGAGGCTCGATTAAATTAATCGGATGATTGACAGGTGCTCTAATTCCGCGAATTAAACCGCGGATTTATTCGCGGCTTGATCTAATTAATTTTCGCTGATTGACCTAATTAACCACATATGTATTTTGATATGTAATTTTGATATGTGCTACTGAATAAATTACGCATTAGCTTCCGATTAAATTACGCGTCGGACTTCGGCGGCCATCTTGGATTTCTGGCGCGAATATTTGAAATTTAAATTTTTTCAGATTTTTTTTCTAAGTCCCAGTTTTTGAATTTAAACTTCGCGGTGTGTCGTCCATCTTTGTTTTCTGCGCGCGCACTTCTCACAGGTGTCGTTTTTAATTTTGAATTTTCGCGGAAATATTTAATTTTCAAACTGGTAGATCTTCCGTCTCCCTCATCGAAGCTACTCTCTCTCTCATGCACGGAGGCCATTTTAATTTCGCGCGAATATTTGAATTTTAAATTTTTTTCAGATTTTTCTAAGTCCCTGTTTTGAATTTAATTTCTCGGGTGTCGTCCATTTTGGTTTTCTCACATTTATTTTAATTTAAAAAAAGCTTCCTGCGATGTCCCATGGCTGGAGTTGAACCAGCGATCACAGCATTACGAGTACGAAGCCTTAACCAAATGGGCTATCGAAGCGATCGAGGTTAAAGGAATTAAGCATAGTCACTACTTCAACACTTGCGTGCAGTTTCGGTGCCCTGTTTAACTAATGAATTTCAAATTTACATCGCTGTTTATGAACATAGATATTTTTTTTTAAATTATTCTCACTTTTACTAGAACAATTACATTTCGTCCCTCGAAGAAATTTCAGAGAGGCCAATTTAATACCGTTTAATAGATGTTTTACATAGTTTAATTTCGTTCTGGCATATTGCCTGATTTAATTATGTATTGTTGTCAGTCGATAGGCCTTTAAAATAAATATTTGTTGATATCTGTATCGATTTTCATTCATTACAACAGAACATTCCGTGCTTGTGAGCCGTTACGCTTAAGTTTAGTCGTGTTAATATTTTTAATTAACTCATCGGCGTGTTTATGTATCAATAACTTGTTTTATGTAATTACAATTGAGGCATTTTATATTAGAATTTAAATAAACGATAATATTACGCGGCGTCTTTATGCAGGAGTCGTTTGAATTTTGTAAATTGTGCCTTTAGAAAACAGGTTGATCACAGTATAAATGCAAACAGACGAGCATAGCGGCGTATCTAAGTTGCTTTTTGGGCAAATTGGAAGGTTCTGAGAAAACAAACGCATTGTCCCCGTGAATTCTGCCCTAAGGGTTCAGCTTTTATTTAACGTGCTTATACAAGATTGTTTATTTCGAACGAAACCTGGGCTGACGTCACGATTAGATTTCTCTTTTGCAATGCATTATGGGTATGTACGAATCCTACGCTGAAGCTCCTCGATAGCGTTCGGCTATCCTCGGCGTGTACCATAATATATACAGAGCCGGTTCGTGTAGAGGTCCCTTTTCGTTCAGCCAGTTTGTCGTGATACACGTACTTCCTTTTCGCTGTGTTAGAAAGTGCTTTTGTGCCCTCGCGTTCAAGATGGAGAATTCAGGTCTTGCTATGTTGCCGACCAGATCCATTTTAGAATGGTTTAATAGGGGCATTTTCTCCGATAAAAAGTTCGTGGTAATTGCATACGAAATTGTTCTTTTTAAACTAGCACGAGGGGACATCGTTCCACCCGAGTATGCCAGTGCATTTTCGAACTTAGCCCGGAGAGCGGCTAGAATTCGCCATTTAACCGTAAGTAAAATTTAATGAGTACATTTAACCAACCCAGGGTATTTTAGAAACTAGACACTCATTTCAAATTTGTTTTTACAGCCTCTGAACCAACCACATCCCTCTGCAACGAGAACCCTTAAGCCGAGATCTTCGAAAGCCACTTCTAGTGCAACCCTAGCGACTTCTTCTGCAATATCAGTAGTAAGTAATTTTAATATGAACCCCCCCCCCTTATTTACGTCATTCCCGCATTATTTTCAAAGAGTATTTATCTGCTGTTATGCCTACTGCAATAAATTATAATTTCAGATACAATATGCACCTCCGAGTGTTGCCTCAAGCAGCGAATACACCGCAATTCAACGCAAGGATCAATCGGTTGGAATTTCAGGCCCATCTCGAAGTGATGTAAGTTTCCGCATTCAATTAATTAATACCTGATACTGCGTTTATTTTGCAATTACGCTTTAATTTGTGAAGTTTTCGCTGATGCTCTGCAATAAATTGACCGCTAATATTTTAAATTTTTATAATTACAGATCACTAATTCTCTACAAACAAGGGGGCAATTAGCAGCGACCGAGTCTAGTCATCAAGGTTGTACCACGATTTCTCCACAGATAATGGGTCAATTAGTGACGTCGTCACAGAGTACGAGCTCCAACACGATTTCTCGGCCTGCTGTGAGTCAGCTTATAGCTCGTTCCACGAGCACTGATTTAACCATGCCTGGGTGTTCTAAAACGGTAAGTGTTTTATTTTAAAATATACATCCTTATTTTATTTTCCAAAATGAAACTTTGTTTTTTCACATATGCATTTTCATTCACCGTTATTTATTTTTAAAAGCGAAACTTGGTTTTTTCACATATGCATTTTCATTCACCGTTATTTATTTTTAAAAGCGAAACTTTGTTTTTTATTCCCTGTGTTTAATTCGTTTATTTTTATGGTCTAGGCTCAACCAACTACGTCTAAAGGTCAGGATATCGTCCCCTTGCAACGCGATCTTGGTGTATCGGATGATTTTAAATATTTCGAGCTGAAGGAAGTGGCGTCCAGACACATAAAGAAGTTTAACACAACATCCGATCGAGTTACGTTCCGTTTTAAACCTGTGACTGAAGCTGATAGCCCTTTGGTATGGTTGGAGGTAAATATTAGTCATTTTTATTGTTGTTTAAAAATCTAATATCTCGCGGTTGTGTTACAGAATGCTTTCGATGAGTTACGCCGCCACGTTCTTAGGGATACCGATGCAGCCGATCTCGTGGGTTTGGTGTTGCAAAACCCTAATTTTCCCGAGAAACCGATAGGCTTGTCATTTAGGCGGGTGGACCAAGTCAGCACGCCCGTCATCTTGTCAATCTTGGGGAAAATTCTACAAAGCAACGCGAGTTTCTTCGCTCAGGACGTAATGACTCTACAGATTGATCTAGTTCGCTTACCTGTAGGTCGTGGGCGCATTCGACTCACAGGCGTTGATTTCGAAGAGTTTTGCGAGCGAAAGAAAGGTATTCTAGTTGTATTAAGTAGGAAAATAATTGTTTGGCTGCTGCTCTCGTATTAGCTATCGCTTTTAAATCTAATGATGTACTGCTGGATAGAATGAAATTAGGTTTCGATGTTTTACATGAGAGGGCTGCTGATTTATGTAGATTAAGCGGGGTTAATTTAGTGAACGGTGGCTCATACGATCATATACAGCAATTTCAAAATTATTTAGTTAATTATACTATAGTAGTTTATAACTCGCGGCAGGGTTCGACGACCTATTTTGAGGGACCACGGTCCGTTGATCGACAAACGCTTAATTTATTATTAGAAGACGGGCATTACAATATAATAACCAGTCTGACGTCTGCTTTCACAACAGCTTATTTTTGTGAGTTATGTAAAAGTAGATTTAATGAAAAAAAGTCCCACCTTAACTGTCTGTACACATGTCCTGCATGCCATGTGGCGCCTCCATGCACATACATGTTTAATAAAATAACATGTAACAATTGTAATCGTGAATTCAGGGGACAAGACTGTTTTGATAGTCATAAAAGATCTGGTCTATGTAAAAAATTAGTTAGATGCCAAACATGCCTTTTCACTATCTGGGTGACACAGAAAGCAGTGCATAAATGCGGGCAAAAATTTTGTAAGGTGTGCCTAAAACAGCAACCTGTACGTCATTTATGCTATATGAGTAGGAACACGGCTAAATCAGATAATCGAAAAGCTCTATTTATTTTTTATGACTTTGAGAGTCGTCAGGAGTCATCACTTCAAGGTTCGGCCAGTACATTCATCCACGAGCCAAATTTGTGTGTGAGTATGCATGTATGTTTTGTATGCATGGACAATGAGGACATGAATGACAATTGTAGAGAATGTGGTACACGATTGAATATCTTTCATGATTCGCCTGTACAGGCATTTTTAAAATATATAGGAAAGTATTCCCAAAAATTCAAAATTACAGCCCTAGCCCATAATATGAAAGGTTATGATGGTTGCTTTATTTTAAAAGAAATATTAAAAAACAGGGAGAGGTGGAACCCCAAAATTATATCGACGGGTACCAAAATTATTTCATTAACCTGTGATAATATAAGATTCATTGATTCATTAAGTTATATACCCCTGCCTTTGGCGAAACTGCCAAAAACATTTGATTTCCCGGACAGCAAAGGTTATTTTCCCTACCTATTTAATACATTAGACAATGCTGACTACGAAGGGCCTCTACCAGCCACACATTTTTACTCTCCCGACTGCATGAACCCCACTGAACGAGCCGTGTTCCTTCATTGGTATAGTGAACAAACAGCTAGCGGTGGCACTTTTAATATGCAGCGCGATTTAGTTAATTACTGCATTGCAGATGTCAAAATTTTAATGAAAGCCTGTCTAAGATTTTGGCGATTTTTTAAAAATGAAAATGGTGTCAACTGCTTTCAGGAGGCTACGACTATTGCCAGTGCTTGTAATTTAGTATTCAGACGGCGTTTCTTAAAAGATGAAACTATTGGTTTAATACCCCCCGGTGGTTACCGTTTAGGCGACAAACAATCCAAGATAGCTATTCAATGGCTTTGCTGGATTGAGAAATCTACAGGCACGGCAATACAGCATAGTGGTAGGTCTAGGGAGTTTAGAATCCCCGAGGGACTTTTAGTTGATGGGTACTGCAGACAGACCAATACCATTTATGAATTCCTTGGATGTTATTGGCATGGCTGCGAACAATGTTTTCCGGTACAGACAGTTGATATCGATTGTGACGATAAAGATGAGGCTATGTTTTTACGACGGGAATATACAGAGGCTCGTCTTAAACGCCTCAAGGGTTTAGGCTATAATTTAGATTTTGTTTGGGAATGTCAGTTTAAGGAACTCTTAGAATCCAATGATGCAGCCCGAGATTTTATACAAAACCTGAATATATTCAAACACGAACCCCTTAACCCTCGTGATGCATTCTTTGGCGGTCGTACGAATGCTGTAAAATTGCATCATAAATGTGTAGATCCCACTGAAAAAATTTATTATATCGATATTTGCTCTTTGTATCCGTTTGTAAATAAATATTGTAGATATCCTATTGGCCATCCAAAAATTCATATAGTTCATGACGATTGCTCACAGTTACCAATATATAGCATAGATGGTCTTATTAAATGTTTAATTTTACCCCCAACCGATTTATATCATCCTGTTTTACCCTATAGAATGCATAACAAACTCATGTTCATTTTATGCCGTACTTGCGGCGAGGAATTAAACCAGGGTGAATGTAATCATAATGAACAGCAGAGAAGTTTCGTTGGGACATACGTTGCAGACGAATTACGGAAAGCTCTATCGTTATATTACAGAATTATAGAGTTTTATGAAATTTGGCAGTACGAGGTAGAGGTGTATGACCCACTGGCAAAAACCGGTGGTCTTTTTACAGAATATATAAATAATTTTCTTAAAATAAAACAGGAATGTTCAGGCTGGCCTCCTAATTGTATTACAGCCGCCGGAAAGATAATTATATTGCGGCGTATTTTGCTGTTGAGGGTATCAGGTTAGATCCACTAAAGATATGTAAAAATCCTGGGATGCGTTATATAGCCAAATTAGAATTAAACAGTTTCTGGGGTAAATTCGGGCAGCGGGAAAATTTAATGCAGACGTCGATCATCTCAAACCCGCAGGAGTTCTTTCAAAAACTTACTGACCCGAGCGTAGAGGTACACTCGATGATCCCTGTAGATGATGATGTCATCATATTAAACTGGAACAATCGCGCTGAAAGTGTACGACCTCAAAAAACTGTAAACCCCGTAATTGCTGCATACACCACGGCTCATGCACGACTACACTTGTATAGCTATTTAGAAAAGCTGGAAAAAAGAGCTATTTATTTCGATACTGATAGTCTTTTGTATATTCATCGGGAGGGTCAATGGCAGCCTGAAACAGGCGAATTTTTAGGGCAAATGACAAACGAATTAGACGAATACGGTTTGGGTAGTTATATATCAGAATTTGTGAGCGGTGGTCCAAAAAATTATAGTTATAAAGTATATTCAACGGACAAAAACACCGAAATTGCCGTTTGCAAGGTGAAGGGGATCACATTAAATTTTAATAATTCAAATATTATAAATTTCGATTCGATGAAAGAAATGATTTGCAATAACGGTATAGATGGTCCTTTATATGTAAATACAGACCGCAAAATAGTTCGGACATCAAATTATGAGGTTTTATCAAAGCCCGAGCGCAAAATATACCAGTTCAGCTATAATAAACGGCGAAGGCTACCCGATAGCTTTGATACGGTTCCTTACGGTTTTAAAACGACTTAGATAAGTGCGCCTCCATATTTGATTAGCTCGTAAAACTGTATTTTTCTAGCGCATTTTCGATATTGTTTAACCTGAAAAACTTACCTCACAACAATCTGATTATGTGTTAACTTTGTTTTATAAATTTAGTGTTCTGCTATTTTTAAATTGTATGCTGCCTGCTAGGTTTAGATGCATCGTTAAAATAAGAAATCTATTGTAAAATACATTTATTAAAAATATTTGCAGTGACTAAAACGACTTAGATAAGTGCGACTCCATATTTGTTTAGCTCGTAAAACTGTATTTTTTCTAACGCATTTTCGCATTGTTTAACCTGAAAAACTTATCTCACAACAATCTGATTATGTGTCAACTTTGTTTTATAAATGTAGTTTTCTGCTATTTTTATATATTTTGCATTTTGCGCTAACTTTAAATGCATGTTAGATTTAATTGCATGTTAGATTTTAAATGCATGTTAGTTTTATTTGCATGCTAGGTTTAAACGTCTGATTTTTGTAAAAATAAAACAACGGAGAATTGTACAAATACATTTATTAAAATATTTTGTGTGTAATAAAAATATGCTTAATTACAAACTATTTGTGTTTTTATTTTCTAAATAACATTAAACAAGTTTATTAAGGTGGAGTATTGGATATATAGTGCTTTTACATAGGTGTCATTAGAAACTAAATTATCAGTGAACAGATTTACAAAACTTATCATAGATGCACCATTAATTTTAAAATATAAATACATTAAACAGTATATGCCGCAAACGTTAGAGCTAAAATCTTGCAAAATTTTTGGACTATGAGACCAGCTGATTGAATTTTGTTGTAAAAATTTTAAATGATAACCGCTTGGATGGCGGCCGTATGAATCAAAGTATTCCCCATATCCATATTGGTCTATATACACTGCATTCCAATGTTGTCCAGGTCGGTTTGCTAGATCTGTGTTGACGATGATTGCCACAGGTCTTGCAATTCTTGTAGGGAGTTGATCAGAAGCAAAAACATAGCGTTTCACATTCAACAGACTCGGGATTGTTTGCAATATTTTCTGAACTTCCAGTGTATTCATTGCGCCACCAGTCGGATAAAATTAGTATGTTTTCCAATGCACATACAGGGGAACGGATGTTGTGATTGAGACAACGTACGGCAGCAGTAGTTTTTCGCAGAACTTTTAAAGACGGGCACTCCAGATCCTCCAAATTTACGACGATTTTATTCAGAAAACTTAGAACCTCCTTCTTTTCTTGGCCCTTAACGTACACTTTTTCAAATTTTTTGAGAAGTCTTGTTAGCTCTGTTTCAAATTCATCAAAATGTATAGTACCAGAATCCCAGGTTAGACCGTGATGTCTATGCTCCAGATAGTTTATGCCTTTTTTAACGAAATAGGGCAGAGTGTCATATTTTGCAGGTGGTTTTAAAACGAAAATTGCTAACTGGTTGCCATCTGCTGAAATAACAGCCACTTCTTTCGGAATAAACTGTTTCTTATCACCACGGAACCCTTGCAGATCTACGAAGACACTGTCCATACTGACGAAATGTTTGAGCATGACTAAATTTTAAAAAACTGTTGTTGGTTTTTAACTACTAAAATCCACCAGCACATTTCTGTGTTTGTCAATTTCTACGACGTTATCGAACTCTGCATAAACTAGACAATTAATAGTTTCTTCTAGCGCGTCTTGAAAACCCGCCTCTAAACGTAGAGCGCCATTTTTAAGAAGGTTCCAGTGTGTTGTTGCATTTGCAGCCAGATCGGGGGTTAAATCAAAAGCAAATAGACAGTAGCCATGGGGGTAATCTTCACGTTTTATAGCGTTTCCTTCATTGAGGAAATGTATACCGCTACCGGAAAATAGTGTGTGATATGCTTGAACGTACATGCCATTGTTAGAGAAATCAGGCTGTAGAGGTTTTGAAGGAATTTGTTGACCGTCGATGTATAGGGAGAAATAATTGATTTTGTAGTTATTAAAATTGAAAGGGTTTGCTGCATAATGGCCGTTAAATGCTTTATTCGATACAAAACCTACAATGCATCGTTTTGGTAATTGCCCCAGAAAAATATTATCTAAAGATTTTCTTTGCACACCAGCCGGAATAGTTAACACTTTAACATCGGATCTTGTAATGGGGTATTTAGCAGGCGCAGTCGCCAAAGCTTTGGTGTGAGCCAACAAAATAGACGGGTTTATTTTCATTTTTCTCACTAGTAAGCTGGCATCACTAATTTTCACTTTGAATGTAGATCCTTCGGCTGCCATTAAATTGAAAGAATCTCGGGATCTGATAAATTTGACTTTCATTTCAACTCCGTTTATAAGAAATTTTTCTTGATTGAATAAATCGGAATGCACATGTCCCATCATTTCGACTTGCTTACTTGCAGCAGTAAAAAATTTCCGCTTTACAAATCCTTCATTATGCGTAGTGATGTCATCCATGTTATTGGCTGTGTCGTTGTACCATAGTGTGCATGTTAAATGGGTTGATTTAGCACCATTGCCGTAATTCAGCAGAGTTTCAATGTATGAGCGGTATGCGTATGTATTGTTTGGCGGGCTCACAAGCTTCTGATTCAAATACACCTCAACTTGATTAAACATAGAGTGCATCCAATTATTAACAGGGCCTACATCATCTTTGTCGGTTAATGGTGTATCATCTTGTTTAACAATTTTAGCAGTAATGTATAACATGGTCTGACTTAAATCGATATAATCGTTACCGTTTCCAGGCACAATAAATTCAATCGGTGCATCGTCATTAAGCGAGGAAAGCGGTTTGTAAAAAATCCATTGTCCATTTTCGATACTGGTTTGAGTTGCGGGCTGATTTAACACACTCACAAGACTGCGCATGCAAAAACGCCATTGTGAAAACTACTTGCTGGTGAAGATATCGGCGTATGCGGGTTTGACCAGCTTCTGCTTAGCGTTTTTTCTTGTAGACTGATTGTAATTCAGAGTGCGCTGCCTTTTATATCCCGATCCTTCCATTAGAGTATCTATTTTTCTGTCGGCTTTACGTTTGAGATTCTTTCCAGCCTCCTGTACACGGTTATGGAACGCTTCTTTTAGCGGTCGACTTTCACTAACATCTCCTAAAATGTTAGCGCCTGTCCTTAAAGCTTCCTTTCCAACAACTTTAGCACCGGTTTTAAAAAGAGGCAGGATACTACGAAATATTCCTCCTAAAAAGCTTCCGATCCCATGACCTCTCTGGTAGGCTGCACCTCTGTAGATAGCTCCAACGCCTTGACCTGCCTGATTGGTGTAGTATTGTTGATAAGGACAATCCATAGCAGCTACTGTATCCTCTTAAAGTGTAGTTTTAAACTCAACGTTCCAAACTCGAATGTCATCACACCCGACGTTTCGGTCCTTATATTTATCTCGATATTCTCAAATTCCCTCTTCATGACATTTATATAATGAGTCGGCGAAAATATGGCGTCTTTGTGGCAACCGTAATTATAATTATCAGAGGTCACGTTAACAATACGAAGAAGCGGAGCCAAGACATCTCCTACAAGCTGTGGTTCCACAATATCGCAGTAAATAAACATTTGTGATGGTAAACCAACCCAGATATTTGCGGGGTGGCTTGGTACAGGTGCTTCAGCTATATTTATATCAGGTTTATAACCAAGTTGTAAGGCCAGACGTTGTGAAAATCCTAGCATTTTCAATGACGACGTTTTAATTTCAAGAGACACGCGTTTTGTTACTCTATTATATTGAAAATTCAGCAACTTTTCTAATAACCTGTGATTGTTAATTTCGGCTGTAATATGTTCAATGTTTTCATAATTGCCGGGCTGAATACAGATTACGTGCCATCCATCGCTACCATAGTAAATTTGTTCTCTATCACTTTTAAAATATGAATTAGCGTTTTGCAATACTTTTTTCAACTCAGTATACGTTTCTTCTCCGGCTTGCACTTTAGGTATTTCTGTGCGATAATAGACTAGATTTTCTGTATCTGTCACGGCCAAAAAGGAGCATGGATATTGCACTTCCGCAATACCTGTAACCCATTGCCCCGGTAACCTTATTCGTTTAGGGAGCTGCGTTATGAATTGTGCTGTGGTGTTATTTGGAAAATAGCTCATAGAACTATTGCTAAGTAATGTTAGATAAAATTCTTCATCTGTATTCATAGTTGCTGAAGATTAGCTGCAGGAATCCAAGAGTTGAACTTGTCGTTATAATTTCGCCACTTTACAAAGTACTCTTTGCGCTGACCGTGTCCTCTTTCTTTTAACACTTGTTCGACTTTAAACAAAGCGTTATCATCCAAAGTCACTGGCTGTAATTCCTCTTCATAAAAGACGCCCTCTATCGTATCGTCGCTTAAATCAGCTATTTCGTACACAGGTGGTTTTCTAAGAATCACTTTTTTAATTATAAACACTTCGCCGCTCCAATTAGTTTCATATCCTTTCTCGAATGCGTCCTTCGTTCTACTAATTCTTACATGTTGGTTCACTTTATATTTAGGCTTCCTGTCGACTCCCATCCCCTTTCGGTACAGATTGTTCCACACTTCCAGTATATTGCCATCATTTACAGTAGAGGGTGCCATCTTGATGCTTGAATGATACCGACTGTTATACGAAGTCAGTAAATTTTGTAATACGTCTATGTATTTGTATGAATTAGAGTATGTGAAATAGCGCCACATTCTGGTTTTTAATGTTCTATTGAAACGCTCAATGACTGCTGCTTTAACATCGGGGTTTTGCGTCACATAAAACGTGATATCGTTTTGTTTGAAAAAATTCTGTACGGCTCTAGCAACAAATTCTTTGCCTTTATCGGTTTGTAAATTTATGGGCGTGTTACCCACTTCAGCAAATATTTCACGAAATGCGTTTATTACTGAAGTAGCCGTTTTAGATTTCAGGGGTCTCGCCCATCCCATTTTACTAAACACATCAATTACGGTTAGAATAAAATTATATCCGTCGTTGTGGGGCGCTAAACTACGCATGTCGCAGAGATCAGCCTGCCATAATTCGAAAATGTTGCTAACAATGTACTTGTTTCTAGGGAATTTTTTTCTTGCAGTTTTGTGAATAGTATAGGCGTCCTGTTTCTTTAGCCAATCCTTTACTTCACCACAGGGGTGACTATTTTTCACGGAAGAAATTAATGAGTTTGCTCCTGCGAAGCATGAAGGGTGAGCACCGTCATAATAGATGGCGTCCAAATTCATTCTGCTATGTTAAAGTTTAAGACGCTCCCAGGCAGAAATACCCTTTATTTTCGATATCGATCTTTGCGTTGTTTTCGGTGTTTTTCGCGTTGAACCCTCTTGCTTGGACGCTGTTGCAGTCGCTATTAACGTTAATTTAGGATCGACGTCACTCTCCACATCTGATTTACTCACGTCTGGTACATTTTGACGTTTAGGATCCCCAAATAGCACTTGAGGTACATTGTTCTCTTTAATGTAATCGAGGAACCTGTGTCGGCCTGGCGGATTTGTAGTTTTCTTAGGTCTTAGAACATCATGCATTAAATCAATAATGTTGGAGGACGGTAAAATTTCACCTTTTATGCTGACTGTTCCCTTGCCGTCCCACTCCACTTCATCTGACATTCTTAGAAGTCGTAAAAAGGCTTCACCGTTTTTCTTAAAAGTATTAGGGAGCGTCGATAAAATATATGCATATGAAATACCACTGTTGTTCGATTCTATAGGTATCTTGATTGATTGCCTCGTTTGATCCGCAAAATGAAGGTACCTTTGTAAAACCTGATTGTACTGGATCCATTTATCGTGATCGGTTAATTTAGACGATAAAACCTTTTGCATTTCGTCATCAAGCTGGGATAATATATTTTGCTCTGATTTCTCTGTATCCTTAAAGCGATGCATGAATTCTGGAGGTACAATCATCATTTTTCGAGCATTCTCCATTTTTTACTTGAAAATAGAGCTCAATACACCAGTAATTAATGGAGCTAATATCATTGGTAGGAAAGCGCCCCCCTTCTGTATTAGTATTTGGCGTTTCTTTTTTATAGACTCTCCAGGCTTGACTAAACTCCTAAGAACAGCTTTATGCTTCGAGATCGTTGATTTTTGATTAGGCGATAAAGGTATTTTTCCTTTTAAGGTATTATGCACACACTCGCAGATACAATGAATTTGTTTATCGCCTACGGCTTTTAATAATGCGGTTCGCTCCTTTGGTCCGAGTTTATGTAGAGCACGCAACAACTCCGAATTTTTAATTACTGATCGAGACATCACTAGTGAATGAGAGTAAACTGGTTAGTGTGCGAGCTTTTATACCCCTTTTTCGGCATATAAATATAGCACGCCCCATCTTGGCGAAAAATCGATGTTCTATACCTCGCTATATCAGGTGTACTTTGCTTTAAGTCGAATAACAAATACTCGTGTGGCCTAGCTGTTGCGTCCTCGTATGCTTCTTGAAGGAATCGAGGATTTTCGGGACATATCTGTCTGGTTAAGTGCTTTATTTGAGCTCTATCTCGCGGATTTTTGAAAAGAATAATGTAATGGGCATTTAGGGAAATATCCCGCTGTCCTTTTCCTTGGTGAAAAATGTTTTGCGTAATAAAAAAAACACTGAGATTGTTGTGATGGCTTCCCTTGGTGAATATGTCTACGACTGAGTTATTTGTCTCTCTCATTAAATCGTCGATTATTAAAAGTTTGGGTTCGGACCCCTCAAAAGATGCCATGTCTGGCAGACCTTGTTGAAATTCGACTAAAGATTTTAAATCTTCGTACAATTTTTGCCACTCGCCATAACACCAAATAACTTTAGCGAAATTTACACTGCAGAGTTTTTTCATATTTTTCAAGAAATTTATTACAAAAAACGATTTGCCCGATCCTGAGGGGCCTGCCACAATAGCCGAAAAAGGATGAGAAAACTGATGTTCCATTTTTATGCAGTGAGCGATTATTACAGTAGGGCCGTCGTGAATAAACTAACCTAAAAAATCAACACGCTCATAATAAATACATTAAAAAACATGGTAGGTGCGGGAATCGAACCCACGACCTCTTTCGAGATCAGATCTTAAGTCTGACGCCTTAACCACTCGGCCAACCTACCTCATGTATAAACCAACACTCGCCGCATAATTAAAAAGAAACACAGTTTTAAAACATTTTTATTTACATTTTCATACAATATTTCATATAAACTAGGACGTGTACGGTTTCATGCGCTCATCTGCATCAATCAACTTCTGCAGTTCTATAATAACATACATTTTAAATTTGAACACAAGTTCCCACAATAAAATATCGTTAGCGAAAGTCCCGCGTAGAGTATTAAAAATGATTGAATCATCAAGACACAAATTTTCTGCATGTATTACTTTGTCAACGATCACTTCACCAAAATTTTGGAAATTGCACTTTACACGTTTCAAATCATTTATTTTCACAACCAACAAGTTGTACATCGGCAATAAATTTGATAGTGTTTCATACGTTACGTAAAGGGTAAACTTGTTCTCGGGGTCCTTTGTAATAATCCTGCAGGTATCATTGTTCACGTACTCCACTGTGTGCTCAGTTAATTCACATCTGAAAGTCCTCTGCTTGGCCATCACAAACATGTTCGGTAGCGCTTCCACAAAAGTCATGAACGACTCGGCTGTGAATGAAACACCTGCTCCAATGTCGGTCTTCAGAATTCTTGCAACAGGCGAAAATTGTTTATAAGGATCCAGTCCCAAATGAACAACCTTGCTGGCGCTATTGTTTAAAGGCACAGTGAGGTCGCATAATAACCGTTTCTTTTCCCGTCGGGTTTGGCGGATCTCAGGCGTCACGATCGGTGTTACGTCATAGGAAGGCATCGTCTCCTCAATGAACACCCGCAGGTCCTCCTCGGTGGCATCTAGACGTGGTGAATACCCCTTGGCCTCCACGTTCATGGCTGGAGGCTGTGGCGGTGCACCGTGTTGTTTTTTATTTAAAAGATGCGTTTTCTTACTTGTTTTTTCTGCTGCCGGTCTCCTGGTGTAGGGGCCTGGTTTTTCTTGGCACTTATTAACACTTCGAGGATCCATCTTAGTTACACTGGTGCTGTTGACACGACGGTTGAGAGTGAAGCAATTCGATGCGTTATAGAGACCGCAGACCAGCGGCACCCCACTCTCGAGCCGGAGCATGTCGGTTCTTGCGTTTTCTAGACAGGTTTTGACAGGCATTTTACACCAACAGCGATCAAAATTATGAGACCTTTTCATACTCAATAAAACATTTTGAATAATTAGCGAATACAGTTACACGATGCAGTATGTTTTTCCAGGAATCGATTCGTGCTAAAAAACATTTACAAAATTCAAACGACTCCTGCATAAAGACGCCGCGTAATATTATCGTTTATTTAAATTCTAATATAAAATGCCTCAATTGTAATTACATAAAACAAGTTATTGATACATAAACACGCCGATGAGTTAATTAAAAATATTAACACGACTAAACTTAAGCGTAACGGCTCACAAGCACGGAATGTTCTGTTGTAATTGAATGAAAATCGATACAGATATCAACAAATATTTATTTTAAACGCCTATCGACTGACAACAATACATAATTAAATCAGGCAATATGCCAGAACGAAATTAAACTATGTAAAACATCTATTAAACGGTATTAAATTGGCCTCTCTGAAATTTCTTCGAGGGACGAAATGTAATTGTTCTAGTAAAAGTGAGAATAATTTAAAAAAAAATATCTATGTTCATAAACAGCGATGTAAATTTGAAATTCATTAGTTAAACAGGGCACCGAAACTGCACGCAAGTGTTGAAGTAGTGACTATGTTTAATTCCTTTAACCTCGATCGCTTCGATAGCCCATTTGGTTAAGGCTTCGTACTCGTAATGCTGTGATCTCTGGTTCAACTCCAGCCATGGGACATCGCAGGAAGCTTTTTTTAAATTAAAATAAATGTGAGAAAACCAAAATGGACGACACCCGAGAAATTAAATTCAAAACAGGGACTTAGAAAAATCTGAAAAAAATTTAAAATTCAAATATTCGCGCGAAATTAAAATGGCCTCCGTGCATGAGAGAGAGAGTAGCTTCGATGAGGGAGACGGAAGATCTACTAGTTTGAAAATCAAATATTTCCGCGAAAATTCAAAATTAAAAACGACACCTGTGAGAAGTGCGCGCGCAGAAAACAAAGATGGACGACACACCGCGAAGTTTAAATTCAAAAACTGGGACTTAGAAAAAAAATCTGAAAAAATTTAAATTTCAAATATTCGCGCCAGAAATCCAAGATGGCCGCCGAAGTCCAACGCGTAATTTAATCGGAAGCTAATGCGTAATTTATTCAGTAGCACATATAAAAATTACATATCAAAATACATATGTGGTTAATTAGGTCAATCAGCGAAAATTAATTAGATCAAGCCGCGAATAAATCCGCGGTTTAATTCGCGGAATTAGAGCACCTGTCAATCATCCGATTAATTTAATCGAGCCTCGATTAATTTAATTGAACAATTAATCCAATTAGTGGTGTCCACTATACTACTTATATGCTTTTCACTTAACAGGACCCACCGACAGAGACCTTACAGAGTACTCTTCGTTGTATTAGGATCCCTTATATAAATAAATACCGTATGCATGTTCGATACTAACTGTTGTTTTCTTGAGTGCTTAATATTTTTTTCAGCTTATATTACGTCATATTTCAACTACCCGGAATTGTTCGGGGGGTGTATTTTGATAAGTCGTAGAACTTAATATTTCATCACTTGAAACGTTCTGCGTTATTTTGCCCCCGTGGCACTTGTCTGACTGCCATTCGTCAGTAGGTCATTACGGTTTTCACCGATGAAGACTTTTGATATGTTTGTTAGTACGTTGAACTATTCATCTATACAATTTTCAAAACTGTTGCAATTTTTTCATCCGTTAAACACATATGTACTAGTGTTTGATTCCATTTCGCTACCCGTTAGCACTCAAATTCTCGTTCAGTCTACAGTTTTACAATTAAGTTTCCAAATATACCTGTCCGCATATTAAAGATACATGGTCTTCATGTAATTGCCTCAGTGCTATAGAAAATATAATTGATGAGTAAAACTTAAATTGAGTGCTGGAAAATTAAAACTCACCGTCATTACAGAAATTAATAAATGTGTGCTGCAAAACTCCATCAATAAACGTCAGTCACTCCAAAGTTCTGTTTTGCGATACATTTGATTAGGGGATCAGTATAATAAAGATTGACGGTGATGCGCTGCCGCTTACCGGAGCCGGCATTCCTAAACATAATGGATTAAATTAATGTTGACAAACGGCCAAATACATTTTAATTAAGACTATTAATAGCAGGTAAATGGCACAGAATTACCAACGATTACAGCAGTCTTTACAATGCTGTTATTGTTGCCCCTGATTGTATTCCTCGTTGTAAAAGTTTGTCAATATTTACTTACAATTGAGTTTTTTGGGCTATATAATTATAAATCCCTATTATATCCCTTTGAACAATTGAAACTTCTTTTGTAAATTTATAAAAACTTTCAATCATTTGTAAGTTGCATTAAAGTGATGTGACGGCTTAATCGTTCTGCTTATGCATAAAAAATATTTTCCCCCAATCGTACTAGAATTGATACATTATTGATAAAATTTTGTTGAGCAAAATTTACTCTAACACTGTACAGAAATAATATTCCCGTCCTAGGCCGGGAATATTTTTCGAATGAAGACACGTTTTCCCATTTTCTTTAATTACCTCTATCGATCGGCGGAAAACTAGTATGTGTATCTTAGACAAAAAGCAACATTCCCAGACTCGTTGTTCGGGAATATTACGCTTTTCGTCCTAGATATACGATGTACTATTGATAGAAATTATTGCTACTGGAATTACCAGTTAGGATTGGACATCATTTTTATAGGCAGTAGAAGACATCTAAAATGTGTTCTTTGACAGTTAATTACTAGCTAATTTCACATCTGGTTCATATTTTATAAAATTCATTTTTACATCTGAGGCTTTCAATAACGTAATTTTAGGGTAGAATATATACTGTACTTTAGTTCTCGTCTGCACGCTTTTACAGGGCTTTCCGAAAGAAATGAGACACCGTCTAGGGAGACACTATTCTCAGAAAACTAGGCAGCTAGAAGCAAATATGCAATAGTAAAATATACACACCTAAGGAGTTATGCTCCATAGAAGTAAACTTTGTATTTTGCAAATGAGGGGCAAGGAGGAATAATGAAACCGACAGTACTAAAAGAGAAGAAGTGGAAGGGGCTCTAAGCAAAATACGAACTGCAGAGAATATAATGATCCAATGGATAGAAACAAAAGAGTGATAATGGTTGTGGAGAATGTGTAATAACTTTTGGAGACATCAGCAATTATAGCACCATTGGACAAACAACTCATTGGTACCAATACATTAAACAGGAAAGCAGTGATCTACGATAATTTCAGAGCAATCTGTGTTTCTTCAGTATGTTACAAAGTGTACGCCAGAATAATGGTAAAAAAAAAAAAATAGTAACTAATAGATATTACCAGAAGTATATACAAAACAGTAAAAGGAAAAGTACAAATAACAGGAAGAAGATCAAGCGAGTTCAGAATGGATAGAGAAATAAAGCGACCGCTCTTTGTATATTATTATTATTATTATTATTATTATACATTAAAAGTTAGGCGGCAAAGCCGTTTAAACTTTATCATATCATATAATGCACATGATGCGATATACAAAATTAACTGATTTTTTTTAAATCTATCGTAGCTGTTCTTAAATGTATTAACATTTGGCGCAGACACAACACTCTCTGGTAAACAGTTCCATTGCCTATGAACACGGTTGTTATAAAATACTACCGACAGAGTTTATAGAACCTTTCACGAATTAATTTATAATTGTGGCCTTTTAAACGACTGTTCTGATTGATCACAAAAATACCAAGATTGACACTGTAATACCCATGGAGAATTTTATACGTTTCAATAAGGTCACCACGTAGTCGTCTTTCACTTAATTTAGTTAAACCAAGAACTTGCAGTCTTTCTTCATAGGGTAATGCACGTATTTGAGGGCACATTCTCGTTAATCTTGCTTTGAGTTTGTTCTAAAGCATCGATATCACCAGCAAAATAAGGGTTCCAAATAGGTACTGCGTATTCAAGTAAATGTCTGATATAACACTTATATACTGTTGATAGCAGAGTGGGTGACATATTCTTAAACGTTATTGATACCATATGCACCACTGAATTAACTTTTTTGATCATCTTTCCAATGTGGGGGGGGGGGGCATTTTAAATCTGAAGATATGATTACTCTGCAAAATAAGGGTTCCAAATAGGTACTGCATATTCAAGTAAAGGTCTGTAATAACATTTATATACTGTTGATAGCAGAGTGGGTGACATATGCTTAAACGTTAGTGATACCATATGCACCACTGAATTAACTTTTTTTATCATCTTTCCAATGTGAGGGGCCCATTTTAAATCTGAAGATATGATTATTCCTGGTTCTAGGTAAATTTCTAGAAAACGAATTGCTCGAAATCAGTTGCTCGAAAGTCAATTGCTCCAATGTGACTTTGCATGATTTGCAAGTTTCTCGAACAGCAATTTCTCGATTATCTGTTGCTCGAAAAAAATAAAGTTGTGATATAGCCTTAACTCGAATCAGTTAAAATCGAATATAAAAAAAACACAAATTACAAATGATAACCTTTATGAATAAAAAATAGGTATAGGTATGTATTACATTCCGATGATAATCACTTTCTTGTCTTAAGAAAACCCTATTTAACATTATTTGTAATAACAACAAACCCATTATTCTAATTATGAATACCCGTAATTACATTCCAATGATAATCACTTTCCTGTTCCAAGAACATAATACTGTCGTTGACCACTTACTACAAAAGATTTTGAAGATTTTAGTATTGACGCAATATTTAAGACCACATAAATTCGAGCAAAACAATTTCGAGAAGTTGCAGTTCGAGGAACTTGTATTTCGAGAAAAGTTACATTCGAGCAATTTGATTTTCGAGCAATTGATTTCGAGCAATTGCATTCGAGGAATTTGCCGGAGACGATTATTCCCAGGTCTTTTTGCTGGGTTACTGGTCTGATCGTGACATTATTAAGTTTATATTGCAATTTAGGATTGTTACTTCCAATATGTAGCACAGAGCATTTTTGCGGGTTAAGTTCCAACAACCACAGACCACACCACTTATCAATTTTAGAAAGGTCTGACTGTACTGTAATACATCTGCCTGATTGATTGGGTTACCAAAGAATTTAGTATCATCCGCAAATAGAGAAGTTGAAGATTCCAAAACTTGAGCAAGATCGCTGATGAAAACGTTAAAGAGGCGAGGTCGCAGAACAGATCCTTGTGGTACACCGCTCACTGCAAAGTATTCATCCGATAACTCTCCATCAACTCTAACTCTACAGGTTCTGTTATTTAGAAAGTCCTTAATCCAAGCTAGTAGGTTTCCTTTAACACCATGATGTTCAAGCTTATAAATCAATCTTTGATGAGGTACAAGATCAAAAGCTTTTCTAAAATCAAGGTAACTAACGTCGGTTGGTTGCCGATTATCTTCGGCTTTCGTCCAGTGATCAAGGAATTGTAACAGGTTAGTGATCGTTGACCTTCCGGCCATAAAACCATGAAGCAGGACAATTGGGCGCCGCCGTCTGGGCGCCGCCGTTTGGGCGCTGGCCGTTTGGGCGCCGGGACGTTTGGGCCCCGCCGATTGGGAGCTGGACATTTGGGCACCGAAATTTAGAAACATTAAAAATAGTCCACGATTCTTCTGTAAATATTATTTTTTGCAAGAAATTTTAAATGACATTGTTCACGGTGAAATAGATTTGATATGGTGTGGTCCATTAAGTGTGCAACAAATGGGACATTTTTTTATTAGTTGTACAACCAAACTTTAAATACTGCCAGGAGTTAGTGCATGTTCGATAACCAAATCAGATGCATTTAGAATGGCTCCAAGTCAAACAGCATAGAGGGCAGGACAAAAAATATGAAAAATTTTATTGATAAAAGCTGTTTAGAATTAAAAGTTATGCTCAAATACAAAGTCACCGCCTCTTATTCGAATTTTTATTATTTTTTTGAAAATTTTGTATTAGCTTCGTATGATACATATTTTTTAATTCTGATTTTATACGTATTTAAAGTAGCCAAAACCACATTACTTTTAAATAAGTTTTACAACTTGAAGCGTATTGGTAAAATTTACCTGCATTTATATTTTTTTAGGTAACCGTCCACTTCATGTTTATTGCAACGATATTTAACAGAACTTTAGAATTTCGCAAATATTCTTTTTAACAAGGTAAATGCTTTACTAATAATAATTATACACAATTAAAGCCTACAATTTTATTTCAAATTCTTATGAAAATATTTTATGTAGAACAAAAATTATCGAAGCGTCTCTGTTATCTCGTTATCTATTAAGTTCATGTGGTAAAATGGTTTATACTAATGACAGTTACAAGAAGACATTATGTGGAATTATTAAAAATAATTAAGCAACATTATTAGAAGTTTCAAACTATTTGCAAATGTATACTACTGGCGCCCAAACGTCCGGCGGTCAAAAGTATGGCGCCTAAACGGCAGCGCCCAAACGGCGGCGCCCAAATGTCGCGTACCGAACAGCGGACTTCCAATCCTCGGGAAGCTTTCCCTCTAGTAAAGATGATTGCATTAGCTATTTGATTGGCTCAACTAAAGATTCTTTACTGTTCTTTAGGAAGACAGCATTGATACCATCAGGCCCAGCACTGGATTCTGCATTTACATCATTTATTGTCGAAAGCACGGACTCTTCAGTGATTGTTATTGTTTCTATCCGAGTAACTCTTTTGTACCTATTTTTTCCTCTACGCAGCAGTAATAAAACATTTTGTACCTTTTTTATTAACAATTTATTATATGAAAAAATACCGCTCAAACGAGAGAAATTTAATTTTTGCCTTTGCAAAATACACCAAAAAGTGAATATAAAATGTTAAGAATGTGAAAAACTGCATATGTGTAGAATGCAGAAACCTATTCCACGTACATAAAATGTTTAAATCACGACCGCTATTAATAACACTTTTGAGCTATGTTTACTTGCTTACATCTACCTCTTGTCTTGTATAATTTTTTAGTGTAAACACGCAAAAATTATTTGAAGTCCTATTACGAACCCGCATCGTGCACAACACCGGATCCTGAGCGTTAATGTACGCCCATGAAATAGTAATAGTAGCTGATACAAATAACAAAATGCAAAAGTTAGTAAACTTAAACTTGAAGAAAATAGAAACGACGACAATGAAAGTAAATATAAACAAAATAAGGCAAACATAGTAAATGAAAAACAAAAGAAAAGTAAAAATAAGCACCAAAATGCAAATAAATCAAATTAGAAAAAGCAAGATATATGTACATATAAGTAGTGATGGTCATAACCGGACAATTTTCATAACCGAATTATTTGCATTCGAATGATATTAATAACCGAATGATTATTTGAATAATCATTCGAATAAATTTTGGCTCTCGATTCGTTTCGATTAAGTCAGCCGGTTTTCCGGTTGGCGGTTCACCGTTATCTGCATCGACATCGTAACTTGCAGATAGCAGAGGAACCAAAACATAATATGTACGGTCGGCGCCTTAGAAATCGGGACTCGTAATATGTTCTTCTAGTCTTTGGAGTATTCTTGCTCCGGTTACTTCATTAATGTGAGATGGCATTTCATAATTGACAAACAATAAACAATCTGACGTAACAATTAAAACCATAATAACTGTAAAAACCCAGTTTATACACTAAAAAAATACATGCAAAATATATCATAATAGTGGGTAGTGCCCGATTTCTAAGGCGCCGACCGTACATTATGTGTTATGTATTGGAAATTAAGAGGTATTTATTAAAAAGTGTAGAAAGAAAGAAATATGCAGCAAATAAGCAGTCCCGCTAATCGCAATAAAAACAGTGGTAAAACGTTTATCTTTATCGATCGGGCGGGTTAAAGGCGCCGCCTCTTGTTTTGAGCCTGAGATGTAAGCAAATAAAAAATTGCTTCATAGCTTGATGCGTTCGCAGTTTTTAGGCGTTTAGGTTTCAGGTCCCCAGAATTTGATAATTTGATATTATTTATGATAGGAGGTAGGTACGGGATAACCAAATGGTGTTTTCAGTACAACCTGTTTTGTTTATGAGTTATGACGTATTTATATTTACAGAATTTTGAACACTGCGTAGGTCGCTGAGATATGGCACGTAGTACCTTTGAATAGAGGTTTTATATTTAAAGCGTAGTACGTATAAGCATGAGGTTATTTCTCATTCGAATACTTGGAACGAAAACCGAGTTACATAGGTTATTTCAATAACCGGATAACCGGTTATTTTTCATTCGAATAAGCCCATCACTATACAGTGCGAGTGAAAAGTAAGGAATAAATCCGATAAAAGTAAAAGTCTTGATTTTTTGGAAAACTTCCAAAATCAGTTCAATTTTGTTTTTAAATTCCGCACTTTTTGACATAATATTCGGATATACAGGGTAAAGCGTTTAAGTGTGGTGACGTGATCGATTTTTTTTTAAATAGTAACCCCCATTTTTTCTACCATATTCTGTCACTCCATCCAATTGCTTATATGGTAATGTAATACGTTTGTTACCTTACATAAAGATATTTTTGAGGAAAATTATTATGAAGACGGAAAAGTGCATTTTTATTATTATTGTGAAAATGTTATCTTGAACAAGTAGGCTGATGAAATTTTAAATTCGCATAACTGTATTTTGTTTTCTCTGACAGTTCTAGAGTGTTTCTGCAAGCAAGCTTTAAATATTTTGTTGATTCACAATCACGGCGAAATTAAAAGAAAGAGAAAGAATTGAAATATTGATTATGATTGGATATGGTAACAGAACAAGAAGTCAAAAGAAAGTTTGTCAGTTAATGAACTATAAATAACCAGAAAGAAACCCAATAACTCAGTCAACTGTGAGTAAAATAAAAAAAGTTGCGCACTGTCCCATCTTCATATTTTTTTTCTCAAGAATTTCCATATATAAGGTAACAAACTTATTACATTACAGACAGAAGTTGCAATGAAAAATGGGGGTAGGTCTTTCAAACAAATGCCAATCACGTCACCACACTTAAACGCATCACCCTGTATATCCGAATTTTATTTCAAAAAGTGCGAAATTTAAAAAAAAATACCTGTTTTTGGAATTTTTCCAAAAATCCATACTTTTTCTTCTATCGAATTTATTTCGTAGTTTTCACTCGCACTGTATATACCAGTACTAGTGAAAAAGTAAATAGGTAAAAATGTTAAATTAATTGTATATAACATCGTTACGTTGCCAACGGTCTTACATGCTAGCCAGAGCTGGGTAATTTATGACAATCACGAGGGCAAAATAGCAGCAATAGAAATGAAACGTCTAAGGGAAATAGTCGATAAAACAAAATGGGATAAGCAAGTAAACTGGTGTGAACATGTACTGTAAGGGCTCGTGGTATCAATGTGCTTACACTAAAACTTGGAAAATAAAACTTATAACTTGGAGTAGAACTTTTAATGACTTGTTTACATGTGTATAAATAAAACCATACCTAGCAGTTACTATGTAATGCAATGAGCACAGGTCACTACATTACTCCACCCAAGTAAAAATTTTGGATTTTCACATTGACATATGAAGTGAATGCGAAAAGGTTCGAAAAAGTATCACACTGTACCGTTCGAAGGGCGAAGCTTGATGACCAGGTGCCCAGGAACGGGAAGAAGCTTCGTAATGCCAGGACTCTTTCGAATGCAGGCAACGTTAAATTTCAAAGGAGCCCTTGTTCGGAGGGCGAATTAGTAGTGTTGAACTGTGAAGAGCCAGGGAACAATTGATGCTCCAGAACGACGTGTTCCTGGGCCACTGGGAAGGGCAATTGTGAAACGAAGATGGGGTTGTGGGATGCAGTGGTCTGGAGTTGACTGGCTGGTAGAAAGGGTAGCATCACAGGGTCACTAACTATAAGGGCTTATGATATGTGTAGATGGATACCATGTCCTTGGGAAATAAAACATAACTTGAAGTAGAACTTGTTTACACGTGTACAAATAAAACTTAAGATTATCATATCAACCAGTTACTACGTAGAGCCATGAGCACAGATCACTACATTGCTCCCCCTCCAAGCGAAAATTTTTGATTTTGACATTGACATATGAGGTGACTGCAAAGAGCTTTGAAAATTTATTACACAGTATGACGGTCGAAGAGCGAATCTTGATGTCCAGGTGTCCAGGCACGGGAAGAAACTTGATAATTTCAGGCCTCCTTCTTCTGATGCAGGAAACATTTATGTTCGAAAGGCGAAGCAGTTCTGTTGAATAATGTAGAGCCCGCGAGCAAGTGATATTCCAGAACGATGCGTTCCTGGGCCACCGAGAAGGGCAATTGTGAAACGAACCTGGGGTTGTGGAATGCAGCGGTCGGGAGTTGACTGGCTGGTAGAAAAATCTGTTTCAGCGTCACTGGGTCACTAACTATAAAGGATCATGGTATGTGTAGATGAATACCATGTCCTTACGTTAAAACCTGGGAAATAAAACATATAACTTGGAGTGGAACTTTTAATAACTTGTTTACATGTGTATAAATAAAACTTAAGATTATCAAACCGACCAGTTACTAGGTAGTGCGATGTGCACAGATTACTACAGTATTTCCCCTCAAAGCGAACATTTTGGATGTTCACCTTGACATATGAGGTGAAGACCAAAGGATGAAAAAAAGTATCAGAATGTGGCGGTCCTAGGGCGAAGCCTGATGTCTAGGTGTCCAGGCACGAGAAGAAGCATTGTAATGTGAGGGTTCTTTCTTCGCATGTAGGAAACGTTAATGTTCGAAGAATCATTTGTTCGGAGGGCGAAGCAGTTGTGTTGAACTGTGTAGATCTCGCGAACAAGTGATGCTCTAGAACGATGTGCTCTTTGGCCACCGAAAATAAGAAGTGTGACACGAACCTGGGGTTGTGGTGTGCAGGGGTCAGGAGTTAACTGGCTCGTAGAAGGAGCTGTTAAACAGTTGTTTCAGCGTCACAAGGTATCAACTGTAAGGGCTCATGGTATATGGAGATGGATACTATGTCCTTACATTAAAACTTGGGAACTAACACATAATTTGGATTAGAAATTTTAATGACTTGTTTACATGTGTATAAATAAAACGTAAGATTACCATACCAACCAGTTACTACATATTGCCATGAGTGCAGGTCACGACAGTATTAAAGTTAGATATAGAGATAACATGTAAAAAGATACTTGGGGAAGAAGAAGATAGTTTTTAAGAAAATGCCAATATCCTTTTTCTCCACAGTTTAATAATTCTAATGTTGCTAATTCATACTTCAAATTTTTCTACCTACACCAAGATGCTATTGATCTCCTACGAGAATGACACCAACACTAAAAGGATCTCGAAAATGCGATTTCTCAGCGAGTTAAATCAAGAGTGGGTTTTTATGGGAAATTAAGTGGAGAACAGTTATCATACACAATATCTTTGAAATACAGGGCGTTAAAATTTTTTTGTCAATATAATTATCCTTAAAACCCTGATTCTCTGTCTAGGTTTACTACATTTTGGCTAAATTTAGTATAGTAATTGATCAGTAGGAGTCGCTAACATATACCTATTTTGAAATCAATATCTCTATCCTGGGAAAATATGTTTTAACAGAATATGTATTATTTGAAGACCTTTTATCACCCTATAGAATCCCAAGGAGAAGATTTAAAGAGAACTTGTATTTAACTTATAACTTCGAATTTGCAGTACTTCTTTCTGAAACACCCGGTATAAGTTAATATTAATACACTAAAGTCTCATATTTCTAACTTTTGTGTTCTTTTTCGGTCTTTTAGTTTATATCCATCTACAAATCTTAGAAACTTCATCTCTACTACTTCGGCATTCTCACTTGTTGCGTAGTCATATTCCAATTACATCCATATAAAAGAGTTGAAACTGCCATTCTTTTCTAAATTTTAAAAATTTATCTTTTTAATGTTCTTTTCACTGTGCCGCACAGGTATGGAAATTTGTTAATTTTTTATTTACGAGCAATATTATACACAAGGTAATTAAAATAATTGGCTTGATATAGTCTTTTGTTGTGTAAAACGCATTTAGCTCCTACATGTTTGTTGCCTAAAACTATGCTTAACTGACCTACTCAGCAACTAAAACAAATGCTAGAAAACTATAAAAATAGAGACTCAGAACCTCTCCACAAAGGCTATCGGCTGCAGAAGGGGTGGATTAAAGCAAGTTCGGGTACTTCGTTCCACGTAGGAACATAGCCTGAGACAAGACGAGGCAGGGTCACCGAAATATCTTTCCAAAACCCAGTCATCTGGTATACCGTTAACGGCGTACTGGGTGATGTGGTTAGCATCACGCCTTCGACGACTGCCTTACTTCCCCTACTTGCACGACTGTGATTTCGGTACCCAATTTTTAAAGCAACTGGGTGGGCCGCCCACCAGTTGCCAGATGTGGGGATTGAACCCCGTACTGTGGCACCGCAGCCTGACGCCCTAACCGCTCGGCCACGCTGAAGACGAAGAGGTGGATTTCTTATAAAATGTTACTAAGAAAACTAAATTTCTACAGGCATTAGACCCACCGATCAGGAGAAGCACTTATGAATGGCCACGAAATCGCCTAGATAAAGCTCGCACTTTTGATGAACATCTAAGCTATGTATTTCCACATTTAGCACAGTATCAAATACATCATACCAAATAGACCTCCCGATTAAAAACTGATTTCAATCTAATAACGAATAAAATACTGCAATAGTTGCCTCACGACGGATACAATGTTATCAAGACTATGCTCAATGTCATACTCAGCCTAGAGTACTTCCCATCACCGGGAAAGATGGCCCAGGTAGTACATACATTTCAAAACTGCAGAAGGAGCGGATAGACCAGCGAGAAAATCCTCGCCCCGCAGACGACAGGCCCAGGTTTAAATCCCGTCGACTCTAGAGTTTAAAATCGTACGGTCCCCGGCTACCACGCTAACACCTGTAGTAGTCGTCAAGCCCTTAACTCTTTCTCACTTTTGACGGACAAGGCTAGCCACCTACCCGGCCTAAGGGGAAAGAGGGCTCATACGTAGAACAGGCCACTGGCCTATAATTAGAAGGGGGAGAGGAAGGAAAATGTCTTTCATCTGTATCTTACCGACCGCGTGCCATCAGTCTGCTACCTACATTTTCCAAATTATTTCTAAATTGTTTTTGCAAATATTGAGACTACTCATTTAAGAGAGAAACGTAATACCGAACTATCGATTTAGTTTTCTCAACCACCACGCAACTATCGAGCAAGTGCATCGAGTAGCCAGCAAAATAAGCGATGAGTTGGAAAAGAAAAGACATATTTCTGCAGCGAAGAGGGCTCAATCACAAAGAAATAAAACTTTAACAAAAACTTGCAGAATATCTATATAGCCATACTGTATATAAAACAAAAAATAAATTCCAAGGATCAGATAAACTGAAAGAGTACCGCATACTCTGCAGTAAAAATGTGCAACAGAAATTAAATATTTAAAAAAATTATAGTAGAACGCATAACCCTATTATGATTATTTACATCAAGAGATATTAACAATCGCAATGTCCGCAAGATAGAAGAAAATTAGAAAAAACAAAAAAAGATACATTTGAAGTACATCTTTTACAAGAAGGAGGAGTTATAAATCTGTATGAAACAAGACACCATCAATATTTAGCAGAAAGTAAATGCAGCAGTAATATAAACCTGGAGTACGAACAAATAAAGGAAGGCTTAGGAGAAATGGAGAAATGTCTAAGGATTTGGAACCAAGAAATAGGAAAACTTCTACAAATCAGGATATGAGCTTATTTGATATATTTAAAAATATAGAGACAAATGGTATTCCAAGAATATAAGTGAGAGAAATAAATCGTCAAAGCTGGGAACGATGGGACATACAAAGTGATGTGCATGGCAGACAATTGAAAGATTTCAAAATTATTGTAAAAGGTCTGAATAAGTCTGAACAAGACAAATTGTAATATGATAAATATAAAAGCGATTTAAGCTTAATGTGCATGCCACGCTGCATCGTCATTGATTAGACTTGCTTCGGCCACGATCGGGCTTGCCATCTAACGTTAATGCTATAAATTTTACTGCTACACTACTTCAGGATGTTGTGGCATTGCAGAATGGCGATTTATTCATTTTAATACAGGAACTGTTCCAAACAATTAATTAAAGGCAGATGGAAAAATTTACATAGAATGAGTGGTACAGAGGTGAGGCTAGAAAAGAACTCGAAAAATAAAAACACCACCCTGACTAGAAGAATGGCATAAAAAGAAAGGCTAAAGGTGGTAAAAGAAGAAAAATTAGAACCCGTCTAACTACGGGCGAGTTAAGCTAGTATTACACAGAAATGAAAAGTTGCAACCTGTAAAACCCCCACATTGTCTAGAATGGCATAAAGAAATATTTGCAAACGTATGCATTCACACACGTGCAAAGTATCATTTTTCTCAATTGGTAGCTTTCAAAATGTAAATTCCTGTAAATATAATTCATATTGAATATTTTCATTTTGTATTCTGCTGTATTTTATGGACAAGTAATTAATACTTGCAGATAAAAACTGTTATTGCATTTTTACCTAGGTATATGTAAATCTGAATAATTGCATAAAATATCTATGGCTCATCAACAAAATCAGTTATTCTGTATTCTGTTTCTCTCACCCTTGTGAGCCATTTAAATCTGCTGTAGTAGAGAGAGAGTAAAGTACAGTACCCGTTCCAGCTTCTAAATGAATTAATCTACAAGCTCCAATTAGTGCTTTATTTGCACTAACTTCACGAGTCTAGGAATGTGTGTTCTCGTCTCGGATACTTTAGTTTCTGAGCTAACTATATTCAGCAAGGCTTTATTTGCTGGAAAGACTTTCTGTTAATTATTACTTTATTAATGCTGAAACATCTAGACTGTTAGATATTGCTTTTACAGTAAATGGGAATAATATAAATTATTCATAGTGTTTTACATTACGTGCATCAATTAGCTAGCAGCTTAGAGATATTTCGAAAAAATAGATTACGGCATCAAGTACGAGAAAACACCTTTCGAGAAACCAGGAAAATATACTATTAATTTTTATTTGTTTTACGAAATACGACGTGTTACAAAAAGGGCTAAAATTTAAGGGCGTATAAGGATAATGTCTTAACACGTGTCGTATTGCTGAACATTATGTTACACTCAAAAATGGAATAAAGAGTCGTTTTTATCAAGTTTTTTTATCAAAAATTCGAAATACAATCAACAAGGTTTTGTTAGGTCCGTTTGAAAATTCCCACCGTCAGTGCATAAAGGAGAAAAGAGGTAAGTAGTTCGTTTCGTCGAATTTCTTCTCTTGCTAAAGTTTCAACCAGAAGACCGATTTCCGTCTAGTTTGATTCTCGCTTAATTTTACTTCGACCCCCAATCGGATTTGTATTGTCTTGCTATATACCGGTTCACACCCATCCTGTAAAGTAACGCTCGTCGCCGAAGAAGCTCTGGAAGATATTTTTGAAATAACGCTGTCCATTCTCTATAGCTCTGCCGACGCAACCCTGAAAAGTCCCCGTGGTATTGTGTATAGAGCCACGTAAATTTTGCCCATCGACATTTTTGGAGCCGTTTATTTTGGGCGTCCGCGGCTTACGTCTTGGAAGCCCACGTTTATCTTGCAGATTTTACCGACTATCGAGGCATCACTTTCCGGTTCTGTGCTCATCACTAGAGATGAATTTTCCGCCTCGATTAGTCGACAAGTATGAACTACATTCCAGCCAAGTTGTATACGCTTTTTTATTATTTCGTATTGTATGTATAATTTACCTCCAATTTTAAAATGTTATTTTAATATAATTCTTAAATATATTTTATGCTAACAATTTGTAAAGCGTAATGCAGTTCCACGTATTTTGAAGTCAGAGAAGTTATTTCATAGATCAAAAAACGAGGTAGGTTTCAAATCTCCGAGCTGAACGTACCGATATTTCTTTTGGCGGACCACACCATGGTAACGACCTAAAATAGCAACGGTTTATTCCCGGTTTATATAATTATTTTGACTATCCCGAGCGAATCCCCTTTTATTTCTGTCTACAACTCACTCCTACTAAACCACTGGATCCGTGTAAGCTTATAACATGTCTTGAACAGAACGCTGTTATTGTTCAAAAGTTTTTACTCTTTTGTGACATTATCCTCTATCGGTTGAGTCTTATTTTCTGCAAACGTAAAGCATGACGTATGTAAAAGTTATTACTTCTTTATATTTCAAAATAACCCAAAAATAAACAAAATTTTATTTTTTAAAGTTCTTACCCTGTATATAAGTGTATTAAATTGTACCGGTTTCATACAAGGTAAATGTATAATACCTATGCAAAATATCGTCTTCCTGCTACAAATAGTTTTTGAGCTATACAGACAAGCAGACAGACAGGCAGACAGACGGAATTAAGAAGACCGTCATCTAGAGACCTTGAAACGTGAAGATCTGAAGAAATGTTTGAAGGTAATTTTTTCGTGATTACTTTCTTCTTCTTCAAGACGAGGGAAGTAAAAATTGAGGACGATTAAAGATCAAGGCGTTCCACCTCTATAACAAATTATATAAATGTCATATAGGTTCAAGAAATTATTATCAACAAGCATTATTACTTAGAAGAAGCCGTGTCGCGCAATTGGTAGAGCGTTAAGATTGCATTAAGGGAGTCCTCAGTTCGAACCCCATGGTGGGCGGAATTTTTGAGCAGCCTTGAAAATTGGTATCGAGTTCGGTAAGACCATTCACAACTGGGCACCAAATTAACTGTGCTCTACAAGAAACCACAGACCTACGAGATAGAGTAAGAAGGTCAACACGTCACCAGCACACACACCTAACGCAATGGTTGCTACGCAAGCTCAAAAAAACCCAAACTCGGGGCAAGTTGAGCACACACTCTAGGGCGATAGGTAAAAAGGGTTACAGATAATACATACATAATACTATTACTTGGAGTTTTTAAGTGAACTGCGAGATCGCGAAATTAGATAGCCGGTTTGTGGACAAGTGGCTGAATTTTGCATCAGGACAATATACTGTTTATGAACCAGCGTTTGGTCTCTAAAACATTGGCACCCTTCAACACCTCGCATATTCTCTTAACCTCACATAATCCGACTTTTATTTATTCCAAAGACAAAAAGCAAATTTAAGGGAATTAATTTTACTAATGTTAAAGACGTAGAGAAGAAAACGACAGAACACAGGTAAATGTTTCCATCAATGGCAGACGAAAACGATCTTAAAAGAGATACTAACCCCGTTGTGGCAAGGCGTTGTAAGTTTTTTACTTCCCTCATCTAAAAGACGAAAAAGGTATTGTAATCGAAAAAAATCTCCTTCCGAGATTTCTTCAGATCTTCACGTTTCAATGTCCCTAGATGACGAAAACAGGTTTTCTTAATTTCGTCTGTCTGTCTGTCTGTTTCCGGTATAACCTAAAAAATATTGTTGGAGGAAAATGATATTTGGCATGCGGATTATATGTGTTTCTGGCGTTAAACCGATACATTTTCGATACAAATATACTGCTCAACAAATAAACTGGACCACCCATAAAAATGTACTTGTTACATTATATCATAAAATATATGTATTTATGTATATAAAAGTTTTGGTTTTATAATATACTCATATTAAGCATATTTAATTGCACTGTCTTTAAATATTAACTGAAGCATTAACACAATCATATTAATAAAATGAAAAAATAATAAAATTATAAAAAAACTATTTTTAACAAAAATAAGGGAAGAAACAAAATAAGGAAATTAATAATTTTTGGGTCTCCTCAGAATGTTTAAAAATGTTTTGCCAACGATTTGGCATACTTTGTATGCATTGTGATATCAACATTTGGGCAAAATTCAAAACCTTCAAATGGTAATATTTTATTAATGAACTTAGATTTATTTAAACCAAGTTATGAAAAGAAATGCTTTTTATAGTGGCACAATTTTAAATAGTTACCAAAACTGCTATGACTGTCCTTTTGGAAAATATTTTTTAAAATTGCACCAATATATGCAAACGGTCCAGTTTATTTGTTGAGCAGTATATGTACAGGGTAAGCATATTAATAAATAAAAATTTTCATATTTTTGCTTTAACTCAAGAACCATTACTTAAATAGCACATAGCTAAGGTTTTTGCCCTTGACAAAAATGGAACCCAACAGGTACAGGATAAATGTTGTGAGAGACAAAATGAGCAACGCATTAGTGCGTTGTGTTTAATGCAGCTGCATCGCTGATATGCGAAAAGTAACGCTATTTCTTAGCATTGAAATTTCATGCGTATGCGCTAAGGTGCGAATTCCACCGACAATAATAGTTTTTTTAATTTGAAAATTGATGTAATTTGCACTAACAATTATTTTCTTTCATTGTTTCATTATTTTTACCCTTAGTTTTCTTTGATCTGTGAAATTGTTTAGTGTCACGACGTCTACTTGCGAGGTAAGTTCTGAGTAAAGCCCTCTACAGATCTTTTGTACTACCAGCATGGTAAACAACAAATTGGGGAAGAAAAGTGCGTTTGCATAATCTTCTGATTTAGTGCCATATTTAAGCTTTCCATAAAAACATCTAAGATTATTTACAGTATTCGACCCACAACTATTGAAATATGAAGAATCCGAAGCACATTATAAACTGTTACTATTAAAACGTAGAGAAACGTTGAAAGTCATTACGTTTTCCATTTAGAAAGCTTTTTAGATCACTTTGACAGCACAATAAATTAAATTTTAATGTCGCTAGCGAGCCAATATTTTAATGTGAAGAATATTATTTAATGTGGAATACAAATAAGGTAATTCCTTCAACAACTGTAAAACATACGGAGTGCCACTCAAAATTAGAGAGTTAAATATTATAGTTTAAAACGTCTTTATTTTGCAGTAAACCAAAACTTTCATTAAGAGATATTGTTGGTTAACTGAATGTAATGCAATACAATCAGAAATATCACTATTTAGGCAAAGCCTGTATAGTAACATATAAAGTGGAAAACTGTCTGAAAACACATTGTTATTTTATTGCTACGCTTCAACCGACTTGAATTTCAGTTTTCTCGATTTTCCCTTTTATAATACCATATGACAAGAGAAAAAATGGGAAGCACTTCGCCTTGGCCCATACGAATAAGTCAGAAATGTAACAGCCCGGTAAATATTTTTTAAGGCGCTTTATGTCTCGGTTCTTTTCACATGCTCCTGGCCGAATATCGCCAGACCGCTGCCACTATAGACAAGAGATCCTTCGTGAGAGGAATTTTAGTCTAGGTTGACAAATACCAATTGACATTTTTATTACGAACAGTTCAATCACAGACAAGCTGCTACGTAGCCTGAACATTCTGAATGTGATAGTAGCTGTAGCAATTAAGGAATCGCCTTTTGAATTTTACTAAAACAATAAAATGCGTTTGGAATCACTGTTTGATATTTGCTGGCCATAGTTAGTCACTAGAAATTCGCATGTTAGGTGAAAAAGTACCTGAATATATCATAAAATGCAAAACAAAATATGTAAACTACAATTAAACCGAAAACGAAAATCAAACATCTTCACAAGAAGGTAACCTTTTAATTTTGAAAAGAAATGAAATCTTTAAGCTAAAGTGTATCATGCTGTAACTGTACAAAGTATTCTATGCATAGAACATAATGAATCACTGTTACTAAATTACTACCTGCAGTAGGCGCTAAATATTTTCAGGTCTGTTTTTTTTTTCAATTTTTATATGACCAGAATCTAAATTCTACGTCACAACACCGTAATGTGCCAATTAATTTTTTTAAGTAAATGCTGGTTTAGTTTCTGAATGTTTCTCTTCTGATGTTCGTGACAGTATCTACCCCACGCAATTATTTGCATAATTTTCTGTGATTGCTACTGAATAACAGTAAGAAACAAAATTTAGTCTCTTTCTGTCAATTCTATTTGTTTGCATTTTTTTCCGAATGATTCTTTGACGAGTTTAACGAATACAATTGCAAATCTTTCTGTTTTTAAATTGATTTTCATAAACGGCCTACTTAATCAATAAAAATATATAAAAGTCTAGGAGTATTATAACAGAAGGTTCGTATGCCATTGATGTGGAATACATAATGTAAAATATGTGTGATTGAGATATCAAAACTAAACTTTTTTTTTTACTTTGAGGGGCTTTATCAGGAGTGTGAGAACGAGAGGCAAAAGAACACCGGGCTACTACGACTCCTGAAGAAGTCCTTTATGAAAGTGGATAAAACGTTTAGCTTCGAGAGTCGTTTGTTAAATAATGACTATGTTCTTACTTAAACGCCAATAATAAAATGTTCAAAAAATTCCGAAGTGGGGTTCCTATACAATTGTAATTAACCTTCTTTAATAGAATTACGTTTTCCGATACTTAAATTTACTTTAAATCGTTGTATGCTATGAAAAAATGATTTAAGAAAAGGATTTAATCCTTTTGTCAAAATGCAAAATACTGCAGAAACCTAACATGCAAAAATAAAAAGTAATAGCTATTGCAAACTAACAAACAAGTTATAATGAAGTTAAGAAGACGCTGAAAGGAACAACTGAAGTAAAATACCTTGGGCAATTATAGACGAGACAAGGGAGATTCACAATAAGACCAACAATCAAATAAATTCTGCAATTTTTTTCTTGCATGAAACGGGCCTGTTATAAGTAAAAATGAGGTACTAGTAACATGGAAGTTAATGTTGGACACAAACAATAAGTTGTAAAGCAAAACACGAGCCAGCGAGAAATTCTGTTCTTGAAAAGAATTCTGTGCATTACTAGACTGAACTAGATTCGAAATAGAACTGCTTATAAAATATCTTGGAAGTAGAACCGATTCAGGCGAAAATAGAAAAAAGGCAACACATATAAGTACAACTCATTTGCGAAATGGTGTACTTATAACAAAAAACAAACTAAATAAAGATCGAAGATATTGGGCAATGATGGGAGTCAAAATACTTTAAAAAAAGGAAGCAAATGAAACCAAGTCAAAATAACAGACTTGAATAGACAAAATCTGGAAAGGGTCCCAATTTTATCAAGGGTAAGAAACTAACCTACGTGCATATTATTACTTTAATGTATTTCACAGTTAAAGCAAAAATAAACAACATTTTATTTATTAATGCTTACACTGTCCATATTTGACCAAATAGGTTAAGTTCAAGAGCAACATATGTTGAACTTCGCCTTTTTTCTTGTAGTACTACTATATGAGAAAATAAAGTCATTTATTATTATTATTATTAAATATGGGCTTCCTTCAACAAATAGTTCTTGAGTTGCACCGCGGACAAACAGGCGAAATTGAGAAAACATGTTTTTCGCCACCTAGAACCTTGAAACATTAATATCTAAACAGATCTCCGAAGGTGATTTTTACGTGATTACAATACTTCCCTCGTCGAAAAGAAGGAGAAAGCAAAAAGTGGAACGATGTTTTTAACGAGTAAAACATCACTCTCACTACAGATATACAAGTGAATTCTAAATTAGGCGCCAGTTGAATTTCTTCATTGTTATGAGAGATGCGCAGAAGTTTTATATGGAAAAGTTACACTATTTTACATGATGAATATTTTAACAGTAAGCACAAAAATATCCGACTTCCAGTTAAACCGGTTCAATTATTTTTGGTTTTTTAATAAAATACCCTGTATTTTTAATAAAATACCCTGTATTTTTTAAATTAATTTGATAGTTAGTAGGAAATTATCTTCAAAAAACTATCAACCAGCTATAGGCCTGGGTTTAATAATTCACGAGCGCTAAATGCAGGCTAGGCGAGGCTAAAAAACTACTCACAATCAACAAATAAATATGTAATTTGTGTTAGTCTTAGACTTTATATTAGTTTGATTGGATACCTGCCTTATTGAAGTATGTGGAATTTCACTGAAATGCACCACCACAATTCTTCATTAGGAAATTTCTTATTTCTGTTTTGACTACGTTTAGGACTTCCTGGATTTATAGAGAAACTTCCGTAAGTTCGGAATTTAATTTTCAGTTTGGCAAATGCGGCTGTCAGTTATTTCGGTAAACATTTCGATATATTCAGCTACTCGTTGAGAATGTTTCTGACACGAAAAGCATAATTCTAGCATATTCACGCGTTTTTTATTGGAAAACGAATTTATTTGTAACATATCGGTTCAACACGATCATATTTTGACAAATATCGAGCATTTATTTATTTTTTTTGTCTGTTATTTTGGTATGGCCGTTTTACTTTAATTAGTAATACTGTTTGTGTGTACATAGAATAAGTTTAATATTAACAACTCATTAACTTTACTCCTATAGTAGGTTACTCCTTTGTTAAAGGTACAGTAGAACTATTCTAGCTTTGCTGTTGAGGTAGGCCATGGAAGGCCCTGTCATCATAATTGATTCCACTAATTCGGTAATACATGAAGTGAAAAGAAATCATCTATATAAAGTTTAGTGATGTTGTAGCTGTCAAGAAATCAGTAGCGGCGATTGCAGAAATTAGTAAAATTTGTCTACACACTGTAATGTGTAGTGTAGGTTTTGGATTATTCGAAGAATTTAGTTTTAAGCATCGCATCGCAGATAATTTGCTCTTACTACAACCGTGTTTGTTACTTTATTGTGCAAAACTCCATTACTTAGCATAATTACTTACATTTATAAGTTATTAGTATGCCACCGATGTATGTTGTTATTTTATTTAAACAAAGTAATTTTACAAAGCTAAATTAGGGAAACTTCCTGCGAAGGCAGTTTGGACAGCAGAACGAATCCAAACCCAAACAAGCAAACTCTCTCCTCTCCTGAAGAAAATGACCTTAACAAAAAATACATGTTTAATAATGATTCACTAATTACACGGAATAAATTTTATCTATTACAAACCAGTGAACAAAATCCTTCTTCAACGCCTTCTACAACCGGACTACCTTCTAAACCAAAAATACCTCCGATATTTTTACCGAACGGAACTAACTACCAAAATATTATACAAGACATTAAGGCAACGATCTCTGAAGATTTTACAACTACCTACAGAGGCACAGAACTACGCATTAACCTTAATACACCAGATGACTTTAGAAAGCTAACCAAATTTTACGACGTACATAAAGTAAACTATTATACTTATCGAAATCCCGAAGACAGCAACATCTCAGCTATAATTAGAAATGTACCCATTTCCATAACCGAAAAGGAAATTCATGAAGAATTAATCAATCTAAAGTATCCTGTAAAAAAAGCTACTCGATTATTAAATCACAAAAAAATGCCTTTGCCAATTATTGCTCTGGAACTTACTAAAGGAGATAACACAAAGGACATATTTAATCTAAATAGATTACTATATTGTGTAGTAACGGTGGAACCAAGACGCAAAAACAGTGACACACCTCAATGCACTAATTGCCAACTCATAGGGCACACCAAGAACTACTGTCACTTACCGCCCGATGCGTCAAATGCAAAGAGCCACATCACTACTCCCAGTGCGAAAAAAACAAAGATACACACAAACCCGTCTGCGTCAATTGTGGAGGGGGACACACGGCAAACTACAGAGGCTGCCCTTACATAAGGCAATTCAATAGTAAACCATCATTTCCTACTATTAAATCCGTGAATCCCAACTCTTTACTCAGTGGTAAAATTACGTCTAACGAAACATATGCATCGCAACTTCAAAAAAATCCCTCTGCTCCCAAACCTAGTAACCCAACGAATAACAACTCTACAACTCCTAACTCCTCTGTTATCCCAAACATCCTTCAAACCATCTTAGAACTAATCACTCCATATATTGACCAAATAAAAAACTTTATCGTCTCTCTCATTCCTATTTTATTTCAAAATGGCGCAAAATAATCAACATCCTCTAAATCAGTTAACCCTCCTAAACTGGAATGCTAACGGGCTAAAGCAACAAAGAGCAACTTTTATTGCATTCCTGGCCAGACATGGTATCGATCTAGCATGCATCACAGAAACCCATCTTATCGAAAATGAAAAGTTCTCAATACCTGGCTATCAAATCTTCAGAAGAGATCGAATAAATACAATTGGATGGGGTGGATCTGCGATAATTATCAAACGTAAGCTCGCTGCTATCCCACTAGATTTGGACAAGATTCAACAATTAGAAGCCGTAGGTATCAGCCTCTCCCTTGAAAATAATTCCACACTGAAAATAATCTCATCTTACAAGCCTCCTAACAACAAAATTCTACAGGAAGAGCTTCAACACATCTTTAATAACCAACATCCCACACTACTCGTTGGCGACTTAAACTGTAAACATGAGAACTGGGGATGCCGCAAAACTAACCCCAATGGAGTAAAACTGGAAAACATGACCTCCCAAATAGGAGCGCAAATATCGATCCCACACGAATATACCTATTTTCCATACAGGCAAAATCAACTTCCTGATATCCTTGATATCATTGTCCATAGAAATCTTCAATTTCCACTAAACCAGACAGTACTTCCTGAACTTGACTCGGATCACTTACCGGTAATATTTACATTAACCTGTACTCCCTACTATTATCCTCAACTCCCACGATTAATCACTGGCCCAGTGGACTGGGAAAAATTCCGAGCCAAAATGGATGCTATCTTAACGTGTCCTATTGACCTAGAAACTAGAGAGGACATTGATAAGGCTATTGAAATATTCAAAACGGCTGCCACTCATGCCATACAACAATCCACTCAAAATACTCGATCACGTAACCACCGTGCTAACCAAACACCCCCGACACATATACAACAGCTAATACGAGAAAAGCACAGAGTTCGCAGATTATGGCAAAATACCAGAAATCAAGATGCAAGAGCATACCTGAATAGACTTATCAGACAAATTAGAAATGAACTAGACCAAAACAGAATCGCATCTTACAATAATTACATAGAGTCGCTCAACCCGGGGGACCCAAACATGTGGAAAGCCACTAAAAGAATCCTCAGGCAGCCAAATAGCATTCCAACGTTACGAGCACAAGGACTTCCAGTTCCAGAAGACAAAGACAAGTGCGAATTGTTTGCTGAACATCTTGAAAACACATTCACAACTAAAATAAACCATAATAATCCGACTCATGTACAATTAATTGAAAATAAACTCGAACAGCACGATTTCAATACCATCACACTCTTAGAACCAATACCACCAGCCGAAGTTAAAAAGTATATCAACAAGCTAAAAACGAAGAAATCTCCCGGAAAGGATTTGATCCCAAATATAGTACTCAAAAATCTGCCGAAAAAGTCCGTATCATATTTAACAGCAATATTCAATACCTGCTTAAGAATCGGATATTTTCCTAACGTCTGGAAGCAGGCAGTTATAGTGATGATTCCAAAACCAGGTAAAAAACACGATAACCCGCAAAACTACCGTCCAATAAGCTTACTATCATCCATATCTAAACTTCTTGAACGTGCTGTATTAACTCGACTACAAAAGTTCCTGGATGAAAACCACTTACTCCCATATCTGCAATTTGGTTTTAAACCTTCTCACTCCACTGCTCATCAAATACTGAGAATTTCTGAAAAAATCGAAGAGGGGTTTGAAAACAAAAAACATACTCTTATTGCGTTTATAGATGTTGCGCAAGCTTTTGATCGCATTTGGACTAAAGGCCTTATATATAAACTTATTAAAATGGAATTGCCCACCTACCTTTTATTATCAATAATATCATTCGTAACTGACAGAACCTTCCAGGTACGAGTGAATTCGTGCTTCTCTTCTACTCGTCACATATGTGCGGGTGTCCCGCAAGGCTCAATATTAGGTCCCACATTATTTAATATATACATGAGGGATATACCTGACATCCCTGGTGCTGATCTCGCCATGTACGCAGATGACACAGCCATTCTCATACAAGATTGCGACATCAACAGGGCAGCTATCAACCTTCAACGGAGTATTGACCAAGTTCATCAGTGGTTTTCCAAATGGTCCATAACTATAAATGCATCCAAATGCGAAGCCAAAATTTTCACGCTACGTCGACCTCCTGATCCACCTAACATCGTCCTAAGCAATACCCCAATACCATGGAACCCCAAAGAAAGTGCAGTAAGATACCTGGGAATATATTTGGATAAAAGACTCACCTGGAGTTTCCATATTAATAAAAAGTTATCCGAATCTTATGTGCGACTTGGATTGTTATATCCAATTTTAAACAAAAAATCAACTCTCAAAATTAAATGTGGCACACTAATCTATACGTCAATTATAAGGCCCATCTTTACATATGGCTGCAGTATATGGAGTTCAACTTCTAAAACCAATTAAAAAAAACTTCAAGTTTTACAAAACAAAGTGCTCCGTATAATAACAAATGCTGAATGGTTCACAAGAAATTCACAGCTGCACAGGGAAACTGGTATTCCAACAATACAAGAACACATCACGAAAGTGACTAAATCCTTCTATAAAAATATTGCTCAATGTGATGGTGCAGTGCATTGTGATCTCGGAAAACGTTCAATGCACAGTAGACTTAAAAGGAAGTTACCGATAGATCTAATTGGTAGTGATAGTGAATGAACAGTTACCAAGTTCAATACAACATTTACACAGTGTACCCCTGATATAAGATATTTTAGAAATATATAACATAACTTAACTACCTAACAATGTACTTTAGTGAATAGTGATGTAACGTTCAGAATGTATTAATTCACCATGTCATGAATAGCACCATGTGCTGAACTGGCAATAAAATATTATAAAAAAAAAAGGAAACTTCCATAGCCAACCTACAAGCAAAAAATGTGTTAACATGGTATAAGAGTGCAATTAGTGCAGTGACATAAAAACAAGTATATCAAGGAAGATTGAATTTAGTGATCGATCATATACAAGAAACTTTGTTTATATGTTACCGTGATGTGATCATAACAACACTCCCCCTCCCCGCGCCCAAAACAAAAACACAAAAAATAACAAGATACGAGGAAAGCTTGTATAACTGTGTATAATAACAGCAGAATTATACTGTAAAACATCGAAACAACAAGAAGAATTGTTGAAGCAAGCTGAAAGAGCAGCAGATTTGAATGACATGTAAATGATGTTTGATATATCAAGAAATATGATAGGAAAGAGAAGTTTTACAACAACGCACATAAAGGACAAAGATGGAAGCATACTAAAAACGGAGAAAGAGGTTGTGAACAGATAGATGGAATTGATGAAGAACAGCTGCAATTTGAAGAATCGAACATGAAGATGGATGACATTGCAGAAAAATAAATATTGATCAGTATGAAACAACTGAAGAATGATAAGGCTGCTGCATGGATAAACAACATCCCAAGAGAATTAATTAAAGCAGGTGCTCGAACAACTGTTATTAACAATATATGGGACGAAGGTTTGATCACAAAATTTACCAAAAAAGGAGACAGAACAAACTGTGACAATTGGAGAGCTATAACCATTTAGATACAACAAGTAAAGTACTAACAAATATAATAATAATAATAAATTGTTTATTCCTGTACTATTATTACAAACACAATTAGTATAGATACATTAAACAAGAATCACAAGGTATTTGTACAGGCGCTGAACTGCAGTGCCTGATCTTCCACATATACCTTGATAAAAAAAAAGTTAAATTTCTAATTAAAAAAATGCCCAAATTTCTAATAAAATTATATATAAACTCCTTCTACAACTTTTTGTGCAAAACGATCATTGCTGTCACTAGCATCTCCTCGGCGACTCCTGGTACCCATGATACAATCGACTTATCTTCAAATTCGACAGAATTACAGAATTTATGCAGCGAGGTACAAGCGTGGCGCTCAGCTCGACGGTCGCATTAGAAATGTTATGCAGAGTCAAAAAACAGAAAGCGTATTAAGAACAAATCAAGATGTGGGAAATTGATTCGACATGTATCAAGAAAACCAACTAGCCAAGCTGTGGATTACAACATCAAAGGAAAAATAAATAGGGAAGATCAGCCTTAACAGGGAGAGAAATATTTTAAATTAATGTAACTCTCAAAATATAACACGGAATCAAGTGAAAGAATTAGCAAGAAAAAAAAAGATGGAATTAATTTGTGGAATGGCTATGCAGATAAATATTCAACTCAACTCCCTATAAACTCCTAAAAATGTGTGCAGTGAAGTGAAAGTGGACAACTAGTGTAAGGCTGGCAGCCTTATTACTAAACTTTTTCAACGAACTTTAAATGAGACGTCCTTCACGGACGCCCTATGCTCCTGCATCGAGCTACAGGCTGAAATAAGATAAAATCTCCAGTATTTTTTCAACTATCTCTAAAGCCATTAACAACGATATAAAACAGAAAACCGGTAACAGAAATAGATGCAGCTGCCTGGAATCTACGATGTAAGCTGAAAAGAAAAACCAACGGAAAGCATGTACACAAAAAATTGAGAAATAACCAACAAATGAATACGTAAGAACTTGGACCTCCGGTTCAGGAAACTTGTGGAACTTTAGGGGAAAGGCATTTTAAATTGTTAGTATATATTGTATTTTAAGATAATGGTGCAGCAATATAAAATCACGTCTATCACTAAAAACACAATTTGTTGATTGTTTGCACGAAACTTTGTTGTACGTTATGGTGAACAAGATTGATCTGATCATAACAGTACCTTAGTTTTTTAAAGTAAAATACACCTGCGATCGTTTTTATTTATCTAAACAACTGACCCCACCTTAGAAAATTCTACCAACTGATCTTTTTCTTCCCTAAGCTCTTCTCCCTCCTGCCCCTGAAACCGTTTTCGCATTACATCAGGGCATGCGGGCGTCACTTATACTATCATGCTTTAACTAAGTTAAAACCGAAACGCCTTGGCCGTGAGTCGAACTTTCTTCTCAGCGCTCGAATTCTCACTGTGACCTCGAGTGGCGGAACCGCTTGTCCATCGAGGTCACGTATAATAAAATCTAAAGAAACGTAATCCTCAAACTACATTTGTTAACTTGAGAGTGTATAAAACATAAATACTTATTTTGTTCATATTCAGACCGGTAGTAATTATTGTTGCAGAAAATTTAGAAAAGGAATAAGGAAATTAAAAGAGACGACAGTATAACAACCTTTCATAAAATTATGAATATTTCAAACACTGCACAATCAGCTTTAGGTGTTTAGATATTAATACCGCTAGCATAAGTTACTCTAACTAACTTATAACTTTATCTTCTATATTAAAATCTAATACTATGATTCTTAATTTATTTTATTAGGTTAGCTCGAATCTTGCAGTGTTCATATGCCAGAGCTCGAAAAATTACACACGTGAATTTTTGACTAAAAATAATAAAAACAAACCAAACATAACTTAGCACAAAGTTGTACTCATGGTGACTTATAGAGCCTAAAAAGTCAAACACAAAAATCTTATTTAAATGAATCAATCAAGAATGCCTTGCCTACTCATATTTGGCATACGTGGGTATATATTGTTGAATAATCCATCCTGTTATTAATAACCTGTACATTGATGTACACGAAGGTTGATACAGCAAATCGCTTTAGAAACATTTACAACATCATCCGCAGAGAACATTTTCCACCTGTAAATTGCAGAATCAACATAATTATCATTCTCTGCAGTTATATAGAACCATAAATTATAAAACCTAGCGGTTCACTTAAGCTTCGATTAGTGCATATAATGATTAGGGAAGGTTTTAATGTACAACCATGTGAGCAAAAAATTGAAAGAAACAACGTACAATAACAAATCTACGTGTTAAAATTCGATGCAAAATAAGTCGCAAACAAACTAGACAGAGAAAACATATTGTCTTTTAAATTCAGTGCTATGATCAACATTTCTGAACAAGGGTGGCTGTAGATTTTGAACTGCACGTTTTAGCATCTACTTTAAACAATATAATCATATGATGTAATATTGCCTTAATATTCAAATATTTTTGTCTATATTGGTTGATACAAACCTGAATGCTGTTTTTCTACCTTCTATTTTTCTGAATTTTTGTTTCTAAAATATGGTGACGTTTGCGTACCTGCAAATTGTATGGAAATATGCAAAACAAATGTTTCAATTTACTAGGCGTCTTCTGCGCCACAGAAGCTGTTTTGCGCTTCGCGCCAGGTGATCTAGGTAATTGCCCAGCGATGCGTGGGTTCGCACAACCCCACTTTTCTGCACCATTCCTGTTCTCCCAATGTTTGCCCAACTTAGGTTTCTCCAGATGGACGAAGTGGGAGGAGGCCTCGAACGGGTATAAGAGAACGATGCGCGAACAGTTGAAGAGATTTGAATCAATCTCCAGCCGTAAGCACCTTAAGGCCTGGAGGGCTTATGGTCCTACAAATCGCCGCCACCATTGCTTAATCCCGCTAAACGAAGCGCCGCCAGTCCAGAACCCGAAGGCACCAGCATTCAGCGTAGTTGGCCCTCGGACCGATCACCCAGAATCTAATAGCCCTAAGTGACTTGGAAACTTTTCGCTTCCACCAACTAAAGCCCTGACGTCAGCGTGCTAGACGCGTCCAGAGAGAACTTCAGGGCAGTCCTTCGGATTTATTACACCCCCTTAGGCGTTTTGACCACCAGGATCACGCAGTCCCCTGAAAAAAAATTCCAGTTCTATTTAAATTGAATATCCGTACCTTTTTATTCATATAATGTAAGTTGTTTTGTATAATAGAGTTAATAGAAGAAATCGTAAACCGACTTTCTCGATCTAAGCACTCTGAATTTCTTCTAGCCTGGCACTCTGAAACCAAGAAAGCAAAATTAATTGAAATAATAAAAACCGCTCTCCCCATTACAGGTCAATTTAAAAAATCGATGATAATTTTATTGAACAAGTATCTAAGTGATTGACAAACTAGTTGTAAGTATGTGAACTAATCTAAGACACTGATATCGTTTTCAATAGCCGCCCTTGTCCATAGTCCATGTTTCTTTTTACATATTTGCAAATTGGTGTACTTTGCATTACCAAGTGTTTTCTTTTACTGTTTCAATATTATTAGAAACGTTAAAATATTGTTATCCTTAGTTATGAGTAAAGCCCTTTACTGATTCTTTTGGGTATGACTTCAAAAACTAAGGCGGCTACGATAAACCCATTTTTAAAATAAGATATAACATTAGAATATGCAACCAGGATTAAATCTAACCATTTTCGTATATCTTACTGTTTTATAAATGCCAATGGTGAGCCTCGAAATTGAATAACCCTTTATAGTGTATATATATTAAGTCAGAAGATAGAAAACAAATCTTATCCAAATATCCGGTATGAATTAATCATACTTTGACGTAGTTATTAATAAGTGATTGGCGTTTAGCAAGCTATTTGGCATAACTAAAAACCTATACAAACAATTCACGCGGTGCTTTCTGTCTTTTTAATACTTCTATCACCTTGTTTCGCTTTAAATCATTCCAGGGGCACCAAACGTTAATCTTCCTTTTAGCGAGATTAAGCAGAGCTTGCATACGGGCTACCTTTAACTTTAAGGGAAAACGTGTGAACTTTCCTTGGCCGTTGGTAAATTATAACATTTCTATCAAGGGAAGAACTTGAGCTACGCAAAAACTAAAATGAAAAGTATATAAATTGCTTTTGAAAATATTTAAAGAGTGTTGCAACGTCAAGATCGTGACGGATTGATGGCAGCAGCACGGTAAATGTTACATGCTCTGCCAAACTTGAATTGGGAATTACACCGCACGGCTGATCTTTGCCGCTAGGATGTTCTAAAATAGCCCTCGACTGCCACTACAACAAGCACGTCTCGTGTGTATTTTTTTGTAATGGCTTCACAGGCGCAAAATCGATAGGTTACTACATAGTAGATAACCCTAACAACTATTATGAGCTCATACCGAAATAGAAGTTCGCAGAGCTTCTACATTTTTAACTAATCTTTTGACAAATAATGCAAGCGGAACTTCCTGCCTTTTGATACTTCTTTCTACAGCAACCCGCCTGTGGCTGAAATCATTTCGCAGCACTGAATGTTAATCCGCCTTAGCGAGGTTAGGCAGCGTAGACGCCCGTTTCAGTTTTTGGAACGACTGTTTAGCACAATATATCTAAAGAGATGTTTTAAAGAACTAATTGTCGCGTCTCTTGGAATATTGAACACGGCGACTTAACAAAGTACACAGATACGCCATTATCGCTGCAGGAAACAACGTTGAAGCTCTCCTTCTGTGTGGGCTTTTAGTAGCTTTGATTTTCTTTTCAGCTTTTCTTTCCGTACAAAATAAATTCCTTTCAGGCGACTTTTAATTTTAGTCAGAAAATAAAAATGACGGAGTTTCAGCGAAGAGAAGTTACTCTTTGATCAAAAATTATTTAATGCATGTCAATTAGAATGAGAGTAATTTCGGTGAGAAAAAATCTCTCGTCATGCTTCATTAATGAATGCCGATAGCTATTCTTATCAATGAAGTTTTTCAGTCACAACCTCTTTCTTTACTAAGTCTTTCACCTTGACCGTTTCCTTGAATGGGCAAGTAAAATACACTATAATTATAAATAAATGCAACTGTATCAAAAGCTATACATGTGTAAACGAAATGTTCTTTGAGTGAAACTTTACCAACGAACCTTTTCCAAGAAGCCGTCGATTCAGGAGTAGATTTGGTTTTATCGTTGGGCCACTGCATCTGTTTAATTGCTTCGGGATATAATAATACCTTTTGTTTAAAGCAAAGTATCCGCTGGCCGACTACGATCTAAGGTAGAATTCGATTATACCTGTTTGCACTTAGACTAATTTATTTTCAAGCATTTTTCTTTTTTCTTTTGTTCTTTTCTTTCCGTTTTGTTTCGTCTTCAGTTCGATGTACTTGTAATCGTACGTTACTACTCCGATATATCTACGCGAGGTGCGGGAAAGATGCTTACTGTCAAATAAAGAATCTATGGATACGTCAAATAGCAGTACGCGTTGCTCTGCACACCCATTATATTAGGGTTTCAATGTCCGGCTGAGCCGTATACCTGCGGCATTAATTCCTCTTGAACTTTTCCAACATGCAGCACAACCATTAAGGTCAGGCCTTTCTTTTGTTCTAATTTTCTGAGGACCTGACACGAGAAAAGTTCATGGTACCCGTCGTAGATATAAAATATTAGGAGAAAAATTTCTAAATCAATAATCGTTTTCTGATCTAATCTCTGTTTGTTGTACGTTACAGTTAAAGTGTGAAATGTGGTAATGAATGTACGAAAAAAAAATTCAACCTGAGGAATCTCTTCTTCTGATACTAATTTTTCATGGCAGGGACTGAATTGGGAACGTACATAAAGTTGGTTGATAAGGCCATTTCCCTCTCAAGTCGAATCAACATCAGCTTTGGGATGTGAAGCATCAGAGTTGATTTCATTCTTTTAGCTTGTTGCTCCAAACCTTCTTCAGCTTATTATCTTTTCATGGTCATTATGTTAGTTTTTGCACAGGGAACAGAAAAGTAACTGATCTGCGTAATTGTCTGCTGTTTACAACTCAATAGAACAGACAAAGCACTTAGCTTTAGTAATACCGGAAGGAGATGCATGTGAGTTATCTTTTGAAATTCCAGTATCTTCTTGTAAATTCGCAGACTGTGGTGTTAATTACATACTTTCAATCACAGAATTTCAATTACACGTTCTAAACCTGTATCATTTAGAAATATTAAGTTACAGCCCAAGTTGCCAAAAATGTATGTGATTGAAAGCAAGTAGACTGTTACTAGCTAGTGAAGGCGAGCGAGGTCGCTTTGCAATTGTGCATTAATCTCTTGCATTTATAGAACTTAATATGCTAAAGAAAACTTCTCTCTGTACAGTTCTTGATAAATAGTATATTAAATATGAAGATGGGAAACGACGGTTTACCAAGACATAGTTTGGAGACCGAGCATAGCGTCTGAGGTTGCTGCACCTTGCCGTTCGCGTAGTATTGTTTGCACGATTGTAGCAACTTAAATACTTATTCAGCTATACTATACTATAAGCCGAGCTCTGTGGATTAGTGGCCAGCACGCCTGCTTAGCATTCGGGAGGTCGTGGGTTCGATTCCCGTGGCCGTCTGCTCTGACTTAGGTTTTCAGGTAAGTAATCCCTTAATTAATAAAAGATATCACCATCATTTGGAACACAGAATCAAAATGGGTGGTAAAGTTTCAAGATATTTTATTGACTTGTTTATTTATGTTGGGTGGTACCCTTAGCGATCATAGGGCTACTAGGATTCCAACAGTATCTTTTCTGGGGCGAATAACGGGGCAGTACTTCTCCACCTTTCCTGCTCTTTATTTCATTCTCCACTCCTCCCTTCTTTCACCTATCCTAAAATTTCGGTTATTGGTTGAAGAGGGACGCAAGGTCTATATAGAAGCCCGCCCCTAGTTGGGGGAATTGAACTGACCATGAACCTTTTTTACCTTTACTGTACTATAATGGTGAATTGCCTAAAATAACAATTGCTCTTCGACAAGTCACTCGCTATAATTATGCCGATTTCAATTGAATTATATAGGTTACTAGCAAGATGCCCGTTCTTCATACGGACTACAAATGTTTTTCTTCCAAATCATAAACGAATTCTAGAATGCTTCCCTCCTCCCTCACTCAACACGCTAAACTAACAAACGCTGTAAAACAATATTGTAGGTAAAAAGGAAACAATATTCTTCTGAAAAAAGTTCTTCATAACCCTTTTATGCTTCACGTATCCCCTCGAAATGTGTATGTAATTGTCGTTCTCCTTAGTAGATTGATAAAACTGTAGGTTTAGTATAACAATGCGAGTAAAAATAATAAATGTACTTATAAATGTTGTATTCATAAATTCTAGCAGTTTCCACCACTTGGAGGTGGAATTTCAGAAATCCTTCTATTTTATTCTAAACTGGGATAACTTCTGTTTACTTCTATCCCATTTTTACTCCTTTCACAATAAAATTTAGAATAAAAACTTTAAACCATTTTTTAAAGATTTGAAAAACACACATATGCCCAAAAACAATGGTCATCAGGAACCACAGGAAATACGAAAGGTTCTATAATTTACCTCTGAATCCAAACTCGCACCTTTAGTAGTTGATCTGTGCACAATCCTGAATTACGTTTTTAGGAACTTGTATAGGTAACCTTTCAAAGTAAAAAGCAATCGATATAGGTATTATAGGGCCTTAAGAGATATTGAGAAATTCGTGAAAAGACATTTTACCTCTTTCCTTCCCTTTAGGGGTGAAATTTATAAAAACCGTTTCCAAGCTTTTCGCTACATAAGTAAAGGACTCTTCTTGCCAAATTTCAAGTTCCTGGTTACCAAGGATTACTACGGATTCGCGTTGTTGAGTTGGTGGTTTATCTTTTATACATATAGATTATAGCGGAATACCCGTTTCATCCCCTTGTGGCTGAAATCTCTAAAAACCCTTTCTGCCTCATTTTAGTCTAAAATGCATCCATAAGAAAAAAAATCAATCATTTTAACCCCCTACCATTTTTCAGTTTAGTCTCTTTTTTATCCCTTTAGGGGTAATATTAAAAAAAAACCTTAGACGCCTTTAAAAAGATTTGAAAAACACACATATGCCCAAAAACAATGGTCATCAGGAACCACAGGAAATACAAAAGGTTCTATAATTTACCCCAGAATCCAAACTCGCACCTTTAGGAGTTGATCTGTGCACAATCCTGAATTACGTTTTTAGGAACTTGTATAGGTAACCTTTTTAAATAAAAACCAATCAATATAGGTATTATAGGGCCTTAAGAGATATTGAGAAATTCGTGAAAAGACATTTTATCTCTTTCCTTCCTTTTAGGGGTAAAATTTATAAAAACCCTTTCCTAGCTTTTCGCTACGTAAGTAAAGGACTCTTCTTGCGAAATTTCAAGTTCCTGGTTACCAAGGATTACTACGGATTCGCGTTGTTGAGTTGGTGGTTTATCTTTTATACATATAGATTATAGCGGAATACCCGTTTCATCCCCTTGTGGCTGAAATCTCTAAAAACCCTTTCTGCCTCATTTTAGTCTAAAATGCATCCATAAAAAAAATCAATAATTTTATCCCCCTACCATTTTTCAGTTTAGTCTCTTTTTTATCGCTTTAGGGGTAATATTTAAAAAAACCTTAGACGCCTTTAAAAAGATTTTAAAAATACATCTATATGTCAAAAAGGAATGTTCTAACTCAATAAACGTGGGAGATACGAAGAGCTCTTTAATTCACCCCGAATCCAGATTTGCACCTCTAAGGGTTGATGAGCGCAAAATTCTGAAAGACGTAGGTATTTGCATTGAAAATCTTTGGAAGTAAACACCGAATCGCTATCCCATCGGGTCTAAGAGATATTGAGGAACCCGTGAAAACCCATTTTACCCCTTTTCACCCCCGTAGGAATAACATTTCAAAAAATCCCTTTTAACCCATTTTATTGTGAAATGAAACTCACAACGAAAAAAAATTATAATTTTAACCCCCCTTCCCCTATTCAGTTATTCCTCCTTTTACCCCTTTAGGGTTAACATTTTCAAATTTCCTTACACCTTTTTCTAAATATTTTAAAAATACATCTATCTGCAAAAAAAAGAATGTTCTAACTCAATAAACATAGAGGATACGAAGGGTTCTTTAATTCACCCTTAATCCAGATTTGCACCTGTAGGGGTTGATTAGGGCAAAATCTTAAAATACGTTTCTAGGTATTTGCATTGATAATCTTTGCAAGTAAACACCAAGTTACTATCTCATCGAGTCTAAGAGATATTGAGGAATTCGTAAAAACACATTTTACCCCTTTTCACCCCCGCAGGGACGGAATTTCAAAAAATCCCTGTTAACCCATTTTATTGTGAAATGGAATTTATAGCGAAAAAATTTATAATTTTAACCCCACTACCCCTTATCAGTTTTTCCTTCTTTTACCCTTTTAGGGTTAAAATTTTCAAATTCCCTTAAACCCCTTTCTAAATATTTTAAAAATACATCTATATGCTGAAAAACGAATGTTCTAACTCAATAAACATAGGAGATAGGAAGGGTTCTTTAATTCACCCCCAATTCAGATTTGCACCTTTAGGTAAAATACGTTTCTAGGTATTTGCATTTGTAATCTTTGCAAGCAAACACCAAATAGATATCTTATCGGGTGTAAGAGATATTGAGGAATTCGTAAAAACCATTTTACCCCTTTTCACTCCGTAGGGGTGGAATTTCAAAAAATCCCTTTTAACCCATTTTATTGTGAAATGGAACTTATAGCGAAAAAATTGATAATTTTAACCCCACTACCCCTTATCAGTTTTTCATTCTTTTACCCCTTTAGGGTTCAAATTTTAAAATTCCCTTAAACCCCTTTCTAAATATATTAAAAACTAGTGAGTCACCCGAACTACGTTTCGGTTCGCAAAATTAAGAGAGATTCATCAATATAAAAAAAAGGATGTATCGGCGGGACTGAACCCGGACCAACCGCGCGATAAACCAGCACTCTACCGCAGGACCGCCGTCCTTGTGTTTGAATAATACGCGCACCCGAGCTAATAGTACACGGCGTTGGCGCTCCGCTGTGCTGCTTAAAATAGTTAATTAAATTACAAATTTTTCGCACTTTTTTTGAAAATAAAAACCGGCCTACGATCTAAGTATAAAAATTAGCAATCTTTTAAGCCATGGTACAACTTGATCGGGCCAGTATCTTCGGAGGAGATAGCGAACAAACATAGACGCAAACACGCAAACACGCAAACATACAAAGAGAGCACCGATTTTATGTTATAGATACATCTATATGCTGAAAAACGAATGTTCTAACTCAATAAACATAGGAGATACGAAGGGTTCTTTAATTCACACCCAATCCAGATTTGCACCTTTAGGGGTTGATTAGGACAGAATCGTAAAGTACGTTTCTAGGTATTTGCATTGGTAATCTTGGCAAGCAAACACCAAATAGATATCTGATCGGGTGTAAGAGATATTGACGAATTCGTTAAAACACATTTTACCCCTTTTCGCCGCCTTAGGGATGGAATTTCAAAAAATCCCTTCTTAACACGACCTTACGTAACAAATTGAATCTTCCACCCAAATTTCAACTTCGTAGTACCAGTGGTTACGGCCTGCGTTGATTAGTCAGGGTTGTGACTTTCCTTTATATATGTATATAGATTAGTCACACGTGTCTTATAAATTATATCTCACATCTGAATTATAACTCACTGTTGGCAGTACTGTCAGTCTATGTCAAAATTGAGATTAGCAGGTTGGATTTAAAGTCAGTCTGTGTCAAATAACAAACCAAACCTAACCTGCTAATCTCGAATTTGACATAGACTGATTGTGCTACCAACCAAGACCCCTCGAGGCCATCAGGTTTTTCTCGCGTGACGTATTTGTAATATAACATACTTGTATCATAAATAACTATAAAATTGCTCTTAACCACAGTGCCCAACCAACAATTTTACCTGGATAAAGGTAATTAAAACAATTTGTACTCATCGACATTTAGCAGCCGCAGGTATACAAAATTAATGAATTTTAGTGTTACCTACCTTCTTCGTCGTAGATATCAGTGAGACGTCCTTAGGGAGCAGGTGCTTGAGACACCAATTTTTTAACAGTTCCAAACATAACTTCGTAAGGAGTTTCTGCTGCGTATGTTAGGAATGGTCTAACATCACCGTGTTAAGATACTTATTTTTCCAAACGATATCTCTTAGGCATCCTGATATACCCGAAGTCTTTATGGCTTTTGCTTTATCAATTCCCGTCGCTTGTTATTGTTGCGCAGAGGTTGTTAAATTGCTTGACTTGTTCGATGGTTCTGCTATCAATCTCCAGTTTACATCTTGTCATTTCCTTTGATTCAACTAGGCTTTTAGTTTTTTCCGTGTTGATAGCCATATTCATTTTTTTGGCTTCTTGATTGAATGCATATAGCAATTTTTGTGGTTATCCTCGCTGTCGGAGATGAGCACTGCATCGTCAGCGTATGCTACAATGTAGAACCCGCTCTTTTAGGTAGTTTTTTGTTTATTGCATCCATTATCATATTGAAGAGAAACGGGCTGAGGGAATCGCCTTGTCTAACTCCAGTGTTTATTTGTACTTCGTCAGATATTTGATGGTTTACTTTCATATTCGTCCTGCAGCATTGAGTTATTTTACAAACCAGCTGAATTAGCCTTTGGTTGATTCCTTTATTTATCAAACGCTTTTGTCATATCTACGAAGCATATGTACGCGGGCTTATTAAATACCAGGAATTTTTCAAGTATTTGTTTGACTATGTAAATTACATCGTTGGTTGATCGATTTCTACGGAAGCCCTGCTGTTCCTCTCTTACGGGTCTAGGACATCTCGGCGCCGCCATCTCGGCTCGGGACCAGCTCGGCGCCGGGACAACTCGGCGCGGAGCCATCTCGGCGCCAGCCAACTAGGCCCAAGGCCATCTCGGCACCGAATTCAAATTTGCAAATGTGCACTACGTAATAAATTTATTATAAACAAATAATAAATAAAGTGATAGCCAAGAAGCTGGCATCAAATGAAAAAAAATTATTTAGAATTTCTTGGAAAATCGCTGACGACCAGAGGTGGTTGCAAAGTGATTACAAATGAGCCAAACAAAAGTTGTCACGTGACTTCCGCTATCAGTAAAATTTTACATTTTTTAAAAATAATTACGAAACATGCATCTACTAGGGACAAAATTTACGAAAAAAGTTGTTTTCTGGCCTTGAGATTGTTGAGTTAGCTAAAATTAACACACAATAAAAAATCGTATGGAAATCTTGCTTAATTCCCGAAAAATTGTACTTTTTGGATTTACACAACTTCGAAAATCGCCATTTTTAACTAAGTAAAAATCACTCAATATATCTAATACGTGCTAAATAGGTTTTTGGACAAGCTGTCATCCTGTATAAAGTAAAATGTAAACATTACCAGTATTTTTTTATATATATTTATATACAGGGTGATGTTTAAGTTGATTCTTTCCGTTTACCATGAAATAAAGCTAAAAATATAAACATTTTTTTATTTACCACTTTTCCGAAATATCAAAACTAACAGAGGTACAGGGTGTTAAACTTTCAAATTAAAAACTAAACTTTGGCGCAAAGGCGGCTGGACAATTTTATTTTTGTTTATCTCTGTTGTCCAGCAATGACCTGTCAACTAGTTTTCCATTGTAATTTTCTTAATGTTATTGCTACAATAATGACTCATGTTTATGAAAATAATGAATGAGTGAGTATGCTTATTATTTACTGGGAGTGTCGGCAAAATGCCGCTGCCTCATCGCTCTTATACGCGGAATGTGTGTGTAGAAGCGAATGCTGATAATTTTGAACATATCATTTAAGGTAGATTAAGTTTAGTTCAATTTTCGTTAAGTAATTTTACTTCTTAATTTGACACTTTAACACCTTGTACCTCCGTTAGTTTTTTTATTTCGCAAAAGTGGTAAAGTTTTTTTAGCTTTATATCCTGGTAAAAGGAAATCACCCTATATATACAGTGTGTCCCCGGATAGGTAAAACGACTCTTGTAAAAAGTAAAAAAAAATCGATATAAATTTTCATTTTTTGGGGTTCAGCCCTGTTTGGTTCAAGGCCAATTTCTTACAGCATTTCAGTTTTCAAAAGTGAAGCATGCCTTGAAAATTTTCAAAAAACTTATTTTTAGGAAATTAAGCACGATTTCAATGAGATTTTTTATTGTGTGTTAGTTTTAGCTGACTGAACAATCTCAAGGCCTGAAAACTTTGGCACATTTGTAATTACTTTGCAACCACCTCTGGTCGTTAGTGTTTGATTTTCCAAGACATTCTAAATAATTTTTTTCATTTGATGCCAGCTTCTTGGCGATCACTTTATTTATTATTTGTTTATAATAATTTTCTTACGTAATGCACATTGTAGTTTGCGAATTTGAATTTGGCGCCGAGATGGCCTTGCGCCGAGTTGGCTGGCCCCGAGATGGCTCCGCGCCGAGTTGTCCCGGCGCCGAGCTGGCCCCGCGTCGAGATGGCGGCGCCGAGTTGTCCGGCTTCGCTCTCTTACCTGCATTGTTTTGCTTAGCTCCTCCAAGATCCATTTAGTGAACACTTTTAGCATGTTGCTGGGCAGGGTTATCCCACGGTAGTCTTCTGGAGACGTTTTTTGGCCTTTCTTGAATATGGGGATTGTTGTGCTTCCCTTTTACTCATTTGGTACTTCGCTCTTGCTTACAATAGATTTGAACATTGTTAGGATTTCTTTTTGTAATTGTGTTTCTCCGTAGTTTAGCATTTCGATTGTCATTTCATCTGGTCCGGGGCGTTTTCGATTTTTAAGAGATTTTAGAATGTTTTTGATGATCTCCTCCTTTACTTTTATATTATCTTCTTCCTCATTTTCTATTAGTTGTTGCAATTGTTCTTCCTGTGGGTTGTATAACGTGTCAAAGTGTGTTTTCCATTCTTCGACAGGGATCTTATTGCTTTTGGTGGTGTCTTTTATTTCAAAATCACTTTTCCTTAACATGCCCCACATCTTTTTCTGACTTCCATTCATATCTCTTCCATCCCTTTTGTATATCTTTCCCAATAGTCTTTTTTTATCTCCTTTATTCGTGCATTAACTCTGTTGCGTTCTCTAGTGTACATGGTCCAATTTTCTTCGTTTTTATTGCGAAGGTAGTTGATGTAAAGTTGTTTCCCGTTTTAGGTAATTCTTTCACCTCTGTTGTAAACCAAGGTGTCTTATTTTCCTAACGCTTCATTAGGTGCATCAAGGATGTTATTTTTTAGCGTTTTCCATTGTTGATCGATGTTGTCAATTTTTTATATTGGGTTTTTCCTTAATTTTTCTGTTAGACGATTGCTATATAGTTCAGCTATTATTGTATTCGAAAATGTAGGTGCCACAAGTAATAGAAAAATATCAAGGAGGTGATAAGCAACCTCTTCTGTTCGTTTTGATTCAAGAGGATTCAAAATTACGAATTTTGTCAGGTGATCTTGGTAGACCGAAACAAATTTGTACTTGTCCGCGGCATGGAACTGGTAGTCAATTAAGTCAACTTGGCATCTTAAATTCCACTAACAGAATGCCATTTGCTTGACAACAATACCTTTTCTTTCTACTTTTATCGATATGGCTCACAGATATTTAGGAATGTCGTTATATCGAGCTGAGTAACATTGGCGTAACTAGGATTTTTGGCTGGGGAGGGCCAGGCCCCCCAATCAACCATCGTCTATACCTATGAAGACATGAATTTACGTACACATATAACTTTTTCGGATAAATTTATTTGCTTGTTTTTTGACGCTGTTATACGAAGATAACCCCATAAATTTCTGCAATCTAATAAAACAAAGATGTGTAGTCAACATTTGTTTTTATTATTGTTTCACAAAATGTTTGCCCTTAAACTCGAAACATGTACGCATTCGGTAACACCAATTTTCAAAACAAATTCCACTCTTCTTGAGTCACTTGAGAAACAAAGTTTTTGAAGCTTTCCACGGCATTTTTGAGAGTTCCAAATCGCACAGCACGCATTTTATCCTGTAATTGAGGAAATAGAAAGTAATCGGAAGGTGCTAGGTCGGGACGGTATGAAAATAACTTAGCAATATTAACCCGGAAGTCTCTAATAAACATTATTTTGTTTGATGTGCGGTATTACTAGAAGCATTGTTATGGTGCAGAAAGATCTCACTTCTTAGTACCCTAACCCAGCTTTTTGAATAACGTCTGGCAGTCATACTGTTGTGTGCCATTCTGCGGTAACCGTACATTTATTTTCAAGCACAACAGTTGTGATAGGTCCTATGAAAGGAAGCAAGTAATCATTTTTTTTACCAACTCTTCGAGATAGCTTCACTAAAACTAGGTTAAGATCTGTTGGAAACACTCATTGTGCAGACTGCCGCTTAGATTCGGGTTCAAATGCATATATCCAGCTTTTGTCACCAGTTATAATGTAAACTGCTTTAGATCTACCTTCAACATATTTCTTATACCATTCCACATGCTGTTGTTGTGTTTCTGTTAAACTGTGTGGTATCCACCCACAACATACTTTTATTACACCCAAATGATTATGTAAAATCTTGTTTATTGCAGTCATGCCAATGTCCAAGATGTTTTTAATAATTCTATATGTGACTTGATTGTCCTCCTGAATCATTCACAGCCTCTATGTTAATTTAACGAACTGAAATTGGTCCTCCTTCGCGAAAATCATCGCTAACTAAAAATCGTTAAAATTTAAATTCATTAAACCAGCAATGCGAAGGCGCTTGGTCACCAAAAGTAACACGAAGTCATGTAAAGCTTTTGCTGGGAGATGGGATTTATAAACGTATGGTAAATAATGGCTCAAAAATTTTCTCTCGTTAAATTCATTTTTGCTGCACAACACTAATTTCAAAATTAACTGTATAATAACTGGTGCAATTATGAAAACATAAATTTGAACTGTTAATCTAAAAACCAACAAACATTTGTTTCATGGCAATTTTGATTTCCATGGTGTACTTGATCTATTGGTTTGCAGAAATTATGGGTACTACCCTCGTAATACTATATTTTTAAGTAGCATATCAATAAATTATTTCTCGGTTCATCAACAACATAAAAACGTATAGATTACATCTTGCAAATCAGTGAGGTTAACGGTAAAAAATACTAATCCATGAGAAACAGATTTTATTGGAAAACATCACTTGGTTTCCATTTACATAATTTTCATTTTATTATCTGTATGGTCAAGGCAAATACTTTCTTGAAAACATCAATATCCTCTTAATTGTTATTGCCATTTCTCTTTGTTCTATCTTGGGCTGGAAACTGAAAATTCAAGCACCCAAAATTATTTTTACTACATGAAACACCATTAAACATAAAATTCTGGATCGTACTCTTCAAAGCGATAAACTGAACTCTTTAAGCAAGGCAAATGTCCAAGTAGCAAGTCACCGTAAGTCTGAACTGGATGAGCCTATAATAGGTAGCTATATGTGCACAAGGAATAGTTGGTGATGCACTCAAGTTTCCAGCTCATTGTACTTACCCGCAAATGAAATAATTGCAATTGTCTCTTTCTATGCACATAAATTGACTCTTTATTTATAGAAAACATAAGAGAAACTAAAAACAAATATTCAGACGAAAACAGTCCTTTCAACGTTAAGTATTAGCAAAACTCAACTGCATTTGTGCACTAATAATGTTTTCTCTTTCATATTATTATTGACTAGAGCTATTCGTCCAACATATGGCATTCATACTATGCTTTTTAAGCCAAAAAAGGTAATAAAACCAAAGAATTTAAAAACGTGTGAGGGTCAATAACAACCCCCTTAGTTTAAATAGGTTAATAAAAAAGCAAATTTTTAAATGTATTTAACTTCTATTTTTCTGGGGTGGGCCAAACGGCAGTCTGGGGAGGGCGTGGCCCCCCTGGCCCCCCCGCTAGTTACGCCAATGCTGAGTAATGTTTTCGTATTTCCGTTTTAATTTCCTTACCATGCGGTCCCAATCACCACCTACGATTGAAATGTGAATACTACAACGTCGAATAGTAGATCATTGGAACAACAGAAAATAACATCTGAAACTAAATCCTGTAGTAGTACTATCAATTTTTTATGTACCTGCACATTTAGCACATTGTAGTGGTGAAGTAACCAATAATCTCGGAGAATTTTTGCAGCCATTAATCTTTTCAGGTCCTTAAGTAAGTTTAAATACCTTTCATGAGAAGGATTAAAGTATCCGATTTCACTTCGCAATTAGATAGTGAACTATTGAACCTATTCTGCATAACGTTATTTTTGTCCAGTTCGCTAACTCAATCAAGTTCCATATTGAAGCTTACATCTTACACGGTTTGCTAAAAGTTAAACTAAATCGAATCCGTTATTTTGTAGAATAACTAGGGATTCTATATAGGGTCGCTATTATATATGGGACCAAAGCAGCCCTAGTCAAACGGTTTGAGATATGCGTTTCATATTTGGTATCTTTTAATTTTAGGTTATTTTGCATATTCTGTTTTTTCATAATAATTTTTAAGTGCGGTCGCCATATTGATTTTTTCAAATAGCAACCTAGGCTGTATAGTACATTAATAGAAATCTAATTTTTTTATCTTTTCAAAAATGTTACACATGTATAGGGGTACATAAGAAAATAATGCAGATAGATTAAAAAAAAACATCTGAGGCATGCTTAATTCGTCGCTGGACATTTAGTGAAATCTAGTAACCATTGCATTAACAAAACGTCATAAATAAACAAACCACAACCAAAAACAGGTAGTAACAGCTTAATAGCTGACAAAATAAATATCACACATTGTTAATTCTTCCTGTAGTTGTAATAATCAAATAATCTTTCGAATTCTGCAATATGGATCGTTTCAGAAGGAGAACGGATAGAGATTCTCATTATGATTGGTTATAGTGACAGAAGACGAACACACGACGAAATACGTCATTTATTTAGTACGACACATCCCGATCGGAATCCAATTAGTAAACCTACAGTAAGTAGAACTTTGGAAAGATTTATTAAAAGTGGAAGCGTAAAAGATCAACCTAAGAAGAGATTTCCCTTGAGGTAGTACTGGATGTGGTTGAGCAACTTCAAACTTCTGTACAGCAACTTGCCTTAAACCACAATATGAGTAGACGTTCCATTCAAACAATTTTAAAAAGAAATAAGATTTACCCTTACAAAGTACATTTAGTGCAAGAATTGGTAGGAGACGATTTCGACAGAAGGCTCGAGTTTTCTGATTGGGCAATGGACGTTATTTCTGAAAATGACAATTTTGACAATTCAGTTGTATTCTCGAATAAAGCTACTTTTCGTTTCAATGGATCTGTAAACAGGCACAACTGTAGATACTGGTCTGACACCAACCCCCATTGGATGGAAGAAGTTCACACCCAGAGACCTCACAAAATAAACTTATGGGCTGGTATTGTTGGTCCCATTTTTCATTGAGAGCAACCTTACGTCGGAGAGATATCTTCAAATGCTGCGGGAAAATATTATTCCTTAAATTATAGAACTTTTTCCAAATTATGATAACCCAAATGCAGTCAACGAAAACATCTGGTTTCAGCAGGATGGTGCGCCTCCCCACTATGGACTTGCAGTGTGCAATTACTTGAGCGACATTTTTGATCGGCGTTGGATCGGGAGAAGAGAAACCGTGGAGTGGGCCACTCGGTTATCGGATTTATCTCCTTTAGATTTTTTTTGTTAGGCTATTTAAACAGTCGTATTTATTTAAATAGACTTGACAATTTAGAAGGATTGAAAAATCGTATTCATGCTGAAATGGCTACTCTTCAGACAATTTCAAAAAGCGCATTCATTATTGCCAAGAAGTAAATGGGCAGCAATATGAACATCTCTCTTAACTACTGTTAATGAATAACGTTGTTGTTTTATTTGTATTTAAGAAATGTTGTTTGCTTTCCTAAATTTTAATTACTGTTTGTGTTTGGTTTATTTCTGACGTTTTGTTAATGCAATGGTTACTAGATTTCACTAAATGTGCAGCGACCAATTAAGCAATTGTGTTTTATTTATCTGCGTTATTTTCCAATGTATCCCTATGCATGTGTAATATTTCTTCAAAGAGTGTATGTATAAATGTGTAAAGGAGACAGCTCCTTTGACTTTTGACTCATAGACCACTAAAACTAGGTACAGAGTCGACACATTTCTGAGGTTGGGATTTCGGTAGGCGAGTTCGGGTGGCATTTGTGGCAGAAAGATCTGTGCGCATCTCACACTAGCGCGCGAAATTTTAAATGCAGCATGCGCCATGGGCTACAGCTAGTATTATATGAATTAGTATGAAATCTAAACCAAGTGAAACTTGAAAGTTACATTTCGAAATTATTTTGACAAGAAAATTATTATTTTGTTGCACTCATTACAACTGCCTATAATTAAAATCATAAACAAGCCATTTATTTTAAATCAAATGAAGTATTTGCCACATTCATTACAAAGGTACTGTCTCGAAATTATGCACATTATACCACGCAGTTAGTAATAACTTTAATAAAAAGCGCACAATGTAGAGGCCTGAAAAACATAGCTAACAGGTGATATGTGGCATGGACGGTAATATTCCCTGCTTATGCACAACTATTTCATTGCTTGACCCCACAAACACTTGTAATCGTATTATAACTACCCTCCATGCAAAATCAATATCCCAGTTCCTCATGCCTTCAAAAATTCCTTATTGTAAATTTTCGTATGGCCTTAAACCATAAATGAAATTCCAATTAATCGTGGATGCCCAGCATTTTCACAAAAATAATCAGAAAATATATACAGACGCATCAAAAAGTGCAACAGCAATAGGAATTATAGTGATGATAGAAGGGAAAGATAAACTTATACGGGGTAGCACCGTAAATTTCTGCAATCTAATAAAACCAAGTTTTGTAGCCAAAAATTATTTTTATTATAGTTTTTCGAAGTATTCGGCCTTAAACTCTATACATTTACGCATTCGATAAAACCAATTTTAAAAATATAAATTCCACTCTTCTTGAATCGCTTGAGAAACAGGGTTTTTGGAGCTTTCCGCGGCATCTTCGGGAGTTCCAATAACTACGCATTTTATCTTTTAATCGAGGAAATGGAAAATAATGGGAAAGTGCTAGGTCGAGACTGTGTGGGGGATGACTTAGCAATTTTTATCCGAAAGCCTCTAAAAATTATTTTGTTTAATGTGCGGCATGACTTGAAGCATTGTCATGGTGCAGAACGATCTCACTTCTTGAGCGCCTTAAACGAGCTCTTTGAATAACGCTTGGCAGGTATACGGTTGTGTACCGTTCTGCGGTAATATTACGTTTATTTTCAAGTACGACAGTTTGTTGTAATAGGGTCTGATTTTGAAAAGAAGCAAGCACCTATTTTCTCACCAACACCTCGGCGTCGCCTCACTTTAACTAGATTAGAATCAGTTGGAAACACTCATTGTGCAGACTGTCGCTTGGATTCGGGTTAAAATGCATGTATCCAGCTTTCATCACCAGTTATGATGTTGTAAACTGCTTTAGACTTATGTTCATCATATTTCTCAAAAGTTTTCTTATACCATTTCAAACGCTGTTCTTTTTGCGTTTCTGTTAAACTGTGTGGTACTCACGGATAACAGACTTTCCTTACACCCAAATGATTATGTAAAATATTGTTTATTGAAGTCATGCCAG
>OW679202.1:33981076-34048458 GCA_940337035.1 Agriotes lineatus
GGGCACTTTAAAAGCATACTCAAGATTACACCAGAAGATAAAATTCGATGTTAAAAGCAGCATGTGTTCAGAAAGGACAAATCAACTTGTACTGCCCTGGACACTGTAGCGAGTTATGTCAATAATAGTCCTGATGTGTATGTTGTAGCAGTTATAATAGACTTAGATTGGAATGTCCTCCGATGAAGGAAACTCGCAAAAATCCGTTTTGGCCCCTTTACACTGAATATAATTAGCAATGTACTTCTTAAAAAGCAACTTCCACCAAACGCCAACATAGTCGTTTATGCCAACGGCATGGCGCTTTTTGTTGAGACCATCTCTTAAACAAAACTGGAAAACATCACAAACCACGCTTTCGATATAGTTGCACAATGGGTATAGTTGAAACGAAACTCATAATCTCCACTTCTAAAACAAATGTCATTATACTTAAAGAAAAACTTAACCGAGGTGATGGTTGGACGAGTTTCACGCATAGAGTATGTGGATGTCACCCTCTCCAAAAGACTGCATTACACAAGACGCGTTACCACAACAGTGGAGAGAGCAGAGCAGATACGTTTGATTCTCATCAGACTAGTCAGATCAAAGTGGTGGAAAGTCTTAAACTGCCTTAAAGCCATCTATAAAACGTGTAATAATTCCAATCATAATATACCCAATTGAAATTTGGGGTGGATTTCTTGACGAAGCTGCAGTTAAAAAAACTCAGAAATCTGCACGGTCGGCATTGCAGATGCATAACTGGATCTTATATGTTTCTGCCTAGGCTGAGGGAGTGCCCCCGCTGCACTTTGTGGTATTCGAAATTCATAAAAGAATCCCATTAAAGTCTAGTCCGCAGATTGAACACTGTCGAGGTGATGTGCAAACTGATCAACTCTTTAAAAAGAATTTGGCATCAAATCCAATTTTCGAAAACTCACCTTACAAAGCTGACAATTGCAATGGGAAGAGTACTGAAAAAGGTAAAGTAACGTTTGTTTTAATTTTCATGGTCGTTTGGAAACATAAGCAGTTCGGTAAGGAGGTCGTATAGATGCTCACAGACCAAGGCAAGTTTTTGGTCTACAATATCAGACTTGGCAAATCCTAGGATAGCAACTGTTCCACCTGCATGTAACCGGATAATCTGATACACCGAATCTGGACATGTCCGGTTTACGAAGACCAAAGAAGTACACCTAGGATCGGATGTAATAAGAGAAGACCAGATGATCAGCTGATAGACGACAACTTTAACTCTTTAAAATGCCTTGACAAATACATCCTGCGTTGGCTTTTTGTGAAGTGCGAAGACCCTGCAGGGAAGACATCTTTACTAACACTCCAGTGATCCAAACTATTTTCTCTGACGAGGAGATACAAATGCAATGCATTTAATTAAGCTGCATAAATTAATACCAACATTCCGATATAGAGACCAGAGCCACGGGATAGACGAAAATGCGAACTTTCTACAATGTCTTGCCGGGTACATCCTGTCTTGGTTTTCGAGAATGGTAAAGACCCTGCCGGGAAAACGCCTCTTCTAACATTCAAGTGTTCGAAATTTATTTCTTACACGAGAAGATCCAAATACAAATGGAATGTATCTAATTAAGCTGAGTAAATCTATACCAACATTCCGATGTGGAGACCAGAATCAAGTATGTGTATGCAATGTGACAAAGGTGTAGGGTTTTGTTCTACACTTTTTTTATTACAAAAGTGGTAAATTTGATAGAATTAAGTTGAAACATTGAAGCGCATGGGGGGAGGGCGAACAGATACCCTCAAAAATGACATTTATATTTATTTATTTTGCCTACTTAATAAATGTACCCCCTGGAGCTGTGAATTGAGTTGAATTGAATTGAACATGCTTCATCGACTTGGCATTTTAAATTACTCTGCTGTTTCCTCTCATCTTCTGGACAAAACAGATTGGCGGATTTGAGTACTTATGATTTTAATTGGTTGTGAGGCTTGACCTTGACGTTCTGGTAATGGGGGATTCTTTTCCTTTGTATGTCTTTGTGAAGAGAACGCGCGGTATAGTTTGCAGGGCGATTGTCTTTGCAGTTCACGCACTTTACATCTTGATTTCGCTGCCTTCGAAGACATGCTGGTGGAGCATAGTTACTTGTATATTTGACTCAACGCAAATTAAGAAAACAGTATTTTTGAGTGTGTCTAAATTGTTGACATCTGAAATACTGCCGTATTCGCATTAAGGATGCGGGGGTTCTATTTTTATAATGGAATTTAATAACTTCTTTTTTTTGCTTCTACGGCGAAAATTGCAGACAATTATATTTCCAACATGTTTTAGTTTTTCAGTGGCTTAATTTAGAGAGTATGGTTCTGTTTGGGGTGAATATTAGGAATAACTACGGAAAAAGTATGAAATTTCGTATTTTTGGCAGTTAAGGCTTTTATGATGGGTGTATAAAGGTCGGAAATAGTATATTGGATTATTAACTAATAGTCATCGTTCACATATTGTAATTTATAACCATTATGTGTAGTGTCGTTTAAACGTTGGGTTAAGGGGTGGGTGAGCTCAGTTAATTCAACAAAGATTGAATGGGGTGTTCTTTCTTTAAAAGCGTCTTTTTTCCTGTGCTGCTTCAAAGATTATCATAACTATTGGCGGTGGTGGTTGGTTTATTGAGACTGTAGTCTTGTAAGGTGGTTTGTTTATATGCGGAGGAGGCGTGTTTAACGTTATTTGTGGAAAATGAGTACAGCGCTTCAATTTCAATTGTTTATTTTATAAAAATGCTATTGCACTAACAGTTCAAAATATTTAGAGATTGGTTTAAAATTGGCGCATAGCTATTTTACATCACAGTTAACGAAACTGCAATATTGTCATTATTTTTATGTTTAATCGACGAAATTGAAAGGTATCAATTTCTGCGAAACCTTTTAAACATCTCTTTTTATATTAAGGTTAACGTTTAATAACTTCTTTTTGTGATACAAAAATGAAGCTGAACATGTTTTATTGTGCAAGCTGCAGTAAATTGTAAGTGGTTATGTTTGTATAGATTAAAATTAATATAAAGTGCTGCTACGGAAACACAAACAAAAATTGCAATAACTTCAGCAACTGTTTGTATAAAATAATACTTTTTTGCAACGTTTCTCTAAATAACTTAGTGTTCTAGAGCAGAAAACATATTGTGTCCCGATACTGAGAATTACACTTAGTTTAGTGTTAATAAAACAACTAATGCTAAGAGATGTACATTCCACCTCTTATTGCCTTTATTCCAGATGCTGAGCTGGAGTTAAACAATACTCATTTAGATAAAACAATATTTCATATGCCAAATCCGGCATAAATAAACAAAATATTGTTCATTTTAACTGATGGTGCAACACATACATACAGTAAAGGACGTAAGTTAAAAACTCTTTTTCTATATTTACACTTCTGTGCAATCAATCGTTTAAAACAAGGGACAGAGAAAAAATTTCGTTTGCAAATAAATTAGTTAATATGTAAATGATTAATTTATACATATTTTGTTGTATGTCAAAGCCTCGCCGATTAAATAATTTGGAAAATTCTATTCTCTGGTTGCTGCTTTTAGATTTACTTTCGTCAAGCTCAGCAATAAGTTCCGGGCAAGTTTATTGCGGTTTGCCATATATATTGTCCTTATCGCTGCAACCTTTGCCTTTCCCCAAATATTCAACAGCCACTTTCCTTTCTCTCTCGATGAACACAGATTCGATGAAATACGACGCAAATTTGCGTCTCGGTGAATATGGTATTATCCAGTTCTACAAGAATACTTTCCCTTGTTATCTTTGTTTAATCATAGTAATAGCGGTCATAGATCACATCTATTACAACTTCACTAATATATAGCAGATTTTTTCCTTTCCATAATTGTAAATTATTTTGGTTGTCTTATTATCTTAAGACCGATTAAGATAAAATATAGCTTATACTGGTAACAATTTAAATAAAGTTAGGCAGTATTTCGTGGAAGGAATGTAATACGATGCATTTTGTAGTACAGCCGGCACTATTTATTAAAGCTATATTAAAAGCAGAATAATGTGGCTTTCCCACATTATTCTTAAGGAGTTAATGTTCCGTTATTAAGTCTGCACAAATTAAAACAAAGAAATGTTTCCCTACAGCGCTGCATTAATAACGTCAGCAGCAAGAACGCGATTTATTGTGTTGCACAAAATTAACACCACGTTAACCAACTAACTTTATGCTTTTCCGCAACATTTAAAATGCTTAAGACAGAAGCCAGGGACGGATTAGGAAACTGGTTATTCCTCGACTATGGGAACAGAGAGAAAATTAGTTTTCTGGATTCTTCAACATGGTGCTCATGGGATAGAAATCTTACAACTTCATCTAGTGCTGCAAGTTTACTTAATTTCAATTAAGAAATATGAAAATTGTGACTATTCTTTATATAAGCAGCATTTACATACTCTTCCAGTTTCCAAGTTCTAGCAATAATCTAAAAATTACAAATTGTTGCAACAGCAAATTATCGTTAGATTAAAAAAAAATCAAAATAATTTGAATCCGAATTCGTTTGCTATTGGTTTCACCACCGCAACATTTTTCAAGAAGTAATATAATTCCTGCGTCTTCTGTATAACCGAATTGAAAGCAAAACATTATTACTAATAAAATAGGAGAGTTATAAATAACAGAGAACTAAATAATGAGCCTTGCGGTACTCCAGTTTCAATATAAATTTATTTCAACTTGTAATTGAAGATGAAGTGATTGTGGAAGGTGAATTAAACTATCGAAATTAACAGGGCCGTAACTAAGCAAACTTATATTGTAGGCAAGCCAACATTGTTGCGCCCCTCAATACAAAATCAATATATGTGACAAAAAATACTAATGATACTGTATGACTTCTACATTTATCTCCGGATATATGATGTAATGAATTCAAACAAACAGGTAGGTATTCAAAAATAAATCCAAAATTTTTTCTTCAAACATTTTAAAAATAAACTAAATGTTAAAATAAAAAAAATACAATACAAATAAAATGAGATCAGAAAACAAGATTAGAAAACACAATTCTAATTTAGCTAAAGTATTATTATGTAGTCAGCTGAACATTTTGCAAATCCCTATTTATAAACATATGGAGTACCCAAAATCCGAACGCCACTGCGTCATTTATAGCTCAACGAAAGATGCATTTATCAGAGAACACGGGTTCAAATCCCACTGGCTGCAAAGTTTTTTTTAATTTCCAAATTCATGTAATTTGCTTTACTAAGTGCTGTATTATTAGCAGCGTTAGGGTACTTTTTTATTTATTTTGTAAAGAATTTTGAAGACTTCAACCATAATTCGATCTAGCAAAAGTTGTTTTTCTTGCAGCGCGCTTTCTGTATTAAAGACATTGAAAACATTTTCTTTTGCAACTTTTTGATTTTAAAAATGCAAAAATTATTTTAATTAGAACAAGACCACCTATGTGGTGCGTTCAAAAACTAGTAAAACATATCAATATGTTAAAATAATTCTAATGTTTTGATTGATGTAGGTGAGAACTATAAAATAAATCTGGTAGACATATAACATTTCCTTTGCAAATTGTACAAGGTAAAGTAATGTTTGGCGCAATTCGTATTATTATATCTCTAATTAGCATTATTTGAACTTAAATCGTTAATATTTATTAATTTATTTGCAAAATTGGCGACTTACTTATTTATTTTTTATTAGTACGAAAGAATTTTTTTCAGTGCCATATTGGTGCCCCTTGCCGCTTGCGCCTGTAGGCGGGTGCCTACTCGGCCTATACCTAGTTACGGCCCTGGAAATTAGCACTTGATGAGTGGTGATTGTAGGGCGTTTTTAGAATTTTACTTGAAAAATAACTCAGTAATAACTAATACCATATTTTGAATACATACAAATTTACTACTATGGGACAATTGGGACATAACTAAGCAGAGGGAAAAATGATGTATATGGCGGTCCATGAAGATTTTACGGAAAGGGTGAAAACAAGCTTTGAATTAGCTGGTGCAAATAGAAATTGGAGTTGCAAATAAGCATGCAAGGAGAATCACGAAACACCCCCACAAATGGAAAGAAGCCAAATTCAAAAGTGGGAAACCCGGTGTTTCAGATGCTATTTCAGGCGAAAGTGGGGAAGGTTATTTCAAACGTGAGTGTGGAGATAAACAAAATGTGAATCTAAGGTGGGTAAGAGTGCATAAGAGAAGATAGCAAATATCAGCATAATGGAATGAGGAAATAAGTGCAATGGTTCAGGCTAATAAGAAAACACTGTGGAAAGATTATCTGAACAGCTTGGGTTTGCAGGCAGCTGTGATTGATCCTGGTTATTTTCCCAGCTCTTTGGCTTTCGCTGATTGCGGTTCGTCACCGTCCATCTTGGTTTTTGCAGTAATGAAGGCTGTTTAGATTTGAAATCTCCAAACATATCCTTGGAGTGTAGATAATGTGCTTCGTTTGTTAATTGATTGCTGTCCCTACGTTATTCTGTGCATTATTGTAGCAGGATATATCGTATGTAACCCAAACTTTTGTCGGCTGAATTCTAAGGCGTGGAGAGGAGAAGCGATTTCTTGGCCTGTTTGGAGGTTTTATGGTCGTATTGAAAATGAGCCTGTGCGCCTCATATTAAATAATGCTGGCCCGAATAGAAGATGTATAGAGGCAGAAGATTGTTTGGTCTGTATGCTGCTCAATTTGTTCATTTCACAAAGTGGTGGATAACGCATGCAGAGTGCGGAACTAGTACCTACTGCCCGAAGTCTGTCGCCTTGTGGATCGAGTTTGTGGAGAGAAGATTTCCCTGGCCGTATTGAAGATTAGACAGTCTTTCTTGTTAAGGTTTTGACCCCAAAATTCGCTGTTGGGTCCTGTAGCATGGGTGATACAAACATCCATGTACCCCATGGAAACGATGCAGGTTCTGTAATGGTCCAGATACTATATTTGTCCCGTTTAATCTACTTTGTTCCTTAGTGTACACTTTAGTATGATAGTTTTGAAGATTTATTGTAAATTTGGGCTCTCATTACAAACATCCTTGTGGTTTGGGTTAATTTGATTCGATTAATTAATGTGAACTTTAAACATATGTGAGGGACCCCAATACCGAATTATTTCGAGAAATATCAAGTCAAGATACATCAGTTTTTGGTAGGGTGAATGTAATCTCTTTTGATGAAGGTATTAAACGTATCTGGAAAATTCGTGCTTAATTAGATAGCATATAGAAAGAAAGTTGCTCGGCTCTGTTAGACTCGCCGCCAGTACTACCGGGTTAAATAGAGTCATAAAGTCTTTAAAGCTATTTCAGGGTAGTAGTACTTGCAACAGTCACTCTTGGAAAGTAGTTAACTAATAGTAGCCTATGTAAATCTCAGCCTTATTGTCAATAGCATTACCTCAAATTTAGCAAAATGTGACAGATCTTGTCATAAGGTTATTTGGACGACTGTTAAATAAATTAAAATCAGCCTGTGCTACGAATTTGGCATCAAGATTTTTTGAATTCATATTGTACACGCCTAGGCCAAAGGCCTGTCCACATCCAAAAGTTCTTCATTTCAACATCCCCGACCTACAGATTTCTTGAAAAAAAAAATTATTAATAATAATTAACAAAACATTTTGAGTGATTCATACGTGACTTGTTATAGTAACAACCACATTTTATCTTCATTTGATCTGCGGTCTATGTTGAGCAAGTAGTCCATTTTCAGTTATTCTTCAACAAATTTTACTGGGGAGTGGAGGGTCCAGAGGAGGATCGGAGTGGGTTTGATTCCCACTAACTACACAGGGGTTTTGAATTATCATACGCTCTCCGGCTACCGGGCTAACAGCTGTGGTAGCCGTTAACCTCTCACAATCTAACCAAGGAACTCTTGCTCAATTTCGATAGACAAAGCTAGCCACGTACTCGGCTTCTTACGAACAAAGAGGGCTCATAGAACAACTTTGTGAAATTAAATAGGCCGCCGGCGGAATATGTATAAGAGACAGAAAAAAAATTGTAAAGGCATTTCCGCAGAACTTTCCTCGCAAGTGGAAGTTGTGACACTAAATATTTTAAAAACTCAATGGCAACTAGGGGTAAAAATACCGCAACGTTGTTAATACCCCTGAAACAATAAAAGGAAAAACTTGGTAATGCAAATTATATCAATTTGCAAATGAAAAAATCTGGTGTGATACACTCACACAACTTCCTTTTACAGTGATCTTATAATTAGTCAAAAATTTCATTTTTAATTTTTAACCATCTGTTAAAAATTTTCAAAAATTACAAATTCTACAAAAACGGTACAAAATCGAGTGTTAGTTGAAGAGACAAATTTTCTCTAGAATTTTAAGGTGAATTCAAAAATGTAATAATATACCGGGTGTTTAATTTAAAATAGGAGTTAATAAAAAAAATAGAAAAAAAACAAAAGAAACCCACTTTAGAAGTATTCAACTGGAAAATCACCTATCTCACATCAATACACATTAAAAATGTAAGAAAAACGTAAAATTTAAAAAAAATCGTTATAGCCGTTTTTGAAAAAATCGAAAAAAACTGAAAAATCACAAGAGTAAACACCTACTTCCGGTTATGCGATTTTCTTCAAAAGCTTGCTGTCTCATCTACATAGTACACAAAACTTATATATGAAGTTTCAATGCCATACCTCTTTTCGTTTTTGAGATATTCTGTTCACAGGCACACAGACAGACCAATGAAAAAAAAATATGTTTTTTGGGATCAGGGGACTCTAAAACGTGAAGATCTGTTGAAAACTCAATTTCGAATTTTTGGGGTGAATCCAATACTTCCTTTATAGTAGTAAAAGGAAGTAAAAAGTATTGCAGACTGGATTTGAACTGAGCACCTACGAAACGCATTTAAACGGGAATGTAGCAGGTATCGGGTCGCGCAACCATCAATCGCATCTCCGTGGGAGCTTTGCTTCATATAGTCATGTAGCAACTGCATTACATTTAAAAGCTTATGCTAGCTCATTTTTGTTTTTCTAACATTACCTTGTATCTGTTGTGTCTCATTTTTGTCAAATGTAAAGCCTGACTTATGTACAAGTTATTACCTTCATCTATTTCTCAGTTAACAGAAAAATAAAATTTTATTTTTTAAGGTGCTCAAGCAAATGGGGCGAATATATCTTAACGTTCCTAATATTACTGAAACAATCAAGGAAAACATTTTGCAATGCAAAGTATATCAATGTGCAAGAAAAGGATTGCAGACGAGAATGAAACTCAGTGCAATTTCAGCGCCTACTGAACGCATTTAAATAGGAATGAATCAAACCGCGGACCGCGAACTCATTGATCGCATAGTGCCACATAACTCTGCCTTATATCGCTTAGCAGCAACTGCAATACATTCAGCAGTTCTTGAGCCCATTTTGGTTTTTTTACACTTACCCTGCATCTGTTGGGTTTTATTTTTGTCAAGTGTAAAGCCTGGCTTATATGCTTTTATGTATTTCTCAGTTAAAGCAAAAATAATCAAAATCTAAATTTTTTAAGGTGCCTCTTTTGGTTTCACCCCAGGTAGACATATAATCTGCATGCAAAATAGGGAAGTAAAAATTATCGTGAATTTTGAGCTGAATTTAACAAGCTTAAAACGCTAAAATGTTTGCAACAGTTTGTTTAATTAATTTTAGGTTGAGTTGTGAAATGCAGTCAGGCACTATTTATTAATAATCATTCTAAATGTGGATAAATATACGAAACCAGGAAATGCACGAATTGTGAAATGGAGACAATCGATCAGCCTGAGGCCAAACATTTTAGCATGCCGGCGGTTACAGCACTAGTTGATCTTCCGGCGGGAGCGAAATATATTTCTAAAACTATGAGAGTTACATACATATCACTTATATAAAAGTTGTATGTATGAAGGTGGTGCATATTACTACAATAGTTTTGGCTTTATAGGGTGTTTTATAAAAGTGTGGCAAATCAAATTTACTTTTTTTTAAATAGAATGCACTATAATAAAGTAGCTTAAAGCTTTTGAATAGAAACACTAATCATATTGATATAAAATTGTATTGGTCTAATGTCAACTGTTTTGGAGATATTAACGATCTTAAGCAAAAAAGTGCTAAACTTTATTCGGTTGCTGTAAATAACAGAAAACAATTGAATGAAGGAAAATGTAACCAAAATGATCATCTTCGTGAATTACCTTTACAGTCCAAAATAGTGGGTGTGAGTATTAATGCTAACAGGGTGCTCAACATTTGCAAATTGAATAATTTCGTATTTTTTTAAATATAACACCCTGTATCTATTAATTGTTGGATACAACTGTATAATCCAAAGTATTAAAGTGTGAAAATACACGACATTGCATGTCATATTTCTTCGATAGAAGAGTTTTTTTCATCTAATTTACGTTACTAATAGTTCTAAGTAAGCCTATTAGTTATGTCAAGACTTGCTGAATATAACGTAAATTTAAACAACAAAATTAGCTGAAAAAAAATCTTTTACCGAAGAAATGTGACATGCAATGTCGTGTTTTTTCACACTCTAATAACACCCTGTATATTTTTATGGTTTTGAAAATCTCTACTTTCGTACCTACAACTTTTATAGAAGCGTTATTTATGTAACTCTCCTAGTTTTAGAAATATCGTCCAGCCCGGCATCGTTGCCAGACCCTGTATGCTCTCTGTATGGTATGTTCTGCTGTGATCAATGGTATACGTACAAAGAAAGTCTACTGTGGCATGAAAAATTACATCAAAAGTCACTCACCTATTTTAGGTCTAAAAGTAGGGTTTGAAAATAACTGTACTTGCTGCGGAATGCTGTTATATGAAGAGTGAAAACAATTTAAAGTGACAAGTTTCAAGAGCATATTACAGTGTAGGTAATTATCATTATTACCATAACATCAGAAACAGTTTGATTTTTCTAAACTAATATGTATTTTCCGTATAAGAACTGCAGGTGGATAGGCCACCACAAAAACTTTGGTTGTCATACCACACATACGGCTTTTTAATATGCGTAATTGCTTAGCAACAGCATTCAAAAATTTCTTCTTTGAATTAAAAAAAATATATATGTCAAAGAACCTGTGCATCTAACACAAACATGATTTATGGATCTTTAGCAGAATTTTTAGTGTGAAATCATGTTACGAAGTGTTACGGAAGCTTTTTACCACTTTGTGTAACTAGGATAATTATATAAGTGTGGTCTTTGTAACTAATGTGTAATGACTATGATGTCTAGGTAATCTGCTGCATTATAAATATGAACGAAAAGTATCCTGGCATACTTCATTTTTATCGATAGGATTTACTTCGCTGCACAAGGTTTATCGTTGAAGCGCCATCACATTTATTATTATTACTGCGATAAGAAGTATCTAAAGGGCTATGAAGGATGTTCGTTGACATATTATAAAACTACCATTCTCTCCTGACGCAATATTCTGTTTGATAACAATCCTGCCAATTTCCCACCCCGCTCTAGTTCCACCAATCTCATACTAAAGACATTCCCGCTCGGCAATAGCTACGTGAAATAGTTTTCTTCTAAATTAGAATGAACACAATCAAGACTTTATAAGGAAAATAACTACAATTTGGTTTTTGTTCGTCGTGATTCCTTTTCAAATGAATACACGTTTTGTAATTTCTGTAAAAAATATGAACTGTTGTCTACAACAAGCGCTCCTTAGTTTAAATGACCTCTACATTAGATGAGACCTTGCTTTGTTTCTTTACGTTTCAGGGTCCCTAGATGATGAAAAACATGTTTTCAAAATTGTGTCTGTCCGTCTGTTTGTCCGTGTCTTGGCGGTATAGCTCAAGAACTATTTGTCAGAGGAAGACGGTATTTTGCATGCGGAAAATGTATATAGGATACGCATCTAAAACAATATATTATATATAAAATATTTTTGTTTTAACTCAGTAATAGATAAAAGTTGTATTTTGTACATAATTTAAATTGTTACCTTTGATGAAAACGGGACCCAACAGATACAGGGTGAATATTGTAAAATAAACAGAAATGTGCAGCGACCAACGCATCCTTTATAATACAGCCAAGAGCGAATCCAGCTGGTGTGCTGGCGTGGGCTAGCGGTTATAGCATCGGACTAGCAATTAGTAATTTGATTTCGTTTGGGAGAGAGCTTGGGAGCGCGAGTTCGAATCCCACTGACTGCAATGTTTTTTTTTTAAATTTGCAAATTGATGTAACTCGCGTGAGGGAAGTTCCGTGTAAATCTCTTTGTGGACTGTCTTTAATTTAGTAAATAGCAATAATGATGTAGTTTGTTGCCTCAGTTGCATTAGTAAATGGGCATATTTGCCATGTTACAAATAGTCAATCGTAATTACACATTCGCTATCTCAGAATTCATTTTGATTGAATAGTTACAATGTTTCCATTTAATCGACTGCTATCGATCTCCGAATCATAGTGGTGATTTAAGGATTCATCAATAATAATTATAACCAGCGGTAGCGGTAGCTCTTTTCTGATCATAAACGTTCAATAATTTGAGAAATCCGCTTAGTAGCACTTTTCGCATGTCCAATTTCACCTCAACAAATATTGTTGGTGGACACAGAAATTAACATTTTGTCCACTTCTTTATGATGGAGGGGAACAGATCACTATTGGCCAAAGTTCTCTTCCATATCTTGATTATTCGCGATCTATTTATTTCAATATTTTCATATAATGGAATTTTATGACTTGCAATACTCGTTCTTCTCGATTCATGTATAATTTTTGATTTTTTTTAAGAATTTGACATGTAGCTGCGGTAGGATCATTTTCAATAACGTAAGCTACTTATATACCATTCTAGAGGTTTGTGCATTAGGGTTGGCTATGGCATGTTTGAATTTTGGTTGTATGACTGAGACCCAGTGTCAAAAGTTGCCTCTTCAGGTTACGTTGAGAAATTAAAATATAACCATTGAATCATTGCGGTTGTTTATAACATCGTTGCCCGTACAAGTTAAACAATAAAATAATACAAATTTTCCTTGTTTTAAGGTACTCAAGCAAACTAATTAGTTTACTGTATTTTTTTCATATTAGAGCTAAACTAATAAATTCCTGGTTTACTGTTTTGTTTGTTATTTAATTTATTAAGTATATCTAGAGACAGGTATTACAACTATTCAATATTATTTTACACGCCAATTTTTATTTTGTTATTTCTTATGATAATAATATGAAGTAATTTTGCATGAAATGTAAAACAAAATATTCCATCGCATACAACTACATGTTCCATGACCAGTGGAGCCGGGTGTAACAGTGTACTCCCCTTTTACTTCACTCGTCGAAAAGACAAAGGAAGTATTGTAATCTCAGAAAAATCACCTTCCGATATTTCTGAAGATTTTCACGTTTCAGGGGCCCTAGATGGCCAAAAACAGGTTTTCTTGATTTCATCCGCCTGTCTGTCTGTCTCTCTGTCTGTTTGTCTGTCTATTTGTCTGTCTGTTTGCGGTATAACTAAAAGACTATTTGTTGGCAGCAGACGATATTTTGCATGCCGATTATACGGCTATCTGGCTTAAAACTGAGAGAAATTCGGAAATATATAGACAGGGTAAGCACCTTTAAAAAATAAAATTTTGTCTATTTTAGCGTTAACTGAAATATAGATGAAAGTTATAATTTGCTCATAAGTCAGGTTTTTCACTTAACCAAAATGGGACCCAATAGATACAGGATAATGTAAAACAATCAAAAAGTTTCAACAGTAAGTCCGTTGTGCTAAATACAGCCACGCATCGCAAAGCCGGGAAAGGTTCTCGATGTGCCCATGGATAAAATGCCCGGATTTAAATGTGCGTTCGTAGGCGTTGTAGTTGGAATCTCATTGCCGGTAAGGTTTTTTTTATTTGACATTGATTTAATTCGCATTACCAAGCGTTTTCTTTTAATTGTTTCAGTAGGTATTATTACGAACGTGAAGATATTTTTAGACCTATTTTTCTTTGATTTTTAAAATTGTTAAGTGTCTCAACGTCCACTTGCTTGGGAAGTTCTGAGTAAAGCCTTTTACAGATTTTTTCTTTATTTTTGAAAATCCATTTTGTAAACTTATTACATTCTATGTACTTAGTAAAATTCACTTTCGGACATACGGATAATTTCTATTTCACTTTCAGTTACAGCGGCAGAAATATCACCGTTTGATTTTGAAGTGGAACGCTGTATATTATTGCATTTTTGGATTCTGCTTAATTCTATACACCGGATGATAACGATAAGTGGTCAAATGTCAACGTGTTTAGTTTGATTTCTATTTTTTAATTTAAAGTACTCTTTCGATTTCTTTCAATCGATTTTTGTCAAATGGAATGATATTGGTACACTGACTAATACACTAATCAAAATAACAGTTACGAGAAAATTTAAGAATTTTTTTATTTTAATTCGGAATATTGGGCTTCTTTAGAATTGATTTTTAAGTGTTTGAAAATAATTTTTAGCTCAGCATTGTCGATCAGGATATCTTTCCGCGTAAAGGTTGACAATTGCAACTATTTTTTTTTAATTTTTCATACATAACATTAACAAGCCCACTTCTTTTCTTGTATATATTTTTCCCATTTTTTACCAAATTAATAAGTCTTACAAGAAATTTTAAAAGATGAAATAAAAACACCGGTAAGCCAACATAAATGTTTGACAAGTTAAACGCTTAAGCTTTTCAAAGATCTCTTAGGTACTTGTTGCCATTAAAACAAAATTAAATATTTAAATTGTTGTTGGACTGTAATTGCAGCTGTATTTGTCCTATTTGCAAAGTCGACACACCAGAAGATTCCTTACCGGTGGTAGTATTGAGTGCTACATTGGTACCAACATGACCGCATTCGAAAAAATTAGTTTTGACTTAAAATTGATTATTAAAAATGTTGTTCAGTCATAAATCATATAATTTAGTATTTTCGACGTAATTTAGATTTTTCAAGCATTACATGCGTCGATTGGAATAAATGGCACGCTTAAATAAAAAAAGTTTTGACATTTGCAATATCACGTATGTGGTATCATTAGATTTAGAAAATTATATAGAGGCAAAAAATGCAATAATATACAGGGTAGTCTATTTGAAAATCAAAAGTTGGTATCACTTTCGTTGAAATCGAAAGTGGAAAAATATGTGTACCTACGTCTAAAAGTGAAGTTTATTAATTACTGTTATGATCGCGCCCATCTTTTACATATAAAATATAAAGCGATCAAACATAATTTTAAATAAATAGTTGATTATGCGGGATTCAAACCGAATTCTTGTGTTTCAATTTGTCTCTTGTGTATATTAGTTAAGTGGTGATGATTGTGATATTATACCAGTATCATCATAATTGGTTAATCCATTAACCTTAAACTGCAAGTCTTATCAGTGCCCCGACTCCACACATCGATTTTTCACCGCTTTAACCACATCTTTTGCCGTTCGGTTCCAGCCAATTTGATAATGACATAACCGCTACCTGCCCCTTCCGCAATCTCCATACACACCCGCTGCATTCTTTGCTCCTCTGGAATTCATTGATCACTTCGGTGCAACATCCAGCAAGTTAACTCCATTTTTTCTCACTACCTTCAAACTGGAACTGCATAAATTAAACTTTCTACTTTTTACCTCTCTTGACATTACTTTAGTTTTTGTGTTACTAGACCATTATTTTATGCAAATTAATCTAACAGCCAACTTATGGGAACCTGTTGCAACAATTATCCTGCTTGCTTTGTGATTTTGATATTCATATTCCAATTAACCACAACATAGTTCATAACATTGTTACAACTGATCCGCCTTACTCTACTAATTGTAGACGTTTTAGCCTTAGCAACTGTTATTTCTGGAGAGACATCTCCAGGAATTATTAGATGACCCTGTTAGAGAACGTTAATCAAGTCCCTAGGATGCCGCTATTCATTTGATCAGGAAGTCAGACGGCAACTATTGAGTGTGTGTCGACTACCGTCCACTGAACAACATTACTGTGATAGAAACGTATTCCATCTCCTTCATCCGAGGTTTCACCCTTCCTATAAATAGATCATTATTTTTTTCAAAGTTGGACTTTAGAAAACTTACTTCCAAATTCTACTTGCACCTGGAAAACAATAGTCATCACTCCACTGAGCAGCTATAGATATTTATGAATGAACTTTGGACTCCGAAATGCTGAAGTATTTGAAGGGATGGATTTTTTATTTTGTTACTTAGACGATATTTTATTCTAAGTCATAAATAACATATGCAACAAATGGAAGAAGTATTCATTAAACTCCAAAATTACGGATTATTGCTGAACATTAATAAATGTATCTTTGGTGCTTCTAGATTGGACATCTGGGGGTACACAGTGTACAAGAATGGCATTCAGCTACAAAGCTCGAAAATCTAAGGAATATAATCATTCCCTCTTCTACTACACAACGCCAACTGCGTAATTTCATCGGAATGATCACATACTATCACAAATTTATTCCCCCTTACGCACACATCCTTGCACCATTACATTCGCTTTTAGTTCCTGGTAAAGCCAGTGACAAACGTGTATCTTTAAACTCATCTCAAATCAACGGTTTTGCGGTAGCAACCTTAGAAATTCATCCTCAACGTAAAGCAGAAAACAATATCTAGTCAGATTCGTCTTCAAATGCCATAACGGGGAGTTACAACAACTGCAATATGGGGAATGGAAACCAATGGATTTTTGCTCATGTAAATTAACTCCTTCCGAACAAAAAATCACCATTTTCTACAGCCGTGATTTTAAACTGTTTCCAAGGGTCATATGCGGCGTGCTTTATGTTGTCTATAAAACACGCCATTCCATTTAAAGCACGGAGTACTTTAAGAGTTTATAAAACCTTATTTGTGAAGATTAAAAGTACAATTATTATATCGGACCGATTTGTATGCGGAGCCCCGAGTGCCCGATTGGAGAGGGGCGCAGCCCGATGGCCCCTTTGGAGAGGGGCGAAGCCCCGAGGGCCCCGTTGGAGAGGGGTGGAGCTCCAAGAGCCCCCTTGAAGAGGGACCGAGCCCTGAGGGCCCCCTTGGTGAGGGGCCGAGCCCCGATGGCCCCCTTGGAGAGGGGCGGAGCCCGATTGCCCCCTTGAAGAGGGGCGGAGCCCCGAGGGCACCCTTGGAGAGGGGTGTGGCTGCAAGAGCCCCCTTGGAGAGGGGCCGAGCCCCGAGGGCCCCCTTGGAGAGGGGCCGAGCACCAAGGGCCCCCTTGGAGAGGAACGGAGTCCCGAGGGCCCCCTTGGAGAGGGGTGAAGCCCCATGGGCCGCTTTGGAGAGGGGCGAAGCCCCAAGGGCATTTAAGCTAACAAACTCCTCGGCTGTAGAAAAAATATTGAAGCCAACTCGTGTTTTACAGTTTAAAAATCTCGGTCGATCATAAAATTCTCGCTTCGCTCGAATTTTAACATGATCGACCTCGATTTTTAAATCCTCTGTAAAACACTAGTTGCCTTAATAGCTATTAAATATTTCGAAGGTCTTGTTAATATTCCAGCCGATGCCTTAACTAGACTTTCTATACTAAATCTTGCGTAATTGGATATTTGAACGTAGTTTTCCTTTTTAATCAACTTTTCTTAATAACCATTTTCGATATTGTCACAAATAAAGATACTTTACTCTTGAGCAGAATTCATATTTTTTGACATTCCTCGTATACGGCTTAAAAAATTATATCTGATGATTGCATTTTAAGTTTTGTACCATGCACATACACACTGTATATTCTTAAATGGGAGCAAATTTTCTATAAGGCAGCCAAAGAAATTTTACAAAATCTTCACTTGTGTAACGATAGCGTTATTCAACTTTTTTTTTTCAAATGAGACGCTATACTTTTTCTCAATTTTTCTAATAATACTTTTTATTCCCTTTACAACTATGTAAACGTATATGGGTGTTACATGAGAAAGTTTTTGAGAAAAAGATAATTCAAAGTTTAAGCATGTTTTGCCATGGAAATCACTGTTTTTTGCAATTTTTATCTAGTCGGCGATGAAAACAATAGCGTAGTTTAGACAAATAGTAGCTTCTGCATTTGTTTATTAACGCAAATCTGTCAATTTATGTTGTCAAGTTAATTTAAGCAATTACTATCCTGTTTGTTTTGATAATTATGAATTATTCTAATTCCGAAAAATGTGACATAATACTACGTAATAAACGGTTTGTGTGGGCGTAATTCAAGAGAGGCAGCTAGAAGATACAGAGAGCTATATCGAGATAGAAGGCTGAAACAAATCTTTAGTTCCGGCTATTTGTTTCGTCGTTTATTTTTTTCCGGGCCAGCCTGTATATTCCCACTTGAACTATTATTCGCTGTATTTCAAACGATATCAAATCTTGCCCGCGCAAAAGTGCTGGATTTGGTTTTTCCGAAATTCACTTGTTATCGCTTTGCGCCAGCGAGCAGATATTCCGTTGTTTTGCGGGTATTTGATTTTTGCATTCGGTTGAAGTAACTTGCTTCTACGAAGGCTTTCACGCGTGCTACCGCACCAATTTTTAATTAACTTCGTTTGTGAGCTGATGACTAAAATCAGGTATGTCTACGCTACTTGTTTGATATTCATTTTAGTAATTTCCCGTTTTTTATTAGCTCTTTGACGATATTCTTCAACGTCACTTTTAAACGCCATTATTAGATGCCGTTTTTAGACGACTCTTTATTTGGGTTTCCTAATTAACACCCTAATCAATAACTTGGACCCGCAACTCCTTTCTGGAATGTCATCTTGAGCTTGCCAAGTGGTACAAGGAGCGTTTATTCCATTATCAAATTCGACCACGAGTTCGAGATTGCTGTCGGCTTACGCTAAGCTAATCCTGGACCAATTCAGTGCCTGCCGGCAACGTTTTTTATCACCACCCAGGTTAGTCTTGTTTCAACTTTTGTTGATAACTACGTCCGCCTATGAATTGTTGGCTGAATCGATTGTAACGACGCTTCAGATTTACAATTTGTAAATTTAAACTACGCTATACAAATTTAAAACGTAATGTATTAATTATTCATAAATGTATGCGTTACAAATTTAAAACATAATGTATTAATTGTTCCCAAATTTACAACTCACAAATTTAGAGTTTTGCTAAATGAATACGTACTAAGAATTTTGTAAAAAGCTCCCTCACGCTATTTTACTGTCATTACCGAGATAACGGTTAAAACATATGACAATGGTAAGCTTACTCCTTCTTTGAGTTGTGATCACATTCAATCCAAGAGCCCAAAAGAGGTTCGCATATTTTTTGTGCGTGCTGCATTTTCAGCATTAGTAATATACTGTATTATATACTGTATTTAAACCTTGTGATAAACAATTTACAGACCTAATTACGATGTTGCGAGCAACTATTAATTATTAATTAAATAAACCTAATTGTTGCTGTAATTTTATTTATTTCTCGAGATCTGTCATTTCTGGCGCCCTGCGTTTTTTGCTATTACTAAAAGAGCTTGCAGCAGTTCAGCTGATAATAGAAATCTGCGACCCAAGGCCATCGAATTTGAAGCTAGCTAGGTCATTGCGGTGAGTAAGAACATTTCAGAGCTACCGTGGTGTATAAATGATAAGGGGGTTGATCTGCGATTATACTACCATAGATTATTATTAGTAATCGATCGCAGGTTGACTTCTTTATTGTTTCAAGGCATCCCGATCATAAGACGTTTGGAACATAATCTCCGGGAACATGCATCGTTTTCAGTAAACAGAAGAATACCGCTTAATGCGAACAGACGTGTTGCTGATGAAGAACAGACAGTAGCTGTTCTTGGGTATATGGAAGTCAATCCTACATCTTCCTTAAAGCAAGTAGCCTCAGAATGTGGCATTTCGAAATCGTCAGTACAGCGCATTTTAAAACAGAACAGGTACAGACCATACAAATGTATTCGCGTACATAAACTTTACCCTGAGGATACAGATAGGAGACTTACGTTTATTGCATGGATCCTAGTGCAGTGTACTCAACAACATAATTTCTTGAGACGAATATTGTGGTCTGATAAAAATCGATTTCATAATAATGGATTGGTTTCGACATAAAATACTAGATACTGATGCACGGAACAGCCACATTGGCTGAGAGAAAGGAATTATCAACGTGTTTTCGGAATTAATGTCTGGTGTGGGATACTTGATGGTTATCTAGTAGGACCATATTTTTACGAAAGAACTTTAACTGGCAATCGCTATTTGCACTTCTGGACAACGTATTGCCGGAGCTAATAGAAGATGTACCTCTTCGTACATGACTGAACGTGTTTTATCAATATGATGGTGCTCCAGCACATAACAGTGCTATTGTACAGACTTACTTAAATGCTAATCTTCCACAGCAGTGGATGGGAACATACGGTCGAGTAGAATGGCCAGCTCGTTGTCCAGACCTCACGCCCTTGGACTTTTTCTTGTGGGGTAATTTAAATGAGCGCGTTTATAAATTGCCTCTCTTAAATGTGGATGACTTAAAAAACAGAATAAGAGCAGAATGTGCAAACATTACCAGAGAGACTTTATTAGAAACGACAATCAAGCATCTTCTGCATCGTTTAGAGCTTTGCTCAAATAACAATGGAGGCAATTTTGAACAATTTTTGTAGTTATGTATAAATAATTAGTTGTTAGCATAAAGTTAATTAACGTTAGATAAACATTAATAATATTTTTTTTTAATTACGCTAGTGTTTTCATCGCCGGGTAGATAAAATTTACAAAAATCAGTGATTTCTATGGCAAACCATGCTTAAACTTTGAATTGTCTTTTTCTCAAAAATGTTCTCATGTAAGACCGATATATTATGTTAACATGTTTGTAAAGAGAATCAATAGTACTATTAGAAAAATTGAGAAACAGTATAGCATCTAATTTGAAAAAAAAAGTTGAATATCGCTACCGTTACACAAGTGTAGGTTTTGTAAAATTTCTTTGGCTATCTTATAGACAATTTGCTACAATTTAAGAATATATATAGTTTAATATAGTTATTTTTAAAATATAACAAAGTTATAGGCCTGGGAAGTGAAGTCTGGGACACCCCGTTTAATTTCTATTATTGTTATTTGATTTAAGAATTGTTGAAAAGATTCAGGAGTTTTTGTAATTAAGTATAATACTATTATTACTATACAATTTATACTAGTTTTCCTTCCTGCCCTTTCCAGTTTTGGGGGGTACGTTACAATTGCGTCGCCTTTGACACAAAAAAGATGAAGCAATCAAACAAAATTTGCAAATAATAATGGATTATGCGAGATTCAAAGCAAATGGTTGTACTGAAATTCCTGTCTCGTATGTATTAGTTAAGTAGTGATGATTGTGGTACTATACCAGCATCATCACAGTACCTACGATTCTATGTACGAAATTTCAAAAAGGTATCCTCAAAGAATAAGTAAAATAAGGAGCGTACAATTATCGCGTTGCACGCCGTAAATCCTAGTAAAATATACATATTTAATCTCTTAAATAACTCCATTGACTAATAAAGTTTCATTCCTTCGACGTCCTTGCAAATGCTGTATAGTTCAACACTAAGTTTTTCCTCTTTACTGCAATTGCACTTTTGGACGGGTCTGCGTAGATTTTGATGTATCGTGTGTATTTGTTGAGCATTTACATTATAGAAAAGTCAGCGATCTCCTCGTGAACGTTATTTTTTTATGAGCCACTTTCACAGCTTTAAAGTCTCTAAAAATGGTCTAGTACAAGAATTTAAAAGCCAGTTAAGGTATCCCCTACTCCACCTTCATGATACCACCTTTTGACCCAGATTCTCCTAATGAAACATTAATGGGTACAATATTTTCCACCGAAAGATTGCCCATATGTTTTTCCCAGTCAGCCGAAATTAGGTTTTCAGTATGTTTACTGCAATTGCCATATGTTCATGGTAATTTTTGAAAGAGCTTCTCGCCATAGATTCGCAATCTGATGCTCGGATAAGAGTTGTGAATTTATGCTAATTGTACAATTGCTTACAAAATGTCCATTTGGATAAGAGCTTACTGACAACGATATTGAGGTAATCTAAGCTCCTCATAACCATGCTTTATCAACAGTTCGGCACTCACTTAACATTCTTGTTTGACCTAAAAAGTTTGATTAATGTCCATACCTGCTTTTTAGTAATATTTCCTTAAATTTTCACATTGTGGTTAGTCAAACATTCCTGCATTTGATTTTTAGTACAAAAAAATCAGGATTGCTTGTCCAATTGCACGGAATTATGAAATTCAACCAGATTTCGTCAAGGTACACAAAAAGTACACTTTTACTAGAACTTAGAAACTGTAAAGATCTTCTAAAAATTCATCGATGTACCTCTGTGCACAAAGAATTTAGCCTCCGTTAACAGATTTACATTTATAACCCACGGATTTTAAAACAATGTATCAATTAGTTCTCCCTTCCTTATATTTCAGATTATTTCTTGGGCCAGTCAGTAAGGTATCCAAAGTAACATGTTCGTTTTCTAATTTAAATTGTCAAATTAGTCATTGCACAACTTTTCTAAAAATATAATTTGAAACTATATCCGACTTCGGTTTTTTGCATTCAAATTGTCATGTCCTGTCAAAATGGTGCTAATTGTCCTTGTCGAAAAAGTAATGTCAAATTAGAGAACTATATCTACAGTAACTGATCTTTACAACAAATATCTGTTCCCCTCCAATCAACACAGCATATATTTTACATTATTTAAAATAATTTTGTTGGACTCCGGGAAACATTTGAGCAAACAGGACCCGTTAAGTGTTCGAAACGTGAACGCAGTAAAGGAGTTACCGATGAAGAAAATAGATTTAAGGTTGTTGCAATTGTAATTCCTCACTCACATAAACTTGGCCCAGTCGTCGATGTTAAGAATTCTTCGTAAACAGTAAATTCAATTCTTATCACATACATGATTTGGATCACAATGATTTTTAAAATCGATTATTCTTTTGTAAATGGGCAATTAATAAACATCAACAAGAAGAAACGTGTTTGACTTTATACTATGTACGGTGGAACGACATAACTTCCATTATTGTGCTACAGAGAATCCTTATTTTATTAGATCGATGGATTGTCAACATAAATATTCAGCAATCGTGGGAAACCATTTAATTGAAGCTTGCTATTTATGGTAATAGTAATGGGCAAAACTGCTCTCAGTTTTTGCAAGTACATCTTCAAGAATTCCTTGCGAATCTACACTTTGATACAAATCGTCAATTATGGTCAACTGAAAGACTATAGTTTTGACGTTCGAAATTACCTTAACGGGAATTTTCAAACAAGTGAATTGGAAGAGAAGTTCCAGTAAGTTGGCTTGCTAAACCTCCCTGTCCTAATAAATTAAATTTTTTTGTGGGATGTGGGGGCTCGCAAAAAAGTTCGTTTATAGAACGGAATAAAAAAAACATAAAAATGCGTATTCGAAATTCCTTTCGAACAGTTAATGTAAACATTTTATGAAATTAGAGTGATTCATTTGTTCACAGATTTCAGATGATATGCATAAATCAGAATAGTGGTCATATTAAGTACATTTTGTAAAATTTTGTTTAATATTACATTTTCTTTATTGTTTATTCCATAAAGTGATATTTATTTTTATTAAATGTCAGTTGCTTGCTTTTTGCTATTTTTAAAATGCGTGAAAGTATATTAAATATGTACATAATAAGACACAGCGATTGTACCACCCTTAAACGAGGGATGCGTATAACCCTAGCTAGCTCTAAATCTCTGTAGAATATGGCGTGAATAAACCCCAGGCGATGGTTGTTGAGGTTATAAAAAAAGCATTATATTTTAATACTAAATGGGCGCCAGTCGTTAAACACAGTATAAAATTAAATGTAGCTATCACCACCTATATTGCCTGCCTCTAACTTCAACCTAAATCTTCAAAAGAAACGAGCAGGTCATTAAGGGTTGTAGCACAAAACTCAAACAAAATATAAGCCAGTAACAGCAGATATACTTCTTAATACTCAAACAATGTAACAATTACCAATCGTAATTTATGAAAGAATATTATTAAAACAACCCATATAAAACCTGGCGCTCCACTTCACAAATATTAATTACATTTAAAGCAAAACACAATAAAAATTACACAAGTAAAATTCAACATCACACATGTTGTAAAAGCAACAAATTAAAAGCGCTCACGCCAGCAACAAAATGGCAAAGATTAACATCTGGATGCCATGCGACCATCCAGCTAATTTTATGAAACGTAGCTCACTTTGGCCGGCATAAAATTGTATAAATTGGCATTGCTGTAGGCCGGGTGCCTAAGGACACACTGCGAGAGGTTTTTTACAGGGTATATACACAATTTTATCTATTCATATGTGAACACGCCATAGAGCTTTGATAAATCTACGTATTACAATAATACGAGCGGTTTATTCTATTCGCATGCCTTCGCATTAAAAACACGCAATACTGTAGTGTCAAACGCCCTTTACCGACACTAACAACGCTGAAATTTAAGTTGGCTGTACTTACGGTTTTACAAACGCCCTCGAAAGCGATCACTCGGGAAGGTTGTTGGTGTACGGAAAAGTCTCAATACAGCCGCCGTAAGTACTGCATGCCCAAAGACGAAAACATTACGTCGTGAGTGTAGCAACAACAGGCCAGAGATGGAAATCGGCTTCACGTGCGTGGCGGAAAACCAAATTCTTCTGCCCCGCGGCAGCAACTCAGAAATTAAATGGGGCATTACACGATCAAAGTTTGTTTTTCTAAAATAACATGTTGTTCGCCTTTTCATTCTTTTGCTGTAGTTACTTCTATTTCATAGTTGTCTTTTAAGTTATACTGAGAAACATGTGTTGCCAAGTTTGAGCTGCCGACTAGCAGGTAGGTCAGTTTAGCATTGAAAAGTTAAGCGGCAGGTAAAATATTGCATGTTAACAATGATAAGCTCTTCGTATAACAATAGCAGAATTAGTTTATATAGCTAACAGGTGTATATATACTTCAAAACAATTTTGTGCAAAGGTGTGACATAGCTGGTTTCCATAAGACCCTATACTGTTAACTCATCTTGAGACCATCATAGCCAAAAGGCTCAGAGTCAAGTCAGTTTGCGGACCATTTTTACTCAAACTCTTTAAGACAGGAATTGAGTTATCATGTTGTTAGTCACATTTTCCACAAAACCGATTAAATACGTGCTGGATCACTGGATTCCAGAAAAGACAAAAGGTAGCGCTGACCTGTCACATGTTCGGCCATACTTCTTAAGATGATGTAATAACATAGGGTGTAAAAAATAATTTTTTGCATTAACGGAACGTAGTTACTAACAATAGTTATAAATGAGAGAGTGGATGACCGAATGGGCTATTAACTTCCCAGTAACTAGACAGAGATTTAAATATAGTAGGCTCTCCAGCTACCATGCTAACATCTGTGGTAGTTTCTAACATCTAGCAAGGAAACTTTTCCTCATTTGAGACAAGCAAGGTTAGCCATTTACCAGACATACGAGCAAAGAGGGCTCAGAGAACCACGACTTTGTGGAATTCAACATGCAACTCTCGCCTAATGCAAGAAGAAGATATATTTTGTATTTTAAAGATCAAATCTTCAAAGGACTTTGTGCGATTTCCTGTTTAATTTATATTATATGAAATTGCTGTGTATATATTGAAAAGCAGATTTTATTTATTTATTGAATATTAATAGATCTATTACTATTTACAACATGGTGTAGCGAGCAATAAGTAAACCACATTTTAAAGTTAACAATGATAATGGAAGTGGACGTTCAGCTGCAAAAATGTAGGTACTCGTACAATAATTACAATCTACAATACACAGCGTGATTCATAAGTATGGGTGTAGACTGACCTAAGTAAAAGTACATTGCACTAAAGATTAATCACTCACGAAATAAAACGTATTAAGACTGGTGCAGACTTTTGAGAACCACTGGCTAAATCAGTTAGGTTCGGTTTCACAATGCTAGTATTAACCATGGAACATGTTTATGTTACAACTTATACTTTGAACAGAATTGTAAATGTTCTACCAGGTAATTTTATTCCCATCTTAGCTAATCTTACAATAAGCCGTAATACTTTAACGTTGGTAGCTCGGAAACATTAAACATTGCCATCTAGCCTAAAATTTTAGATCTGGTGACCAAAGCCATAACTTCATCGTGGTCGCAGCATAATTTAGTTCGTTCTTGTGTTGTGGTTTTATTGTCTACTGTGGGTTAGTGCATCATGCCAAATAAAGACGAGAAACGCAATCGGTGCAGCAATTCTACAGTTGTGTATTGTCCAGGTCATAGAAGTAATTGAATTGATCATTGTATGTTTTTGCTCTTTTTGGTCTTGCAATATAATTTATTATCTGCTCTTCGTCATTCGATTCAAACACACACACATACTCAGCCATCATAAACAACAATAATATTGATAACGGAAATTGAAAAACAGGATATGCCTGACAGCGTGTAAACTTGTTAAAAGTTGAGGTTAAGATATTCATCAGCTGATCCCTTATTCCACAGTTAGCGCATTGTATATACCAAGAATATCTTATCTCTATTCGCGGTATAAATTTGCATTGTAAAACCGGCCCTAAGAGTACGTCAACTTATTGCAATAATTGTGATAAAAAAACTAAAGTATAACCAGAAATTATTTTCATCTAGTATGGCTATGGAATAGGTCTTAATTTCTGAATGCAACTATTTTTGTACTTAAATGTCAAACATGACATTTGATTTTGAAGCCATACTAGATGAAAATAATTTTTGATCATACTATATTTTTTTGCACCTGCATTCAAATTCGGTCTTATTCCAATGACATGTGGAAAATTTGTTGATAGAAGTTCATTTTAGTGACTGTCAATGAGTTTAAACAAGTAAATGTTTTATTCTTTTGTGGGATAATTTGTCATTTTTGACGTATAGTTTATTATGCAAAGTTGATCTGTTTGATATCCTCTAACTACCTTTACTTTTAATGACTTAAATTGTGAATCACGCCATATATTTTTTCAATGTATCTAGAAAACGTAAGAATTAGGGTAAGATTCTATTTGTTGACACATTCTCACTTTTCACTTTACCTATTTCAAGGTATGATGGTATTCTTACATTACTAATATATCGCAGTGTATTGGTAATAATCTGAAGTATTTCTATTACCGCAATATTAGTAGACGACCACCATACTCTCTGCGGATCACTGCCGTCGATGCACACTTGTTTAAAGATTACATTATGTGTATAACAGCAGCTTATTGTAATAAGAGAGTTTCTTTACAGGAGTCATTAACGTTTAATCAATTTCAGATCTATCTGTTCACCTTGCTTTTACATTAGGCTCTACAGGTGAGGCTTTCCTCGAGATCTATTCCGTTATCAGTTTATCCGTTAACTAGTTTAACTTTAGCTTTTCTTACTTTGATGCGCCACTCATTGAACCAATTGAGAATAGTATTGTTACGTTTTTACCGTTCGGGCTATTTAAAAATTATACGACGCTTTTTGTATTAAACATTTATTTACACTATTAATTACGACTATTTACAAATACAAGAATTATCAAGGCAGAACACAAATTACTTAAACTACGAACTGTTTCTAGCAACGATACACTATTTATTTATATGCGCTGGATTAAACATCAACTAATTTATGTGGCTATTTATTCACGACTTAAACATTAAGGATTTATATGGTTATGTTTATCTGTTATTTATTTCACTAGGGTTATATACACACGGTTCGTTTATATCACGCGCGCTTCGAGTTTCATGAGAACTGATTTCTTATTCCTGCGGAGCGTATTTATATATCCGAATAATTTCCGCCTAGAACATTCCAGATTTCGCTCGTACATTCCGGCATTCGCATGTGTTGACCTCGAGCGTGTTCCCGAAAGCGTGAGTCACCCGTTGCATCTGGTTGCAAGGTCGCCTCTCGAGTATTCGACCACGGTGACTCACATATATCCGCAACGGCCCAGCTGCCCTAAGAAGTTCTGGAACGCTCGGGGCTGAATCATGTCCGGGGCAACAACCCGGCTGTAGAATCGTTACAGTATTAAGGATATTTGAAAGTTTTCTGAATCCTTTTCGTGAGTCGTCATCTGCACAAATGATGGCTGTAACCCCCTCTAGTAAGTAAAGTTTTTGCTATATTGCAGGAATATGAGGGGTCGTCAAACACCGCCTTAAGGTACTTTAAGATTTATGAGCAGTAGGCCGATGAGCTTTTCTTCATGTTTGACTTGAAACAATTTCTCATGCACTTAAGATGTCAGTATACGGCACAGTACTGCGCAAGATCTGATATAAACACATACATGCATAATAAAGTGACATATTTATATCAAAAGGGAGAAGTTCGTAGGTTTGCTACGGTAAACCTTCTGTTCTGCTACTTAACCTTCATTTTAAACAGAAAAAAAAGATACTCTTCGATTTATGAGCAGCAGAATGATGAGCTTTTCTTCATGTTTGACTTGAAACAATTTCTCATGCAAGTAAGATTTCAGTATACGGCACAGTACTGCTTTAGTATGGGGTGGTATTTTCTGAAACTAAGGTGACGGTATAATAAAAATAATAATAATAATAATAATAATACTAGTAATAGGAATAATAATAATAATTACAGCGTCTTTATTTGGATACAGCGCAAGATCTAAGATAAACACATACATGCATAATAAAGTGACATATTTATATTCAAAAGGATAAGTTCGTAGGTTTGCTACGTTAAACCTTCTTTTCTGCTACTTAACCCTCATTTTAAATAGAACAAAAAACACTCTTCGATTTATGAGCAGCAGACTGATGAGCTTTTCTTCATGTTTGACTTGAAACAATGTCTCATGCAAGTAAGATTTCAGTATACGTCACAGTACTGCTTTAGTGTGGGGTGCTATTTTTTGAAACTAAGGTGACGGTATAATAAAAATATTAATAATAATAATAGGAAAAGGAATAATAATAATAATTACAGCGTCTTTTATTTGGATACAGCGCAAGATCTAATATAAACACATACCCGCCTAATATAGTGACATATTTATATTCAAAAGAAGAAGTTCGTAGTTTTGCTACGGTAAACCTTCTGTTCTGCTACTTAACCCTCATTTTAAACAGAATAAAAAGATACTCTTCGATTTATGAGCAGCAGACTGATGAGCTTTTCTTCATGTTTGACTTGAAACAATCTCTCATGCAAGTAGGATTTCAGTATACAGCGCAGTACTGCTTTAGTGTGGGGTGCTATTTTCTGAAACTAAGGTGACTGTATAATAAAAATAATAATAATAATTTGGAATAATAATAATAATTACAGCGTCTTTATTTGGATACAGCGCAAGATCTAAGATAAACACATACCTGCATAATAAAGTGACATATTTATATTCAAAAGGAGAAGTTCGTAGGTTTGCTACGTTCAACCTTCTTTTCTGCTACTTAACCCTCATTTTAAATAGAACAAAAAAACACTCTTCGATTTATGAGCAGCGGACTGATGAGCTTTTCTTCATGTTTGACTTGAAACAATCTCTCATGCAAGTAAGATTTCAGTATACGGCACAGTACTGCTTTAGTGCGGGGTGCTATTTTCTGAAACTAAGGTGACGGTATAATAAAAATAATAATAATAATAATAATAATAATAGGACTATGAATAATAATAATAATTACAGCGTCTTTATTTGGATACAGCGCAAGATCTAATATAAACACATACCTGCATAATAAAGTGACATATTTATATTCAAAAGAAGAAGTTCGTAGGTTTGCTACGTTAAACCTTCTGTTCTGCTACTTAACCCTCATTTTAAATAGAACAAAAAAACACTCTTCGATTTATGAGCAGCAGACTGATGAGTTTTTCTACAATCTCTCACGTAAGTAAGATGCCAGTATACGGCACAGTACTGCTGTAGTGTAGAGTGCTACTTTCTGGTATAATAATAACAATAATAATAATAGCAATAGGAATAATAGTAACTACAGCGTCTTATCTAGATAGAGAAAAAGATCTAATATAAAAACGTACATGCATAATAGAGTGAAATTTTTAAATCCAAAGGGAGAGTTCGGAGGATTGCTATGGTAAATCTACTTTTTTGTACTTAACCCACATTTTAAATGGAACAAAAATAAACATTCATAACCGAATTCAGCCAGTTTAACATTTAAGTAAAAGTATAAGCGGTAAACATGCTTAAAAACTAATAAATTAAATCTGTGTTTTAAACAAGATCTCTTATAATCTACTTCTAAGTGTCGGTATTTTCACATCTTTTGATAATGAATTGTACTTATTAACAATATTATATAAATAAGACCCTTCGAAAAATATTGTGACGGTCAGTTTCGATTTAATTTTATTAAGCAAATAAAAAGTAGCTTCTAAACAATTTTTTATAGAATAAACAACTTGCACGCCTTCTGCGTTCCAATTTTAACCATTTCATTTCTGTACGTTTAATCGATGGTAATATTTTCTTAGGTCACTCTTATCTAAGTACGACACTTAGATACAGTCACAGTAGTTGAATTGAGATAATACCAGGGATTTAGAAATTCATACAACATAATCTAAGTTTTGCGATTTAAGTTATATCTATTGTTAAACATCAGTTTTCATATTTTATCAATTAAATTGAGAAGTGGTGTCGTGCAGCTGTGATTTGGTCTGAAACTTGAGTATAATTGCAGTAATATATTATGCTGAACCGCATATAAATCAATTTTTTGGGTCATATTTTTTCCAAAACCGTTGGTAAACATAGAAGGATGCTAATAGTCCAAAAATTTTGAAATTGTTTTTGTTTTTCAATCGTGGGCAAAATGATGACAATGCATTCTTCTGTTTTAGAATATACAATATTAAACATACAAAAATAAATTTAATATGTAGTAAATGGAATAAAAGCAATTCTAAATGGACACAATAACTTTAAAATATTCAAATGAACACCAACAGATCCCATAACATTTGACTTGATATCTGAGACAACGTTAATAACTTCAATATCCTTTAAAACTTAAATTTAATTTTATTATTGCAGTTTTTCTACATATTATTTCTGTAAGAATGAAGGTAGCTTCATGAACAAAGCTCCGATTAATTTCATTAATATCCGCTAAGTTCGAAGGAATTTCACTGTTGTGATTTCGGAGGCTTTAGCTGCTATTGTCATTATGTATAGAATGACTTCCGAGATTGGACCGTGTAAGTGTTGAAATATGAGAACACAACGTTTCGCCTCCTTTCATAAGGGGCTTTATCAGTAGAGAAATAAAAGGGCACGGCAGCTCAATCTATCAACTAAGTTAGAGGCAAAATTATTTTACCAATCGAAAAAAAGAACTTGAAATTTATAGTCAAGGTTCGTCTTGGTTGAATAAAGAAGAGAGGGAACGGAATTTAGAAATAAACGCTTTCCGTATGGAAGGAAAACGGCAACCTTCGTCTCGATTGACATTATTGAGGTGTTTGTAAATATCAATGAGTTCGCAATTTTTGCTAGGAAAAGAGAAAGAAGATTTGCAGATAATAAAAGTTTAATCAAAAAGAACCTTTAAGGCCACGATACCGGATACACCAGTATCTGTTCGAAGTTTTTACTGAACGTTCTGTTTCACCAATGTATACAGCAATACAGAAGCAAGGGGTTCTATAAACGTCTTTTGATGACATGCTGTTTAATTTATCCTCGCGTAAAGAGAGAATGTGTGAGATATTGCTGGGACAGTTTTTTAAACAAATATCTGGTGCATCTATGGGAGCGCCTCTTTCACCTGTCGTCGCCAACAGCTCTATAGAGGTTTCCGAAACCGTGGCTCTGGAATCTCTAGAATTGAAACCCATTTTTGGTTACGATACGTTTACCGTACCTTCGTTTCTGTGGTTGTTGACATGTTGAGCGTTGAGTTACCGAGCGCTTCTATACCTTACCTTTACCCTAAGAGGTTTTTGCCTCTGGTTTTTTTGTTTCTCTTCTCTGATGTAGTCCTATATGAAAATGGGGCAAAACTTGAATCCTTCTATTTCAACAATGAAATGCTCCCATCGCAAAAGCGGTTCTTCATATAATTTTACTATTGATTTTGTTATAAAGTTTCCTTATTTTTCATTTCTTCTACATAGTGAATTATTAGTGTCAGTTTCTCCACATTTCAAGTTAGTAAGTACAGGAAGATTTGTAATAATTTCATTGAACGAGGTTATTAATTTTTTTTAATCGAATTGCAGGTGTGTTTCTAAGTAAAATCACCAGTTTAATATTATTTGTCAGCCAGGAAGCAGCAGAACTAATTAGTTTTAATACATTAAATCCTGCATTGGTGTGGTGGGGTATCATATACCCCATGTCTACAAAATAGCAGTAGTTTTTCAGTAACCGTTGTTGTACGCCCTCTACACAACTGTAGTTATAATTCCAAAATTTCGTTCTGGCGCAAAAAGTTTGTAATTGCAATGTTACCAAACAAGAAAAATTTTAAAAACCTAGGGGTGTGCTATACCCCACCCCACCAGTCACGTAACTTGTTTGTGAGCAAACAGTTAATCTTGTTTATGTGTTAAAAACTTTTAAAAGAAGAAAAAAATATGTAAATATACGAAAAAAAGGAGCAGAAACTAGAGGAATTACGGAAAGAGGTTGAAGGTGAAGATGCAGTAAAAGAGATTGTGTCGGACCATCTTAGTGAAATTTCACTTGACACAGATACAGGTCAAGATTTCGATGAAGTGATTGAAGATTTAGAAGATATTGAAGATGCCGAAGGTAATGGAGATACAGCTGAAGCTGGAAAAACGCAGAGATCTTACTGGGGTAAAGACCGGCGCACAAAATGGTTGAAGACTTGTGGGAACTCTATTATTTTCACTAGAGCAGAAAATGTTATTACCTTTTTGCCTGGTATAAAGCAACGCGCCAAAGAGGCTAAAACTGTACTTGAAGGACAAGGAACAAGAGATGATATAGTAAAATGCAGCAACTACAAAATTAATAGGTCAAGATCCGGTACGACGACAGATAGTGATCTGCAAACACGTGAAGAACGAAAAAAAGATTGGCAAGCTAGCCCCAGTTAGAGCTGTATTCGAAAACGTAGTAGAAAATTTTTAGATTGCTTATACACTAGGCATGTACATAACGATAGATAAGAAGCTCGAAAGGTTTCGTGGAATGTGCTCTTTCCGTCAATATATTCTCAATAAGCCTGCTCGTTACAGTAGGTATTAAATTTTTTGCTATGGCTGATTCGAGATGTTATTACACCATGAATATAGAGGTCTCGTGTTACGTATAATATCACCCATATCTGGCAGCAAATTGAATATAACTTTTGATAGCTGGTTCACCAGCTACACCTTGATGACTCGACTTTTCAATGAACATCAACTAACATCGGTAGGGACTGTTAAGAAGAATAAAAGGGAATTACAAAGTGCTTTCTTGCAATTACGAAAGCGGGAGCTATGCTCTTCGTCGTTTGGGTTTCAGAGAAACACAACTTTAGTGTCATTTTACCCTAAAAAAGTAAAGATTGTTTGCTTCTGTCGACAGCTCAATCGACGAATCTGCAGGAGAATCGAGAAAATCTGGCATAATTAAGTTTTATAATTTATCCAGTACTTTATACCATTGACCAGATGTGTGCTGCTTATGATGTTTCTCTCAACAACAGAAGACGGCCCCTGGCAGTTTTCGTTGCATTGTTGAATGTTTGTGGGCCAAGTTATAATAAACTGAATATGCAAGACTATGGTTTAAAACGTCGACACTTCTTGAAACAACTGGGATTGGGATTGGTATCGGAACATAAGCCATCCCTACAACAAAATCCAAGGCTATCCAGGGAACTGAACGATAACTGGTCAAAACAAGTGGAAAGCGATGAACGAGTGCCAAAACGGCAGAAAGCGACAGGGCGATGTGCGATGTCCCAGATAACAAGATAAGAAGAGTAATTAGGTCTGTCATTCTTGCAAGAGATGTGTGTGTCTAGAACATTCCATATTAAAATGGGAACTTGTAGAGCATCGAAAAGTGATTAAATAATTGTAAATCAGTATTATGTCTGTTTTATAGTGTTTTTTAGTATACATTTCTTAAGAAGAGTGTAGTTTTTATGTTCCCAAAATTACCTAATCTAAGTTTCTGTGTATTATTTTTAATAAATAAATTTCCAAATGCATTTTTCTCTGTTAAACATTTCCCAGTACCCCTAGTAGCGTCAAACACTTTAAAAAATATTTAAAAATATATAACATCATTGGAAAAAAAAGAAAATTCTTGGTGTACCGCATACCCCACCCCACCACTCGCGACATTGACATTGTAGTTCAGAATAAAATCTGTTACAATTAAATTATTTAAAACGTCTAAATAAATACCAAATATAATTTAAATAAATAAGGTGGTGACTATTATCGACATGTTTATTATATCCTAAAATGCAATTTGATTATTGGCAGGATTTATTAAAAACAAGTTAAACTTATTTTCGGTTTACTTAGAATTTATTTGCACCCTAAAGATTCAATTTAACTTTGCAGTACCATCTATTTTTTCTCTACCGCATTTCACATATTTTTCTGAAACATCATATGCCTTGCAGTTTTTCTTAATTCTTATATCAGAAAAAAATTAAAATAGCAATAAACATATTTATTACGCTGTGTACGTAGTAAAGGTCAAAGGTAAAGGTTTAAGGTAATTTTAATTCCACCAACTAGAGGAAAATGTCAAGAAAAATTTATTTGCAGTGAAAACGTAAATCTAAATACAATTTTAGCTTTATATTAGCAATTATATTTTTAACTCTTTAATATTGTCAAATAATATGACAATTCAAATAACATCCCACCCACAGTTATGCATGTCTCCACAGCTTTGATTCTTTTGTTAATATCTGACAGTATTGTAATTTTTGCATTGATTAAAGCTAAAAGAAGCACAAGCAGCTTATATGAAACTAAAATTTGGTATTTACACTTATTTTTCATTACAAACAACTTTTTTTGTAATATTTTTTCGAAAGTCAAAACTAAAGGTGTTTCTCTCTTTATCTATTTTCACAGTTCTTTAATTTCTAAACAGCCTTTTATGGCATATATCAAATTTCTTCATGGGAGTTAGTTATTATAAAAACCAAACTTTTAATAAAGAATGACTTACTACGAAAACGTAAGTAATTTTTCGCTTTTGTAATACTAGATAATAGTGGTTTACACAATAAATTACGATGAGGTGAATGTAAACTTTGCTACACGTAAATTTTAAACCTTTGGTGCTATGGACGTTAAAATGATAAATTGAATAGCAGTTTTATCAAATTGAATAAATCAATAAACTATATTCTCAGTTACAAACGTAACAACTATGGGATCATGTTGTTCAACTGCATTACTGTAGGAAATGATAATAACTGTAGAAATATGAATATAATTGTTGAGATAAATAGTTATTCTTCCAGGCTAGGTTAAAAAATAAGAACTTTAATGTCGCTATACACTAGACATAGGAAAGCAAGTTATCTCTATGACTACTATGGTATTTATGCTTCCTAGTATCTTCATGTATCATTATCATTTAGTGAGTTTTTAGACTAAAATCTTAATACATAAACGTTGGATTGGTCTACTTGAGCCTTCAGGAGCCATAAATAATCAACATTTTCTGTTCAGGTAAAGTACCTTTTTTTTTTAAGATGCGTCAAAATATTATTAAGAAGTTGTTGTGAATGTACAATTATGGTATTATACTAAATTTCAGAAATATTAGATTACTATAAATCAGTGTTATCACAAATGTACTTTATCTGAATCTACAATTTGTGCTTTCTATGAAAACGGTTTCGTATATTCTTTTCAAAATAAACCTAGAAGTAACCTATAGTGAAATAGACAAATAGAATTTTTCAACTGTTTTTGCCCGCATACATGCGCTTTAATGAAAATGCTAAAGTGAGGGACTTAAAAAAAGTATAAATCTCTGCCATGACGTAATTAATAATAATAAATGACACCACTATTAAAAAAACACCCTACAGCCAAAATTTATGAGTCTGATTTAGACTGTCTAACTTGAATTTTTGCAAGTTATCGTTCATACACATAATAATTTGGCCATTCTGCAGACATAAGTATTTTATATTTTTGGTGTTCTTCAATTCGGGGCACTTACTAAGTAGTTTCGTATTTTAATAGGTTACGTATATCGGTTTTGCAATTTCGCTAGTAAGATCACTTATATCATAGTATGAGTATAATTACCACAGTATGAAGCGTTAAAATTTAATTCTTGGCGGCGATGAATTCGTCCTCTTCGTCCAGTCGGCTTACTAATTTAATAATAATTCCCCTGGGATCATTGAGTCGCACCGAATTGCTTTTTAATCGGCGAACTGCATCCACTATTCTTCTTTTTAGCTAGCCTTACTACTTGACCGATAGTAAAAATATTTTCGCCCAAGGTTCGAGCACACCAAACGTGTATATACAATTTTTAGGCAAATATTGGTTGATATTATTTAGCCGTCGCTTCAGAGTTTATCAATTTCGTGCCTGCACCAGGTACGTTTATGCATTTGCTGTGATAAAACTGTTGGCACACCACACACACAATTTATTATTGCAGGAATCACATTCAGCCATGATTTTACACTAATTTAATAGTAACACAGTAAACATTTATTAATTTCGACAAACACTAGGATAAGAACTTTATAATTACTCACTTTGTTAAATATTTTACAGACGTTACACAGAATAACTGCATAAATGCCAAAGCTATAAAATTTCCGACTGCAGTTGAGAAACCCTCACCTTAATTAAGAGTATGGTATCCGATAGGCATTCATCTTTTGAGTAGTAGCTTTTCCAATAATTTTGAGAAAATGGACAAGGGTGTTACAGGGTTGTACGACTTTGATTGGTTAGGTGATTTGCAAAGTTTTCAATTCAGTGGCGTAGATATGAGAGGAGTCCAGGGGGTCTGGACACCCCTCAGCGTCAACAGGAAAACAGATTACATTGCGAGAAATAGACGTGTTCGTTGCCTCGATCTCCAGTACTAATTTTCTTACTTTAGAAGTAGAAAACACTACTCATTTACCTCAACCGCTTAAAAATGTTGGAGTCATTAACAACATTATTGTATTTTGTAATAAACTGCTGACCCATGGAGGAAAATTTACTGTTTTAACTGATATTTGGGCCTCTAATATTTCGCATTCATTTCCAGTCCCTAAATGTGGAACTATGATAATGGACAACGATGCAAGAAAAGCCCTTCTAGAATGGCAAGGAATTTCCGAAAGAATTATGTGGGCAAGATTTAAAGCGAGATTTTTCAATATGATTATTGTAGTGGTATACGCACCAACAAATATTGCCACACAAGAACAAAAAGACACGTTCTATGAAGAGTTACAGAAAGTTTATGATAATATAAGGAAAAAATATAAAAGAGATATAAAGATCCTCATGGGCGATATAAATGCAAAAATTGGGAGAAATAATACCGGTAGAGAAGAAGTAATGGGCAAGGAAGGAGTAGGAGAAATCAATGAGAATGGAGAACTATTTGTAAACTTTTGTGCTACTAACAATTTAATTATAGGCGGCAGTCTATTTACACACAACGTCATACATAAGGTAACGTGGACCTCTCCTGGAGGTAAATACAAAAACTAGATAGACCATGTGGCTATTGACAGAAAATTTCGAATTTTTTTGATGGATGTAAGGGCCATGCGAGGTGCAGATATCGGATCAGACCACGCTCTTGTGAGATCAAAACTCCGAATCAAGTTAAAGAGAAGCGAAGAGAAAGAATGGAGAAGAACGAAATTTAATACAAAGTGGCTTATGCAAGGCAATGAAGTAAGGAAACAGTTTCAAATGAAATTAAAAAATAAATACGAGGTTATACAAGATCCAAAGCAGCTGTCAATCGAAAGGTTATGGGAAATATACAAAGATATCATGAGAGAATCAGCGACAGAAACGGTGGGTCTGAATAGGGAGAGAAGAAAGGAATGAATGTCAAAGGACACTTTTGGACCAAAATAGAGGAAAGAAAAGTTATTAAACAGAAAAAACTAACAGCAGAGGGGAAAGATAAAGAAGAATTGGAAAGAGTATATTGGGAAAAAGATAAACAGATAAAAAAAAGTGCAAGAAAGGATAAAAGAAATTTCCAGGAAGAACTCCTAGGCAAGGCAGAACAAGCAGCAGAACTCAATGATATGAAAACTTTGTACGAAATTACACGCAGGCTGTCAGGCAGGAGAAACTTTCCACTTATACAGATAAGAGATAAACAAGGTAAACTGCTTACTAATGACTCGGAAATTATTAATAGATGGATTGAACATTTTAAAGAGATTTACACAAACAAAGAAATAACAATAGAAGATACACGAAGTAATGACGACGTTAAAATTAATCTTAACATTGATACTTCCGAAATAACAGAAGCAGAGATAAGAAATGCTATCAAAATGTTAAAAGACGAAAAGGCAGCGGGTTTGGATAATATACCGGGCGAATTAATCAAAGCGGGAGAAGAAATAACTATAGAAATACTGCATTGCCTATTAAATAAAATATGGAGCGAAGAACAAATTCCAAAAGAATGGAACGATTGATTGATTATAAAACTGGCGAAGAAAGGGGACAAGACACAATGCAGTAATTGGAGAGCAATAACTCTACTTAATTCAACCAGTAAGATATTAACCAGAATAATCCTACAAAGAATGAAGGAAGAAGTAGACAGTCACCTACGACCAAACCAAGCAGGATTCAGATCTCGCCGCTCGTGTATCGACCAAATATGTACTCTTAGAATAATTATCGAGGAAAGCGCAGAATGGAATAAAGAATTACACTTGTGTTTTATAGATTTCGAAAAAGCTTTCCATAAGATAATAAGGTTGCAGATGTGCAAGATATTAGAAGAGTTTGGTATACCAGACAAAATAATACGGATAATTAAATTACTTTATAAGGATTACGGGGCTAGAATTCAACATAACCGAATAATAACTGAAAAGCTTACCATTGAAACGGGTGTCAGGCAGGGCTGTATTTTATCGCCCATATTGTTCCTTATTGTAATAGACTGGCTGATGAGGAAGACAATGAAAAACAAGAACGGGCTAACATGGAGATTTGGACAGTTCCTGGAAGAAATTGAATTTGCGGATGATGTTTGCTTAATAAACGAGAAAATAAAACACACACAAGATAAGCTGAAAGCACTACAGACAACAGCGAAAGAAATAGGGCTTAAAATTAACTGGGACAAAACGAAACTTCTCAACATAAATGGTAAGAACCAGAACATCATCGAAATAGAAGACAAAACCGTCGAAAGTACAGAACAATTTGTGTATTTAGGCAGTTTAGTTGCAAAAGAAAACGGTTATCAGAAAGACATAAAAAGCAGGATCAATAAGGCACGAGGCGCGTTTAATATGTTAAGGAACATATGGACATAGAACCAGATGACTATGCAAACCAAAGTAAGGATATTTAACACCAACGTGAAAAGTGTGCTATTGTACGGGTGTGAGTCATGGGCACCAAACAAGCGTCAGGTACAAGAAATCCAAACCTTTGTCAATAATTGTTTGAGAAGAATTACAAACATTTATTGGCGTAATGTTATTTCAAATACTGATTTATGGAATCTTACAAGCCAAGAACCAATCGAGAGCACTATGAATAAAAGGAAATGGCAATGGATAGGCCACACGTTACGGAAGCCGAGCCACGACATCACAAGACAGGCACTAGAATTTAATGTAAAAGGAAATAGAAATCCGGGGAGACCAAGCAACACCTGGAAAAGAGCCACAGAGAAACAATCTAAGAACAGGGGAAAACATGGAATGAAATTAAAGCAATCGCCCAAGATAAATCCAGATGGAAAAACCGTACTAAACAGATGTGATTATATAAACAAATAAATAAATAAACAGTAATACTAGTAAAATCAAGTTATAAATTCTAATAGTAAATGCACTCAACTCAAATATTACAGTGTATAAGAACTTAAGTGAAAAAAGTGAATGGGACAAGAGGTGCAAGGCCGGCAACCTTGTACTTATTTCAACCAGCCATGGAAACGTCGCAAGACGCCCTTTGTTCCACAAGGAACCACGGGAAGAAGAAGAAGAAGAATTCGTGGAAGTGGTTGGCGTACTCAGGAATTCGGAATGGAATGCCAATATTGTACTTGTAGCAGGTGTAAACTTCCAGAAGCTGGGTTCATTAACGAAGAAGATGTTTAACAATTGGAAAAAAAGCAAGTATTTATCATGTAAATATCATCAGCAATCACTTGCTAATGTCCATAATTTTCTGAGAGTTGACAGAAATAATTCTCTTTCGATTAAAAATGAACTGTCTGCGGACAGACGCGAGAAAATATTGAAGAAGAGGCAAAAGGTTTTATCAATTATTGACATAGTAATTCTATGTGGTGTACAAGAAATAGCACTTAGAGCTAATCGAGAATCCGATAGAATTTCAACAATAGGTCAGGGCAACCTTTGTGCTATACTCAGTTACCGTGCTAAAGTTAACAATCATTTAAAAACACTTTGGATGAAGCTGGTCTCACAAATAACGAAATAACTATTACAGTCAAAATGAAAATGTCTATTTCAGAACTGAATGATCCAAGTGCTTTTCTATCTTGGCTAACGAAACAGTTGGACAAACTCACAATTTTTGTTTTTACCAAAATGCCGTGAAAGCCTTGTCAAATTCAGAAAACACCTCCAATGTAAACACTGTGAAAATATTGTGTGCAACACGATGGATTGAAAGCTTTGATTCCATGAGTAAAGAAAGTTATGGTTGATGCACTTGCAGAAATATCAGAATGGAAATATAAAGAAACTGCGAATGAAGCAAAATCTCTTTTGAATAAAATTTGCAAAAGGTTGACGTAGACTTAAAAGAAGCCGTATGTTTGGCAGAAACTACACTTTTTGAATTACAGAAATTAAGGGTGAATGTGGGTGGGGGAAGCACAGGTGGAATCCCAACAACTTGAATAGTACGGAAGATTTTTACCGGGTAACCGCATCTTTCTTCCCTATATTGATCACTTTATAAATGAGTTGAAAAAACGATTTATTAAACATAAGACAGTGCAGAATGACTTTCACTCGTTATTTCATAAAAAGGAAAATGACTCAATATCTTTGGAGGAATCAAAACAAGACTGAGTATTTTCTTAACTTTTACTCTGGAGACCTCTGTGAAAACGTAGAGTTAGTTATTGCTAAAAAACAACTATGGTCTAAAAAAAATATATTGAACAACACTTTGCAACGAATGCTAGGTCGCATTAACAATATGTAACTCGCATATATTTCCAAACATGTATAAATTGTACCAGATGTTGGCTACTCTGAGCAATCTCCTTGTTGCAACAGCTTCCCCTGAACGATCATTCTCTACGTTGAAAAGAATAATAACTTGGAAATACTATGTCAGAGGTAACTATTTATTGCTCCTAGAGTTTTGCAAATTGTTTTAGTCGTGTATTAGTAATTTGTGCAACTAGTTTTGAAAGTCATACTTTTTTTCATGAATTTGCAGTTTGAAACGAGGGCAAAGCCCGAGTTAATCAAGCAAATGAATGAAAAAAAATGACTTTCAAAACGTGTTGTACACGTAGTGCTTTGCATAGTGATCCCTTGGCTGAAATGTAGTCGGAAAAGACTTCGGAATTGACAACTGCCAAATTGACATTTCAATAAAATAGTTACAAAAAGTGTACTTTTTTTACGGTTTTTGCATTAAAAAAAGTGTAACTTTCAATACGATTTTTCGTGCAAATGCAAAAAAAAATGATTTTGTGTAATGTATATTTATTTAATTTCAGCGAAGCTTAAATAGGTTAGTTTACTTGTCAATTAATAGAGAGTTCGCACCTTTAGCGGATTTTGTGCTAGATCACCCATCTAAAAAGCCTCGAAGAATGGCATTCGTTCTGCAACTGTATTTGCCTAAATAAATGAATGTGCACTTTCATATATTTTTTAAATTACATTTTTAAAGTTTAAAGTGATATTATTAACTCCATAACCACCTTCATGTGCATTCAATTATTCACAAGTGAAATTTTAGCCATTTATTCACTAGCGAGTTAAAAAAGTGTCAATGAAGAACAACATATTTTTATTATTTCTACAAATATTTACATTCAATTATTCTTTCTCTTTGTAGTGTGTAATATATAATTATTAAAATTTAGACCAAATCGATTATGAATGGACAAGTTTATATCTTGATTTCAATATTTTTAAATTTTTTATTAAAAAAAATTTCAAAATGGAATAAATACATATATACTCCACGTGACTTAAACATTTATTTACGCAAAGATGTGATCTCATCGCACTACGTGCTCATGAGCTCAACAACTTTTTGTGAATAAACGTATGTTTAATTCAGTTACTGTATAATATTTATTATTTCGGGTCTATATTAAATAAACATATACCGGTATATCTAAGTCCACAACTGACCCGACATTTGTTTTATATTTTTAAAATTCTTGAATACCTCCATTATTTAATTATCGGCAACTGTATTGAAATTGAACAAGGATTTCTTCCATGACAATATGGTTGGAACCCTCGCAGAAGAAAAAGCTTTCTACGCCACTTTTGGCAACTCTCTACTGAGTCGAGTTCTTAGTACCTACAATGTAGCTATTTGAGGATGCCTTTGCTTATTACCATATCATACCCAAGTACTTACTATGCAGGAAGTTTATGGTAATCATTAAATTGGAAGGATTTCATTGGCAATGTAAGTTGTAGTGGAGAGTCTATAGTCCAGTTCCATAACACGACAGTAACGTATACAGGGTGAGTTTGAAAGGTATGTAGAAATTGAAACCTGAGGTAGGCTGCGGTAATTAGAAGACAATGGCAGTTCTGGTTTTTAAATACTGGTAAGTACTGTTTCAGAACCGCTGCCTTCAAGAAAAACGAATTATTTAATACAAGGCCAAACAATATTAAAATGTATTTTTGTTATCAAATAGTGCACTTACATTCTTTCAGTCAACAACAGATGCTGCTCCAACTGCATGAGCATTGCGCAGATAAGCGATTCAGATTCAAAAACCTATTCACTAATTTTTGCGAATAATTTGTAGTATTCCAGAGGTTCTCAATCAATTTTAGGGAATCCAAAATCTATTCTATTACGGCCATGTTTACCAATTTTGAAAAACCAAACCTGTCATTGTCTTCTAATTGCCGCAATCTATCTTAGGTATAAATTTCTACCGACCTTTCAAACTCACCCTGTATACCAAAATTCAAAAGGAGCTTCCTCTTCAGAAATTAACTCGGAATCGTCACTATTACTGCTACCGTTACTGCCAGGATTTAATATCGACAATAGGTGGCTTTACTATGTGGTTTGTTTATCTTTTTCAACATAAACAAGATACCGCTCCAAGTGTCTACCGTTACATTGGCAATAGCCTCTTCTAACAAACCTTTAACGTCAACCAGTTTAAAAATGTAATTTTAGGAAGCCAGTTTATTTATAATAATATGATGGTAGCCTTAATGCTATAACACAACGTTATTTCGTCATTTCCTGTACTGTATATTTAATATATTTGATTTTATTTATTCCTACAATCTCCAGTTATTCCACTGTTAGCACATTTTCATCGTATCCAGTGGCGTAACAAGACGGTTTGGCGCCGGTGTGCAAGAATAAATGATAGCCGCTGTAGACAAGAAGTTTCGGAAAAAAGAGGGGGGGAGGTAATTTTTGGTCATGCAACACTTAAATTTAAAAGAAAATTAATAAGCACTTTTCTTAACATGAAAGGTTACTTACTGCAAAATAAAACACATTTAGATGTTTCAATCTTTTATTAAATATAACATAATAATAATAATAATAATCCCATTATTCCCTATTGGGACATAGGGTATTCGTATATTCTCTCCAGTTGTCATTTTCCTTTGTTCTTTGGCTCAGTTGTGCTATAGTATTTCCTGTCTCTTGTTTTACAGTTCTCCTCCACGTTTTTCGCGGGCGTCCTCTGTTTCTGAAACTATAAAGTTTCCAATCAAAACTTTTCTGCAAATTTCAGTTTTATTTTTTCTCAACGTATGCCCTAACCATCCATATTTGCTTCTCCTAATTTCACTATTAATGTCCACCTGATTTGTTCGGTCCCAAAGATCTTTTTTCGAAATAATGACTGGCCACCTAACACCTATTTACAAACACCTGCAATTTCTGCTTTACCAGTTCTGCAAACCGTCCACGATTCCGACCCATAAATTAGAACAGATTTTACCTCTACATCAAACACTCGCAAAATATAACATGAAACATAAAAATACATAGGAAAATACAAAAACAAAAATCACGTAAAAGGAATACAAATTTAAATAATTCACAAGAAAAATAAAATACCGATGGGGCCATAATTATACCGTGTGTCCACAGGAGGACGCACCATAGGGATAAACAAATAATAGAATAGAAAGATCGGCTAATGCTGTGCTCGCCGGCACGCTAAAACGTTGTTTTCTGGCTTCTGACTCGCCACTGTATGAAACAATACTGTTATAAATGGTACAAGAAAAGGATCGGTGGTCGTAGCACTGGTTGATATTTATATTCTGTTAGCATTATCTTATCTCTATGGTGCGTACTCCTGTGGACACACGGTATATAACAGCAATGAGATAACATGAACAAGAAAATAACACATATTTCTTGAGTAAGAAAGAGATAAACATAGTAGCAAATATACGAGTAGGCTTGACGCTCACTTTAATTATGACATATGTCAACTAATTGTGCCTACTAAAGTAATTTTGTTGTATGGTCATCTCTTTCTTACTCAAGCATCCATTTTGTGGTTCATGTTATCTTATTGCTGTTATATATAATTATGGCCCCATCCGTATATCTTTATACATATAATTATTCTGTACGTGTGTACGTGACTGAACTCCTCCTAAACGGCTGGACAGATTTTGATGAAATTTTGTGTGTGTGTTTGAGGGGGTCCGTGGATGGTATAGATTTACAATTGCATCCGGTAGGTGGCGGTTGAATCGGGTTCTAGGATTTTTTTTAAAATTTTTTGAGGAATGTCTTTCTTTAATTTTTTGAAGATTTCTCGCATATCAGAACATATAACTCCAAAATTTCACCCCCCTCCCACCACCCTCCAATATTTTTTAAAATGAAAAAGATCGAAAATTCGAATATCGAAAAAACATTTGCTAAACCCGCAAATAGCAGGCAAACCAACGTTCTGGCAGGACAACGTCTGTCGGGTCCGCTACTCCTTAGGGGGTGAAATGGGGAAAATAAGCCTAAAAATCGATATAGGTGTCGTTATTGCGGTTTTTTGCGACGTTGATTGCGAAAATGGCATTTATTTATAGTGGTGAAACGGGGTTTCAAAGACAAATTATTTTTGGGGGCCGTTTGCCGGGCCAGCTAGTAGATATATAAATATGTAGCTAGGTATAGCACTTTAATTAAACTCTCTTTTGCGACACTTTGCTAAAGCTAACATATCTAACAGTGAATTAAAACCAAGAGTACTGGCTCTTACTTTCCCGATACTCAGTAATGCAAAACTATTTAGGCGTATTTGGCCCATCTTACTTAGCAAAAAGTTTTTAATAATTTTTAATTTAGAAAAAGATCTCTCAGTGGAGGCTGTAGTGATGGGATGTAAAAAGTAGGATATAAGCTGTATACAAATATGGAAAGCTAGCCAATGATGTGTGATTAGACAGACATTTTTCTCCCACTTCCTTCAATGATAAGCAATATTTAATACTAGTTGTGTACGAAGATCGAAGTTGTACAATTTGCTTTAGTAAGCCGTTATCGAGATCAGTTTCATACGTAGTTTGAAGTAATTTGGCACTCTCTATGACCTCTGTATCTGAGGCAATCGTCAGAAATTTGCGGTTTAAAACTTTGAATTTATAGTATGTTACTATGCACTATGCACTATGCAATCTAAGAATCACAAACACACACTAGAGCTAGAACTTCTAATCTACTCAAAAGGAGAAAAAACTGCGCACTCAAAAGAGCCCAGTGGCGCTCACGTATCATAGTCTGTTGTCGCTTTGAACCTCTTTCTAGGAAAACTTTTATTTTCACAAAAAACTCAGCTACCGCGGCGCCTATATACATTCGGCGCGGAGGTTCTTTGCACCCCCTGCACATACGATAGTTACGCCACTGATCGTATCATAGATTCTTTAATTTTAACCACTTGATTAAGGAGACGCTAAATGTAGCAAAGCATTTCAATGTAAAAGCGAGTAATATTCCTAGAGGTAGTAAAATGCAGGTTAGCTGCAGTTTAAGATTTGTGTGTACTTAGTTCAAACATTCCTGTGTAATGTAAAAAATGTGTGTGGGCCCCTAACAAAAGGATTAATTTTTCTCTCTTTTCATATTACTGGCTCTAGAAATGGAATGCTTTGCTGCTATTAGCTTATCGTCTTGATTACTTGAGCTTCTCGCCACGCGAGAGTAAGTATACTTTCTGGGTTCTACAAGCGTCAGTATAAAAGAACACCAGCGTTCAAACACATCGGCATTTTTAGTAATCTCTCGTCTTAAGCGATTCAAACACATTAAGCCCACCATCTAAGAACCCGAAATCAGTACCAATGTGGACTGTAATTAACCGCTGGCCCTTGCCAGGACTTAATCCTGTTCATAGACCGCCTGATGTGAACTTTGTATGTTCAAATCCTGCCAAACCCAGTAAAAGTATCATGGTTCAACTAAAGAAACCAAATTACGGGTAATACACCGGGTGCTTACCCAGGAGCAGAAACGTACTCGAGTCGTGGCATCTGAACATAATTTAACAAAGTATCGACAAAATTAAAATGCATTCATCGACAGATAGGTAACTATGCATGGAGTGGAACATGGTGGTTTCCCCCCAAACTATTACGCAAGGTAGTGCGTGGTGAGAGATTATGACACCGTCTCTCATAAACCTTTCTCAAATTATTACGAAAACTTTTCTGACGCTCTCTTTATCCATATTTATCACTTATCATCAAGTCATTCTAATCCTTAATTGACTGTTATGGAAGTTGATGGGCGACGTCTCATTGACTTTCCTTAAATCTTTTGTGCCATCAGAAATCTCGGAAGCGAAACCATAGATAGAAAAGTTATTCATTTTGTTGAGCTCTATCACTAGAAAAATATTTGCACTCATTTCCATAACACCCTGTATTTAAGTCGAATTTCGGTAATCTGAACACTTCGCGGTCCCAATTAATTCGGATTATCGAGACTGTACTGTATCAACTATCGCAGTGGTACGTACAATAAAAATTTTTTGTTGTAAATTTATTGAATTAAATATTTGCCTTCTTCTTTAAATATCGTCTCCGTTGCGGGGGTGTGTTATTATAATCGCTATTCGATTTTAGATGCAGCTGCTTTGAAAAATTGAAACTGCAGTCAAACTATTCGCTCAGATTACACAGCCAAGATATTCGTCTTCTACCAACACTTCTCCTACCCGCAATCTTTCTCTGTATTATAAGCTGCAGTATGCTGTGTATTTCTCCACGTATTATGTTATCCTGATATTGACGCTTTCTTTGCTTGACACTATTTAATACTTCCTCCTGTTTTCCCATTCTTCGTAATACTTCGACGTTAGTGATTCTGCCCACCCAAGATATTTTGGTTTAGCGTCCAAGCTTCCATTCCATATAAAAGAACACTGAATACATAATACATCACGAGTCGTATTTTCAGTGACAGGGACCGGCCTTTACTGCAGAATACTCTTACCGCTTCGTGCTGTGTAGTCGTCACTTTCTGTTATTAAACTTTCCAAATAAGTGTCTTTTGCAACTCTTTCGATCTGTTCGCTTTTAATTCGTAAGATGACATTAGTATTGTTGTTTCTGCTAATCTTCATAAATTTTGTTTTTGTGATATTGAGGTGTGGCCGAATTCTTAACTAGGGTTAAATAATTTGTTCATTATTCTCTCTAGATCTTTTGTTTGTAGTTATTACGGTGTCGTCAGCATACCTTAAATTGTCTATTGGTGTTCCATTAATTTTTATCCCTGTTGTTTCAGATTCTAATGCTCTTTTCATTATTTTCTCCGAATAAGCATTCAATAGAGTGGGTGACAATACACTGCCTTGTCTAACTTCTCTCTGTATTTCAACTTCTTCTGATGTTTCATTTCCTACTCGTATTACTGCCCTTTGGTTATAATATAAATTTTATATTAATCTTATATCTTGATAATCTGTTTTTGCTTTTGAGGATTTTCATGAGTACGTAGATCGTGTTGCACTTTGCCGAAGCTGTTGTTGTAGTCTATGAAACAGACGTAGAGACTCTGATTGACATCTAAGCATCTCTGGGCAAAAACATTGAATACAAACAATGCTTTTCTTGTTCCCACGTTACCGCGAGAACCGAATTGTGAATCACTAATATGTATATACCTCTAGTTTTTTATACATTGTGACAATGAGACCAGGGCCATGTTTATATCTTCTCTATTTATGAATCGATTTAGATAAAAGTTTATATGAAGATACTAGAGATAATTTAGGATTAACCGATAGATACAGGCAAAATGGCAGACTTCCGATTTTACCGGAAATGATACTAACTTTTTTTTAAATGGATCACTCTATATTTTATGTTTTTCGTAATCTACAAGTTAAGTTACATAAATTAGTTTCGCCAAATTTGAATTTTTTGAAACAGAAAAATATTTTTTTAACTTTTATTTTTTACGATAGAAGGCTGCGACTGGAAAAAATATTTTTTAGTTTACTCTAGCAACTAATAATAATAGCTATTTTATCAATAAAGTCAATAACAAACCCTTAATAGAATTTGCTAAACACGTTTTTTAAGAAAAGGTAACTTTTTTAAATGGCACCTACCGAGAGCCATCTTGCCATTAAACAGCAAATTTAATTACCAATCTAACCATATGCAGCACGCACCACGCTATCTTTATCTAAAATTGAAGAATAATAAATTTTTTTAATATTTCTGTTGTATGTAAGTGGGCCATTTTGATTATACTTGTATGTCAATCCGAAATTATGTCTAGTATCCTTGTATTAAATTTCATCCAAATTCAGTAATAAGTAACGGAGATAGAGGTATGACCCTGGTCTCATTGTCACCCGGTATACCCTTCAGTGAATAATTTTTAAAAGAAGCTTCAGTGCGACATGAGACTTATAGTGAAATGGTCATTACATTATCTGCTATTTGCTTTCTTTGGTAAACATATAAGCGTTGATGTTAGTATTTCTTTTAGTGTAATTCCTGTATTATACCTTGCATTAAACAAGCTTAGCAATACATCTATGGAGTTTTCATCGATTAATTACAGCAGTTTGCTTGTTATTTCGTCTGGAACCGGGGCTTTACAATTTTTAATTTTTGTTGGTGCGTATATTACTTCACTATTTGTTATATCAGGTCCTATGTTTTCCTGTTGAGGTTCTGTGTGAGTGACATATTATCTTCGGTCTTGAAACAGTTCTCCTCTGTATTCTTTCCATCTGCACAGCTTCTTCGCGTTCTCTATTATAATGTCTCCGTATTTATCCATTAATATGTTGTCAGTTTTGGTGTTGACTGTACCAGCTAATTCCTTTACTTTTTGTGTGAGTTGACAGTGTCTTGCTTATTTTGGGGAATTTCTAGTTTCTTGCATTTTCTTTAGTTTTCTTGGAATATCTTTTTTTATTGGTTGATACATGTTTGGGTTGTTATTTTTATACATTCCCCTTTGATCTATTAATTTAAATATCTCATCTTGTTTTTTTTCAGTAAATCTTTACTTGGTTCAAGTATTGATTTTTTCAATAGTTTCCATTGCTCTATATTGTATTTTGTTTAATATTCAGGGTTGCTTACTTCTGCTAGATTTCCGTTTATATTTTGTGTTAGGGTTTGTTTTATTTCTATTAAATTCAATTGTTTGATTTCAGATCTATTGTTGTTTGTTTTTGTATTGACTTTCTTTAATTTCAGATGACATTTGGCTATAAGAGGATTGTGGTCTGAAGACACTTCTGTTCCAGGGTTTTTCCCTGATGTAATGGCATATATGTACCTTATGAATAAATATTCGTCTAATATAGATACCTTTACAAAATGAGCGAGTCCAAATTATCCGATTCGCCAGTGTTTTGATCTGGTAGGTGATAATAATGATAAACGACTATTTGTTTGCAAATCTCATTCATGACAAATGTGGCATAGCAATCCACAAGAATAATTCTATTTTACAAATAAAAATTTCAGTTATTTTGTATGTTCCTTGTTTTGCCACATCATGTTTCGCCAAGTCAATGTTGACTCTGAGTGCTAGGCGCCCTGGGCAACGGCCCAGTTTCTCCCCCTTTTAGATTCGGTACTAATTATTGCTTTCTGTTTTCTTCGTAACTGGATTTCAATTTATAACATGAAAATACAGGGTGTATCTGAATTGCTTGGCCAAAGTTTACCAACATGACCAACAAAACAGTAAAAAAGGTTTCTATAAACATATGTCCAAAAATGCTTCCTTAAAAAGTTACGTGCGATTTTCAAAATTGATAGAAGCAAAATATAGGTTTGTTATTTCAAGTTACACATTTTCAAAGTTAGTTATGAATTACACTAATGAATAAATGGCAGACATGTCTTACACCTCACGGTAGAAAGATTCGGGAATAAGTAGTAAAGAAATGGCAGACATATATTTCATGTATGGGCCAACAAACGGCAACCGTAATTTGGCTCGACGGCTTTATGCCGAAACATTTCCGAATCAAAGATGTTAAACGAACTTTTGCTGCAATCCACCATTGTCGTTGTGAGAAAAAATCTTTTAAACGGAATACTGAAGATTGTGCGGTTCAAAGAAACACCAGAACGCTGGAGTTGGAAGATGTACTCTATAGAATTGCGGAGAATCATAGAAACAGTGCGAACAAAGTATCCTTAGAAGTAGGTGCTTTGCATAGTACGGTATGGACATGCATGAACAGCTACTTTACCCATATGGCCATATCACAGGGTGCAGGGTTTTAGTGCAACTGATTTTTTTACGACGAATGATATTTTGTAACTGGTTTCTACAGCAATGTATCAATCCGAACTTCCAATCTGTTGTGCTTTTTACGGATGAAGCAAACCTTTATAGAGATGCAATTATTAATTTCCATAATGACCATCAATGGGCTGAAGAAAATCCTCAAGCGATTAGACAATCAAGACACCAACTGACTTTTTATGCAACGTTTGGGCTGGCATTGTTGGTGATTGGTTAATACTAGCGTTCTGCACCCAAATTGGGCGCGACATAATTCATTTAATGCTATTTGTACAAGAGTGATCCATTTTGTGTGTCGAGTTAATTTTGAGGTTAGAAAATCCACATAAAAAAAGTCACTTATAAAAATTTGAAAACCCTACTACTGGCTTACTTGCGCCGCCCTGAGTCGATTGACACCAAAATCAGCCAATTCGGCCCAATGGTTCGCTCTCAAAGTGGCGTCAAGCAAGCAAGCAAGCAAGCAATGAAAATTATTATGTCGGATGACCAATGTTTCTACCAGACAAATTAAATGGGCCTAATTACAGGAATTTTTTGGCAAATTATCTACATACCTAGTTCACTTGAGGACGTTCCTTGAAAACACGCCGTGACTTATGGTTCATGCATGATGGTGCTCCACCACATTTCAGCCTTGTTGCTAGGTAGTACTTAAATAATAATTTTCCGAATTGTTAGATTGGCAAAGGTGTGCCAGTTGCTTGGTCACCGCGCTCTCCAGACTGCAATCCGTTTGATTTTTGTTTATAGAGCCACCTAAAACATCTTGTTTATTCTACGCCGATGATTACCTTAGAAGACCTTCGCGACCGAATGCAACAGTTCGGCAATCAATGGTTCGATGATGCAAAACCTGTATTGCTGCTAAACGAGGACATTTCGAGCACTTACTCTAATGTCTAACCATAGCACATTTAATGAACCGAGTTAATATAAAATCTATACGATATGAAATGTGTGCTTGCTGTTTTAATAAAAATTGTTACCTATTATTCGCAATTTTTAAAATGGCGTGTAACTTTTTAAGGTATAATTTTTGTACACATGTTTATAGGAACCTTTTTTACAGTTTTGTTCCATACATCTCGTTGGTAAAGTTTGACCAAGCAATTCAGATACACCCTTTATCTCTTTCACTCCCGAAGTGAATCCCAAGTAAATATATTTTTTTTAAATATATTTTCTAGTTTTATTGGTTATCAGAAACAGCTCTAATTTTTTTGAAAATTGTCTTTTTCTTTTTACTACGATTTTAAGGATAGTCACAATTGTGTTATGTAGGAGTCAAATGCACATGCGCACAAGTGTTACATACTCACAATTCTACATGCTGGGAAGCGTATAAAGATAAACCGTTGTAGGATACCTTTTTATTTGTGAACAAATGTTATATTTATTTGCAATGAAATCTAATAAACCAGTTATTATTCTTATTTAAACATAAATATACTTTCCACTTGCTGCAGCGGGTTCGGGAACGACAGTTGCAGCCTTCTAGGCGACAAATCAGGGGATTTTTCTTGTCTTCACAAATGGGCCAATGATTGTATTCGTCATACCTTTTAACCTTTCCGCTATTATCGTCTAATTCTTCTTCATCTGATGAAACATTAGGTTCAGGTGGCTCCCAAACATCATCATTGTCACTATCGCATTCAAAATCTGAACCGATTTCATTTAACAGCTAGTAGATTGCATCAGTTTTGGCCCTAAGTTCTTGCAAATCTATGTTACTATTCTTTTCTATAATAAAAATTCGAAATAAAACTTCATTCATTGCAGTTCCTGTCATTTACAAAAGAGGTGTTTCTGACGTGATTACTCCTAAGGCTCACAATTGTGACATGCGTTCAAAAGTCACATGTAGACACTTACCCTCAACATGAAATCTAAACTTATTGTATGCAAAGTGGTATTTGATACCTTTTCAACAATTTTCATGGCATAACAATAATAAGTAAATTGTTTATTGCTATATACTTACTTCTGGAACCCATGACAACACACCAAAACAAAAATGTTCGTTTTACGCAAACTGCAACCACTGTTGAGGAGCCCTTGCACTTAAAGTTGCATAAGCAAATGGTCAAACCTGCTTCTATGTAACACTCACAATCATGTGATACAGGATTCAATGATGTCTTGCTATATTTTAAACCTTAAAACTACAATAAATAAGACCCTCACAATTGTGAGCGTAGGGAGCCAAAGGGATATATGCTAAATAATTACTTGACTTTCATTCTGTGACTAAGTTAATAACTTTCTAAATTAATATTTGTTCTTAGCAAAATTTTTCAGAAAATTCGTTTATCAATTTCTTCTAATTGATTTTCGTTAAGAATGATTAAAAATTCCTCTTGATAGATATGTCTAAAAGTGTTCCTACTTCTAATTTGACTGAAATTTCGATAAGATTTTTAATGTATCCCGATCAGGTGGTCACATTTATCCCAGTAAATCCCTTCTAATGATTACTGAGCTGTATAATTACTTGTTTGATTATAATTGTACGTTATCTTACCCATAACAGAATGTTACTAATCCTGAGCTCCAATGACGAATGGTATTCTATAGGTAAACCGTCGAGCATAATTTTTTATTTATTTATTGATTTTATGCCAAACACATCATTATATAGCAGCATAACCACCCGGGATGTAGCTTGAACAAGCGTCCACGTACGATCAGTAGAGTTAAGCTACGCCCTTTCTGGTCAGAGCTTGGATGGGAGTTTCACGGCTGCTTCTCTTGGCGCCTCGTGGTACGGCTGCGACGGAAATTGTTGGCCCCGGATGTCATAATAACATCATGACAGTCGATAGTGGAGTTGGAGGTCCCCATAAAATGTACAGCGATGCTTATAATTGGCCTAACGGCTGTTGGATGAGTACAAAAAATAAAATAAAATAAAAATAAGTTAGAATATATACAATTCAAGGCTATTCATATTTCTGGTGCAATTTTTAAATATTTAAAGCCCATTAAACAAAAAGAATGATTGCTCGACAACATCAAAAGTATCGTTATATCACACTGAAATTAATTTTATGGAGTGGCCGACTTTATGGACCATCTTGAATCAAATGAAAACTGGGAAACTAAATCATAAAGTTCCAGCAGAAAATTGGTTATTTTATAGCTATAACTTCGCCAGCCGTGATAAACCAACGAAACAGTCACATTATATCTTGAATAGCCATTAATTACCATACATGAAACTATTTTGTGAACATTTTTCCCTTACAAAAACAGTTATATTCAATAGCATTTACATCAATACTAATCAACTGTACAGTTACCTTGAAAGGTGCAAATGAAGTTGAAAACAGTTAAAATACAAATTTCTAAAGTTGCGCGAGTTCTTACCGACATCTTTTGTTGCAGGTTACAAACTATGAGTGAGGAATGTATAGCGTGGTAGCTCACCAAACCTTTCGAAGAAATCGATCCAAAAGTACGCAGGGTAACTCGCAAGGTGGCGAGGCTCGTCGCCAGTCTATTTATCAACGGGTTTTCAAGTATATCAGGAAACAGTTCGAAGAAGAAACCGGTAAGCTAACTTTGCTGTTATTTAAAGAAACGCCGCTTTGTGGCGCAAGTGTGCCTACAGAATTTATTATTGAATGAATAGAAAATGTGTATGGGCCTAGTGTTTGCTGTAACGATAGTTACAGTACTAAATTTACCTACGAAGTCTAACGGTTCTGTTAAGTATCAGAATAGTTTTATCGGCACGGATAAAAATCAGTTAGCATTTAGCAACATGGAAAGATTTAAAGATGTTAGAATCCATATCTTAAACACATGCGCGTGGAGAAGTATATAGTTTTGTTAATATTTCAAAAGAGTCGATAAACAAATAAAGGTAGGTAGCTACATCAAGATGAGGTAAACGACCAAGAGATATAAAATCATAGTATGATAAAATAACCAACTGTACCTACTTTCCATTTTTGAATATTTTTCTAATAATAACAAAGTTGTCATTTTGCTTTATTACTAATATAATAATTTTTAGTCAGCTATGAAACGGCTCTTATTTTCTAGATATGATTTATAATAAGGTATTCAAGAAAGTTCAAACTTTCGTGCCACTTTTGTTTGAGATATTAAATATAGTTACCCTTGCTTGCACAACATGTTTCCTTCGGTCAGTTGTAAAACAGGGATAAGCGTAGTATGCAGAAGTTAGGCCATTCAAGTTTTTGTGTAAAGAGGGTGCAAATTCAAAGGAAATTTGTGATCTCTACCGAAAATGTCGCTCCAGCGACCGTTACCTATTGCAAATTCCTAAAGAATTCCTTCTTGGATGTTGCTTTTCCCACGATCAAAGTCTTCAAGGCCAGCCATGATTTTCAGGCTAAGAGGAAATACTTTTTTTAATTTAAATGCTATTAATTGCTTCAGTGCCCGAATTACAATACGGAAAACATCATTCACTATATGGCCGTTGCGTCTCTTGATAATTGTATTTGAGGGACTCTTAATTTGTAACAATAAATAATAATTAATGACTTGCCTACATTTCACCGATATTATAATTCAAATATTGCATATTTTAATATTAACAATACAAAAGAAAATGTCATATGCACAGAATAAAACGTATTCAAACACAACACAAAATATACATAGCTGTTACAAAACGATACACGAATAATGAATTTAATCATGAAAAACAGATGCATTACATTAAAAAGCAATTTATTTTTCTTATCTTGTAAAAATACCAGTTCCAACTTTATTTTGCAGGTTGAAATTTAATGCTGGTGTCGGCCGTCCACACCTTTCTATTTTAAGAGGATTGGACTCGCTGTTTAGTTTTTGTTTGCGGTAACGTGGGCCGAACATACGCAGCACAACGTTATGTCTCACTCTCTGCAGTGGAATAGAGCGGGATGTCAATATTAAAGTTACTCAGTGCGCTTACTGCTATGACATCGCTCTTGCATACTGACAGAATAAGTGGTCTACAAGCATAGTCTATACGCACGTATTCAATAAATTTTAAAATCGACAATATAATACCCATTAATACTGATCATTGCAATAATGAATGAAAGGGCATTTTACTAAATTATTGTACTAAACAATGGATATTATTTTATAGACCTACGTCTGTATGTAATTTTCTTATTTAATACAGAATATGACGTACTTGTATATTTCTGTAAAATTATAATAATGTACAATGGCACCTAACGGTTCAAATTCTACTAAACCTTGCCGTTATTTATTCAAACACTTTAACGTTGACAAACGTCTGTTTTTTATAATACAGACGGTGCTCTTCTTTTACCGTTGTTATTACTTAGTTTATAATTTCCCATGGTAAAACCGCATGAAAACACTGATTGCACTTGCTCACCAAGTAGTCGCCAAATACTACTGAATGCTAAGCTGTACGTTGTAGTAGACGTACAATTAGCCAACGATTTTCGCTGGACGATGCAGCGACGTTATTCTGACTATTTGTAGCAAGTAATTGTGTGATCCTGGATTTTTGAAGCGTTGTTCGAGTGAGCGCTATGAAGATTCGCGTTTGCTTGTGAGAGATAGATGAACTGCAAGGAAAATAAAAAATGAAATTATAGAGAAACCGAAAGAAATTATCTAATTGTCTTTACACCGTTGTGTGGACAATTAATTAGGGAATGGAGAATCCTAAAAACAAACCTTATATTCTTTAAATGTATACTGTTTCTATTGATTTTTTTACATTAATCTTAATTTTGACAAAGTTGTTAGGTCATTGTTTTTTAAATGAGGTTCCCACAAAGTACTCTTCATAAACTTAACAATACAACAAAACTTTAAATTCTACGTTTACTGGTTCTAACGTAATTCACTTTTTACTAAAAGCAGCGTTTTACTCACATTCATCTCTTTCTAACTAACGTAGACGTATAGAAGGAAAGGAGTACTCGAATTGACGGCGTAAAGTATTTACGTGTGGGGGCTTTAAATGCGGGATTAAGTCGTGTTCAATACCCTTAACCTTGTTAGCTAACGGAGCACCAAGTACAAACATACAAGAATACTTTAATTCACTTTGTACATTTAAAGTTTATTTTAATGCCAAGGCTTATACTACAATGTTTCCCAGAGGTTATGCTATGTGCTCGGCGGTCGGCTTTACCCTAGAATCGCATTGCGAGAGTGCACAATTTGTAACTATTAGGATGCAGTGTGGTGGTGCCAACACTTTTAGCCCTCGCATCACAGCGGTGTAACGCCGATTCTGCAAGGACAGCGTTTTCGTCCGCGAATCTCATATACGTTTTGAGTTCATTTCGGAGCACTAAGCAGGCGGTAGCTGCTTCGGACGTATGATATGAACGAGTGTGTTGACACATATCTCATGTTATGCTAACATACTACATGGGTATTGTTTTACATACATGTTTTAAGCGGTATCGATTATCGAATAGTGATTTCCGGATCCCATTACCTAAACCTTGTCATATTATAACGGTAGAATAAATGATAAAATATATTTTCAATTATACAATAGTTACTTTTACTGCGACGCTCGAGCCTCTGAGCCTCTAAGGAGCAGTCGACTGTCATATGGACACAATACGTATGAGTGGTTTTTATGAATAGCCCTAGTAATTAATTGGAGATAGCATCCTTCCTCGAATTTATACTATGTTTTGATCTGCAAACATAGCAAGTCGCACTGTAAGAGAATTAATTATAAAATTTGAAATGTTATATTAATGTAATAAATAATAACCAATTTGAAAATAACGTAATCAGTAATGGCAGATAATACGCAACCACAATAACAGACCTTTAATATATTCTTAAAGATATCGATATTGTTAAACGCAAAGCTCTCTTTGCATCCCGAAAAGAAACTGCAGTTCTGTTTTTTTTTAAGATATCTACAAATATTTAAGAAATACTATTTGACATAAGAGTAACCGAAATGGAAAATACTATAATTACTTTGGTAGCTAGACAAAATAATATATTTGTTTGTAATCTAAGTATAAAATTTATTATAACGTCAATCAAAGTGGCTGATTCCAAAGACCAAAATAAATAATCAAATAGGCTTCTGGTGGATATTCCATCAACGGTACTAGTAATTTATTGATTTTAGCTTGGTTGCGTATTTGGTTGTAAGAAATGCCATGGAATACGAAGACTTCGAAACGAAGGTAAGGAAAGGCGCAGCATTATAATTTGTGCCTGTACGAAGGAAGATCCATCGAAGTCTACTCGTAAAATTGTTGAAGAAACTGGGATTGCCAGAGACGCATGGTTCTTAAAAAAGTTGATAAAGGTCCTATTAGATATCAACTGGACTACACATTTTTCCAGATGGCAAAATACAAAAAATGGTATTTTACGAAACCTCTATGAAAACGTTCACAGAACAATGCAAATTTTATGTCTTTAATTTGTTTTTCGGATGAATCGATTGTTGTGAAAGCATAATTAATCTGTAATAAGATAAAGAAAAGGTATAAAGGAAATACTCGCAAGCAAATGGCGTTCAGAACCCAATATTCCCAGAAGCTTAATGCGTAGGCGGGAATAGTTGAAAACTATGTTATTTAAAGCTTCTTCAAAATCAGATGGTTGGAAGTAACGTGGCTCAGCCGCTTAGTTTGCAGGGATACTGATTCACGTTCCTCTAGGTGGCCAAGTTCGAATCTCGCTGGGGCCGTGCACTTCCGCCTTTTCTGAGCCTAAAAACAGTCGTGGAAGGCAACGGGATACCACCACGATGCTACCGAGTCTATCCCCAGGATGTTTCCTCCCCATCCAAGGGTGGAAATCGTCAACGTGCAGTAGTTACATTTCCCACTAGCGCCATCTAGCCATCTTCCATGGAGTAGCAGCACCATGACAAACCAATGGAGGTTTAGGGCTATACTGGCGCTATATACTATAGAATATAATAACCTAGTATGTAAAACAATGTAAAAATGTAAATAAAAAAGCATAAAACACTTTAAGAAGAAAGAAGAAAATCAGATGGTTTCAACACTAAGAAATATTCCAGAGTCATATTTGCATACAATATCATTCCCGCTCACCATACATTGGCTGTTCAGAGATACATGCGTGAATTTTTTGGATATCGTTTAAGTAGAAGAAATGGTACTGTTAGATAAATGAATGTATTCAGATAAGTATATATACAAATGTAAATACATTAAAATGTTGATTTTTTCATATGAGGCGCTGTTAGGCAGCAAATTTACAATCATGTTAGAGCTATAAATTTAGAAGAGCATTACGAAAAAGCAGAAACTGTATTTCAAAGTATTATGCCAAATATGATAGCTAATATAGGGCACAGATCTGGGTAATGCTTGACGCAAGAAGAAGATGTATTTGAACGTTTATTGTAATTTATTGTACGATGCATTTTCTGAATGCTACATAATGCTTAGCAAAAAGTACGATAGTGCATGTAGCAATTTGTTGTCTCTTGGTAAAGTCCAGCACGTTCAACTTTGAAATATGCATAAACAATTTCTTTTCAATTTTATTCAAGTTCTGAATAAATACAGGCTGTCTCTAAAAGATGTAAGAAAATTAACCACATATACTACAGCTCAAAATAAGCCGATTTACCACAACTTAAATACCTACATGCAAAATTCACCCCAGAGAAGTTGAAGTCATATAAAGATAATGAAAGATCATATAGGCTTCGAAAACATAATACGTTTTACTTAAAACCTACAAACGAACAACACAACAAATGGAAAATTCCAACATATGTTCAAAATGGCTTTCATTTACACTAAAACAAAAATAAATTCTTCTCCGTAGAGAGTTTCAGTTACTTCAAATACTTCAGAGCTTGCACGGATATTATTTACTGTAAAAAAAATAAAGTAACAGGTAGACTGTCCATATCATTATTTGTTAAACGTCAAAAATACATGTTCGTTGTGAGTTCCTTACAGTATTGTAATATCCTTGCTAGCCCTGGCATATTTGAGTGTTTCGGAAACTCCACAGGACTCGTTTATGTTTGTTAAAATGCAGGCCATTATTAAAATGTGTTTTGTTGTTAGTGTGATTTTCAAACTTATTGTGTTTTCAAAGCTTATTTGTTATTTTAATTTCATACAAACGACATGGTAAAGCATTTTTGGTTATCTTTAGATGGCTGTAACTCTTCAGGGGTTGACTTTTGTATATAGGTAAATTGTCTTAAAACGGATTTATATGAGCTATAGTATATATGGTTAATTTTTATCCGCACCTATTAAGTACACCCTGTATATATCCATTATTGTCTAGCACATTTATGCTTTATGCTCCTTACAATTTTAGACAACCTGTGTAAGAGTATGCATGTGCAATTTTTAATTTTTCGCTACTCCTCGGCACTAAACTCGCATCCTCATACCAAAATGCTCTCTTTACACACTAAATTCATAAATGACTATTACCACAAGTACGGTATCCGCCAAAATAAACAGTACCGAAATCTAGAGCGCTGAGGAATTGCTCATGCAAATTGCATTTGTCATATTTGGCTTACTTGTCATTAATTGTCACCTTGACATTACGTTACAGTTAAAATTTTCGCTATCATGGTTCTTTCAACTAAAGAAAACGTTTTTTTTTTAGTAGTGCATTATTTCCGGTCATACGCAGTTGGAAGGTATGGTCGGCTCAAGTTTAAAACAGGTCTCAGAAAAATATTAGCAACAGTTTAACAAAGCAGCCCCCAGTCAAGTTGTAATGTTAGCGGTTTTTGAGAAATTTCGTCGCACTGGTAGTGTGTTATGCCAAAGTAAAGGCTCTTCGGGTCGTCGAAGGACAGTTTGTATCAACGATAATAAAGGACGTGTGTTTGACCACGTCGTGCACTCTCCGCAAAGAAGCCTTGTACACTCTGCACATAAACTGAATATCAGTGAGACACCTACACGTCGTATGTTCAAACCTATTGGCGGTTATCCTTAATAGCTAATAAATAAGTAAATATAATTTTTTATTTTCGGTACTGTAGTTTCGAACGTACTGAAAGCATTCCAGAGAGTCAAAGAAAAGGAAAACAAAGCTGCATACAAAAGCAAAAAGTCACTGCCATCAGAGATGGTCAAATTAATTTGAAAAAGTATTTACTTACCAATTACCGCCCAATGAAGTAATTGAATTAACAGATTTTCAATTATTGAAATAAAATGGTAATTCAATTATCAATTACTTGGTAATTGTAATTGCACAACATAAATTACTTTCACTAGAAGTTGTCGTATATTTGTATTTAGTAGTATTAAAATAGCCATGTGCTTGTAAATCGTTTTAAACAAACAAATTGTAATTAAAAAATAATTATTATAAACCAATATTGCATAATAAAGCTATTTTTGTCAATTGAATTGTTAAGGAAAAAATTAACTCAGACCGCAGACATATTTTTGGCTTCTTACACAATAATTATTAGTAAGCTACAAAGCAACATCCTGCACAAGACCCAAGACATGCCATATCTCATCTACAAACATACGAGCCTGCACCAAATATCTCTTTGCTCTTGCACAGAACTAACTGTCATCCGACTAGTTACAGGATATCATAAATTATACTGATATTGCTCCAGGACTATCCTATTGCAATTTTTAACAGGACACTTGATAAGACCTTATACTACTTTTTGAGTTCTGGCCATTTAATATCTTATTGAGGCCAGTAATTCAGTAATTGAATTGCCAGAAAGTCATTCCATTACCATGAGTCATTTCAATTACCACAAGTAATTCAAATACTTGCAAAGTAACTTAAATACTTTAGAGCAAATTAATTACTCAAAAGTAATTGAGTAATTGAATGCAGTAACTAATTACTTTCAGAGAGTAATTTTTAACAAAAATTGCAATAACCACTTAAAATTACCGTACTTTGAAAAGTAATTCAATTAGAAGAAAAATCAACAAAAAATAATTTAATTATAAAGTAATTAATTACTGCCCAGCTCTGACTGCCATAATATAAAGAAGCAGTCTTTAAAAAAAGGGAGTGGTAATCATATGTGATCAAGACAGCGAATGGAAGTAGTCTTCGTATAAACAGCTGGTTTTTGAGATTACACTAGGTCGCCTCTACAGATCAACAAATGGATAGTTGGAAGCAGGAAATCGAAGCATAAGAATCCCGGAATCAAGCAATATCACCAGCCTAAGGGGAATGAAAGCTCAGGATAACCTATTCAACAAGAATAGTTTAGCTAACTTTGAGGTTAGGCTGCATGACCCGAAAACCAAAAATTTTGGATTTGTGATGCTTGCAATTCAAGTAGGAATAATTGACATTTCAATGCAAAACATAAGACATTCCATTTATAAGAAGTAAGTTAGATTTTTCACACTTTTTGAGCCACTCTGTGGTGGTCAAACCAAATGGTTTAGGATTGTACAAATGTACATCACCTCCGTAGCTACAACTTCTTTAAAAGGCGTTTTGTTTTGGGTTCTTTATTGTAACGGTGTCGTTAACGCTTTGTAACTTAGTGTATGTATTAGTTTGAAATTCAAGTAAGTAAATATGTTAATAAATACAAGCAAATACAGTGCATTTTATAAAATTACTGTTAAACTTGGAATGAAACGCTTCACAGGCAATGAAGTATAAACAACGTTTCCTGTCGGGTGATTAGGAAGTATAGTGCCCAGTTAGTGGTAAACAGGTAACCAACAAATTAGAGGTTGAGAATTTAAAAAGTGCCTAGTACATGCACACTTACAGTCCTCTGAGCCATCACAACCGAGGAACGGAAAATATGTTATTGAATGGCGTCAGTTATTCCTTTCATGCATATTACCTTTGTTGAGAATAAATACTACCTTATAACCGCATAATCATCTCCTATACACACTTCCATATCAGTATATTGACGCCTTTTTGTATGCAGCTATTCCGGAAACAAGAAAAGCGCATAATGATCAACAATTCCTGCCCACATGTTTACATGCAACCGAATTGCGGACACAGCCATGGTTAACCGTAAATAGAGTTGCTGTGTCGTGTCTTGCACAAGTAGAGGTCAATTACCACATCTTATTCAAAATTGATCGTTTTTTTTGGAATAATATAATTTAGAGCATCCCTCTTAATATAATACCAAGAGATTGTCAACAGGGAGCTCTTACGGTTGTTGTCCGACGGCCTTTACATGGTGCGCTGTTTGTGGATAATAAAATGTACTTGATGTTTTGCCGACCATAGTAAAGTCAATTGGGGTAATTGTAAACGCTTTTGGACATTTCAACTTCAAAAGTTTCTGCAGCCAAGAAAAATAAATTTTTGGAGAATCTAATCAAATGAGCATATTGGTACATCCTTATTTTAACTATAACCAAGTTGATAGTTTTTTAGGTACATACCTGACATATATATCTCGTCTTCACAGTTACTCCTAATTAACCAGTTTTAGGGGTTATTGTAAATACCTATAGTAGAAGCTGAACGATGTAATTGAAAGCAGATGCGGGCATTTGTAAACTAACTGTTAAAGCAGGCTTTACGAAAAGCCTTATGCGATTTAAAGCTATGTTTACAATTACTCTAATTTTCTTCACAACCGTGCTAGTAAAGCACAGAGTAATTTAAGAAACATTGCTTTATTACAAAAAACTCAATTATAATATTAGATAAGCACTAATGATGATAATAAATTGAAAATAATACAGATTTATGCCATTATCCATCCAGGAAACATTATATATCACTTTACAATCGCGGTAGATTATCACAGGGTTTTGCAGGACAGCTCTGATCTGGTCGAATGAAATGGAAGACCCTTTTTTCCATTTAAAGTAAATTCCTTTAAGTTAAATTGCAATTTTTAAACCCATTACTGAAATATCCCCACCACTGTCATCAACTGACTGCACAAGACACATATTGATCATGTTTTTTTTTTCTTGAGCCACCAGCAGAAACAACTAACAAATATTTGCCTGTTGTTATTTTGTCCCACACAGGATCTGGATAGTCGACTTCTTGTATGCTTTCTGCTTCAATAAGTTCTTCCAATGTTATGTCGACATCTGACTCACTGTCTACTAGTTCTTCCAAGTCTTCTTCACTTTCAGACAAACCTTTTTTTTTTTTTTCGTTCTTTTTTACCTTCAAATCCTTCTTGGCTATTTCTTCATCTTCTATTCGTTGGCAAATCCTTCTTCTTTTTTCCCAGGATTTTTACAGGGTCTTGCTTTTGGCTCTTTTCTTAGCCAGCTTAGCTTGTTTTAAAGTTTCAGCTTCTTTTAGTTTTAAAAAAATATCTGCCGTCGTTAGCACTTCCCACAATTAATTTGCTTTAGTTGTGGCATTACTTGCTTGGGTACTGATGGACACGCAGTCATGGGCAAAGTATTACACTTTACTAGCTCATTTGCGAATATATCTATAATTTTACTTTTATGTATAACAGGGGCGTGAATATCTATTACTGGTGTCAAGCTAGCAGTTAACTATGAAACTATCACTATTTTTATTATCAGAGACAACTTCCCAATTAGTTGGAGTTTCTGGGTTGCTTTTCATTTTCTTCTTATAACTTTCAAGATCAACTGCATAAAAAAAGAAAGCCATGCAGGATCGACTGGGCAGATACTAGTGGTAACAAGCCCGGCTATAATATTAGAAGCCATCATTTTTTTTTTCCATACATCTGTCAAGAGTTCCACAAATTTTCTTTTAGGGAACCGCGATGTTCCTTTTCCCATTTGAGTATTATCATACTCAACCAACTTTTTCTCACACTTTGTTTCAATGGGCCCGAAAACGCACTTATCTACGGGTTGCAGTCGATCAGTAAGGTGACTTGGAAACCTAATTAGCTTAATATTGTTATCAATGGCTTGTATACTATGCACACTGATATGGCTGGCGTGACCATCATGCAATAATGAAGCAGTTTATTCTGGAAGAGCATTGGTTTTCCGAACTTCCTTTAACGTGTTTAATAAATACATCAGAAAAACAATGAAAAAAACGGTGGTTTCCCCATCCAACCGTTGGTCGAAGCACTAGAGACTGTTCCTGGACATGCTTGTCTGATGTTCACCTTGCATAAACTGCTGCTCTTTTAAAAACAATAAGTGGTGGAAGATATTTGCCATCTGCAGATATACAAGCTAAAAACGGTTGTTGCGACTCTGCCTGAACCACCAGATACTCTGCTTAAACTCTTGTCCCTTTCCACATATAGCTCGGATTCGGGATAGATTATCGTTGAAGCCATTTTCATCGGCATCAGATAATAAACACTCGCTGTTTGGTAGACTTAGTCCAGTTTCTTCGGAAAGTTGCTTTAATTTATTATAAATATCATAAATAATATTTGACTTCCTTCTTGTTTTCCTTCATTTTTGTAAGTATTCTGACTTTTTTAATGAGAGCCGTTGATGCCTTTTCATAAAGTATGAATACCAGTCTTGGCCAGGTTGGTTTTCTATAAACGGTGACTTTATAATATTTATTTGAACATATTGAGCAACCAACTGAAGTAATTCTTGCTTATCACAAGGATAGCCTATTTATACTCTGGCTGTTAAACATCTTTACAGTTGATTTTCAATAGTTATTGATACAACTGGAGCACGTCCAGCCCCTTTCTTTCTACAGGCACATTTCTTTCCCAAATTCTATGAAAAAATTACCCATATTGATACATTATATCATTCTTCTGCAGCTCCGTAACGTAAATTCTTATTTTGAATATCTTTTAAGGTGTAGGTTGGCTCAGGTTTTTTCTTTATGTAGGTACGGACCATTTTTAGCTGTAAAAACAAAAAATAACGGTTTACAATTACTCCATTTTTTTTACATATACCCCTATGCATTTAAATGTATGGCCGAAAAGTAAACATGACGTCACGTGGTAACGCTTGCTTTCTAACCTTAAATTAAAATCGGATAACTTTACTCACGAGTTTTACAAATGTGCTACGCCATTGATATTATCTTGCCTCGTCAATTTGAATAATTTTACACAATATGTTTTACACACTTTCAAATGGTTTCACCACTTATTTCTGCACATACACCACAACCGCCAAACTGAAAATATCGCTGTCAAATTAATGCCACAGCACCTAGAACCGTAGAACATAATATTTTTCGGACCTAAACACCGCTATGAAGAAATATGTTCTAAAATTGACGCTTACAATTACCCTGTGTTTACAATTACCTCAACTGGTCCTACCAGTTTCTACTAAAGTTTCAGATTGTGTATAGTAACAATTAGATATTAAACTTTGAATAAAGCACTGATTTAGACTTCAGATCAGATTTAAGGATTCCAATTTTAAATCGGAATATGCAATGATACCCTTTGTTCACAAAGAATATTTATTTAAAACTATAAATGAGTTGAAGTAGTCACGAACTTATTGTACATCGCTTACTAATATGTTCGCACCATGTAGATTTTTAAAAATTAATTCACAAACAGCTTTAAAAGCTATAGTATATATTTTCTACAAAATTAACATAAATATCAACGAGGGTTAATTTTTTTCAACTTTCCATTCCGTAGGATTAAAAACAAGAATGAAGATAAAACATTATTGTATAGCAAATGGAAGTACACCTCTCAGCTATATTTTTATATAATCGCCGCTTCGATTAAGGCACTTATCATACCGAGGCAGGGGTTTCTGTATGCCCTCCTCAAAGACGGTCAGGTCACTCAGCCAACCATTGACGGTGTCTTGCATCTTCTTCTTTAAGCATTCTGCACCACTCTCGCATACAGCCTTGATTCAAAACTCTACTCATCTGGAAATGCACTTTGGCTGCATTATGCCCTTCAAACTAGATGCCTTTAGCCAGAAGAAGGCAAATAACGTCTTACTGCGACCGCCAAGTATAAACTCTGCACCGTAAGCTTTTCTATATTCTAGCTGAAGGTATAGACTCTGAAGGACATAATGCAATCAATTTTGATGGTTTAATGAGTATAGTTTATAAACAACGGTTTTGTGCGAGAATGATGCAAAAAGTTTAAAGAAGGAGCTGTAAGACAGCGTGAACGATTGGCAGAGTGACCTGGCGGCAACCTTCTTTAAGGAGGGCATACAAAAACCCTTACGGTATGATAAGTGCCT
>OW679202.1:34048558-34209118 GCA_940337035.1 Agriotes lineatus
AACGTTTTCATAACATATTAAATAAACTAATTTCATAGTTACCGCTACAGCAACTATAAAATTAGTTTATTTAAATGTTACCAAATGTTAAACACTCATGAAAAAACGCTGAACGTAATATGTGTTGTAACGCGATAAAAAAACCACAGTGTATTATTAAATGGTATACTTTTACGTAGATTTTGATGATATTGGTTTGCAGATTATAGTCAACTATTTAGACTCAATATTCAACTTTTTTATTTTAAATGGAAGACCCTGTATATTTTATATATTTTGATAGGACTTTTAATTCTTTTTCTTTTGGTATACCTAACTTAAGTTAGGGTTTTCGTGGAAAATACTGCCAAAAATTCTAAAGATGTATCAAATCTAGATTTCCAGGAAAATTCAAATTTAAATTTCGAATTCTTAGAAAATAGACGTAAACAAAGAACAATCTGCTGTTGATTGTTTTTATTAAGTCTTTTATTAATGAATGATTTTGTTCACCAAATTGACATTATGGAAGAATGCAACCTTAAAAACAAATAATTAAACCTAGTTACAAGGAAAAGCAGAGAATCTGACGGAAATTAAACACAAAAACATATTTTAAGTAGTTTTAAAAGATTGTTCAAAATGTAGTCCATTATTGTCATTACAGTGTTGACATCTTTCTTTTACACTTTCTACTAAGTGGAGTAGTGGATTATAGTTAGCCCCCTTTCCATTTTTTAACTCCTAAAAAGTCTTCGATTTGGAATATTTTTCACAGGAAATCGTAAGCGATACATTCGTAATGCTACAGCACTGTTTTTACGGCATTCATGATAAATCTGTAGCATATTAACTCTTTTGTTAATTTCTGCCATTATTAACAACGAAATGTGATGTATAAATGTGTTTAATGATCGACTTAATAAAAACGATCAACAGAAAAGATTGTTCTTTGTTTACTTCTGTTTTCTAAGACTTCTAGATTTAAATTTTAATTTCCATGGAAATCTAGATTTGATAATTTTTAGAAATGTTTGGCAGTATTTTTATTGAAACCCTAGCTTATGTTATACCAAAGGAAAGCAATTAAAAATCCTATCAAAATATCTAAAAATATACAAGTTGTTCCATTTAAGATAAAACAGTTGAATATTGATAGTCGAAACAGTCGACTATAATCTGCCAACTAATATCGTCAAAATCTAGATAAAACTATACCATTTAATAATATACGAGCCCAAACATCTGTATTCGTACCGCGGTACTATTTTAATAAGTAGGAAAGTAAATCATTAAGACAACAGGTTATTTTTTACTATATTGGCGTAAAACATAAACCATTACATATAGGATCAGTATAGTATCAGAAACTAGTATGTTTTAATAAAGTAAATACTTATATAACGCATATGAATCTGTACTGTAATTTTATAAAACAAAATAGTCTCAAAATTATAGTTTAAAACTGTGTTATGTCCCCTTTAGCAGCAATAACAGCTTGAAATCGTTTTTCCATGGTGTGTAGAAGTGCAGGTATAAAATTATCTGTTCCTTCTTTCACTTCGCTTTCTTGGCATAAATACAACTTATTACAAGTAGACTATAATTTTTTGGCAATAGAAGGTAATCTTCATATGTTTGGATAACGAACACTTCACTAAACATAACATTAGGCGCAGTTCGAATACATATGTGTTTGGGCTCGTATGTGGTTCATTGGATCCAAAATCTTTAAATAAATAGCTATGAGCTGGAGTCTTTTTTATAGATCGGCCGGTACCTATATGAATTCTTATCGTGAAAGTTTAGGGAAATAGAAACTTGTTCAGTAATTAAAATATTTTACCCTTAGAGAGTTTGATTCAATTGTAGGTCCATCGTGTAGTTTCCGTAGATTGTTTTTTTGTAGATACAGTTCTTGCAAAGTAGGAATATCCCAAAACCAGTTGACCAGTATATATTCTATGTTGTTGTAGGATAAGTCGATGGTTCTCAAGCTGGTTATATCCGCAAAAGCATTCATGTGTATATGCCCCACTTTATTGTGTGATAAATTTAGGAGTTTTAGAGATGTAAATTTTAAATCCTGAAAGGGCATGTTAAAAATGATAAAAGGCTGTAGGCAATACTTACAAAAAAAGTGTGGTCTTCTAGATCATGAATAAGATTGTAAGATAAATCCAACAGTTCAACTTCAGCTGGGATGTCTGCATCCACAACAACCAAACTTTGGTTGTTGCATGTTGCTCGTCTGTATTTTTCAAAAATGTCACATTTGCAACGTGCTGGACACTGGATTTCCTTTGGTAAAGCCTTATTATATGTCAATAATATTGAAACGATCAATAAGTTAATTTTAAGCATTTTCGTACTATTGTACTGGAATAGATACACATAATGGTTGGGTGTGAAGCAACGTCTAATCAGGTGAATGATAAAGTGATAAGAACTGCATACAGGTGTCATGTCATGCGATTAAATAGGGTGGGGTAGTATTTACATTTAGATAATGCTTCACGAGAACATTTAATTGTGATAATGGTAAAGTCAAAATATTATGGAAAAATTTAAATATTAAATATTGCAATGTTGTGAGTCTGGAAATCACGAATTATTAAGTCAAGTGAGCCGAGTGATAAAGGTTATCGGATTGTCTACTACATGTAAAGTGCGGATGGCATTTCTTAATTGTTTTATATTCAATAAAGATAAAGCATAAATGGAAAAGATATGCTTCTTATGGAAATTTTATGAAGCAGCATAATAGGTATCTTTAAAGTCCATGCACTTTCACTCATAAATAACATGTCAGTTATCTAGTTGATTTTAGAAGAACAGATGGTAACAACCACAATAAACATTTGTTTTTTGTTGGATTTAATCTGGTAATGATATTTGGAAGTGATAACTAAAAATACCCATAGCAACATGCAAAACTAGAAAAGTGAATTAATTTGCACTCTAAGATATTTCCTATTTAAAAGTTTCCTATAGGTTAAAGATAAGATCACTGTAGAACAGGATATTTATAGCAATAAGTTTTATACGGCTCAGTACATGATGCAAATCTGTTGTATGCTGGTTATCATTACTAACTAATATATTTTGTATTATTTGTGCTTTTATCTTTACTATATTAAAGTCCATCAGATGATTTTAATTTACCATGTTTACAAAGATATCGGTGCTGGAAGTTAACGAACAAGTTAAAAATAGCTTTAGAACCATAACACTTCTTTTTATAAATACATCTCTTTTAAATTAAGAAACTTTGTATTTAGAGTTTCAACTCATTTTTAGGCTTAAAATGTATTTTTATTGTACCGTTGTACAAGAAGGTATTTGCTTATTTTTTAAATGTTCAACACTTTTAATTCAGAAAAACAGTTCCATTCTTCTATATGCACAGTTTTTTTTTGGGCAAAATTATGGAATTAATGCGGTCAGTATTTTAAAAATAAGAGACATCTCATCAATGGAAAGAATTAAAGCAGTAAAGATAATACGGGGAAAACTAGGAAAATTATCTACCTAGTCATGACAGAAACAATGTACTTCAGCTTTTAGTATCTTCTTCTCCCTTCTCTTATATCTTTGTGCCTTTATGGAGTGGGGTATAGCTTTTAATGTCAAATAGTGACAAATTTGACACAGTTACATGCCAAATTTGATAGCGTTTGTTCGTTATTGTTAATTTTTGTGGTGTTTTGTGTCTCTTGAAATTGGAGCATAGAAGTTTATAATCAAGTTTCTCACAAAAGAAGGGAACAATCTGAAAATAATCTGGGAGCAGTGTATGGAGATGATACTCTGTCGTATTTTATAAGTTGGTCAAAACCGTTTCGTTGAGGATGAGAATTCATACATGATCCTAAAAGTGGAAGACCTGCAGAAGCAACAACTGTTTGAATGTGCAAGAAAGTGAAACTACTACAGCATGGAAATATCCGAATAGAGCATTTTGACATATACAGTGACCACTTCCTTGTTGTAGCCAAAACGAAAATTGAACTTAACAAATTGGAAATAAAAATAGGACCGCAGAACAACCACACCAGGGAAAAAATCAAATCCTATAAACTATCAAATAAAAATATCGCACAGGAATACAGAAATAAAATACGTGAACTAATTGACACAGCTGCCACTGAAGAAAATGAAGACCTAGAAGACCTTTGGAAAACCTTTAAAAATGCACTAATGTCGACGGGGAAAGAAACTTGCGGGACAATAAAAATAAACAAATCTGTAAAACAAACTGCGTGGTGGAACGAGAACATCAAAAGAGAAGTTAAAATGAAGAAGTTAAAGTGGAAACAATACCTAACCAACAGAACTGAACATAAATACGAAGAGTATAAGAAGCAAAGAGAAAAAGTTAAGAAAATTGTACTGGAAGCCAAGAAGAAAACGTGGGAAGAATTTGGACAGAAGATGGAATCCGACCACCACCAAAACCAAAAACTGTTTTATAAAGTTATCAAAAATCTCAGATCACCCATAAAAATGGAACCATCAAACAACTCAAAAATGAACAAGGGGTTGTGCTTACAGACGGAAAGGACATTATGAACTGCTGGAAGAGTTACTTCCAAAATCTCCTCAACAATAACCACCACATAAACCTCCAATTGACCACTACCAACGATGCCATGAACCCCATAAACCTAACAAGAGAAGAACTTCTGAAAGCTGAGGACATTAAGGATAGCATGAAGAGATTGAAAAAAGGGAAAGCCGCGAGGCATGATAATATAACTGCAGAAATGCTCGCGAACATGGGAGAAAAGGGCTATGAGCTACTAACAAAAATCTGCAACATATCATGGAAGGAGGGAAGATTACCGCAAGATTGGAAAATGGGGGTTATTGTTCCAGTGCACAAGAAGGGAGACAAGAGAGATTGTAATAACTACCGAGGTATCACCCTCCTTAGTGTCCCCTCCAAAGTGTACGAGCGAATCCTAGAATCAAAACTTGTACTAGAAGTGGAGCCGCAACTTGATCAATCGCAAAGTGGATTCAGGAAAGGGCGAAGCATACACGACCATATATTCACACTCAAACAGATCACTGAGAAATCCAGAAACACGAACGTTGCAATATATCAAGCCTTCCTTGATCTTGAAAAAGCCTTTGACACCTTACCGAGAGCAGAGGTTAAGAAGAGCTTAATAAGAAGAGGCGTTAACCCAACATTAATAAAGGCAATAATGAGCTTCTATCAAAACACCAAGAGCTATGTTAGAACCGACAACATGCATTCTGATGATTTTCTAGTCCAAGAGGGGGTGCGGCAAGGAGGTGTCCTAAGCCCTCTCCTATTCAATCTTGTGATGGATGATGTTATTAAAGAAACCAAAAGCAAGACAACCAAACTGTTCATCGGTTTCCATAATCTGGAGCCTGTATGGATAAGCGAATGCGCATTTGCCGACGATATTGTTGTCTTTGCAAGAAACATGGCAGAACTCAGAAAGAACTTGAAGATCTGGAATGATCAACTAGCAGAGAAAAAACTTAAACTCAACGAAAAGAAAACAAAAATAATGGTCAGTGGAAATGAAGAAGCAACAGTGGAAATCAAAATAAACGACATGAGAATAGAACAAGTAAAGTCCTTTAAATATCTGGGTGTTCAAATGGATAACAAGGGCCACCAAGACGAAGAAATAATTGCAAGGGTTCAAAGTGCTGCCCCTCTATACCATATGATTAAAAACAGCTTTATAGGGAAAAAAGAAGTCTCGATTAAAACCAAACTCAGCGTGTACCATTCAACGTATGTGCCAATACTAACGTTTGGATGCGAAAGCTGGGTTCTTACCACGAGACACAAGAGTATGATTCAAGCTATGGAGATGAAGTACCTGAGGAAAATCCTAGGAATCACAAGGATAGATAGAGTTAGAAATGAAGAAGTCAGAGAGCATCTACAGGTTCAACCAGTACTGAAACGAATAGAAAACTGCCAACTTAGATGGTACGGCCACCTAAAGCGAATGGACGGAGAAAGGCCGGTAAAGAAAATATGGATGGCAAGAAGGCAAGAAAAGAGAAAAAGGGGTAGACCACAAACAACATGGGACCAAAACATAAGAAAAATCATAGAAGCTAGAGGAGTTTCAATGACGGATGCTGCAATCATGGCAATGGACAAGAAAAAATGGCGGAAATTCATATACGACGAGAAAACAAGCTAGGATTATGTTGCCTTACACCTAAGGGTAGAAAGGCGAAGATTATATATATATATATATATATAAGATAAGATCACTGTAGAACAGGATATTTATAGCAATAAGTTTTATACGGCTCAGTACATGATGCAAATCTGTTGTATGCTGGTTATCATTACTAACTAATATATTTTGTATTATTTGTGCTTTTATCTTTACTATATTAAAGTCCATCAGATGATTTTAATTTACCATGTTTACAAAGATATCGGTGCTGGAAGTTAACGAACAAGTTAAAAATAGCTTTAGAACCATAACACTTCTTTTTATAAATACATCTCTTTTAAATTAAGAAACTTTGTATTTAGAGTTTCAACTCATTTTTAGGCTTAAAATGTATTTTTATTGTACCGTTGTACAAGAAGGTATTTGCTTATTTTTTAAATGTTCAACACTTTTAATTCAGAAAAACAGTTCCATTCTTCTATATGCACAGTTTTTTTTTGGGCAAAATTATGGAATTAATGCGGTCAGTATTTTAAAAATAAGAGACATCTCATCAATGGAAAGAATTAAAGCAGTAAAGATAATACGGGGAAAACTAGGAAAATTATCTACCTAGTCATGACAGAAACAATGTACTTCAGCTTTTAGTATCTTCTTCTCCCTTCTCTTATATCTTTGTGCCTTTATGGAGTGGGGTATAGCTTTTAATGTCAAATAGTGACAAATTTGACACAGTTACATGCCAAATTTGATAGCGTTTGTTCGTTATTGTTAATTTTTGTGGTGTTTTGTGTCTCTTGAAATTGGAGCATAGAAGTTTATAATCAAGTTTCTCACAAAAGAAGGGAACAATCTGAAAATAATCTGGGAGCAGTGTATGGAGATGATACTCTGTCGTATTTTATAAGTTGGTCAAAACCGTTTCGTTGAGGATGAGAATTCATAAATGATCCTAAAAGTGGAAGACCTGCAGAAGCAACAACTGTTTGAATGTGCAAGAAAGTGAAACTACTACAGCATGGAAATATCCGAATAGAGCATTTTGACAATATTGTTGCCGTCCAAGCAAAAGTTGCGTAGACAGCAAATTTGTCAAAACAATTTGGAATTTTTGAAAGCTGGTTCAAACTCTCTAGTATGATTAGTAACTGGTGGTGACACCTGGGTACATCACTGTAATCCCATGACAAAACTAGAGTCAATGGATACAATAATAAAAATAAGTTGGAATTCGATGTTTATAGAAAGGAAACCAATGTAAACAGATTCATTTTAGCGGATTCAAATCATTGTTTTCAACACAAAATGGCTGATCTAAATTTCTTAGTGCATAGACTGTTAACATTTTTTTTTTAACAAAGATCGATATACCACTAGTTCAGACCATAAAAAGTATCGCTGTGTACAATGGTTTTTCTTCTAAAATTATCGATAATTTGATTAGGAAACAAAAAACAAAATTGCATGTTCGAAATTTCACAACTCCCGGCAGTCTTAGAAGTGAAGGACTCAAGTACATCAAAATTCCGTTTCACCCGGCTACAAAGGGCCTAGCAAACATTTTTAAAGAATCGGGCCATAAAGTTGTGTATGGTTCGAACAATAATATTAGAAATTTGTTGGGAAATCCAAACGAAAAATTGAGGACTTTAGAGAGATCTGGAATTTACGAAATTAAATGTTTCCATTGTGATTCTAAATGTATTGGGCAAACACGTCGTAATTTTGGTACTAGGTTTAAAGAGCATTTAGCTCATTTTAGATTCAACAGATTCGAAAAATCGAGAATCGCCCAACATATTTACGAAACGGGTCATAGTATAAAAGAGGATGACCTAAAAATTGTAAAGGCGTTAACGTCAACAAAGCAACTAAATTCGTTTGAAAGCTTGGCCATTTTTAAGAACCGAGATAATAAACTTTTGAACAAACATGGTGGACCAATACCATCCTTCATCTTGTATAATTTGTTGAAGTTACATTGGGCGCGTTCAGGTGACACACCAGTTGAGTATGGTGACTTGTTGGTTCCACTGAACGGTTCTTGTTGAGTTTTGGTTAGTTCCAACTGTTGCTTAACTGACACCAGAAAAATTCTGTGTTGACTTTAGTAAACAAAGTATTCTAACCTAAAATTTTGCAACTGTTTTGAACGCGACTGAGTCATTTCGCGTGCTGTTTATAAAAATTAAAACACTCGAAACCTGAGTAACCCCAAGTTAATTGTTTTTATTCAATTTTGACAGTTTAAATTGACATTATTAACTCCATAACAACCTTCATAAGCAGTCTACGATTTACAAGTGAAATAATAGTTACCTATTTACTATACAAGTGGGATAACAGCATCATTAATATACGTATGTAAGCACACAAGTATATTAATGATGCATTATCACACATGTATTGTACAAAATTTTATCTACGACTGCCTAAAATTGAGAGAAGTGCATTAAGAGAAATGTCAGATCTGTCATTTTAAAAAATATTCTAGTAGGCAAATAATGTCATTATGTCATTCATTTGACACTATTTCAGTTACGTAATGAAGTTATTACACAACTCAGTTGAGTAATGAAACCATTACATAACTGAGTGGTGTAATGAGCTTCATTACCTAACTGAAATAGTGTCAAATGAGTGACATAATGCGTTACTTATCCCACTGGAGTAGATAAAAGTGTTTTAATTCACTAGAGAATTAAAAAAGTTTCAACGAAGAACAACACATTTTTATTATTTCTACAAATATTTACATTCAATTATTTTTTCTCTTTGTAGTGTGTAATATACTTACTTACTTACTTATCCGTCCTCTTCTACCGCATCGCAGTGTAGAGGTTTAGGAGATAAACTTTTTCCAAGCTCTCCTATTTTGAGCTAGTCTTTTTGCTTCGCGCCAGGTGGTGTCCTTTTTGCCGAGTAACTCGGCAACATCAGAGTTCCATGACTTCCGTGGTCTTCCCCTAGATCTTTTTCCTAGCACGCCCAGTTCACTTACAATTTTAGGTAGTCTATTATTGTCCATTCGCCAAACGTGACCCGCCCACCTTAGTTGGTTTGTCTCTATTTCAGATAGGATGGGTTTAACGTTTAGTTCTTCTCTTATAGTTTCGTTCCGGATCCTGTCACGTCTTGTCTTTCTTAATATGCTCCGAAGGAAGCGCATTTCAGCCGATTGTATACGGGATTTCTGTTTAATTGTGAGGCACCATGATTCCGATCCGTACATTAAGGTCGGTTTAAAGAGGGATTTGTAGATCTGTGTTTTAGTTCTTTTGCTCAGTTCTCTTTTTTCGGAGCCGTTCTTAGTACGGAGTGATAGAGTCTATTTGCACCCTGTATTCTAGCATCTAATTCTTCCTCGAACTGACCTTGTTCTTGTATAACACATCCTAAGTATTTGAAACTTGATACTTGCTCGATTGGCTTATTACTGATTGTTATGTTAGTATTGATGTGGGTTTTCGATATTACCATTACCTTCGTCTTGGCGCTGTTTATTGTTAGATCGCTTGCTGATAGGTATTTATCGATTATGTTTACGTTGTGTTGTAGGTGTTCTTCATTTTCAGCCATTATTATCATATCATCGGCATAGGCGAGGATGTTAACATTTATGGGGTTTAAGTTGTAGTAGCCCCAGTTGCACTTTTTCATTTCCACGCTAGCACAGGCAAGAGTGTTGTCCAATAAAATGTTGAAGAGATGGGGACTCAGGATTCCACCCTGTCGCACCCCGTTTTTTGTTGTAAATTCATTCGAGGCAAGTCCGTTGTAACGAATATAGTTCCTACACGTTCGATAGACGCTTTGAATTGCTTTGATTAAGTTTTCGTCAACCTCTAGATTCCGTAAGGCTTCCCATATTTTGTGTGTAATATATAATTACTAAAATTTAGATCAAATCGACGATGAATGGGCAAATTTATATCTTAATTTGAATATTTTAAAATGTTTTATTCAAAATTTCGTCAAAATTGAATAAAAACATGTACGCCATGTGAATTAAACATTTATTAACTCAAAGATCTGAAAAGCATTAGAGTTTATACTATCTTCAAATACTTCGTTTAATAACATATTCATTTGTTCAGTTTTTGTTTATTTTCAATACCAGGGACACATAACATAACCTTACTTGGCCAAATTATGTTATGTCACCACTAGAGGTCGCCACGTGAATGTGCATCGCTAAACGCTACCAGTTCAGGCGCTTTTACGATGTTTACTTCCACCACACCAGAAATATGTTTGTGGTTTAAATCAACTGTTGTGTCCCCTGAACGCGTTCATTGCCCGTCGACCATGTTCATTGGCCCTCGGCCACGCCACGCCCTCCGGGTCAGACAGTATAAATAGATGTAAAATGCACGGACATCGCCTACTTCCATTTGTCAAAAAACGTCATAGTCGGTCACAAGGCAATGTGCTTATTCTTGTTGACAATGTGACCATGCATAAAACCGCTAAAATCAAACCAATTCTCCATCAATGTTGCTTTATTGAGTTAGAACATTTACCTTACACTCCAGAAGAAAAACCTCAGAGAAAGTCGTTTTACAACAGACAAGCATTAGGAGGACTATTTTGAGACAATTTTTTTTATACTAGAACAAAATAATTGCAAGACAAATGGTGTGAGTACATTGGTTTTGGGGGGATACTATTTATTGAAAAATAAAGTTATAGAAAGTCTCACATGTTTTGTTTTATAGTCAGATAGATAACTTTTTTAGTTTTCCTCAAAACAGATTGGAGCTTCAATAGACATAGAGGAAAAGTAGCCAAGAAATGGATAAAGGATGTTAATTACTGACCTAGACTTAATGACAATAAGGAATTGGAAGTGTAGGAAATGGTGGAAAGATATTTTGGAGTAAGTTAAGATCCACATAGGGTTATCATGCTGACGATGATAAAGAAGATATTTGTTAAGATGAGACTCCTGTGCAAAAACTTGAAAAACGGGCCCCTTGTATGCAAAGTAATGAGGTTGTTGTATTAAGGATAAAAAAGAAAACTAAGCATATTATAATGAATAAACAGTACTTATTGAGACACTGAGTACAACATTATAGTATATACAATGGTAACTTTATATCAATAAACAGGTAGGTAAGTATATATTTTTAACTATCACAATATTGACAAACATCTGCATCTGTAAATTTGTTTTTCCATAAAATGGGATGAATTATTTCAAATAAATTAGTTCAAATACATCAGAGAAAAATAAAGAAAAACATTTTATAAAATTGGAAAAAATAGATTTGTTCATTTATATTGATTGCACCATGCTACATTAATCCATACTCGAATTAAAGTTAAGGAAAGCGATGTAAGGACTTTATTGCCTCGAAAAGGCATATTGCTGGAGCAGCTTGCTGTTGGTAGTGCAAGACAAATGAACATATTTTGTAAGTTTGTAGCATTTCTAGTTTTTACGGGTGTTAAACGTAAATTTACAGATGCCCTTACTTTTAATGTAAGCTGTTAAAAGAACCACAACCCTTCATTAATCACTTTGAAGACTGGTCCACCTTAAGACAGTATCATTACATGCTAGACTTGGAGATTAGTTTAAATGTAATAGTAAAAATTTATAAACATTACAAACTAGGAAGGAACAGCATATATATGGAATTAAGAAAAACATCTTGTAACAGCGTGCAGCGTCCTTCTATATTAATCAGATATTGGAGAAAATAGTATCTATAAGTTTTTCTAAAATGAAAAACTGTCTTGCACATAATATATATTTATCACTAGGTAGGTATTTATAAATCCATGCTGGCTTTTATCCTGTACCAAGAAATTAGACCAACAGGAAACTGTTACGCTTTAATAGTTACATTAACGATAAAAGTTAAAAGTTTGCACCTACTTATAAATTGCAGTGACTGATTAGTATTTTATTTGAACAGAATAGAATTGATTTTTTTTTATAACTACAGACCAACTTATTAAATCTAAGTAATAATTTTTATATGAAGTAATTACATGACTTCTTAAACAAGCAAAGAAATGCAATCTAAACGGAAGACCGGGTGACCACAAATGAGGCCTAGTCTGTGATGACGGTTATGAATTTTCATTATTAGTTCTGTTTTTATTTCTAGTTAGGTAGGTATTTATTTATTCTTTTTTCAACTAAAAGGGATGTATGGAAAATAGGTCAGCAATGGTTCTTAAGTAAAACTTTGGCTCAAAGTAAAATGAATAAACAATGTGCATTGCAAGGCAAGCAAGCAATGAATATGTTCTAACGGATTTGTATTGAAGATAAAGGTGTTCCCTAATAGTCCTGTGAACTAATAGATATAGCTGCTATAGACGAAAAAGTATTTTTTACAGCTGTCGCTATTTGTTTCTCCGATTAACACGATCAATGCTTACAACGCAAGGTATGCGTTGATTGAGTAGTCATGCTGAGTGCCGTCAACGTCACTTGTGCGGTCTGCACCTGTTGTAATGTAAATGAATATTTTTAAATCGGTTTTGCAGTTGGAGCTTGGCAATCTTAGATGTGTGTTGTATGAGTGTTAGCTTGTGTTTGTACTTTAGCTGTTCCGGAATCTTGCTACATGGCGGATAATGAATATGCTGGGACTTCGGGCTTGAATCTGCTGCGTTCTACACTATTCAGTTATAGGCATGTGGCAAGTGAAATCTGATAGGCAGCCAACGTGTTAAGTTTCTATCCCATAGTATTGGATTTAGGCATCTGATAATAGCATAACTTTTATTTATTCCAATTTTAATTTCTTCATTGCTATTTCTGTGTGTATTGAATATTATTTCCAAGTACTTACATTTGTTTACTCCTCTTATTTCTTGATTTCCTTCTAGTGGTAGATTTTCTAATTGCTTGCCTCCGAACACTACGTGTTCAGACTTGTCTTTGTTGATTGTTAGTTCATTTCTTTCATCGGCATACTGTAATTTGCTAACCATGTAGCTAAGCTTATCTTTGTCTTCAGGAGTAATAGTTTGATTACTAGCAAAATACATAGTGTATATGATATACCTAATCATCGATTCGGAATCCCAAATTTTTACATTCTTTTTGCCACCCTTGCAGAGTTCTGTCCGAAAATACTTTAAATAGAGTTGGCGATAATGAACACCTTTGCCTTAAACCTTTTGTTGTGGAAATTTTCTCTGTGACTTTGTTTCCCAATTTTATTTTTGTGTTGTTATTCTCATATAGTTTTATATAGGCTCCTATCAAGTTCGAACTTATGCCAAAATTCTCCATTTCTATCCATAGGTTTTCAATTGGGACACTATCATAGACCTTTTCTAAGTCTATTAGCTCTACATGCATTTCTCTATCTCGTAGTCTTTTTCCAGTTGCCTGTTTTAAGATGAACATGTTTCGTAGCAGATCTGCCGGCCATAAAATCTTCAATTTCATTTTCGACCAAATTTCTTATTATTTTTGAATATATTCTTCGTATAGTACTTATCACAGCAATGCCTCTATAATTTTTGTGATTATCTCTTGATCCTTTCTTATACATATATAGGTGTCGTGTATGATGTCTTCCATTTGGCCAGTCTCTCCATTTAAACATTGTTCATATAATACTCTGAGCCTCTTTACTAGTTTTCTTGTTCCGTGTTTTACTAGCTCCGGTGGTATACAGCTGGGACCTGGGGATTTTTTTATTTTTAACGAGCTTAGGACGTTTTTACTTGTATACTGCTTGGCACTGTATGTTTTGTGTGTAAATTGTGTTCTTTTGTCTGTAAGTAGCTCTTGAAAACGAGAAACCCACTCCTTATGGGGTACGTTAGTTACCGTAAGTCTATTGTATTTGTTACTTTTCAGAGATCTCACTGTTTTCCAGGCTTTTAAACATCTAGCGCCACCTATAAATTGCTTTATGTATTTACATAGTTTCTCCCAGGATGTATTCTTGCTGTTGGCAATCTCGCTCTTTACTTCTTTATTTACTTGTGTTTTATATTGATGTCTTTCTCTTTTTCTTCATCACGACGTCTTGACAGACGTTTTGTGACCCATAAATTTAGAGTTTGTGAGCTTGTTGGAATCAGTTTGATTCCATGTTTCAAATTACTCGTTTGGCTGTGGTATACCATCTATCGCGGTTGTTTTCGAGATGTACAGCTTCACCAAAATTGGTTTGTAAGAGGTCTTTGGTAGTGAAGATCCAGCGCTTTGGAGAACGTCTTCTTCGTCTTTTGCCATCGGGTTTGCCTTGTATAATTAATTTCTTTTATTGATATTGCCAAAGAATGAAAGAATGCGCAAATACACAGTACTGTACAGTCGTTTAGCAGGTGAAATTTCACGGAGCATTGAAGCATTGGTACGATGCGCCGTTCAAGGGATTCGAAGCATGCGTCTCCAAACCCACATTTCAAATGCATCAATGCGACGTTTATCTGCTTCTCTGATGGTCCATGTCTCTGCCGCATAGATGAATGCAAAAAACACCAAGGAATTGACCAGGCGGATTTTGGTAGATTTAGTGACATTTCGGTCACGCCATATTTTGTTAAGCTGGGCCATTGCTGTTCTAGCCAACTGCATGCGACGACGAATTTTAATTTCTCAATTTCCGGTATTGTCAATCATTGCTCCAAGGTATAGTATTTTTTGACCACCTCACATTGGGCGATCTGTTGGGTATTCGGTCTGTTATTGTTTGCCCGATCTACTATCATTACTTTTGTTTTATTAAAGTTAATACTTAAATCGTAAAGACCACTAACTACTTGTAGCCGCTATAGTAAGCTGATGAGTTCATCTTTGCTGCCCGCTATCAAGGTTATGTCGTCAGCAAACCTAAAATTATAGATTTTTGTTCCGCTTATAGTTACGCCACCCTGACAATCTTCCAATACTAGACGCATTGTGTACTCACTATATATGTTGAAGAGCATCGGTGATAGTACACATCCTTGCCTCACACCTTTGTGTACGGTGCATCTATCAGATGTAATGTTAGAAATTTTTATCTTTGTAGAGTTTTCAGTATACAAACGTTGTATCATGACGGATAGATGTGTTGGTGTACCCATTTCTTCAAGTATACTCCAAAGCTTGCTCCATATGACATTGTTGAATGCTTTGGAATAATCGACAAAGCAAAGGTACAAAGGCACATAGTACTTTCTTGATTTCTCTATCAGCTGGCGAAGGTTCATAATCTGTTCTCTAGTGCCTCGCCCTTTCACAAAACCAGCCTGCTCGGGAGATATTTGCCATGTTAGAAATGGTTCAAGAGGACTTTTTAAAATGTAGAGCATTATTTTGCTGGCATGTGATATCAATGCTAGAAGGCGGTAATTGTCACAACTGTTGGGAGATCCCTTTTTGTGCAACGGAACGAAAACCGATGTCCTCCAATCATCAGGCCATAATCCAGTTTTCCAGATTTGCTGACATATTTGATGAATAATTGATATACCATCATCTCCTAGTAGTTTAATAGCTTCAGTTGATGTCTTTAGTCTGAAGAAATTGTAGATATAATTGCTTTTTCTTCTGCATCTTTGTTCCACCAGTAGGGTTTTGTTTCTCGCCCGGGAAGCAAGAAGGTAGTTTGCAAAAAAGGAACTATGTTGAGCAAATTATGAACTTGCCAAAAACTTTCGCATTCTTAATGCTTTGTGGAAATACTATAGGGAAAATATTGCTACCATAATTAGTTTTAAGTTCTGAGAGATTCTGGGATACCTGGACTGCAGGGGTCCCAAGGGCTGCCGTTACAACCATTCAAAATCAGGGTGGTGTGATGCTGAAATATTTGAAGGCTGGTTTCAGAATGGTTTTCCGAAAATAACAAGAAGGATGGCATCCAAGTATTAATTTATTTTCCTACATTAACTTATCGGTTATTAGAGCATATGAGGAGAATCAAACTCTTTTTATATGATTTCCTCGATATTTCACCACCTTATTCAGCCATTAGAAATGGCATACTTTCATTTACTTAAGGTTGGGCTGAGAAAAATTTCTCAGAAGTTGCGGAAAACTTCAGAAGGTGAGCAATGTGGCACTTTGCCAAAGGATATGTTTTACAAAATGACTCAACCAATTCTTGATTGAGAACCTTCATGAAAAAGGCCAACATTTGACATCGGCTTACAGGAAGTGTGGGATCTGCCCATTAAACAAGAAGATTACTTAAAGAGGATAACTGCAATAAGGAAACTACTGGAAGGTTTTTATGACAGCAGCTGTGATAAAAGATCGGAAGTTGCCAAACCAGTCTCTCAGAGGAAAAAGAAAAAACAGTTGAGGTAGGTAGAACAATTTGCCCAGATGAACTAGTTCCGGTTTAGAAGGTCCAAGCACATCAGAGCAGTACCAGTAAAAAAAGATTTGAAGGCAGAGGAAAGTGTTTTCTCGCAGCTCTGATGAGTCAAGCACAGATGATAATCTTTGCACTCCTAGCCTTATATCATCATCTGTTTACAGTATGGCTTTAGATGCAAGTCAGAAAGATAGAAGAGTTTTGCCTCTGGCATGATTTACACGTTGAGTTACCGTGCTCTTCTATCCCTTCCCTTGCAAAAGAGTTTCGCCTCTGGCGTGGTTTGCACGGTGAGTTACCGTACTCTTTTGCTTTTCTCCTGATAAAGCCCCCTTATGAAAGTGAGCGAAACTTTGAGTTCTTCAACCTCAATAATGATATGGTTCAATGCCGGAAGTCGATCGTTACGCAATGGCAATGACTGTGAAAGCCTCCAAAATCAGCGCTTTTATTTTTTAAATACTTTTTTATTTATTTTAAATTATTTTTAGATGCAATTTTTTAGTTTTCAATTATTTTCTTCCAACAATATATTCCTGATTTTAATTCATTTTAGTTAATAACTAGAATTACGAGTTTAATTGCAATTTTGTAAGTCTATTATACAAAAAAATAAATTTGTTTCAATTTGTTGCATTTTAACGTCATCCATATTTTTGTAACTAGGTACCTAGATTATTTCCTATCTCCCAGTAACCATGAAGCACTGTTCCCTGTATAAAATTGTTCCATTGCTATAAAAACATCACACTTATTGAAAACCCCATGACAGAATGGGATACGGGAAGTTCGTTCCCCACATTTCGTTCCCCACATTTCGTACCCCACATTTCGTTCCGGGGATATTTCGTCTCCCCACATCTCGTTCCCGGAAACTTCGTTCCCGACCGAGCTCAATTTGTCTCCTAGATTACAGGGTGTTGAAAAACGAATGCAGCGATCGGAATACAATTAAAAAATGAAAGATATTTTAATTAATTTATTTATTATAATAAACTTATAAGAACAAAATAAATTGTATTTATTAAAAATGACGGGTTAAACTAAGTATCTTCCTGATATTTTGTATAGGGCCATAATTTCTCATTCTGGACTACTTTTCTTAGTAATATTTTGCCGTATCATGAACAAAAAGGGTAGTTTACCTGAAAAGAAAATAGTTTTTGCTTAACTACTGTTAAGGCCGACTTGTTTTTGAAAAACTGAAAATTTTCTTAAAATTCTCTACAAACCAAGCAGGAATTATAGTTCCTATAATATTTTTATGTAAAACTAGAAATAAAATGTAATTCCCATTTGTAAACTCAAGCCGGGGACATACTGTTTGTTATAATAAATAAATTCATTAAAATATCTTTAATTTTTCTAACTGCATTCCGATCGCTGCACTCGTTTTTCAACACCCTGTAATCTAGAAGACAAATTGAGCTCGGTAGGGAACGAAGTTTCCGGGTACGAGATGTGGGGAGACGAAATATCCCCGGAACGAAATGTGGGGGTACGAAATGTGGAAAACGAAATGTGGGGAACAAACTTTCCGCAAACCTGACAGAACATATTCTATTTTTTTTTATAAAAAAATTATAATTACAATATCTGTAACTTTCTATACCTAATGATCAAAAATGCCTTTTCTTAAAAAAATTTAAAAAGCGGTTCAAAGTTGAACCACCTGGTATTTTATATAACAACATCTACGCTTTCTAATAAAACCAGATGCAAAGTACCGCCAAAATAGTAAACACATGATAATTTGACTTACGATAATGATAGCACCATAACACTTCAGAATGAGGTTATTAGAGATAAATGGGTAGGAAATATAATTTTTGTATGTATGTTGACCTGTATTAAGACTTAATATTATCTTTAGAATATTAAGAACATATTTTGCATGTTTACACTAAAAGTAATTCTGTTACCAAACATTTTGTGTGTCTTTGATATAGGCTAAGGAGTTCATTTTATTGAATGTTTTTTAATATTATTTTACGTACATTTATTTATGATTTATTTAAATTTAAAAAAAGTGTAGCTCAAAAACCAAATAAAAACAAAGAAATTAGAAATTTCTGACCAATTTATTTCTAAGTGGTATACCCAGGTAGGTACCTAAATAATTTTCATAAACTTATATAAACAGCGTCATAATATTGTAAGGGCTATAAATAGTAAAATATGGCTTGAAAGAATAACTTAAATTTTGTATTAATTATTTGGATCACATCTTTATTAAAACGATTTTCCCTGTACTTCAGTATCTATACTACGATTTTATCATTAACATACGCTTTTTAAAAATATTTTATTACATTTACTGTATATTTACATATTTCCACCTGTACAAACAGTTATACACTGTAATATATTACATTTGTGTAATAGTCTATTGCACTATGTACCTATTCACTTATAATTTTGTGTTGTTTCTGGTTATTAATTACAAAAAGAAGAAATACAAGTTACAAACTGTGTTAGTAACTAAATTAATGGACTATAAAGGAACTGAATAATGGTTGAAAAAATAGAAAAAAACATATACGCTGATAATGACTATGGAAAGCCCCCAATAAAAAATAGATAAACAGAATTTTTAAATATACCTACTTATTTGAACTTTTGGGATCGATTATATTCGACCAATAAAAATGTTTTAATTAAGGTACACTTGGTAATTATTTTAAATTAATATAATTTAAGTTAAATTTCTTAGTTATTATAAAAATCACTGCGATTTATTTTTTACAAATTTAAAACAGGTAATTTAGGCACACTTCCTGTTGATCTCTGTTGGCTTCAGGCTGACAAATATTATAACTAATTGTATATGGAAATTTATACCTAACTTATCTTAAGTAATAGTTTATAAAATAATCAAATTTCAATACTGTTCATAATACTTATGTATATATTTAAAACACCAACACTAATTACAAGCAGCTAACGATACTTTAAAAGTTCTTTAAACAGAAAAACGTCCAAATAACCGAATGGCATACGGCGAATGCTATTACTACACTTAAGCTCAAGTAAAATTACTCTACACAATTAAATGGCCCCAAATTTAGCCATTTTCCGGTATAGGAAAGTTTGTATTTACATTATATAACCACCAAGCTGTATAATTATTAAATAACTAATTGTTCCCAAAAATAAAGTGATTTTGCTTTGCCAATGGGTTTTTTTATTTGAAATTAGGATTCTAGTTTTTATATTTCCTGCAAAATCCCTTTGACTTGTAACTTTTGGAATTTTGCAAATAAGAACATTTTCTCCACCTGAATTTATTCATTTTAAAGTGGAAAGCTGCAAAGGTCTAGAATTCTCTAAACTGAAATAGAAAGCTACTTTCCTGACGGAATTTATATACCTTTAAAGTAAATTGTTTAGAAAATGTAGAATTTTGTTAATTTACATTTTAAAGAAAAACGTTTCGCTTCTTTAAAATAAAGTGTAGTAGAGTTACTGCATTCTATAGACTTGAATTTTCATAAAATCTGGAGTTTTACAAACTGAAATTTTATAGATTTTTGATCGCCACATTTATTTATTTTTAAAGCAACGAGTAGAATTAGGAAAATATGCAGTTCTATAAATTTAATTTTTACTGAAAAATGCTTATCGCATCTTCGAAGCAAATTGAGTTTTTATTGAAACGTTTTCCATGGCCATTTTTCTATGTTATTAAAAGGGTACCTAGAGAGAATTTGGAATGCCAGATATAAAATTTGTATAGAAAAAATTCTTCCTGGCTCTAATTATAATTCTTTAAAATAACGTTTCGGGTTATGAAAATCTAGAATTCTATAAATTGAGATTTTATAAAAAAATGTTTTTCATGGTGAAGCTTATACAGGGTGGTCCACTTTTTTGTAGCAGGACTTTAATAGTAGACACAAAAACTTATTTCAAGGCGAAAAGTTCATATGAACATACACCCTGAAACTCTTCGTTTTAAAGATACAGGGTGATTTTGTTTTTCATGACACACTTTTCTTTACAAAATAAGGAAATGCTAGCCGTTTTTCGTACTTATGCTAATAATGGAAGAAGTAATTAAAAAGCCTTATTTTCAATGTCCAGTAATAAGTAACAAGGAATGTAACTTATTTAATTAGAATATTCTACCCCAAAACTAGTTCGAGTTTATTTTGAATAAAAAACATGAATTTGACCAAAATATTGAAAATTGCAACGTAACCGTGGGAGATATGGGAAAATGTGAAGAGACATTTTTTGTAGAGAATTACACGTTTCTTTTGAAAAAAGAAACAATTTCGATTTTTAACAGGGTCGTACTAGTGAATTTTCAAATTTATTGGTCGCGAAACCCCACATCTCCGCCAATGGTCGATTGAGGGCCTTGATATTGTCACGGAATGTAGTAGGATTTAGGATAGAGTTGCACACCAAATTTAGTTTAATTGTCTCAGCTGGTTGGAATACTGTACAAAAAAAAATGTTTTTTTACGAAAATTTGAACGCCCTGTATCTTTAAAACGAAGAGTTTTAGGGCATATGTTCATATGAAATTTTCGCCTTGAAATCAGTTTTTATACCTACTATTAAAGTCCTGCTACAAAAAAGTGGACCACCCTGTATATATTTAAAAACGGAGGGCCACAAAAAATTGGAAAGCGTAAAGTAGCGAAAATCTTAAATTTGACAAATTAAATCCTCTTAAAAACGTTTTCAATAGCCGCATTTATGTATCTTTATAAGTGTAGAGCTACAAAAATATGGAATTCCATAAACTGATAAGTGGGTGTTGGGAAAATCTTGAATTCATTAAATAAAATTTTTGTAGAAAAAATTGTTTTTTGGCCGCAATTATATACGAGGAGCGTTCAAATATATATTAGAATTTGAATTGCGCCCCAAAATACAGAGATATGCGCAGAAGATGTATACATTAATTAATGCTCTGGAACAATTAATTTTCGTTCATTTTGAAAGCATTAGTGAAATAGAAGTCGAACAACGCATTATTAGTAAATTTCTTACTAAGGAAAGTATCAGACCATCAGAAATTTGTACAAGGGTTAGAAGACAGTTTGGTGCGCAAGCACTATCAGACATAGGCGTTTATAAAAGGAGTAAAGTGTTTAAAGATGGCTGCGAAAGTGTCGAGAATGAACCACATTCTCGGCGTTCAAAAACATTGACAACAGAAGAGAACGCTGACAGAGTAAAATGGACTTATTTGAAAAGAATCGTCAAATTACAGTGAAGAATATTTTTTCTGCATTAAATATCAGTAAGGGTGGTGTAGAAAGAAATGCGAGTACTGTGTCTGCTTCTTACAGGATAATGTTCGACCCCATTTCGCTGTTCCCACGCTAACGATTCAAAAACTGAAATAGACTGTGCTGCCCCATATAACATACAGTTTGCATCTTGCTTCATCAGATTTTTATTTGTTTGGATCCTTAAAAAAGTTTCTAGGAGGAAAAACATCTTTTTTTTTCTATTTTAGTCGCGGCATCAATTGCTAAGATTATTAGCGGCATCCCTGTAAGTCATATTTACGCACTGCTTAGATATAACTAACTAATCCGATCCGCTGGAGAAAACTTATCAACTTCTTACTGTAAATTCATTGAAATTGTTCGGGAATGGATGTGTCAGCAGCCAAAAGATTTTTTTTCTCGTGGAATACAGAAGCTATCGGAAAGATGACATCAGTTCATTCAAAGGGAGGGAGACTAAGTAGACAAATGACATGATATACATTAGAGTCTTCGTGTTTGTTTTTGAATAAATATTAAATTATAATTTATATTTGAACACTCCTCGTATCTTTGAAATAAAGTCTATAAGGGGCGGCTGTGGAAATTCAAACATATGAATAATATGTTGGTCGCACTGTAAATCTATGTCAAATTTGAGGTTATCACGTTACGTTTTCCGTCAGTTTTGACACAGACTCACGCAAAACCTAACCTGCATGTTTGAATTTCCACAACCGCCCCTTATGGACTTTTTTTTGAACATGTATAAAGTTCTGATAATTTGCGAAGTCAATAAGATTTAAAGATTACTTAGTTTAAATTTCAGTTGAAACAAGTTTTGTAACAATAGTTGTTAGTAGAGGACTTTTTCGAATTTCCAAATGTTTATAAAATTTGAGAATTGCATGTTGTCTCGAAGTCTTGAGAATTCGATGGAAACTTTTAAAGGATAAAGCTACTGTCATGATCGATGGCAACATTAATTCCGAGAATTCACAAGCTAGAATCACCGATACGTTCTTTATTGTTGTTATTTTGATTTTGCAATTTTGACTGTTACAAAACGGAGTACAGCTTTTTATCATTTAGTATAAACAAACGAGTCTATTTGCGTCTCAAATTCTGAAAAATGAAAAGGATATGACGGGCAATATCAAAGTTCATATTATAACATGAAGTAGTACAGCGATGATCTATAAAAATTTTGAGGAAAGCACATATTGTGTATTGTCCAATTTTTGAAGTCAAAACACGCTTTCAGAACATTGAATCAGTTCCGCTTTCAAATGTTTGTACTTACTTCAAATTTTAAAAATAGAGTTTGCTGCTCTTGATCTGTCGTTTGACCCCAGCAGCTGTAAAACGCATGATGAAAGAATGCTACTATGTACATCATTAATTTTTTTCGCTGACATTTTTTATCGTGTCGTATGTTTATTTAGCGACAGTTTCCACGTTGTTATTTGGCCAAAGTCAGGGTCTGTTCGAAAATTGCAGAGACTAGTATAAGAAAAACTGCTTTAAAAGCTATACAAGACTAATGTGATTGCAGGCGTTAATGGGGCCACAGGTGTATCGATACTTCAATCAGAAGTGTGGGATTTTCCTAGTGGATGCCTGGAAAGCGTTTTGTTGTCTCAGCAAACACTTCTGCCTTTGAATCGTTTATCGTGGCGCTGTTTTACTATCGCAAATAATCGCGACTAAGCAAGAACGCAAAGTTCATACCCAAATGAGCAAACGTACTTATGTCTAATTGTAATTATTATATGAGCAGAAGATCACAATATTGTATCTAAAGTGTCTAACGATTTTAAAAAGTGTTCGTCTCTCGAGCACCACTGCATTAGTTCTTCTATAGTAACCACACCGTCTTTATTGGTGTCTATTAGCTGAAAGAGAGACTAAAGTCAGGACTTCCATCGGCAGACAATTTTATAACTTTAAGAGCAGCTCAACTCTTAAACTTACGTGAAATATTTTTTCTACGTGTTCTTTGGCAGAACTTTCATCCACCGAGGGTGTAGTGGATCGGCCTAGCATTTCGTAAATACTTGATACGACATCCAACATTTCTGTCTTCGTTATGAGCCCGTCACCGTTGAGGTCGTAGAGCCCAAATATCCATTGCATTTTTTCCTGTACGCTGCCTCTCGAGACTTTCGATAAAATGTTTAGAAAATCCTGTAACAATTTTAACACGTTAGATCATTGCGATTAGAGCAAACAAATAAAGAGACACGCTGGCGAATATACAGTTATAATATAGGCACATATAAATTTGAATTTGCGTACATAACGTATGCTAATATGAGAAAATAATGAAGGGATACCTCTTCAGATCGACTAGCAATTGGCATAACTCTGTTATCATACAACAATAGCATACCACAGGAACAGTACATAATTGTTTTTTATTTGTGTGTTGGATATTTATTATTACATAAAATCCTGCCTAGCTCATGACAATCATATTAAACAAACTAGTTTGATATTGAAGATAATAATGTCAGTAATCATAATATTTCAAATAGTAGAATGCTTTTAGTGGTAAATATTTATAATTATTATAATACAAGTTTATAAAATATCTCAGCATGTATGTAATTACAAAATATACAATAAGTAACACTTGCAGTTAATATCTTTTCAGAAACGATGCATATTTCCATGATGTAATTTTCTTATAAACGAAGGTAATAGTATATTACATACCGAGGTGAAAAGTGTTTCATTCCTGTCGAGAGATTAAGTAGTTGACCTCGACGCTACTTAATCTCTCGACAGGAATGAAACTTTTCACTTTGGTATGTATACTATTTTATTCGCAACCACTTTATTCTAAACAATAATTGGAAAAATTATTATATTATGATACGATAGGTTCTGACGCGCATGAATGGATGAACGATATTGCCAGTGTCCCAACCTACACAGCGGTCTGGAATGGATTCATTTCCAACCGCTGCGACGGCAATCACTTTTCCGACCGGTTGGAAAGTTACAAGTTGCAAATAGCTCATTTTCCAACTTTTTAAAAGTCAGTAATGATCTTATTACATATATGGTTGCGAATAAAATACATTACATAAAAGTTTATTTTCACAGGAACTATAAGTTTAAAGTAGGTTTGTTTTTACAATAAGTGGTAGAAATGATCATTGCTATTGCAATAAAAAAGTTAATTGTTATTTCCAGGAAAATTTCTTAATATTGTATTTTAATAGAAACTGTAGTTTATTCTATATAGTAAAAACCTGTGAACGGCTTTACACGAAACTTCCTTCGCAAGTGGATGTTTTGAAAATAAAAATTTGGAGAGAAAAGATTTTTTTTAAATCGTACTTCTTGTATATGCCATGAAACGTGGAGATCTGAAGAAATCGCGGAAGGTGATATTTTCGCGATTACAATAGGTACTTTCTGCGTCCTGCAGACAACGGAAGTAAAAAGAATAACTTTTTTAAGTATGCGCCCTATATATGTTGGGTCCAAAATTTGCCCTTTTTTGTCAAGGGTAAAAACTTGAGCTATGTGCGGAATGTTAATTTTATTTAACTATTTATTCTTGAGTTAAAGCAAAAATAAGCAGAATTTTACGTTTTAATATGCTCACCCTGTATACAGTGTGTCCAAGATAAGGAGAGCCAGTATGGGGATTTTGTTATAGTAAGAGATACACATTTGGTTAAATGGGGAAAAAATTGCATAATTAAAGAACTAACAAAACGACGCCTAGAAATCTTTGATATGGTTTTTTGTTTTTGAGTTATCTTTAAAAAACTGAATTTTTAGATTTTTTATTCTATTTTTTTCTTGCGTTAATATTAAAGTTCGAGCAAACTTTTAGCAACTTTTCATGGACTTAAAGATTACGTTATCAATTTTTTTATTCGACGTTTCGCCTTCGATCATTAATTTTTTTTAAATGCGGTCCTTATTTTGAGAAGTCAAATTTTAGAAAGCCTTTTTATTCTGTATTCAACAATTTTTGATCATCATCAACAAATTTTTGAATACGAACCTGTGTCCTAAAGCATTTCATAGGTGGTTTTAGCTTTTGTAATATAAAGAAAGAAGTAATGAGCCGCATAGTCTAGTCGCAAAATCGAAAAAAGCTCTCCGTTTTAATTTTAGAAGCATTTCATAATACTTTTGGGCAAAAGGCCTTTTCCCCCTATTTCGACCCTGCTGAATCTGAAAATGCCGGTTGCACAAGTGAAATTCTGACCGGAAGTGAGATATCCAAGATGGCGGTCATTACAGCCCCGAAAGCCGAAATCGGTGCTGTAAAGCCCCCCTTTGACATAGGAACGCGTCCAAAATAATGACTCGATCAAGGGCAGGAGAAACTGACTGGGACAAATGCTTGTTTTGTCAGAAGGGAACAGGAAAGGAATGATTGAAGCTCATAATGACAACAAATATGAATGAGACAGTTAAGGACTTGTCTAATGTTGACTACAAGTTTCATGCCAGGGTTAGTGCAGTAGATTTGATAGCTGAAGAAGGAAAGTATCACAGTTCCTGTTTCTTGAGTCACCAGCAGTTAAAAGGGAGCTGGAAAGCTACTGAGGCAAACATTCGAAAGGAAAACCTTCCTTTCATACAGATCTGTAAAGAACTGCGTGTCGCTTCCTTCTTCGATCAGGCAAGTACGACGATGTAGTATACATAAATGTTAGGCTATGTACTTCGTAGAACACAGTTTTATTGATTTATTTATTTTTTGTACAGGCGTTGACATTGGATGATGTATGGAATAGGTACATGGAAATAGGAAGCAGTATCGACGTTGTCGTTCCCTTGTCATTTCAGTCAAGACGTTCAACATTCAAAAGTAAGCTGGAAGAAAAGGTCAGAGATATGTTCCAGTTTTTCCAGCCTCTGAATCGTGGAGTCGGTGAACGCTAGATTCTGTTGATTCCAATAGGCAAGGATGAGAGACTTGCTGCTGATGACTTCTATGATGATGACGTCAAGCAGATGCCTAGTTTCAAGCCAGCCCAGGACAGTGAATTTCAAACTATAGTGCATGCTGCTTTGAAAATTAGAGGCGAACTGTTATCATGGCCTGGTCAATCGCGTTTTGAAATTTCAAAGGAAGCATGCACCAAAATAGTGCCAGATTCCTTGCACCATTTTATGAATGTGGTGTTGAAGGGGACATATATTTCGGACACCTTGTGTAGTGACGTCGATGATGCAATTGACAGCGATGGTTATAGTGATGACGAAGAATGTCGGGAGAAAATTCCAACTTTAACCAGTGATGTCGGAATATCTATAGCACAGTATATGCTGTCAGCAAGGGAAAGAAGTTAACTCCAAAACATATTGGTCTTGCTCTGACAGTTTACCAGGCCACGAGAAACAAGAAACTGGTCAACTTATTGCATGCGGCAGGTCATTCTATGACCTACATCAATGTTTTGCAGGTCGATTGCAGCTTGGCTGCTTTGTCCTTGAAAAGTTTTGATAAAGAAACTGGTGCGATTGTTCCTCTGAACTTCCAACCTTCCTCCGACTTATACGATGCTGATCTTATTTTTCACGCCACTGCTGACCACATTGACATTTTAACTGACACTCTTAATGGGAAAAAACCTTTCAGGCAACACAAAGAGAAAACGTGCTGATACTTTACAGTTTCTCACCGAAGCCAGTCTTGCAAAGCAAACCACTCTTCAAATTCCCAAAGAATTAAATGAGCAGAGAAAAATTACCCTCTTCCCTTCATGTGCAAAGTGGTAATTTCTAAGCCCCACCCTTTTTTCACAACGCGGCGACTCTTGATTATAAATTTCTCTTTCTTCCTTCCAATTAGTAGAAGAGTTTTGCATCTGGCGGCGTGGTTTACACGTTGAGTTACCGTAATATTTTGCTTTTCTCCTAATGCTCTTATGAAAGTGGACAAAACGTTGAGTTCTTCTTCCTCAACAATGAAACGATTTAATTCCAGAAGTCGTTCATTACATAATGACAATGGCTGTGGAATCTTTCGAAATCATCTGCACGTGTAACGGCTGCGATACGGCAGGAAAGTCGCGATATCTATATGGAACTCTCAAGGACCTTATAGCACAATTCTTTCTTTCTCTTCCGTCTCCCTTTCCTTTAGAGAATGTAGTGGCCAGCGTAATGCTGTGTACTATTTATTTCTAGCATACCACAGTTAGAGGCAGTTAAACACTGATGTCTACATGTGGATTAAGGAACAACATGGAAAAATACATAAATACAATAAACGAAAGGAAATGAATAGCAGAATTTAAAGATGTACTGACCCTTGAACTAAAATTCATCCCTTGCAACAGAAATGAAAATATTAATATATAACACTGTTCTATTTGGGCCTATGGCTGAGAACTATGGGGTTGTGTCATCGTACAAATATTCCAACATAAAACAGGGAGATATTCTCTTAAATGTTTCTTGGTACATATCGAATCCTAAACTTCACACCAATTCCAACATTTAGTATGTGCGAGATGTAATCAGACAAAGACCTACTAGTTATCATAAAGAAGTCCTAGATAATCTTAATGATAAAGCAACGCCGCTAACACTAAAACCAGTCCTACAAAGACTAGACAATTTTTGCCCTAGGACCTAACAGAATAAAAATAAAACAATCGCACCACCTCAGTGGATCGTTACTGAGCCGGTTGAACAGTCGACGTTGTGATAAATTAACGTCGTTCTTCTCTGAACACTGGCATGTGAGGTGGAATAATAAGAGTACACACAAAGCATCTACACACATGACCTTGAGATCTAAGTGCGCGTGAAATTGGTTTACCCTTCACCAAATATCCAAAAAATAGCATGAGTTCTTTAGATTGGGCATAGCGAGGCAGGACTGTTGTGTATTTACTCCTTTTTTAAGTAGCTTGTTAATTTTTAAATCTAGTTCAAGCGATTAAATTTGGCATAAACGGCCTTTACCGTGTTAAAACGACATTAAATTTTGTTTATAGGAGTTTTATTTTCTTTAACATGGAGTTTTAATCTGTTTAAAGAGGATGTTTAATCTTGTTAAGAATGAATCTCGCTAAAACGACCTTCTATTAGTTTAAAAACTTTAAATGTTTCTGAAATTAGTTTTATTTTCGCATAAATCTAATGTCTTTAACCTGGTCACTAAGGAGAAAAAAGAGACAATTTTGATTTCGATAAAATGCATTTTAATATAGTTGAAACGATCAAATCAATTTTTAACAATTTTTAAATAACTTTAAATAACTAACATTTTGTTTATAGAAAACATTTATTTTTGTTGAACTTTTGGGTAAATTTATAAGGACTTTATTAGAAATAAATTTTAATCTCTATAAAATGACTATAACTTAACGACTTTAATATTGTTAAACCGACTTTGAATCTAGTTTGGACTTATATGACTTTTGATTTTGATAAATAGCAGTTTTATTTTCATTAAAACGTTTGTTTTTTGCTGGTAAAATGACTATAAATTTAAACGACTTTAAAGCTAGCACATATGACATTATTTTATCGTTTAAAAAACTTTTACCAAAACGACTGCACTTATAAAATGATTTTAATCTATTTTAAAGAATACAAATAGTTAAAATTAATTTTATAACCTCTAAAGTTAAACGACGTTAACATATCGTTTAAGCGATTTTTAACTTCATCATAAGTTTAAAATCTCCCTAACAGTTAGTATACTATAAAAAGCAGTCAAGTGCAGCGATTTTCTGGACAATACAATAATATTACCATTATTATTATTATTGTTATACAATAACCTCACGGAAAGCGTAAAGGAAAAGGGAAAAGAGACATTAATATAACAAAAGAATTAGTAAAACCCCAGCAATGCCGCCGAAAGAATATATCCAGAAGAAGGAGACAAAGGGGAAAATGCAGAAATGGAAATCGAATAGATATTTAATTCAATGCAGACAATGTTTAACATATTTATGGACGAGGTGAGAAGTGATATGAAAATAAATGATTAAGAACTCGAATAAACAATTGTTAACATTTAGAAGAAAATAGAAAAACAAAGATACAGAATAATGAAGCAGTAATGAACCTGAGAAATGAATGGAATTTGAAGCAAAAGGTGTGAGAGAAGCAATGAATAGAGCTAACAGGACAAGTGGCAATGCTGGAAGTATTGCGTGATACAAAGAAGAAAGATAAAAGATGCAACGCGGAGATTAAAGAAAAACATTATTAAAAAAAGGTAAAGGAAGTGAAACAACTCTTAGAAAGCAAAAGTTGTAAAAACCATTTTACAGCAATTAAGTTGCAGTTCAGTATTTTACACAGACTACTGTACACACGAACAAAGTAAATAACGCGTCTGAAAGATAAACGCTATTTGACAGTTGACAAGTGATAACTCAAATGACTGAGCACGCTGAATTCTGGGTAGAGCAATGTAATAATCACCGACATGTGCTCGTAAGACAAAACCTAGTTCAAAGCCCTCTCTATAACGTTTTTAATCCACTTTGTATATAGAGAATGATCTAATCAGGAAGCAACGTAAATTACAAAATACATTTAAAAAACTGCTAAAGAAAAGCGAAATGAAGGGTTGGAAGCAACTGTAGGAAGAAGATTATTTCTAAGATGAAATATATATCTGCAATCAGAACCGACATGGAATAAGAAAACTAAAAGATGCAAAAAAATTAGAACAATACGAAGATAAAGATGGCGGAGTATGAACAGTAAAAAAATGAAAAAAAAAAAACAGATCAAAACCGTAAAAAAAGTCGAAACATAACTACGATTATAGTTTTCTATATTTAGGCTTAAAAACGAAAACGCAGGACGTTAATATGGGGTGGCAATATTCCTAAATGCTGATCTTAGAAACAAACTAATGCAGTCTGTTTTAGAAACAATAAATAATTATTGTAAGAATAAGTGTTAGCAACCATAAAATAGCAGTATTACAATGCTAGGCACCTATGGACATTTCAAAAAATTAAGAGATTTTATATGGGACAGAAATAGGAACAAGAACAGGAACCCCGACCAAACTAACCAACAAGATGTATTAATCCTAATGAGAATTTTTAACGCAAAGGTCGCGTAAACAATCTAAAAATGTAGAGCACATTATGGGACAGCAAGGAATATGGACCAGAAATGAGAATAAACTTTTCATAGAACTATACGCAAAACAAGCAATTGTAATAAATGGTATAATAAATTACAATCAGGCAATAGATGATGTGTGGCAAAAGGTACCTAGAATATTTAGTAGAGAAGACAGATAAAGCATAAAAAGAATGATAACAGTAACAAGCCGTTTAAAGCAATAAAGAAATATCTGGAATGGAGGGAAAACAATAACTACATAAATTTGGACAAACGCTCACTACGATCGAATAACGATTACAACGCTGAAAAGGCCATTTTGAGGAAGTACCGAATATAAAGCAAGAACATGAAAGACAGAGCTATGAAAGGCAATACAACAAATTAAAAGTGGTAGGGTTCCTGGAGCTAACGGAAATCAATAAATATTATCAAAAATGGCATAAATACTACAATAGAGCTCATCTAACCTCGAATAAATAAGATTTGGGAAGAGAAAACATGGGTGAAAATACCAGAAAAAGTTATGTACAAGACTGTAACAATTGGAGAAAAATCGCCTTGTTCTGTGTAGAAAGTAAAATATTTAATAGAATAGTTATAATTATAGACAGAATAACTGCAATAATAAATATAAAGAAGCTGCACACTAATGAATAGATGTCTCAGACATATTAAAAAAAAATGTCAAGGGCTTTACTCAGAATTTCCCTCCAAGTGGACGGTGTGACACTAAACAATTTTAAAAATAAAAGGAATATAGGAGTAACAATATCTTCGCGTTCATAATAATACCGCAACAATAAAAGGAAACACTTGGTAATGCAAATTACACCAATTTTCAAACAAAAAACCATAACCGGCGATGGGATTCGAACTTCAGCCACTGCGAACGAGCCTGCGAATGCGATTCCAATGAACGGGCGCGATAGCCCAAAGTAAAGCAGGCGTGTGCTGCCTCGCCCACTGAGGCGCCTCCGATCGGTGAGATGCGGCTGTCTTAAATACAACGCATTTACTGTTGACCCTTGTTCTATTTTTTAGAACATTTATCTTGTATCTGTTGGTTTCCATTTTCGTCAAGGGTAAAACCTGAGCTATATGGAAATGTCGTAACTGAGAGTAATAGCTGACGATATAAACAAAGGGAGAGATTTTATCAACATCATAAGCCCGAAAAGGGAATAGTGAGAATTATTATGATTAATTTCAAAATTTCCAAATCTGGTTTATCTCTTGTTAAAATGATCTTTCAACATCGTTAGAATGCTTTTTAGTTTTAGCTATGCGATTATAAATTTTGTAAATAATTTTTTACACCGTTAAGACGGTTAGAATGAAATACGTGTTTCGACGTTTCGGCGATAGTATATTGTCTGCATCAAAAATATTCTATTTGTTTCTTATAATATGTTTACAATTAAATAATATGTACCATTATGAAAATATTAAAAGAGCTCTTTCATTAATGACGACTTCGAATTAAAGTTATTTTGAGTTTTGTTTGAAAGATTTTGAATTCGTTGACATAATTCTTCTAATGTAAATGACAACAGATATAATTTGAGTAGATGCCGTTCTTGCAGCTGCTCCTTAGAGGCTCAGAAGTTCAAGCCTCCCGGTGGTCAACAACCTATTTGTCATTAGAAAGCTGTAACTAGATACTCTACAATTGAAAATATATTTTATCATCTATCCTATCTTTATAATGTAACAACTTTTAAGTAATGAGAGCTGAAGATCGCTATCTGATTCTGCTTAAAATATGTAAAAACAATAATACAAGAAGTATGTAAACATAAGATGGATTATGTGTCAACATGCTCGCTCGTACGCGCTAAGGAGCTGGCAGCTGTCGTGCGTTCTACGAAACCGTGCTTCAAACTTGTATGGGAGTTACGGGCGAAAACGCGATCGCTACAGAATCGGCGATATAGCAGTTTCGAAGTAACGTGAGGGCTCACGATTTTTGAGCCGCCACCGCCGGTGATATTTTATCCAAGTAAAAAACTGTATTGTATACAAACTAACAGTTTTTTTCAAATATTAATAACAAAATTGATATATAGCAGAAAGTTAATGTTAAATCATTAAATAGCTGATTGAAACCATTTGTACTCATTACATGAGTGAACTGCTTTTATAATATGCTTATCTCTTTCGGTAAACGTAAATTTAGTTAAAGGTGTAGTTTACAATACATTATATGTCTACTACAGCACCTTTCAATCCTTTCAGAACTCAGGTAGCGTCTATAACTCGTGTAAGATTATACCAGGGCCTTTTCTTCAACCTCCGATTAGCCATACCAAAAAGACAAGTGCATATAAAACAATGATTTTATTACTAAAAGTTATGTACACTTATGGTTACTTTTCGACATAATCACTTTGGAGATTGAGGCATATGTCGTACCTGTGGACAAGCTTTCCAATACCTTCTGCATAAAATGTTGCCGCCAATAAATTAAAATGAGTCTTGACGTTGTTTGGAAGCTTCTCGTTATTTTGAAAGCGCTGTGCTCTAAGCCACTTATTCAGTTCAGGGAAAACATGCAAGTCACTCAGCGCTAGGTCGGGACTGTATGTCGGGTGATCGAAAATATCCCCTTGAAATTGCTCAAGGAACCGGTGGAACGGGCGTCCCTCCGGCTCCTTGAGCAATATGGGATATTTTCGATCACCCGGCATACAGTCCTGACTTAGCGCCGAGTGACTTCCATGTTTTCCCTGAACTCAAGAAGTGACTAGGAGGGCAGCGCTTCCAAAATAACGAGAAGCTTCAAGACGTCAAGACTCATTTTAATTCATTGGCGGCAACATTTTATGCAGAGAGTATTGGAAAGTTTGTCCTTAGGTACGATAAATGTCTCAATCTCCACGTGATTATGTCGAAAAGCAACCATAAGTGTACATAACTTTTAGGAATAAAATCATTGTTTTATATACACTGGTCTTTTTGTTATGACCCACCGGAGGTTGAAAAAAAAACGGCCCTTGTATGTATATATATACAGGGTGAGGCACATAAAGTGTTACAGAGCAATAGCACTCAAACTATTGATCACATGCAAAAATGTTTCAGACAAAAGTTTCAGTGTTCGAGAAGGCCGTCATACTGGACCACCCTATTTTTTTATCGGTGGAGGCGCTGAAACTACGTCAAGGTCAACTCCACTTTTTTAAATGGAACCATGTATTTTTTTTCGATGACATTATTACCGATTTGAAGACAAATTCAGCGACCTGAAACACAAGGTCATTCTAGTCACGCAAAGTATGAAAATAGTCGAAAAATCGAAAAATGCAACAGTGCAACAAACACGAGTCAACACGACGGTGCACCACCCCATTATGTTCTGTGTTTAAGACAAGTGATGAATGAGATTTTTGGCGAAAAGTGGATAGGACGAGGCGGTCCTGTAGCTTGGCCACCTCGATTGCCAGATCTAACATCAGCAGATTACTTTTTATGGGGTTTTGTCAAAGATCGCGTAATGGCGGTAGCACCTACCACGCCTGACGACATGAAAGACAGAATACGACGAGCATGTACCGAAATTACACCACAAATGTTAGCTGAAGTTAGATGGTCTTTTCATAAGCGAATTAACAAGTGCTTACAAGTCGAGGGTCATCACTTCGAGCATCTTCTGTAGGTAGAACCAAACCAAAGTTAATGGATCATTTGAAAGTGATTATTCCGATATTTTTCGATTTTTTGACTATCTTTATACTTTGCTAACTAGAATGACCTTGTGTTGCAGGTAGCTGAATTTGTCTTAAAATCGGTAATAATGTCATCGAAAAAAAATACATGGTTCCTTTTAAAAAAGTGGAGTTGACCTTGACGTAGTTTCAGCGCCTCTACCGATAAAAAAATGGGGTGGTCCAGTATGACGGCCTTCTCAAACACTGAAACTTTTGTCTGAAACATTTTTGGATATGATCAATAGTTTGAGTGCTATTGCTCTGTAACACTTTATGCGCCTCACCTTGTATATAGGAATAGAGAACAATCGAATTAAAACGAATCGAAATGCCGAAGGTATATTGAACATAATTGTACGATTTATGTAGTGGCACAACAGATGGATTTGTTACAATAATTATCGCAAAATTTTAAATAAATGAGCTAAAGAACATAGCGGCGACCTCTAGGAACAGTCTCCTGATATCAACATCTTCGAAAAATAATGTATTTTTTTAAAACAAATTTCCTTGTCATAATCATCGGTTTGCCAGACGTAGGTCACGCACAGCGAGGTCTAGTTTATTAGTGCATATCATTTATTAGCCATTACATAGATAAGCGATTAGCTGTTAGCTTTATCAGAAAAGATAAACGAGTTATTGTTTAATATTCTAATATCAATCTACGTCGCAGACTTAAGGAACTTTCGCTTGAAACGGAAGTTTTGTGGCCGTAAACCAATGTCACAATGATAAGTCACAGGTCAGGTCTCTTAACTTAGCATTTAATTCGTTTGTATTATTTTTGATAACTGCGAATGTCGATGCCACAGCACTCACGACGCATTTGTTCGTTTCTTCAAAGGAGCATCAATAATTTTTGCACTTTTTTTTAGAGTCCCAAATAATTTTTGCAGCTTTTTTTTAAAGTCCCAAATTGCTCTGCAAGAGTTGTTGATGTGGTATACAAGAACAGATTTTAGTATTGTTTTTACAGTAACAAATGCTACCCACGCAGTAGTTTTATGGGAAACAATAAGTTGAATATATTATAAATATACTTAATTTTGTACGAGGTTGATTGAAATGAATATCTTAAAATTGAGTAAGTTGGCAGTATTGTTACCAATGAAATAACGATTGTTCTATAGGTGGCGGCACAGTGCAGACAAGCAACACGTCATCACAGTAGCAATATAAAGATGGTTGTTTCACTTGAAGCTATGCACCAAAGAGGAACAGCGTCCCGTCATCCGTTTTTTTTGAGTAGTGAAGTAGTGCAACCTACTAACAGCATTAATAAATGAAGTTTCAATATGGCGATGCATTTGTGTCACTACAGCAAGTGTACGAGTGGAGTAGGTAGTTCAAAAATAGATTTCCGCTAGAGACGCTCCTCGATTGGGTCAGGAACACCGAATTGTGACGATACAGTCAATTGCAGCAGTTGAAGGGAAATCGTCCATCAACGGTGAATGGAATAACCGAAAATCTGAAGATTAGTTATGGTTCAGTACATCGCATCATTCATAATTTGATTTAATTCCGTAAGAGTTTGCAAGCTGGGTGCCACGAAACTTGATTAGAAAAGTGAAACAGCGACCTGTTGATGCCTGCAGAATGTGATGGCTTCTTATAGCGAGAATTGCAATTGGAAATGAAACCAGGTCCACTATCACCACCCGGAAGCTCCTCACGCACCCATCTGCAGGGGACTATGTTGACTCTCTTTTATGGACGATGAAAACGTAAATTTGGAGTACTACCAAGTCTAGGGAGAACACTGTTACATACAGTGCGTCGTTTTCAGATTTTGTATTAAATCCAAACGATGTGGATTTCTGAGTACAATTGTCATATTGCAACATGTCAATGCTCGGATCAATACTGGCCATGCAAGCGTTACCACCATTCAAGTTCTGCACTCCGAGTGTTTTCTACATTCCCCCCAGCGATTACTACATATTTAGACTATTCAAAGAGGCGATGGGAGTAACGACTGTCAGGTCCGATGAAGAAGTGTAGCAGGTGGTGTATGAGTGATCGAAATATATTTTTGAAAGTATCCATGCACTGGTGGTTTTCATTTCACTCCCTCTCTTATGATCCGTGTATTCACAAATTCACTTTTAAATAAGCTGCTCAGAAATTAATAGGGGTATTACTATACTATACTACTTATAAGAAACACCAATTGTGTTTTCAACTACAAAAATGACAGGGATAAAACTTCATTACAGATTATCGTTAGCATTTATAGCTGTAGAACTTACGAGCTTGTAAAATGTTGAAAATTTTGTGGAATTATTCCATCAGCAAGAGCTAACAGAAGAAAATTTCTTGTCAGTTTTGTAAATATTATCTACCAGGATATGGTAAAACTTTCTAAACGATAAGATATGGGATTTTCACTATAACAGCTTATTGTAATGCACAAATTATAAGAAACAGCTATATATAATATACAGATGATAAACTCAAGTTCTGGTTCGGATACGTCGATGACATGTTTGTTTTAGACCATCTCAATAATCGACACCGTTGTACCAAGTTTACCATGGAAACAGAAGCAATTGGACGTTTTCCGTTTTTGAATGTCCTAGCGAAACGTGATACAAACTTACTGCCATACAAAGTGTACCGTAAAAAAACTAATATGAATCTCTACTGCCACACCCTCTTCCATGGTCCTCCACAACAAAATAAACAAGCATGACAAAAACGCTTTGAGCAGGAATGGCTATAGTAATTGAGATATTAAGAAACCTCGTGGAAAAAGAATGAACGTACGACAAAGAGAAAAACAAATGAGACCCTTCATGAAGACTGTGATGTCAAGAAAATGAGATGCAGCATGTCAAGGAAGTTTTGAGAGTAAACGACTGTAGTATACGCGATATCAACACACCTTGTGGAAGAAGAGTGAGAGAATATTCAAGACAACAAGAAATAAAATACTTCACTCTTGTGCCGTGCATATAAGCTAAGGTACTGAGAATAACAAGGAAGGTGAGATACAACCATGTGAAAAAAAAACAACTAGAGAGATATCTACTATTACCTTACATCATTGGAGTGACCGATAAGGTAAGGAATACCTATCACATTATGGTTTACAAATATCTCTAAAATAGAGCAATTAATTTTTTTAGTAAGAACTCTTTGGTATGATTGCAAATAAAAGGTATAGGTGCGAATAAAATAATGTTTGTTGTAGGGGAATACCAACTGTAGAAAAGTGATCGTGTCATCGATTATGACAGGGGTAACGTTATATTCAAGGGTATTTAGAGAATTTCTGGAAATTATGAAGAATTCTAACAGCTACAGCTGAGAAGGTGGTTACCGTTTAAGCAACACAGGGAAAGTATCTTTATCTAGACTAGCCGATCATCCTACCGCAACGATGCAACAAATCTCCACGAGAAGTAGACAACATCGACATCAGTATTTAGATATTTTATGATTTTCTGAATACGCCGACAGTATGAACTGAGAAATGTCAAGAAGAAGTTTATTGAGTAACTTATGTAATACCGCCATTACCTTAGTATCAACTTAATCCACCTCGAGTTCTTGAGCTTAGAATCCATCAACTTATTTTGTCAAGTATTTTATCAATAACATATTGAATGTATGTCGTACAAAATAGGGTCAAGTTTTCACCAACTAATGTTACGGAAATTAAACATTCATTGGAATTTATATTAATGATGGGCAATTTGCAGCATCCGAGGATAAGACTATATTGGGATGTAAAATTAGGCATATCAATAATAAACGACAACATGAACATCAATCGTTTTGACAAATTATTTGCCAGTTGATTGATCTGATCCACCACTGCTTTCGGGCTACTGAGCCTCTCTATGCATTGTTGCTGGCAACTTTGGTCTTGTAGACCATCACTAGACTTTGAAAGAGTTGTTAGATCTGTTACTTTCCTCTTCTTCGTTCTCACATATTTGAAGTTTTTCTTTAAGTTCCGCTTCTCTGATGGACAGCTTGAGTTGAATGAGCTCTTTTGACTTTACTCGTTACTGAGAATCAAGGACGGCTATTTGTTCAGAAGCTTTTACTTTTCTTGAAGCACTCCGTAAACACTGACCTTAGACGTGTGACTAACTCTTGAGATGTGACTAGCGTTACAGATACGTGCTTGGCATTTCACCTAAGGTCAGTCACCTTGGATATCTGATCAATTGACTCAGAAGGTTAAACTTCTGGTCTGAGCTATATTCTTCTTGGAAGTAGGTTGGATGTTGGCTTGTCCTGTCGTCTTTTCCCAGTCCACGAATCTCTTTGGAGCAATCCTAGCGTTATACCTTTCATTCGTAACTTGTCACCAGACTCTTCCCCCTGCTTCACCCACAGTGAAAGTCAAAAATCAAAGGGTAGAATTGATCAATGCTCACGCGGCCTAACTATTGAAGCACCATCTAGCTACAACTTTTATTTTTTAAATCAAAATAGAATTTCACAAAAACCACTTCTGCACAAGAGCAGCGCTATCATAGTAACACATGAATATATAATGAAATGGTATTAAGCCCACAATTTGGCTCTGTTTGCAGTGCAAAATATTTAACCAAGTCAATAAAGCACAGAGTTAGTATATTTTATATAATTGCAAATTTAAACAATAATCAAAGTATTACATGTATTGGTAATGAGATGCGAGAAGGAGTAATTAGTCGGATAAAGGGACGCAAAAGCAAACCATATTTCAGAGGGTTTGAATTTGGCTTTTGAATAAAGTAATATAATTAAAATGATAGGTTGGTGCATATGTAAAGCCAGACCAAACGAAAGTAATTGACACAAAAGGTTGTTATGTGCACATAAATGAGCGTAGTTATCAATAAAAGCAAAGGACAGTGAAAATTGTGAGCAATCTGAAGGGTAGATGAAGACAAAGATAATCTAGAAAATTGCAAAGAGCAATCCTGAATGTAGGCAACAGAAGAGAAGCATGCGACGTGAAAAGTGGACTCAAATATCAGTGTGTTAATAATTAAAAACAAAGTGCAAAAAAGCATAGCAGTGAAATTAAAAACGTTTGTGAGTACAACGCTAAAGAACAATACTAGTTATAAGCAAAAGACAATATTTTAGATTTAAGAAAATGTTAGATTTTTAATTTGTGTAATCAAACTTTATTCTATTTGTGGTTAATATTATCAAAACTAATTACCAATTAATAGTAGAAGAACACCGTATTATAGCAACCTGATGCGTTTTTGCTATTAACAAAGAGAACAATTGAAAATAGAAATTAAAGTAGTTTGTCGAATTTGTGCTCCATATTTAACTAATGTTTTAATGATAATAAAAGTGTATTACCGAGATAAAAAGTGGTTCATTTTATTGCCTAAGTGTTCGAGCAGTTGTACTATCGTTTGTGGGAAGTTTCGCAACGAAAAATTTACATTTTTCCAATCCGACTTTGAGTGGACATCTGCAGCCGAGCACCTGGAGTTTACGATCTTCGACTACGACCAAAATTAGCATCGAAACCCAGAGGTCAGCAATCAAGGACGTCAGCGGGGTCTGCAAGAACGTCGCTTTCAACATCTGCACCCAGGGGAGAGACTCCAGCAGAGCCAGAGGCCGAAAACCGGGAGCGTCATCTGCGAGCAGCATCGAAGCGAACTTCACGAGGTAGGATCCATCTGTAATTTTAAGAGTTGCCGTTCGGAGAGCTATGTAAATTTGAGATTGAACCTTACTGAAGAGGTATAGCGTTTTTCCAAGGGTCCTGCTACGCCGTAATTTTCAAAAATCAAACAGCGTCATCAAATTTTGCGAAATTGGGCAGAATCTAGCATCATAAACAAAAGAATGTCGGCGTGGGTCTACGTCATTCTAGAATAACAATTAAGGCGAGTTCATTGTTGCCAAGCGGGAATATTCGAATTATTTACCTGACGCTTTCTCATATTCTTTCACGATTTTAAGCGTTCAAATCCACGCTGTATGCACAAACCATTTTGTGTTCATCTGTCAATTTATGAGGTTGTGAATTATTTACTAAGAACGAGCAAATGAGCTACGTTGAGACAAATAATCTAAAATTTGAGAATATAGTGAAATTCTGAACCTAAACCTGAGATAAGCAGTTTTTGTGTTTGCCGAGAGCTAGCGTATTTTGTATTGCAGTTAAATAAAATAGACAGGGGGGCATTCAACAATTTGATTTGTGTAATTAATTATTACATTTCATTTTAACTAGCCTTAAAGCAGTAACAGACAAAGTTTGAGCACAGTATAAAAATATAATCTGAGAATTGTGGGTATTAGATTTGCCCTCAATTTTAACTTATATTAATTTCGCACCCAAAATAAATAAACTTGTTACAATCAATTCATCGCAATAAAGCACTCTTTTTGTCTCCTCTGGCTTGGAGGGCACAATTTGTAGAGTAGCACTTGTAATACGCAACACTTTACAGTATCACATATCTGAAAAATAATTGTAACACAACTAAGTGAGCATGGACTCTTGTTAAATATTTGTAAATAGACCAATTTATTCTCATTCCTGCCAATTTTGAACCCTGGCCAATGAGCTACACAGAAAGGGCAATTACTACCAGGAGAAATATAGTTCCAAGCAACCGATGTGTATCTTTATTCTACATTTATTCAATACACATTGGTGCGACAAGGATGTAAGTTTGGTTAAGGTCATGTGAAAGCCTATAATTTTTGTTTTATTCGTACTGTTATTAACACATCACGAAATGTATATGCTTTTGTTACTTGCAAATACCTTTAATTTAGGAACTCTGATGACATTTTCTAAACCAAACGTTATTCATAGGTGCTGAGTTTGACAAATACAACTAGAAAACAATGTATGCTATTGCTTGCACTTTGACGGTGTGTTTTTATGAAATGCGCTGGATATAAATAAACATCCCTAGCTAGTAGCAAATTTTGACCTTTAAACTATCAGACACGTAAACCTTTGAAAACAGTAATCTCAAAAGGTTTCAAATGTAAATCGATTTACAAACAATCCTCACAGAATTAACTTTAATAATTAAACTGCCAGAAGGTAAAACACAGGGGTCTGTTATTTTCACTCAAAGGCGTGGTGATTTGATTGCATAATTGAATAGAGTCGCCACAGGTGCTTATAACGACCGCTTCGTGTGTCAGTAAATATTCAGCGAGTAGCAATAGCATGTTTGCAACAGGTCCTGCAGGTGAACTTCAAAAATATTTCTGCGGTTTCCTATAAATCTTCCATTCTTGATGATAATCTGCGTGTGTTTAAATGTCTCATTGTCTGGCTTTTGTTATTGTTACTTAATCGAAATTAGCAACTTTTGTAAAGAAATGCATCCTTTTTGACTAACTAGGATAATATGGATCCAATTTTTCAATGTTTAAATGGGCATACGCGTAGGATATTTTATCTACCTAAGAATGTTGCCTTACTAATTCCAGCAGGGAACGAATCAATAACTCCTAGTTATCTCTTTTTCAACGTTTTCACCTAATGGATTTACATTAATGAAGTTAGTAGATTTCTCCAGTTCATTACAAAATAAATAAAATTAGGATGACATAATCATCGTTTTGAAAGCCGACACTTAAATTTGCCAAAAACAAACACGTAATAATTCGAAAAAGTTTCAGAAAGGGGGTTGGCTTTAGTATCTGGAGAATTGTTCAGCGAATATACTTTTCACGTAGAGAAAAAAGTGTCCCAATAGTAATTTTCGGAAATGTCTCTATGGCGTAAAATATTGCTGGAAGACAACTGTATGGCCGGTCCGTGAACTCCCGCCAAGTTGGTCTTGTAGACCGCATTTGAACATTTTCTGGATTAACAAATAGCGACTTGTAGACCATTCCCGAAGTGTGAGATAATGCCCTTCCTTTCGAATTGCTTCGGATTTATCTGTCTGCGTCGCTTCCAGTCGTCATTCCAGAGAGCCGCGACGCTTGTCTATCGCATAGTTGCTGAGGTAATACATCATCGCTTTCGCACCTCCCATTGAGCGCTGCTCCTCTCTCACTTACCTCTGCACAAGCAAAAGCTGTTTTGCATTGTGTATCACCTATTTATCAATGACATATTGTCGAAATTAATGCAACGTGAGCACCTAGTGAATGATTTCAACCATTAATTTTGCTTGTCATTCAGTTTAAAGCATGTGGGATTGTCGATTTCGTAATTTCACGTAAAGTTTTACGCAGTAGATTACTCTGTTTTGTAAGCTAGCCCGACGACACCAACGAGGTTAGATTGTAGCGCGCATAAATGCATCTGCACTGGATTTGTTTCAAAAATTCCTGTAACTTGGCCCACGGCTACTGCCGCGGAATTTAAAATTAATAGACGTTTTAATATTATAATTGCTATTTCTTTGATATGTTATTTACTGCGTAAAGTTGGAAGCAAACAGTGATCCTTTCAGGCATATTAGGTATTTTGAGGAATTAACTCCTTGGCCAGATTTCCCGAAGCTCTTTTCCTATTGTGAGGCTTTCCACTCTACGTGCAGACTTGAAATCGACATGTTGCGTTCAACAATTTTCCGGATTTCTTGCGCTATCATCTTATACTGAAATTCGGCAAGCAAACACAAATATAAAATCTTTCCCCACCCCTCCACTGAGCTACCAACTACACTTTTTGATTGTTTTGGTGTCTTACATCGACCTTATACCGTAAGAGCATGTGGCGTTCAGTGAGTTTAGCCATGTGACCGACCGTTAAAATTAGAATTTTTGGGACTGGCAAAAGTTATCCTATTGAGAAAGAAATCGAGATGAAGGTAAATATTTGAGGTTGTTGTAGATTGCAGATTGCCATATGCAAAAATACTTAGAAAGTTGTAAATTAGTCTTGACCGATTAGTTAAACTTATCACAACTCAATGCTTAAAACTAAATATGCTTTAATAGATGTTCATCAGCGTAGCACAACCATTACATAGCTATGCGATTTTGATGTAGTCATTCAAGTTCAACAATAATACAATTAAACTAAAGGTAAAAAAGATACAAATGCTTACTTGCCAAGGCCTTACAGGGACGATAAGAGCAATGCCAATTGTTGCATTGTCTCGACGTATTCCTTCTGTAGTGGTACAAGAAGGAACACGAATAAAACTGAAGAAATTATCTGTACCATCAACGTGCTATGATCATAGACTATATGCTTTCTTAGTACGACGTGAATCTACTCTTTGTAACAACTAAGAATCGAAGAAAGTGAATAGAATAGATTTTTTCCACAAAAGTTCAACCTAATAGACACAATACTCTAAGACCGAAATGAGTACTGGACGAGATCTGTACGAAAATTTATAAAACAGGGACTTTGCTTCTCTATGGACAACACGCATCTATATACCAAGGTGGAATATATGTCCTGTTGTAATATACACTTATTGGTGATTTTATAGCATTTTTATATACAAACCTGTTTGCATTCCTGCGTGTGTCATTTTTTCGTTGCTATCTAACAGGCTGTGGGACAAATTTTATTGCTATAGGATGCTGTGCCTGCCTGCGTTTCTTTTTCAAGGCCATCTAACGGTAATGGCACATCTGCTACAAGATATGCCTGTATGCGCCACTTTTCCAGCGCCATCTAACCACACTGGCATACACTTTATTGCTACGTGCCTGCTAGATAACTTCTATCTTTGCAATTCAATTTGAAAAATGCAGAAACTATTTTAATTAGCATAAGATCACCTATACAGTGCATGAAAAAGCTAGTAATAATTTATTTAAACGAAATTGCTGAGACATTTATAGCTATTCTGATGTCAGGTATTTAGTATAATTTTATTTCTGGATTTAATCGTGTTTAACAAGTGCGCCAATGGATTTTTATAGAGTCATTTAGACTAGCTGTATAATTTGCTCTTCCACATGATCGCAGTTCCGTTTTATAGCGTTAGAATACATTTTATTTCAGTTACGAAAGTGCCGTGTAATTTATTTTCTTATTTAACATATTTGCTCTCACGTCGGTCACCGCTGACTTATAGCTTTACCCTCCGATCGGGTGACTCAGGTCTCTGGTAGCCTAAGCAGTTTTATTGCCTACCATTTGTTGCAGGGACTGTTATGAGTTAATTTCTCCAGAGAAAGGTGCTCCGCGGATATTAAAATGTCACGAGCACATGATAACTACGAGTGAAAAGTGTGTTGCATGTGTTTTTCAACGTAAATAATTTTTCTCGTGAATGGTAGTTAGTAACTTGTATTTTACAAAAAGTATACATAATAATATTATTTGACGGCATGCTATGGGCACAATATGCAGATTTAAACCGAGGCTGTGTTACATGCAATTGGGATTGTGTCTAACGAGTCTACTGAATTCCCCAGTATTAACAAAAGAAATTATTACTTAGTTTATCTAGAAGCTTTGGTAAGTTTATCTAAATGTCTGAAAACAATACATGGCATTAATATCTCAGTTATCAGCTATGGCAAAGAAATGCGTTTCTGTGATTTGTAGAACTGTTTAAGAGAGACAAAAACGGCATGAAAGACAGGACAAGGCAAAAGAGCTCGTTTTACAAAATAGACACGGAAAATTCGAATAAATTGCTTTCAAAATAGTAGTAAATATTAGTTTGCTACAAATATTATTTGCAAAGGTTGACCTATTCCAACGTTTGCGCAAAGACATTTCATGCTTGAACTGAAAGCTAAGAAGGGTTGAAACTTTTCATGTCCTTCTGCTGGAATAGTAATATTGACGGTCTTTTGGCATAAGAACGAAGGAATTGTAAAAAATTACATTATGAATGATGCGAATCTTAATAGGGTTTCATATTCTAGCTTAATATTCTTAATCATCATAGATTAGATGTGCAACTTTTTGGAATTTTGATGTAAGTAGTTAATAAAGCTCCAATATTTTCCTTTATTTTTCGAACCTGAGTGAGCAATGTTCTGCTACAACGTGGCGTCCAACGTGGGGCCGACTCAAATGTTGGGCGATTTCAATGCAAAAATGGAAGGCACAGGCCACGACGACCATCTTCATCGCGTCATAGGCGAGTACAGCATCGAAACACGCAACAAGAGAGGAAAAGACTACTTCAATTTTTTGTAGAGAACATATTAATTATAAGTAATACCATCTTTAAACAACACATGTGTAAGCTATACACAAAATAGGTTTAATGCTGAATCGTAGTTGTTGGCGCAGCTCTGCCCTGTCCACGAAAACACTTTCGGGTAGCGACTGAGGTTCAGACCGTTAGATTCTTATGTATATATTCTGAATCAAACTCAAATTGTGCAAAAGAGCGATACTAAAGTTCAAGCTACATCAAAGTCGAATGGGAGACATATCTAAACATATGTGCTGTTGCTAATAAAAGATGTGAATTAAAGTGAAGAACACAAGCTAGGTTACAGCAACCCAGCCGACGTCAACACAAAAAACTAGACACTAGTGGATATCTAAGATCAGATCAGATTGATCGATAATGCAGAAGAGGCAAAAACAACTATCTCACTAAAATATGTCGGGAGATTCAAGACCACGTAGACAATATACAAACTAGAGATGGGTTCCTGAAAATCAAGCAAATAACTCGCCGACTAAGGCCACGCATTTAACACATTTGCCGTTATAAGGATTGAGGGTACTTTATCCTAATGCGGCACGTGCTAGAAAATTGGAGAGGGGACATCATAGTCAGAGGAGAAAGAATATCCAGTCTCAGGTTTGCAGACGATATTCCATTATTGGCAAACGACAAAGAGGAAGTGATTAACTTAACCAATAACCTAGAAGACTAACAAAGAATACAAAGAATGGCCTGACAAGTAGAACGTTGATCGATTACTAAATTTACTTAGAGGCCCTGATAAACAACAAAGGCAGTTGTGCGCCCGAAACATGTCGACGTATACAGCTTGGTAGATCCGTTATGTCCAAAGTATAGAGCATATGGAAAGGCACAAACATAACGCAAAACATAAAAATCAACCTAGTCGGTACTTGTACGTTTCTGAAACCTGAGTAGAAAATTTTGGGTTGTGTTGGAGTAGGATTATTACAAACTTGGACGATAATACCAACTAAATAGACATTTTCACGTCACCACACGTCTGCCAAGACGAAGGTAGCTATAATAACAAAACGAAGTTGATCTTTGTCAAGAGGCGTTCTGCTGCAACATGATAATGCTCAGTCCCAATGCTTGATGATACCAAGACAGCTTGAAGAATGTTGATTTGAAGGTATTAAATATCCTGTATATTCCTCTCCAAGCAATTTTAAAATGTTTGAAGAATTTTAGAAAGATTCAGGTGGACTGCATTTTGAAGACAATGAAAGCGTTTTGAAAGGCTCAAAATAATTCTTCTATGGAATTAACATATTAATTGATAGGCCAAAAAGGTGTATTGAAACGTAACGAGACTACCCATACAGGGGGATTCACAAAAGTTGATAAAAATCGAAGAGCAGATTCTGTTGTTTAAAATAAAAAAGGGAATAAAAGGATGGTTAATTAAGTATTTAATTAAAAAAAAATCAATATCCGCAACTAGGCTTTTGGGACATATTAAAAACGAACGATTTACTACTGTGACTTTGTTTGAGAAAATCGAATTACAACGCGACGCCCTGCTCTGAAACTCATGGTAACTAGATTATTAGTAAAAATAGATATCTTCAAAACACGTCCCTTTTTTCTGAAAGTTATAACTCCACAACGAACAGCTTTTTGAAGAGATAAGTGAACAATACAAACATAGCAAAAATCTGCTATAGTAACCTACCTCTTAAATTTTTTATTTTTGATCACTATTAAAATATTATATAAGACCTTGAGCATAAAAAATATTTTCTAAATAAATATTTCTGGACATGAAAAGAACTGCTATTAATGGAATATGGCATTTTAGTAAAGTTGCGGTTCCCGTTCTCTGCGATGGTAATAGCGTAGGTGGCTACCCATAACGTTTTACTTAATTTGTTAAACTTTAATATCTATGCCACCACTCTTACAAAAAGGGTGCATGCCAGCCAGTTTAAATAAGAGAGCGTTTTTTTGCTCAACATTTATGGACGATTTAAGAAATTCTATAAAACGGTCACAATATTAATTTAACGTTTCCCGACCCCTGTTTACGAATCTTTGCTTTTGTAACATTTTTTAACCCCTTGTGAATATATCCCAGCTTAGTTTTAGTTTGCATATTGCAAAGACGACGACTAATGATTGAAATTAACAGTCCATAACAATTGTAATAATATCTAGTACTACGCCAGCTGTGCTGAAATGGTAATTAACTAGTACGAGGCAATAAGCAAACATGCAACAAATGCCGAAGATGTAAATTGAAGGTAGACTGAATATTAGTTATGTTCTTTTAGCTAAACAAGCTGTAATAATATAAATATCGAAAACAAGTACACGGCAAACGTTAGCGATGAGACGAGTATAAGATACATTTAAACTGCTATAGAAATTGACATAGCTTTTCGAAGAACCAAATTAATAATTAATAATAAGTACAAAATTACTGTGTTAATCAAGGAAAGCAATGCTCAAAAATACATTAGGAGTGGTGAAAAGTTGTTGTGACTATGCAAATAACTTAACGTGGACGTATCCTAATAATGCATTAAATGATATTCGGTGACTAGTCTGGAAGTTCATTATTGTCTACTATTGGCTGGCATACTGAAATACACTCTACAGTGACCAGCGGAGAAATGAAGCGTAGCGGACGCATGCCCACTTGCAGCATCCATAATTACCTTACAAAAAGGCTACAAAAGCAGCGCAGGAAATGGTAAGAGTAAAAACTCGCGATCGATCGGCTATCCGGCTTAAGTCAGCTGGTGGCTAACTTTGGACGCAACGCTACGCGCAAGTTATTGACTAGTGTCATAAACTAGAAAAAAGTGTAGAAAGTGACCAATTGTATAACCCTTTTGGAACAACAGCGACTGATCGCTCGAGGTCGTGGAAACTCAGTGAACACCTGAGCAGATAAGGAGGTGTAATAAAATGTTCATTCAAAACGCTCAGACAAAAGGCAGCAACACTTTCAATTACCAGACGACCGGCTTTGTCAAGAAGGCCGTAAAAGAATTCTCCTGGGTACAGGAGACAATATTACTTTACTGAAACCGAAAGATCCAGCCGCCAAGCAGCAATAAACCTTCCGCACTGACGCAATTGACGAGAGGCTATATAATGACAGATAGGGAAATATCGAGACATGTCTACGAGTAGTCTAGCACGTTTTAGTTGGTGTCACTAATACGTGCATTTCTTTACAGAGTTCTTTCAAAATACCAATGCGCATTTAACTGTTAGCATGGTATTTGTTTAATCGCGCACTGTATGTATTTGTGTATATGTATGTGAACTTCCGTTTCCTCTTATTATAGTCCAGTGGCTAGTTTTTCTACCACAAAGTGGTTCTATAAGCTTTCTTTATTTATAATCCGGTAGGTGGCTAGCGTTGTGCGTTAAAAGTGAGGAAGAGTTCCTTATTAGGAATTAACGACTACCACAGGTGTTAACGGGGTAGCCGTTTACCGTACTATTTATAAAATCCCGGTATAATCGCCGGGGATTGAATCCGGTCCGGCCGCATGAGACTTAAGCAGGTTGCTTGCTCGGTTATCCGCTCGCTTAAATGGTGGTTGTTTTCCATAAAGTATTATCATTTCGAAATACTCTGGATGTTATCATCTACACGTGTGGTAGCAGCAGAAACAAAAAACAGGAATGGAACGACAAACATATATTAAGAAGTAAAAGAATAAATTTAAACGCATCTACACAAGACGTTGTCCAGAAATTAGGTATTACAAGGTACAGGATAACAAAGACCTTTAAAAAATCTGTAAAGGGCTTTACTCAGAACTTTCCTTGCCAGTGGACGTAGTGACACTAAACAATTTAAAAATCAAAGGAAATTAGGGGTAAAAATATCTTAACATGCTGCCATGGGTATCTTTAGATACTTGATTTTGAATCTTAGAGATTTCTGTGAGTTGTTCTTGATATTTATTTTTTGCTGGAAAGCTGAGCTTAAAAATTACATATTATTTCAAGCATTTAGACTTTGCTTATTGCTGGATTCAATTTTATTTTTTTTAGCTCATTTCTTTCAACACTTTGTTCTCTTCTGTGAACGTGTTTCTTAACACCTTCGTCCCTCTATTTTTTATTTTCGTTAGCTGAACTTCTTATAATATGTTTTAGATGTAGCTCTATTTAGTTATCTAGGTTCGGCCGAATTTGTTGAATATGTTTCAAAGAGATCCCATATGTTCTTCATAAGTTGGTTTGTATCTTTGCTAAGCTTCTGATTTTTCAGCAGATGATACAGTCCTCATGTTAAAAAGTAGTTATGCACAGTTGTTGTTTCCCACGGTAGCTTGGTCGAAACCGGGTCTTTTACAGCCGCTACCGCAGTTAGAGAGTGGGAAACTGCTGGGAACTCAGAACCGTTATTATTTCTGTTGTATACTCATACGGGTACTACCACAACTACCATACTGGCCAGTGCAGGTTAGTAAGAGGAAAGGAAGTGGGTAGAGGAGTTAGACAAACGTGAGAAAGGGTACATTTAGGTTGGGCTTATGGTTCTCCAGGTAATAGGAGGTAGAAGAAATCAAGAGCTCACGTGGGCAAGGTCGCTAAGTTCCTGAAGCTTATCTGTCCTCCGGGATCGTGAATATTTTAATGCTTATCTAAGACAAGGAACCACTCCTACATAGTGGGGTCGTTTACTACTCATAATACTGTATTGTATGCGCAAGGATGTATAAAGACATCCCAGAGTTTGACATCCAGAAGGGTTCACCAAGGCGATGTTTTTTTCACCAAAACTATTCAATTATATGTTCGAACGGATAGATTGTGGTGAGATGGTAGAGAAACTCAACCATTTACAATTCGCAGATGTTATCGATTTGCTCTTAAAATGGCAAAGCATTTTAAATCAAATATAATTAACATGCAGCTTAATTATAATACAAAAATAAAAAGTCCAGCAGTACGGTCTTATCATTAAAAATTCTATTTTATACCACGGAATCGCCAGTTTCTTAAGCAAATTTGACTGTCTATTACTGAAACAAAGACCAGTCAGAAAGAATCATATTTATTAATTCAGTTACATGTGAAATTGTAAGCGGTACCAGGTAATTGTCCATTCGTTGATAGCAAATGTTACGGAAATATGGTTGATGACAGTAATTTTGAAGTAAGCTGTTATATTATTCAGTTTTTACCTGCAAAATTAAATATTATTTGAAAGGATAACACATAAGTTTGTTTCTTACATATTTGTTGTATAAAAAGATTATTATTAAAAGTGTTAACAAACATACTATGGAGACCACGGCAAGATGCTTTTCGCAGCACAGGGTCTCCCCCAAAGCGATGTTCCGATGACGTCGAAACAAACTGGCTAGACGATACACAATACACAAGATCACCATAAATGGAGGCCTACATCCAGTAGAAACAGAACGCTTAGTGATGATGATGATGAATCAACAAAGTTTGCAGTAAGTAACAAACGACTTCCGGGATTGGAGGTCGAAGAACTCAACGTTTCGCCCATTTTTATAACGGGTTTTTTCAGGAGGAAAAGCAAAAAAGCACGGTAACTCAACGTGTAAACCACCCCAGAGGCGAAACTCTTCCAGAGATCGGAATGCGAAAGGCGAGAATTTCTAGGCAAATGCCGTCGCGGTTCAGCAAGTGCCGTCGCGGCTTAGTGGCGGTGGGCGGGGCATAGAAATGAGCACTTTCCACATAGAAGGAAGCGGAAAGCCTTGAGATTGTTAGAATGTTTGTAAATGTAAATAGCTTCGCGAATCGTTCTGCTAAAGAAGAATGGGGATTTGCAGATAATGGAAGTTTCATCGAAAAGAATTTTATGGCCGGTATCGCATTGGTGTTCGGCGATGGCTGATGATGAAACGAGACTCGACTTGAGACAGCGCTGGTGCTCAGAGATGCGAGTTTTCACTGAACGACCCATTTCACCAACGTATACAGCATTACAAAGGCAAGGGACTCTATAACACCTTTAGATGACATATTGTTTAATTTATCTTTAGGTGAAGGAAGAACCTGTGAGATTTTGCTTGGGGGTTTGAATACTGTTTTAATGTTTTGTTTTCGAAGAAACTTTCCTACGCGGTCGGTAACTTGGCGGATATAGGGAAGAACGGCTATTGCTGCAGGAGGATCGGTTTTTTGGGGTTTGGGTGGCCGTGGATGAAGATGGCGATTGATGGCAGACTGTATATCCCTAGCACGGTAACCGTTGTTCCTAAGTGCTTTCCGAATGTGGTTTAATTCAGAGTGGACATTATAGGATTGGGATATGGAAACACGGTGGTGTGCAAGCGAGTTGATAACGGAAAGTTTTTGTGTAGGATGATGGTGGGAATCGGCATGTAGATAGCGATCAGTGTCAGTGGGTTTGCGATATACAGAATGACCGAGTTTGCCACTGGGTTGGTGAGAGACCTGTACATCTAAGAAAGGAAGGGAACTGTTACTTTCTATCTCCTTGGTGAAGTTAATTTCTGGATGTTGACTATTGAGATGATTTAAGAAGACGGGTAACGTGTCCTTACCATGTGGGAAAACAATAAAGGTATCGTCAACGTATCGGAACCAAACCTTGGGTTTTAATTCTGAAGATTCCAGAGCTACGGTTTCGAGAGCTTCCATGAAGATATTGGCAACGACAGGTGAAGGAGGAGAATTCATGGCCGCACCAGAGATTTGTTTAAAGACTGCCCTTGAAATAGGAAATACGTGGAAGAGAGGCATTTCTTTATAAGGGCAGGTAGACTTGAAGACGTCTCCCCATGCTCCGATTGTTGGATTATGACTATGGAATCGGGAATGGGAACTTTAGTAAAAAGGAAATTGACATCGAAACTCACAAGTAAAGCCTCAGATTCAAAGTTTAAATTGGATATAAATTCAACGAAATGTACTGCATTGCGAACATATGAGGGAGACTTATCAGTGAATTTTCTGAGGATAGTGGTGACGTATTTAGCTAATGAGTAAGTAGGGGAATCTATGGTACTGACAATGGGCTTGAGGGGAATGTCTTGTTTATGAATTTTGGGAAGACCATAGAGCCGGGGAGGCTTTGAAGCACGAGGAATCAACCTCCGTTGGATATCAGTGGCGCAATCTGAAAATTTTATGAGAGAAGTGACTTTCCGTTTGATTTCGGAAGTTAGGTCGCGAAAAAGTGCTAAGGATATACAGTCTGCCATCAATCGCCATCTTTATCCACGGCCATCCAAACCTCAAAAAACCGATCCTCCTGCAGCAATAGTCTTTCTTCTCTATACACCCCGACCGCGTAGGAAAATTTCTTCGAAAACAAAACATTAAAACAGTATTCAAGCCCCCGAGCAAAATCTCACAGGTTCTTTCTTCATCTAAAGATAAATTAAACACTACGTCATCTAAAGGTGTTTATAGAGTCCCTTGCTCTTGTAATGCTGTATACATTGGTGAAACAGGTCTTTCAATAAAAACTAGCATCTCTGAGCACCAGCGCTGTCTCAAGTCGGGTCTCGTTTTATCATCAGCCATCGCCGAACACCAAAGCGATACCGGCTATAAAATTCTTTTCGATGAAACTTCCATTATCTACATATCCCCATTCTTCTTTAGCAGCAAGATTCGAGAAGCTATTGAGGTTTACAAACATGTTAACAATCTCTAGGCTTTCCCCTTTCTTCTATGTGGAAAGTGCTCATTTCTATGCCGCGCCCACCGCCACTAAACTGCGACGGCATTTGCCTATAAATTCTCTTCTTTCTTACTCCGATCGTTAGAAGAGTTTCGCCTCTGGCGTGGTTTATACGTTGAGTTACCGTGCTCTTCTATCCCTTCCCTTGCAAAAGAGTTTCGCCTCTGGCGTGGTTTACACGTTGAGTTACCGTGCTCTTTTAAAACCTTAATGACAAAAGTATTCGCCCTGTATCTGTTGTGTACCGTTAAGCTATTGGATAAAAAATGTGCCTATTTTTGTTAAAGTCTAAGCTATATACAAAATTAGGGTGGTTAGGTGTAAAGGGCCAAAAAAGAGAGCATTTGAAAAAATATTTATTCATATCCAGTCTCTTTAAATAATCATATGTAAATAAAAATGAGGAGTTACTATAGGCAGTTAGGAACATAAAAATCCCCGATAAAATTATAAAAAATTACACTTATAATGCAAGTTGTGCTTAAAAAAATAATTTAATTTAATTTAATCATCTTCGTCTTTCGTCATCTTTTTCGCTATATTTATCTATACCGCCAATTTGGCGTTTCTCATATTCTTCTATTTATTTATACAATTGTAACATGAAATATTGTTATAATTAGAAATTAGCCTCAAAATACCTCAGACAGTTGAAATTTTCAACGTATTCCTTTCCAATGTCCGTTGATCATCGAAAACATTCTACAATGGCATTTTGGAAGGTATTGCAAGAAGAATTGACAAACTTGTAATAATTCGAGATGAAACTCAACAGTATGTGTTTTAATAGTTATCTATGTACCAAAGGCTTAAGAAGGCATTTATGGCCCGCCGCATGAAAATTAGAGGCCAATGCGTAACCGCAGGCTCTAACACGACAAGATCTATAAATGATGCATACAATATTGTATGTACAGATTAGAATACTCCCAATTAAAACCAGATTTATAATTTTTATGGATTTTGTTAACCTATGATGTTATTGCTTGTCAAACTGACAAACAAGACTCTGAGCCGGCAGTAAAGTACTTCATGGCCTTTGGGCTGTAAAGTGACACATTACGCCCTCAAATATAATGTATGAAGCCGAGTGGCGCAGTTGGCTAAGCGCCAGGCTTGCATTAAGCAAGTCCTCGGTTCGAATCCCGGGGGGTCGGAATTTTTCCCTAGCCGTGGCGATTGGAATCGGGCTCGGTGAGACTATTCACAGTTGGGCACCAAATTATCTGTGCTCTACTCAGAACCACAAACCTAAGAGATTGAGTAACAAGGTCAACACATCACTAAGACACACCTCACACAACGGTTGCTTCGCAAGCACCAAAGGCGCGCTCCAACTCTGTATCCCGAATCCGGAGCAAGTTGAGCATTATACCACCAGATTCCAGCGCATAAAGCATAAGCCTCTACACCGCAAGGTAAAATGAGGTTACAGATTATACAAATATAATGTATAAAGTGATCAATTCGGCCCGGATCGAGCGGAATTAGTCACTTTATACTTTATTTTTGAGGGCGTAATGTCTCACTTTACGGTTCGTTCAGGGTCTCGTTTGTTAGTTTGACAAACAATAACATTGTAGGTTGCCAACATTGACAAAAATTATAAATCTGGTTTTAATTGTGAGTATTCCGGTCTATACATAAAATATTGTATGCACCTCGTGCATAACTGGCAAGTATGGCCCTTGTGTTTATTTAACGCTGTAGGCCATAAACGCTTTCTCACGCCCTTGGTATATATTTGATATGTAGCAAAGGCCTAAAACAAGAGTTTGGCCAGCGGCGTGAAAATTATAGCACAAGGTGCGGAGCACCAAGGGCTATAACACGACAAGGGCCAAAGTCGCTGGTTGCGACTGAGGTGCATACTAAACTTTATATACGATCAAAATTTAATTTAAAAAGGAAACACATATTATGTAATATAGTTGCCAATAAGACCAAAGCAATTTTTACAGCTATTTGAGTTGAATAGTATATTTATAGCTATGGTTTTTATCCAAATGCGCTTGAATGACGTCAGCTGGTAAAAACGAATTTTGTCGCCCGATGGCGAAAAAGACTTGATTTGCGTCTTAAAATGGGTCTAAAAAACGCCTATTATTGATCGATCGTACATAAATAACTATTACCCATTTGAGCAAGGAAATAAAATTTTTCAAATTTTGAAAAATATTTTCCCGTGGAATGTAATGTGTCGACCAGATTGAGCCCAATTCTCAGTATTATAATTAGAATTATTTAGGATAATATCATTAATACAACATATTTTTTTTTTTTGTAAAATTGCACGCTGATTTAGTTGTTTTTCATTAATACCAAGGAATTTTTTTCCAGTGAAATTTTGGCGCCCCTTGCCGCTTATGCCCCTAGGTGGAGGCCTAATCGGCCTATACTTAGTTACGGTTCTGCTCTGTGGCCATATTATACCTACACGTAAATGATATTGTATACAGATCTTATAGTATATTGTGTCATAAGGGCAGAAAACGAGCATTAGCAGCCCGCTGGTATTAGCTGCTCGAGCGAATGAAGTGTAGCGAGGGCAGCTGATAGCTAAGGGTTGTTAATACTTTTGCATGTGTGACAACAAATAGGAAAATGATAAGAAAAATCTTTAATTTTATAAATACAAACAGAATTTAATAAGAAACTTAAGTAGTAACAATTGGCGAATGTATTTATTATAGTAATTAATGTCAATTATCCGGTGAGCACAATTAGGGGTAGTAATACCAGCATTTGTAGGCATTTGGTAAGTGTTTAAAGTGCCAGTAGCATGATGACTTATTTCTATAGATGAAGTTGGTTCATTGGAATCACCTAGATGAACTGGTATTTCATTTATTTGGTAGGAAACTTCAATTGTGTTATTTTTGCTAGTCCTAGGCTGCTGTCCTTGGTTTGTCAAGATTTTTTTATAAGCAGTCATCAATGTATCCTTCTGCAACTGCAAAAGAACTCCAACCTCTATGTTTTTAAGTGTAAGTAAATCACTCCCAGAGTTAACTTGTTAGTCCTGTGTATGTACCTACTACGTTCAGGCAGTTTAAAAAAGTGGCCATTTTGCTTGGAATTTTGCTAAATACTTTTTTTTCCGATCGGTTGTACTGTGCATTTATTATTCTTGTAATAAATGAATATGCGATTGTGTGGATTGTGGGTAGGTCTAACGGAAACATATTTGTTGTATATTCTACAGTACCACCAAGCACACAAAGAACGCGGGAAATATATGAATTAAATATAAATTTCAAATAAAGGGAGAAAAAAAGCAATAAAACGCAAGCTTGGCGGAGGGGTACATTCTATCAAAAAACAAACGTCACTTTGCTGTTCTGTCAAATGGAAGTGTCTAATTTCCAGGTTTTCAACAGCTGTTGTCAGTTTTGTTGTTCTTTGTCAATTGTTGTTAGTCTTGGTTTCTGCAGCTAGTTATTTTAGTTATTGTTTACCTATTTATCGTTTCTTTTCGGGTGGATTGGTTTTATAACCTCAAATCGTAAGTATTAAATGTTTTCTAAAATCTTACTTTAAATTGCAGTTCTTTGTATATTTGTATACGCTCACAATATTTTGTAAGCATATACTTATGTAACACTAAATTCCGTCTTACATAGGGTGTCAATGAGCTGCAAAGGAAAAAAACTTGTGCATTCAAAAGCAAGAAGTATTATTGAAAATATTATAGTTACAAAATTAGCAACTGCAGCAAATGGGAAATCAACCTCCCCAATAAGGAAATTCATAAGGAGTATGCTAGGGCAGGTAATACCTACTTAAAAAATACAAATATTATATATTATATGTTTCTCAGCATTTTCATTAAAAACATAATGCTGGTAATACTTTAGTCCTTACTTTTTCCAGCTAGGTACTACTTCTTTAACATCTTCTAAGAAAAAGAAACTGATGGAAGACTAATCAAATCGTATTCGATGGTTTTGATTTGGAAATTTTGCGAATAATGGTTCATGAAATGTAGTACCGAGTTTAAATTTATTAGTAAAAAATTAATGAGACAGTTAACTTAATTGATATATGATGAAAAGCAATCGGTATACCCTATAATATTTATTTTGTATAATCTCTTAGTATTGTTGTAATTTATTATTATAAAAATATGTATTGCATTATCGGTTATTCTATTTACTATTATTTTCGTAACAATGAATTTATTTAATAAGTAGTGGTGTAGTAAGTTAAACATTGTTATATGTAGAAGAGTTTGAATTTGCCGCGTTTACGAATGTTTAAATTTTTCTGCGGAATGTACTTATAAAACGGAACTAGCGCCAGCCTTCCCTATTCGGGCTTTTTGTGTGCTTGGTGGCACTGTAAGTAGGTTAATTCCATCAACTGTTTTGTTTGTGATTGTAAACGTTCTTTTAATATTATGTTTCTGGAACTGTAACAATCAATACGTCTCCTTTATTATCTATGTGGTCAAGTTTCATATTTAACAACTCATATCGACCACAATGCAATGTTAATGGAAAACAAAATGAATTTATCGTAATTTATTTGTTTACCTTTATCATCTGCTAATAGGCTTTTTGTTTTTAGGTTTTTTATTAGTTTACCAGTTATTGAACAATTCATAGTACTTTTCGTACCGTTGCTTTGACTTTGTAGGTAACAAATACAGAGAAACTTTACTAATTTCCTCTTGGAAGTCTGGTGGGTATTCATAAATTCTTCGTCATTGTTACTATTCAGAGTTACTATTCATTTTCACTTATTCACAGAATTACAACGGCAATATAGCTGATTACAAGCAGTGTAGATAAAAATAAAATAAAGCCAGCGGGTGCGCGAATGACCGCGGGGACAGGCAGTCGCACTTGAGTAAGCGACCAAAGCGTTGTGCCCAAAACCCAAGGGACGCGACGCTTGATTTAAAAGTGCTAAAGTGCCTGCGTAGATTTTGCATTAGCAAGCAGCCCACGCCCGTTGCATCTCAAGCTAAGGGGCAGTTTTCAATAATAGACCATCACCTTAGAAGCATCTCCGAGGTCAGCTGTAGTTCACAGCCAGTAGCTGCTATTCAGATTGCCGTTCTAGCTTCAAGAAAGCCAGGCGACTTTGTCAGCGTCCCAGAGCTGTACTCCAGGTACCTGTGTCATCAAACAACTGCAAGGTTGGTTACTATAACTGCAATTACACTTTACGAGTGAATGTATGGCCCAGGAAGATTGAAAAATCTAAAGCCGTAATAAGTAATTAACTGTTGTTGCAACGCATTGCGCAACAATTATACGCGCCTAAAGGCAACGTGTGTGTATGTGCTGAATTCGCAGAACCCGAACAAGGCGTTATCTCATTCTGTGGAAGTATGCGTCATCTAAATTCGAAAATTGCAACAAACCAGGTCCGTCTTTAAGAATTTGTGTTTGAGACTTTAAGATTTTTACACGGTTTGTGTTTGAACTGTAGCCTCTAATTAAATATAAGGTTCACCTATATTTAATAGATATTTACGGTAAGAAATTTATATTATTGACAGCATAACCTGCATGCGTTGGCCACGTTTATTCTTAATGTGTTTTATGTAAATGTATTTTTCTGTATTTGTGTTTTTCTTACAGGTTATATATCTTTTTATGTTAACTGCTGGGTTTTTATTGCTGGCAGTGTTTTCATGCAAAATTTCAGTATTCTAGGTGACAACGAGCAATCCAGCTAGAGCAATATTGACTTTCCCTAAGCCATACTGAAGATTTAAATCGAGTTTTATGTTTCTCCGACTGTTTAAACTAGTAAACCCAGGACAATATAATTTTATAGTACAGTAGAGTATAAGGCTAAGTAAAAAAGTACCGTTAGAGTGCCTAGATTGTAAAAAACTAAAAAATCGTCTCTTGGGCACCTAAACTGGCCCAAGGGACGATAAACACCACTTTTGGTCACATTTTTAGGCTTAACATGATTCATTTTCACATATGGTAGGCGAAAAAAAATTAAAAAGTTATGAATGTAAGCGTTACTGTTTTGTTTTGCAAATAGCAAAAAGAACGAAATACTTACTTAATCGCAAGCCTTTTTTTACTTTGCGGTGTAAGGCCGTAGGTTTATTCATGTTGGTTGTCTTCTTCATATCTCCCTCCATGATTTTCTATCTCTTGCTTCCTTTTCTATGTGGCTCACTAGGACTCCTCTCGCTTCAGCTGATTTTTCTGTTTCTTCTTTCTTCCTTGGTCTGCCTCTTTTTCTGTTTGTAACTCTTGCTTCGTATATTTTCATTGTTGTTCTATCTTCCTCCATTTTGTGCACATGTCCCCTCAATCTCAGCTGGTTTTCTTGTACTAATTCGTTTATGGGTCTTACATTTAAGTTTTGCCTGTATGTTTCATTTCTGATTCTGTCGAATTTTGTCTTTCCTTCAATTTTCCTAAGAAATCTCATTTCTATGCTGTTTAATCTACTTTGGATTTTCGTTGTTGTTAACCAGGATTCTTGCATTATTTAGTATAGGAAGGGCAATCTTTTTGTATACTTCAGTTTTTATCCGTTTTGGTATCTCTTTTTTGCTTAGGAATTTTGTTTTTATTCCTTTAAAAAGTCTTCCTGTAGCCCCTATTCTTTCATTGATTTCTTCCATTAGTTGTCCTTGGCAGTCCTTGTTTGTTCCCAAGTATCTGAAATTGGTGACCTGTTCGATTTTCATTCCTTCTATATATATATACTGTGCTCTCTTTGTTTCACATCTATGACCATTGTTATTGTTTTGTTTTTATTGATCCTGATATTTTTCTGTCTTAATGCCTCGTTATATATATCCAAATTATGCTGGAGGTCTTTTTCATTTTTCCCGAATACTACCATATCATCTGCGTATGCTATCTCACTAATGACTATTTTCTCCATTTTCCAGTTTCCCCCTACATATTCTTTGGACTCTTTTTTGCATTCTTTTATTACATCGTCTAAAACTATTGAGAAGAGAAGTGGACTCAGGATGCATCCTTGGCGTAAGCCATTTTTTATTACGAAAGGGCTTGACGTTGCATGTTTCATTCGTACACAGTTAATGTTATTTTTATATAGACTCTTTATAGCCGTTATGTTGCTCTCCTCTACTCCTGTATTTTATAGGCTTTCCCAAACGTTCTCTCTTTTAATTCGGTCAAAGGTGTTTTCTGGATCAATGAAACATAAATGTATTTGTTGCAACGTCCTAATTGTCTTCTCTGTCATTTGCCTTATTATAAATACCAGATCTTGTGTACTTCTATTAGGTCGGAATCCACATTGTGTATCTTCTAGTGTATTTTCTATATGTTGTCTTATTTTGTTCTCTATAATTCGAGCGTACATTTTCCCTCTATAATTATTGCAGTCCTTAGAGTCGCCTTTTTTGAATATAGGGTTTATGATGCCTATTTGCCAATCTAACGGTGCCGTGCCTTACCTTAGTGCTGTATTGAATATTTCAAGTAATTTTATTTTTCCTACTTCGCCCATATACGAGGGGTGATCCCTATGCTCCGCCCCTGACCAACTTCCGGTTACAAAATTAAAATTTATTTTACCTTATTTTTCTACGTAATCTCCTTTAAGACTAATGCATTTATCCCACCGAGGCTCCAGCAGTGTAACGGTTTCCTGGAAGAAGGATTGTCCAATCTCTGCAAACCATTGACTTACAGCATCTATTACTTCATTATTGCATGACAATTTCTTCCCCCGAAGGTATTCCTTGAGTTTGGAGAACAGTCTGTAATCGCTAGGGGCGAGATCCGAAGAATATGGCCGATGATCAAGTAGTTCAAAGCTTGCAATGGCTATGGCAGCCATAGCAACACAAGAAGTGTGGCTCGGGGCATTGTCCTGGTGATACAGCACACCACGCTTCGATTTGCCACGACGTTTTTCCTTTATAGCTTCGCGAAATTTTGATATTAAATTTGCATAATAGTTGCCTGTTATTGTAGCTCTTTTTTGTAAGAAATCATTTGGAATTACTCCCTGAGCATCCCAAAAAACAGAAGCCATTACTTTTCCGGCTGATGGATAAACCTTAAATTTTCGAGGAGGTGGAGAACCATGATGCTTAGACTCCATGCTTTGGATTTTGGTTTCTGGATCATAGTATGAACCCACGTCTCGTCCATCGTTACAAATCTGTCCAAAAAATTCTGAGAATTATGTCTGTATTTCATTAACAGGCGTTTACAAATCACAACTCGGAATTGTTTTTGTGTTTGGGTTAACAACCGCGGAACTCATCTTGCAAAGAATTTTTTCATGTCCAGATGATCTCCTAATATGCTGTGCACAGAGTGATACGAAAAGCCAGTGTCCTCAACTATTTCCCTTACAGTGATTCTTCTGTCTTGAATTACTAGATCATAAACTTTATCGATGTTTTCCGAAGTTGTAATGGTTATTGGCGAACCACCAGCATGTTGGTTTTCGCGCTCTGTTCTTCCACATTTAAACTCACGGCACCATCGTTTCACATAATCAAAATTAACAGCACACTCTCCTAAAGTGTTTATCAAGTCAGTATGAATTTGGATGGGAGTCATACCCTTCTTTAACCGTTTTTTGTTCACTGTGCTGCATTTTTGTAATAACTTGTCACTTTGTTTGAAACAAACAACTGCTGTAACCAAGCAACGTTAGATACAGACTTGCTTCTGCGCATGCGCCGTTGACATATATCGGTAATGGGCTTACTGCGTCATAAGGTTCGGACCACTAAAAGCAGGTCAGGGGCGGAGCATAGGGATCACCCCTCGTATTTTACCATTTCCGGTGTTATATTATCGCTACCTGCTGCTTTGCCTAACTTAAGTCTTCTTATTGCCATTTCTAATTCCTTCTTAGTGATAGATTCTATTTTATTATCTGGTATAGGCAGCTGGTTTTTACGATTACTTTTCTCTGTTTTTTGTTGTTCTTCTTCTTCTAGTAGTGATCGGAAGTATTGGCTCCACCTTTCCATTATTTCTTTATGTTCACTCAGAATTCTTCCCTCTTTATTTCTTATGTATCCTAGGTTAATATCTTTCTTTGTTCTTACATTTTTTAGGACCCCATAGAATAGTTTCTGGTTTTCTTTGTGTGAATCTTTCATTTTGTTTCCGAACTCCACCCATGCATGTTGTTTTGCTGTTCTAACAATTATTTTAACATGTTCTCTCTTCTTCTTATATTCTTTATAACTTTCGGGTGTTTTGTTTTGTAGATACGTTGTCCATTTTATTTTCTTTTTTTTCACTGCTCTTTTAACTTCTTCTGTCCACCATGGTGTTCTCTTTTGGTTTCCTTTACCGATCCTCGTCTTTCCACAACTCTGCTCTGCAGCTCTTATTATGATCCCTTTAAATTGTTCCCATTTTTGCTCTATACTCTCTTTTATCGGTTCCCGTTGGAAGTTTTCTTCTAGTATTTTTTGGAAATTATGTCTCACCCTTTCCTCTTTCAGTTTATGGTTTTTAATTTTCTCATTAACAACTTTTCTTTAAACGCTTTGTTTTCTTTCATTATCTCGTAATTCCATAGTTAGTAGGTAGTGGTCACTTCCAATTTCGGGCCCTCTTCTTACTCTAACGCCTTTTACGTCCTTAAGTTTGTTTCTACTAATCAGGAAGTAATCTATTATTGACCTTTGTCCTTTGTTTGGTTCTTCTATTGTTATTTTGTGTACGGGCTTATGCATGAACTTCGTATTTGCTATAACTAATTCGTTTTAGATACATAATTCTATAATTCTCTCTCCATTTGAGTTTTTCTCTTCTTCTTCCTGTTTTCCAAGACTTTTTGTATTCCCTCATTCTTGTTTCCTACCCGTCCGTTTAAGTCTCCCATGATTATTATTGTGTTATTTGTTTTGTCTATTTCTTCTTGTAGCTTTTGGTAGAACTTGTTCTTTTCTTCTAAGTTTGCATCCTCGTTGGGTCCGTAACATATTAACAATGTAAACGTTTCTTTTTTGTGGAATTCCATATCCGTTGTTATAATTCTCTCATTGACGAAATTTTCTTTTGTTACTTTTGAGATTGTTTTCTCATGTAATACTATTGCTACACCTGCTCTTGCTCTTTATGTTTCTTCCACTCCCGACCAGTATATATAACAATCTTTCACAATTTTTTTTTAGACCTTTATCTTTTTTGTTTGTTTCCGTTAACCCTATTATTTATAACTTCATCTTATCTAATTCTAGTGCTAGTTCTTCCTCTTTCCCTCGCAACCCTCTAACATTCCATGTATTTAACTTTATTACACTTTTTCTCCAGTTAAATTGTTTCTTCCTTTATATATTTGTTTTTTCCCGTTTCTGTTCTTATTTCATGGCCAGGGTTGTCATCTTTTTTACATCCGTCCTTAAATCTTCTTAGTTTTTTGGAGGGTCTCCTAAATTTAGACCTTTGTTTGGTTGTCCTTCTTGTTGGTTAATAGGTGACCGTTCGCTAGTAGTTCTGCCCTTCTTTTTATTTTTTTCCAGTTCTTCCAAAGTGTATATTTCGTCGTTGACCACTAATTATATTTTATCACTGCTTTGTATCCTTTTTGTATTGCAGTTACTAAGTGTTCCTTCAGCGTTTTTCTCTGTTCTCTTATATGCTTGGGATAGTCTTCTGAAATATATATATTGCTGCCTTTCAAAAGTAATATTTTTAATAATTTATTAAAACTTTAAAAAAATCTTGAATATGATGATGTTAAAATGAGCGTGCTATGAAAAACCAACTACATAGTTTTGTTTAACGTATAACAAATTGTTAACATTTGATAGTTCCATTATTAACAAGGTTTGCATTTTAATTGTTCCAACACCTTTGTTCAGGGAGAAAGATGAAAAGTATGGATAATTCAGCATTTTATATCGAATGGAATAGTTGTGACATATAAATGTGTGCATATATATTTATGCAGACTTGTTTATACCTGAAATAACAATTTTATTTCAAGGGAAGGAAATGTAATTTAAAGGTTAGTTGGTTGGAAACCTTCATAAGGAGTGCATCCATTTATTTCACTTATGTAATGAAAGTACCTGACGTTGATCACAGTATACAATGACATATCCTATTTTCATCAAAAGATAACTAATTATCATACTGATATTTCCACAGGGGGAGCGATGCACAATTGAGTCCAAAATGCTGACGCATCAAACAACTCATTTTTCCACAAATTCTGGCTGATACTGAAAGTCGATACGAAGATGACGTTAGCCACTACTAACGAGATGAAATATGTATCGCAATGGGCATTTCAAGTTAAATTGCGTGTGAGCAAATGGGAGAAAGATAAGTTTAATGAACTCGTTTGAGATGAATTTTGAACGCTAATTACAGGTCTGAACAGATTTTCAGATACACTTAGGTGTCTGTAAAAGTGTACAATCTTTATAGCTATTTGAAACAACTTTCAGAATGAAATAAATACCTTAAATATTTTAGTTTAATTCGGCGTGCCTTGTGGTTATACCATAGCGAGAGGACACAGCCACAATAACCGCTGCTAAATTATTAAAAAAAGACGAAGTAAAATGAACTACGTAAACTTTTATACCTGGTGCACCTTCAAATCGTATGAATTATGCACGACGTTGCTTTCCGCTATTATTAACGAATATCGGTCCAAAACGTGTTTCGCCAAAGGTCGGGTACGCTTTACCGTTCCTGAATATGTAACGGAAAGTAATAATATGCTTGGAATTTCGGCGTGAATTCTCGACTTGCGCCATATTACAACAAATCGACGATCATATTGGCTGGCGTCATTGCAGGGTATTTTTTCTTGTAAGGTGCAAAAATTAATTTAATCTCCAGAAACATTTTTCTGTTTATGACCAATTGCCAATTCAGAAGTTTAAAATAGGGGCTTAGGTAGTGAGAAAAGTTGAATCAGTAAATTCAATAAAAACTAAGTAATTAGTTATACATATTGTGCCAGGTATGTACACTAATAATTATTCTTGATCTAGCTTACTAGATGATTAGTCGCTTATTTGCTGTGCTCGTGCCATTATAGATAGAACTGATACTTGGGCCTTCACACAAAATACTCTTTTCAAAGGAAATACATGAAAATATGAGTGATATGTTAGGTGGCTCTCTCTACTACACTTTGACATAAAACTTGGTCTCGCGTGACCAAGAACAAGTAAAAGCGTACAGGTTGGCTACAAACTGTACCAACAAAAGAACATGATCATATTCATGATCTTCTTCTTCTTACTTTAGGACTGAGTTTTGTTTATCCAACGTGTATCTTGAGGTGTTGGAATTTTCTTGAGATGTGGATGTTCAACTTTTACATCATCCCGTTGGTGGATGTCGTGGTTGTCTTCTGGATAGTGCTAAGTGAATATTTCGTACTAACGCAATTAGACATGAGTTTCGATTACAGCGGGGCATACATGCAGTAAAGACAGCCTTGGATTTTTTCCGTGGAACGCAAGCTCGCTAACTTAGCATTTTTATTGTGTGGCAACTATTGTTTTAATATATTTCGCGATAGGGAGTCATCAATCTTTCCGTTTCCGCAAGTATCGAATGTCAAGTAACGCAATTGCGGACTAATGGCAAGCTGCATCCGTGGAAGCTTTTGGTTATCATGGGTGCGACAATGTGAAATTCAACTATCGATACTTTTGTTCTGTAAGTTTCTGGTCCCCTGGAGCCAGGAAAGATTATCAAAAAGAAAGACATTACTGTCGCCATAAATTTTAATAAGAGCAATTAGCGCACACCTACAAAAGTGTTGAATCAACATTCCGGCTTGAAAGCTTCTGGAAATCGATCGATATACTTCCTGCGGGGTCCCACCAATCAAACGTTGTCAAGATAGTAGCGGGCACCAATGGCAGTGCAATTATCTGATTTTGCATACTTTCTCCTTGCGAGTCGAAATTAGACGGAGCGCAGTGTTCAAGTTCAGTTAACATGTGGCAAAAGCATTCAGGGCAGCATTTATGTTAGTTTGTGCCGTTTGTTTCGGTATTTTCCATGACATAAGTTGTTAAAAAAGTTGGCTGAAGTACCTTGAGGCAGAAAGAAATGTTTTTCCGAATTAGTTACGTGGACAGTCCGTGCTGGGGTGATAACCACAGGTTTAAGTTGTAATGGTGGCCATGAGTTCAATACCGGTAGGCAGAGTCTTCGAGGAATTCCAGTGTGTCAAAATTTATTAGAGAAGTGAGTTTGCCGAAAACTCACGATTCATATAGCACTCATCCTCTTGAGGATTCTAACAGCGTTTCCCTGGTTAAAGTAGCCCTGCTGCTTGAAGTTTTCTATTCCGCATATTTTTTCCCTAAGTCGCTCTGTAGAAGTTGGGGGTTGCCGACAGCGATACGAAGTGTGACAGCCATGCTTGTCGGCAGACATCGAGTGGGAAGCCGCTAAAATTTTAGAAAAATACTATGATGTACTGTGTAGTGTTGTGGTTAATCAAAGAGTGAAGCTTTTTAAGAACACCGTGTAACGCCGACAGTGAGTCATAAACTTTCTTTTTTGCCAAGCAACAAGTAACCTATGGTTAAATATTTGACAAAAACCATTAATTGTGGTTTAGCAGCTCGTGAGCCCTCTATGATGTTATATAGGTGTAGGGAGAATATTTTCCTAATGTTTAGTGGTGTTTATTATACTTACATATATTCAAGTCAATTTAACTAGAGTAAACTAGCCCTTGCTTTTCGTTTATGGTGTTTGTATGCGACCCCTTTTATAATATTTGTTTTTTGAGCACTTAGTTTCTTTTGAATGTATCTGCTACTGGATACCTTTAGAGAACCTACATATTTTTACATTAAGATTAGTTTTCACAATGATATACATAACTTGAATTTAAGTAATAGTGGGCTGTTAACCACGCCTTTATTTTAAAATTCATTGGAATAAGCTTTTGTATGCGTAAATTATTATCAACGTTGGCATGTGTGTTCGCACATAAGTTGCATGGTCTGAAATACATGTTGGGAATATTCTTGTTCGTAGTGCAGTAATCCCTTCAGCGCTCTGAACCAGTGTATGAATATTGAGTTCCCTTTTGTAATTCTTTGACAGGCAAACCCGTCTGCCAGCTTTGCTTATAACGACCAGGTAGAATTTTTAAGAATTGTTTTGGAAACGCTTTGTTGCGGTCACAGCTGCTAGACTGGCCCGCTTAAATGTAATGTTATGAATATATCACCTCGATAGAATAAATGCTATTAGCTGTATGATTTGTGTTTGTAATGTTCAGTGCAGTTCCGTGTATTTTGAAGTCAGGCAAGCATTTTGGAGATCTAGAAGCAAGGTAAGTTACAAATCTCGAAGATGAGTACCGCACATATTACTTATCGCCTAGAAAGATTTCTATAGTAGAATCACCACTATATCACAAGCGTCTAAAATACCATGGTGTATCAATTTATCCCTGTATCTTTCTAAGTACAATTATTTGGAATATCCTGAGTGAGCCTTCTTTTACTTTGGTTTAAGACCTGCCCTCATCCCGGTGACATACTGAGCAACCTTATGGCTCTTCTGGTTCATTCTAGCAAATATTCTATTTATTTGGAATAGGTATTCCCTATCATCTCTCGTCTAACGTGTGTATTATTTCATATTGCATGCTGAATATCCAGAATAAATTTCTCCGCTTCGTTTATAGTTGTTTGCTTGGATTGGTACATTTAATTTGATTTTTTCACTAAGTTCCAATTTGAAGCTTTCCCAGTTTGTAAATTTATTAGTTAATGTCGTTACTACGTTTATAAAGGAAACTATTTCAACAGGCAGGCTGATACAGCGCGATCAAATAAATGCCTTCATATTTTATTGAATTTATTACTACTGCCTCAGGTGTATGCTTTACAAATGAATGAAAAGAAAAACTGATAGGATGTGTTTAGTTTTGCGATTTTTAATATTGAATTTTTTTACTACTCTCGTTTAAAAACCGAAGGAAGTATTGTAAACACAAAAAATCATTTTCCGAGATTTCTTCAGATCTTTACGTTTCAGGGTTCTTACATGACGAAAAACAGGTTTTCTCAATTTCGTCTGTGTGTCTGCCTGTTGGCGGTATAACTCAAAAACTATTTGTTGGAGGAAGACGATATTTTGCATGCATATTATATATCTACCTAGCATGAAACTGATACAATTTCGGATAAACATATACAGAGTGAGCACCTTTAAAAAATAAAATTTGTTTATTTTTGCGTTAACTGAGAAATAGATAAAACTAGTAATTTGCACATAAGCCAGACTTTACACTTGATGAAAATGGGGCCCAACAGATACAAGGTAATGTAAAAGAGTCAAAAAGTTTGAATAACAAGTTCGTTCTGTTAAATACAATCGCGCATTGCAAAGCCGGCGCAGGAGCTGTAGTTCGAATCCCATCGCCAGTAACGTTTTTATTTGAAATTTATGTAATTCGCATTGCCAAGTGTTTGCTTTTATTGTTTCAGTATTATTACGAACGTGAAGATCTTTACCCCTATTTCCCTTTGATTTTTAAAATTGTTTAGTGTCACAACGTCTACTTGTTAGGGAAATTCTGAGTAAAGCCCTGTACAGATATTTTTCATATTGATTAAATTCTTTATTTATATATATATATAAGTTTTGTAATAAAGTATTCAGTTAGAAATATTTTTTGCGTTTTTTCAAGCGCAATATTTTGGTATAAAAACTAGGCAAGTATAAATATTAAAAAAATATACAAAAACATGAGTTTTCTACTTTTCTCATGACATTTATACTAATAGTGTTTACCTAACGCTTGCAAAAATGATTTCGACGTTAGTTATCCAAGTTTCCCACACCTTTTAAAATATAGATTTGCTCACCTTTTGTGTCAAGGCCTTAAATTACAACGTTCTGAGCTATTTTGGATGACACAGTACGTAAGTTTACTACTAGCGAATTGGGATGCTCATTTAAATGGTCCCTAAAGTCCACTCATATTTGTATACTGTGGTGTGCTCACCGTCACTTTCCGGCTATTGTATAGGACATAGTTTGGGACAAACTAGGGTGTTGACGGTTGCTGCCAGAACTTTACACAGAAGCTCTATAGTTTCACATAATTTGTTCTGATGGCAGATATCCGAAGCTCCTCCTCAACTTGTTGACTCAATTTCGCCAAGTTGATATTAAGGGACAATTAAGTACTATATTTTATTATTTTTAAGATTAAACTAATATAAATTTGGTTTTTTTAATAATGTTCTATCAATATATTTATCAAAAGATGAGAAAGGCTAAAATGTTCACGTTATGCTCTAACAGGTGTGTTACAGGTGAAGCTGATGTTGATTGTTTGGCCGCCTGCTGCGTACATTATGTGGTAGATTATAATACCAAATATGCTTGAGGTAGTTTCGGATTATGCTATCACGCTATCAGTAATTTGCTTGAAGGCAAAAAAACTACTTTTTACTTCCTTTTACGATAAAGGAAGTATTGGATTCACCCCAAAAAATCGAAATTGAGTTTTCAACAGATCTTCACGTTTTAGAGTCTCCTGATCCCAAAAAACATATTTTTTTCATTGGTCTGTCTGTGTGTCTGTGAACAGAATATCTCAAAAACGAAAAGAGGTATGGCATTCAAACTTCATATATAAGTTTTATGTACTATTTAGATGAGACAGTACACTTTTGAAGAAAATTGCATAACCGGAAGTAGGTGTTTACGCTTGTGATTTTTCAATTTTTTTCGATTTTTTCAAAAACCGCTGTAACGATTTTCTTCCCACTTTATATTTTTATTACATTTTTAATGTGTATTGATGTGAGATATGTGATTTTCCAGTTGAATACTTTTAAAATGGGTTTCTTTTGTTTTTTTCTATTTTTTTATTAACTCTTATTTTAAATACAACACCCGGTATATTATAAAATTTTTGAATTTAGCTTACAATTCTAGAAAAAAATGTCTCTTCAACTAACTTTCTATTTTGTACCGTTTTTGTAGTTTTTGCAATTTTTGAAAATTTTTGACAAATGCTTCTAAATTAAAAATCAAATTTTAGGCTAATTATAAGATCAATGTAAAAGAAAGTTGTGTGAGTGTATCACACCAGATTTTTTGAGGTTAGGCTTAGTAATTCTGACGGGAGATTAGTATTTTACATTAAAACTCTAACTAAATTGTAACATTAAGTTAGTTGTAGCATTATGACGTCAGTTCACATGGATCAAGCTATTTTTTCTTCTTGGAAATATTTTGTTTCCAACTAAATCTTCCATCCAGGTGCATGCCAAGATACTTCGCATTGCTGGATTGGGGAAGAGGTTGCCATCGAAAGAGACACCTGGACAGATCTCTCTTCATGATTGAAAGTGCCGTGTTGTGACTTAGCTTCGTTTTCTTTAATTCTACAGGTGTTTCACCAGATCTGAACGTTGTTAAGGGCATCCTGTAATTTTTCGTAGGTAAATCTAGGGATTTTACTTGTTGTTAGGATGTAGTTAGGCAGTGAGTTTATCTTTTTTCAATTTTCAATTCTTCTAATATTTTTTACAGTGTACTAACCCAACTTCAAAAAAATCACTAGCATTACTTTTGACAGCAGTTTGAAGACTGCAAAAGTTATTACGATGTTTTGTAAAATATATCTTCAAAATGCCAAGAAAGCTAAGAAAAGAAACTAAGCAAGCTATTCATCGTTGTTTTCATAATTTTAATGATAAGAATGGGAAAGCTTTAACAAAGACTGTGACTTGACTCGTTCTCTGCTTTGTGTGTGCTAGGGCGTAACCAATATCAAGAATGGCGTTTTAACACCATTCACCCAATAGTTCAACAGTAGAGAGTGTTAACGAAGTTCAGAGTGCCAGAGTTGGTGTGTCTTTTTTTGTTGGTTTTATTTAACCTAAAAATATATATATACAGATGGGAGAAGTAGGTACATTTAACAGGGTAAACGTCAGGAAAATAGGTACAAGCGCTGCGTCGGATGGGCTGGTCGCCTTCAGGGGTGGCGGCGTGGCGCGCGAGGGCGGCGCTGACTTCGGCGGCTAGACGAGATGCTGCATGGCACCTGGCGGAGGGAGCTCTGGCCCGACCGTGGAGGTAAGCGTTCAGCTGAGGGTCCCGGCGGGCGGACCTGGTGGCGGCTACAGCGGGGCATCGAGGGAGCAGCTCGACCTCCCTTAGGTGGAGGTGGGCGCAGGACACCGGAAATGGGCGGGTTGAGTCCCACAGCTGCCGGAGTTCGTCCTGTTCGGCGGGGTCCAGGTGGATCTCCAGCTCTAGGTCCAACTTCCGGGGGCGGCAGGTTATCCGGCTGCGGGAGCGGAGGACCAGAAGCTTGCTCTCCGGGGTGCAGGCGTCCAGCGAACGGAAGGCGGTGGGGGTGTTTTCCGGGTCCGGAGTGCGAGAGCAGCGACTCAGCGTGGCGTCTTCATTGCGGGCGCCAAAGCTAACAAATGACGCCAAGGGCGACTTCGGGGTGCTGGGCGGCGAGGGCCCAAATAGGCGCTCAAATAATTTCCGATGTCTGGAAAGTAGGCAAACCCCAAAGCGTCCTCAACGGGGTAGCTGAATGTAGTCGCAGGTCGTTGTTTATGTGTGTGGGCTGGTTACGTCATAACCTGGAGGGCTTCGACGAAGGTGGGGTTTGAGTTGCGTCGGGCGAGGATCCTGGAGATGTGGCTCCAAAAACCAGCGGCAGGGCCTGGGGCGTTCGTGTGTTCTAGGCTGCAAGCCAAAAGTGTGAGGCGAAGGAGCGATCGGTGGCTAAGGTGATGACTTCGAACTCTGGTGAGAAGCGAAGAGTTGGGTTTGCTGGAAGACAGAAGGCAAACTGGTTAATTCGACAGTTGAGTCTTCGATGATTTCCATCCGAAATTCCCTGCACTTATAAAGGAGCTTGGCTCTTTGTTTTCAATATTTAGTTTTGTTATTGGCCGACGTGGTGGGAGTTACTGCTTGTTCATCTGCGGATTCTTGTTTCTCTTGATTAAATCTTTTATGGATGGTTTCATCGTCGTTGTGGCGTTGTGTTGCCCGTGTTTTTCTGCGCATGTAGACACCAAACTCGGTGGGATTCGTGTAACCTGGCGCCGAGATAGCCTCATGTGTGTAATCTCCTACATGTCATGTCTGAGTGTGTTGCACGGGCCTGTATCGGATCTTAGTAGGCGGCATCTGCTTGCGGCGTGACGCTGGACAACGAGAGGCGTTTTTAATTCTTTTGACGCTTTGTTTCCTTTGTCCGCGAGATTAGCAGATTTTAACACTTAATTTTCGTGCTAGCTAATGTATCAATAGGTCTTCCTACTGGGTTCCGTTATGTATCCGCAGATCCAGCGTACATTTTAATTTATTTCTCAACGCGTCGCTTAGCCTATGTAGTACCAAGTTTAGGCATCTGTAATTCTGGCATTGCTGTGATGTTATTCGTGTGCCCGTATGTTATGTCTCTAACTCCTTCTGCTCTGGAAGTTATTGAGACACCATTGTAAATAAACGAATTACTGCTTGTTAGTAGCTGATTTAACTTTTTTTGGGTGTTCGTTAGATCTTTCAGCTTGTTTCGTCGTAGATCACTCGCTCCGCATGGTTCGACGGAGTTGGATTCGGTAAGTTATTTAATCTGGCGCTTTTATTGATTGACTAGTACTAATTGGTGGAATAATTACGTACCTTTTGAAGCCTATGACCCCTCACCGACATTTGGTTTAAGATAGTTGTTTGGTATAATAAAAGTTATGAGCAACGTCGGGCATTTTTGTTAATTTTAAGGTTTATTTAATATTTAAAATTGGCATCATACGTGTTATGTTCGTTACATGGTGTTCATATTTATTTTATGATTTTAACTTAGGCCCTGGAACTAAAATCACTTGCATATTTTGGCTGCGCTTCTAATTCTAAGTGACTTGAAGGTACCAATTACTTTGTACTCTGAATTTTATTTTTTGGCAGTGGTCTATAATGATATCCGAAAAACATATCACCAATTACTTTCACTGCGCAAGTCGCTTTAGGTGTGTAACTGTATTTACAGCTAGATTATGACCAAGCCAGAATGGCAGCCTACAGATTACAAAGTACCGGTCACTGGATGACCACAGCTAATAATCTAGGATATGGCAAGATCATGTCACACATCAACAACCCAATATTAGAAATGGGTTCTAATCTTATAATCAAAGCCTATGACTTTGAAAAGAACTTTACTGTACACACAAGTTGGAATCCGGACCAACTACCAACTCCAACAAATAAGAACATCATTTTTTACACTGATGGATCTAAGTTTGAAGGGGGTACAGGTTCCGATGTGTACAGTACCAATCCTAGAACCAACGAAAAAGTCAGTCTAGAAAAGTTTTGTAACATCTTTCAGGCTGAAGTACAAGCTATTAACGTATGCGCAAACATCAGCATAGAAAAGAAGCTGCTCAATCGAGACATACACATTCTCTCAGTCAGTCAGGCAGCACTGAAAGCGCTAAACGCTTTCAGTACTTCATCGAGACTGGTCAAGGAATGCAAATCCAAACTTCAAACTTTAAGCCAGGGAAATACAGTAAAATTATGCTGGATCCCAGGTCACCAAGGTATTGAAGGAAACGAAAAGGTGGACAAGCTCGCAAAAGAAGCAGCCCGTAATGCAATGACCGGTCCAGAACCTGGTCTAAGCATTCAGAAAAACCAAGCCCGCTCAGCCATTAATGAATGGGTCAATACCGCACACCAACTAAGGTGGAGAAACTACAATCAAGCAACACACTGCAAAAGATTGCTAAAAACTCCGAATCCACATACCACCAAAACCCTGTTGAGACTGAACAGAACTCGAATCAAGCAAGTAGTCAGTCTACTAACAGGCACTGGAGCATTCAGAGAATTTATGCACAGGATCAATATCTATAGAGATGAACCTGTTTGCAGACTATGCCAAGAGGATGATGAAACAGCCTATCATATCCTCTTTGAATGCCCAGCATTAGAGCGTAAAAGACACCAACTCGATTGGAGCCTTAACTCTATTGACAACCGCAAGCTAGTAGGGGACATTGCAAGTCTAGTAAAAGATACGGATGTCGGCTTGCTAACTTGAAAACTCCCGACAGTACAAAAAGCCCTAAGGGCTGACGTGCGCATGCCAGCAAAAGGCAGTCGTGAAATCTAATTTAATCTAATCTAATCTAAAGTCTAGTTAGTGACATGACAATGCCTGCATTTAAAAAACAATATAGAGCTGTAACTTTTAAAAAATCGGAGAAAGACACGACGACACATTTTAAAAATTGCCGTTTCGGGTAATTTTTATTTGAACACTTCTTATAAGCTATTCCACTATCTAACTAAATTAAGTTATTGTTAAGTGTACTCAACTTGTATAGTAGATAGTTATGCAGATTCTGTCTCACTTGGATTCGTTTAAAACTTGGCTAATTAAAATTCAGGATCGCTGTTTTAGGTAACATGGCTATCGTTTCTCGCGCTTATTTGGATTGGAATTATTTAAAGTTCTAAGTTACAGGTTACATAATGTTTGGCTTCGTATTATACTGTGATCGCGTATTATCTGCATAAAGTGAACAGCTCCGGCGGAGTTTTTCCGCTTCAGTACAAGATTAAAGTATGTCCATATTTAGAAATAAACGACCGACATAAGGGCAAATTCTTCAATAAAACTCTTTTTCTTCCTCCTTGTAGTATAGGCTGAGGGTCTGTTACTACTAGACACAAGGTTTGGTTTTATAAGCTCTTTTCGCCCTGGCTAGTCTCACCTTTTGATAAGGAAAAATCCCTTTTCATAGAAGTCACGACCACCAAAGGTGTTAATATGATGGAAGGAGAGCGTAAGATGTAACCACTGTCAGGGTGTGAGGTTCGAACTCACTACCTGCTGAGTGCAAACGCAAAGGCTTTACCAGCCCGTCAGATGCTCATATAAATTTAAGATTATCATTAAAGGATAAAATGCAACACACGAACGTCTTTAATTGTTGTATTAAAACTATGGAACATTGTAGAAAACCCGGTTTTGTTACGGCTACATTAAAATTATGTTTACCCTGACCAATATTGCAGCATTTGATAGTTGTTTTTTTCGATACCATTAAATTGCCTCAGATTTATAGCAGATTCCTTAACAAAGCTGAGATGCTACTTGCAAGGAAACAGCTATCGAAAGTGATCCAATCTTCGATATTTATTGATGGCCATCAATAAAACATGCACAACGCAAACACCGAGTAGAAGACTTTCAGTGAATTGATATATTCGTTAAACTGGGCTCAAAAACACCAAATAATGTAGCTTTTTAGAATATTAGTTTTAACAATGTTATTTTTTACTCTGCAATGAGCAAATGAAAAGCATTTCGTGGCGGGTTGCTTTCAGAGGTCGTTCGTTTTTTATCTTCCGGTGCCATTCCCAGCTGAATGTCACCATAAAACTGACAGGAATTTGAAACAAGAATTAGTCATGTTTATTGCTTTAATATTCCACACATTTAGGTTTCATAAGAGATGTCGCAATCCATTTATTTTATTATACGCATATGCAGGAGAGAAAACATTTTAGTGACGCAATTCTGCTCATAGTCGCGAATACTAACGGCTGCAAGGTCATAATCAAGAAGTTCTCATTTGTAATAGGCATAGTTGCGAAAACAACCTGCGATTATTATTAGTAAACTAGGAGAATCTGATGTATTGTATAACATTTGAATGGGAAATTGAGGTTATAGTTGCAGAGGACGATTTAAAATTGCATCTATCTATCTTGAGAGTGGGATCTACTCGCTAAGGAACATCAGCCGAAGCTAAAAACATACCCACGTTAGATGTAATCTAAAAAAAATTATTCCCTCAACTAACACTACAGTAATGTACTGCAAATAGACATAATATTGCCTGATCAATACATTTGCATGAAAGTGCAAAACTGCCTTAACAAATTAATGACTCAAAACGAAAAGACCATTGCTCTTACGTCACCGTTGATTCTTTTTTTTTTTATTATTAATAACCAGCTCGGTACACTGAGTACCATACACGGTTGTCTTAACAGATTAAAAAATGAATTACAGTGGCAGATTACATATTTAGAATAAGAGCAGCACAACAGCCCCCTTTGTAACTATTTTATTTACATAGAGCATACTAAGTTACTAGCGGATAAATGTAAGTGACATAATAAATTAAGTACATTTAGTTAGGTTAAGTGATTAGGTAAGCGTTAGTCGTTTTCACTGTCACTGAGGTCTTGTGGTAGTTGGCGTTTTAACCTAATATGTATGTCTTTTTTACCTAGTGAATAGTGTTCAGAGCTGGCGCACATGTTAATATTAGTGAAGAACTTTTTATTAATAATTTTGAGATGTTCATTTATAGTAGGTATGCGTAGATCTTGATGAATCGTGTTGTTTCTTACGAACCAGGGAGCACTGACGATGATTCTTAGAATTTTGTTCTGCAGCACCTGTAGTTTTTTAAGGTGTGTTTTAGAGGCTGCAGCCCATACTGGAGAGCCGTACGTTATTATAGGTCTTAAAATGGATTTATAAATTAGCACTGCACATGATATTTTTAGTGGAGACTTGCGATTTATTATAGGATATAACATAGCTAATCGGGTGTAGCACTCACAAAGTTTTTTATTGATATGAAAACCGTAAGTTAATCGGCGATCAAGATACACTCCGAGATATTTAATCGCACTGTCTGGCGGATTCCAGTCTACATCAATATTATTGATTTTTACTTTCTGGGGGATGTGTGGTCGACGTAAGGTAAATATTTTAGTTTCACTTTTACTTTCATTTATTTTGATGCACCACCTATTAAACCAATCCAGCAGTATATTGACTGAGGTTTGTAATTGTGATACTGCTTCATTGATGTTATCCTGTTGTGTTAGTAAGCACGTATCATCTGCGTACATAGCTACCACGGTGTTATCTGGTTCTGGGATATCGTGCACGAAGATGTTAAATAGAATCGGCCCCAATATGGATCCTTGAGGTACTCCTGCTCTTATTCTTTTGACGTCTGAGAGGTGATTATTTATACGCACTGAGAATGTTCGATCAATTAAGAATGATGTGATAATTCTTATCAGGTAATCCGGTGTTCTTAATTGCAGTAGTTTATAGATCAGGCCATTTGTCCATACTTTATCAAATGCCATAGTCACATCAAGGAATGCCGCTACTGTATGCTTTTTAGCTTCGAAACCTTGCTCAATAGTTTACGTTAATATTATGAGTTGATGGTTAGTAGAGTATCCTGATCTGAATCCAAATTGCAGCTTTGGAATTACGTTATTAGTCTCTAAGAAAGTGCCGAGGCGTGAATATATAATTTTTTCCAATAATTTGGAGAGAGTTGGTAGAAGGGATATTGGTCGGTAGCTAGTGGTTTCGTGAGGATTTTTCCCTGGTTTAGGGAATAATAAAATATGGGCATGTTTCCAGGTAATGGGGAAATAACCTAGTCTTAGACAGCCATTAAAGAGAGATGCCAGGAAAGCTAAGGCTTTCTTTGTGAGGTGCTTTAAGACAATATTTGGTACTAGGTCATGTCCGGGGGATTTCTTCGCGGGTAATTTATAAATGAGTCTTGCTATTTCTCGAGGCGAGCATGGTTTTATTTTCCCAACGTTTCTTGGTAAATGTTCGTTAACGTGGTTATCATTTCTTCGCGAAATTCTCTATTGGTGTAGCATGTTAGAGTGAATACCTGTTCCAGGTATTTCGCGAATACATTACATTTTTCCTTGTCCGAGTTGTATGTTATATTATTTTCGATGATGGAGTAAGGTTTAGGTGATTGCTTTAGAATTCTTTTCGTGGTTCTCCACATTGTTGGATCGCCAGGTTGTAATTCTGTTATGTATTCTTTATAGCAGTTTATTCTATATTTGTCAAGCTCAAATTTAACTTGACGTATAAGCCTGTTTAGATTAGTTCTGATGTTTGGGTCTCTGGTTCTTTGCCACTGTCTTCGTAGTGTATGTTTTTCTTTTATAAGGTTTGTAATGAATACTGGTATTGTTTCAAGTTGTTTGTGTCTATTGTTATTTTGTCTGGTATTCGTTGTATTGTCAATTGTGTATTTTATGGTTTCGAGAAAGTGGTCTATTAAATTATCTATATCTTCGGTACAAGTTATGTGTGTAGAACATTTGAGTTTGATGTCCAAAGTTTCTTGAAAGCTCTCCCAGTCGACTCGGCCAGTAATAAGTCTTGGAAGTTTGTTAATTGTTCGTGGTTCTATGCTGAATGTAATAATCACTGGTAAGTGATCGGAGTCAAGTTCAGTAACTACAATTTGTTGTATTGGTTGGGAGAAGTTTTTCTGTAAAACTATGTCCAGAATATCCGGAAGATGATCCATTCGGTATGGATGGTAAGTAAAGTCCTGTGGGGCGTTAACTACCACTGAGTTATTACTTGTGAAATTAAGGAGACGCACGCCGTCAGGATTGTTTACTCTGCAACCCCATATTGTATTTTTACAATTGAAGTTTCCTATCAGCAGTGTCGGTTCATTGTCATCGAATATTGTGGTGAAGTCTTCTTCTAACAAGCGTTTGTTTGGTTGTTTATACCCACTGATAATCTTTACTTGATTGTTATCATTAAGACATAGTCTGACTGATACTATTTCCATATTGATGACTTTGTCTTTTGGTAGAGCAGTTACAGGTAGCTGTTTCTTGGCGACGATTGCCACCCCTCCTGAGGCAACAGGGTCTGGACGATCAAAACGAAAGATTGTATATCCTGGGATTTTGAAAATTTCCGATTGTTTTAGATGTGTTTCAGTGATACAGCATATGTCTATATTGTGTCTGTTTAGGAAAGCTGTAAAAGTTGATTTTTGTTTCTTTATGCCATTGGCATTCCAATTAGCAATTGATAAATTATTGATTGTTCTTAAATTATTTACTGCCATTGAGTAATGATAACATTAGCGAAGAAATGAATGATTTTATTTGATCAAAATAGGGCGTTATGTAGTCTATGATTGTCTGTATAAATGATTTTAAGTTATTATTTTCTAAATTTGATGATTGTTGGGAGTTTGTGGTCTGATTTCGATTTGTAGATGTAACTGCATGTGCGTAAGATCTTGGATTTTTGTTAAGAGTAAAAGTATTACTAGCCTGTATATTTTCGTTGATGTTTTTTCTTGAGTTACCTGTATGTGTTTGGTTTTTTTTGTTAATTATATTACGATAATATTGGCATCCTTTATAATTAGGAGGATGAAATTCCCCGCAGTTAACGCACTGGGGCTTGGTGTCGATATTTTTTGGGCATTGAGTGTAGAGATGGTTGCCTGTGCATTTAACGCACCTTGGATCCAATCGGCAATAGTTTTTTGTATGCCCGTATCTTTGGCAACGTGTGCATTGCGGGATATCTCTTGTTTTGTGTCGCGGTTCTACTTCTATTACACAGTGAAACAATCTGTCGAGATTGAAAATTTCAGTTTCTGTGCCATTCTTTTTCAGTTGAATGACGCAGAGGGGCATCAATTTTTTCTCTTTATTTTTCATACGCATAACGTTGTTTACCGGATACTTTTTTGTGATTAGTTCTTCTTTTATTTCTTTTTCGGTGATTGCGATGGGTACGTTTCTCATTACTACTTCCAGGTTGGATTCTTCTTGGTTTTGATAGGTATGATATTTAATATTATTATCATCATAGTATTTGGTTAAGAGGCGATAGTTTGCTATCGATGTAGGGTTTATTCTGAGAAATTTACCTTTATAATTTGTAGTTATCAGCATAATGCAAATAAATCGGTGGAATTTTTGGTTTTACTGTGGTAGATTCGTTTTCTGCTATATTTTGGCTACTGCTAGGTAAATAATATTTGTTTAATTTTAGAAGTGCCTCGCTGTCAAAGGCATATTTTTTATTTGTATTTTCGGCGGGCGGACTACTAAAGGGTCTTTTGTTATTTTCACCGCTAGGAAGTGAAAGGTCAATATCCATATTTGTTGGGATGGTTTTATTTACATTATTTGAACTGATTTCTTGTTGGAAGTGTTGCGATGTTTTGCTATTGTTAGGATTTGATGAGGTTATCTGGTTGCCTTGATAAATTAGTGTAGGTTGTTTGATGTGGCTGTCCCGTGACATTGGGGTTACAGATAGTTGATATCAATAAGGCCGGCGGCCTCTCGGCCGCAGGTGATTTGTTGAATAAAGGTGACCACAAGTAATGACTTATGTTTAATAAATACCTTATCAGTAAGTTATGGTTTAGTTCAGTGTTGTAATTACACAGCTACGCACTGGCTTCACAAAATACGTCTGTCCACAATGAATACTCGCTTGGAACTACGTTGATTCTTAGCAGCTGCTAGACAGTTTTACGCTACTGAGAGCGTAAAAGGTCAACGCAGGTAGCGAAGTGTACATTCGATTTATCTAGAAATTAAGTTAAGCCAACATAAAATGGAAGCAGCATTTCAGCACGGCAACTTCGAAGACTCGGCGTACTTCGTGCTTTTTATTTTTGTCGTAAACACTTTACACTTGTAAAGTAGCGTTTTCTAGTGTATGTAGAGGTACATTTAATTGGAAGTAAGTTGTTGCTTATATAGCTTCCAACAAATACATAAACCTAACAGTAGGTATCAATACTTTTAGGAATTTTCAAATCATCATATTGGCAAAAGCGTATGATGGTTCTGATCGATAATTTATCTGTTTTGTCCACGTGGTTGGTTAATATGCAAAAAGCTGTAGGGCAAATAAATATATAATAGTGAATTATCCTGATGATCTCCAGTTATCAGCTGGAAGTTTATTACACTGATATGATGCTGATGAACGTATAAAAAAAATTTTTTTTTCGGCAAGCAAAAAATCACAACGTTGTTTAATTGAAGAATGAATGACGGTCCAACATGTTACGACTGCTAATAGAGCGAAATCATGTTCGAAAAGTGAAAGTGACTTATTTTATCATCCACTCACGGTTTTTGACCACGACCCAAAGGAACCTGTGCTTGAAAACTAGTGCATTAAGAAGTATTATTGCTTCCCATACAGACAGCAAGTTTAAATAACATATGGGTACGTAGTTAATCCAGTAAACAATTAAGGCCAAGTACATTCCCCATATTTTCAAACGTCTTATGGCAATCGACAAATGAATGCTTCAGCTCCCACGATAACTTAATACCAATTCCATATCCATCGCAATATCTACATCTGTAATGGAAGGTTAACCCTCTGATAATGACACTTCTTATAATGAAACATCGGACAGTAATCATGATTGGGATGTAGTAAAAATATAAGAAGGTTAATTGATTATGTGACGGCCCATATAAGCGGGACCGGTATGCCGTCCAAACATCGGAAGGTCAGAATTGTAGGTGTTACATTTAAACCGGATCAAGACCATCGTGCTCAATTGCGAGGAGTGCAATTTTTCGGGAAACTCCGAACCTACGGTTTTCAAGGGCTCCTGACTGGCTGCCCAGAATGAATTTAGGCCACGTGTAGCTAATAATTGATGAAGTGCTTTTGATCCGCCAACTCGGCGTAAGAAAATATATCTCAATACAACTGCCAGAGCTGCATCGTCCGCATATCCGACAAGGGCCAACAACCAGAAATCATAACTCGCGTGCCTGCAAAAACCACTGGATACTTTTTAAAGACACTAAACCACAATCACCGTCACGGCGTTAGAAAGGAAACAGACGCTCTGAGAACAAAAGCCACAATATGAGAGTCGCTGTCCGGCCGGGATCGAGTAAGGCGGGGAGAGATCACAAATACAAAATTTGCACCACATAATTGCGAAATAATAGAGGCGCAATTGAAACGTAACATTATAAAAAAATTTACAAAAAGCAAGTAATAAAGTCCGAAATTTTACGAACACCGTCTAAGTGAAAAACCGTTGTCTTTGTGACAATAACAAAAATAAACTAAATTTTTACATTACAAAATTGATGAGCCCAAAATGTATTGTAATTGACAATACAATTGAGTGAAATGTGGTGATCATCTAAACCACTCCAGCAAAATGTGTTTTATGAGGAAGCATCCTGCTAGGTACAAATGTTGTTCTACTTGAAAAGAATTGTTATACGTTAGAAACAAAATAACGAAGAGAAGTCCACAGTAGAACAACCAAAGACAAACACTAATAAACCTTCCCAATATGATACACCGTGGAATAACATACCAAAAAACTATAAGAAATTCACCAAACAAACTTAGTAGGCCAGATAACTATCTTTCTCGCTCAATTTAAAACCATGTTTCCTAAATTAATAAATCGGAATCAGAATCTGTAAAACAATTTAAAAATACATTTTGAGAAGTTTCGCTGAATATGCACTGTATACTGTATACAACTATACAACTGTATAAGTCTTCTTCTTCAAATAGTTTAATTCTATCAAAATACATGAGATGAAAGGAAGCAATAAATTGTCCTGTATTTCGTGCATGTGTTGTTTTTATGTCTTAATATAAAAACATTGTTCTTTCTAACATACAGGGGGTCCTCTAATATTATTCAAAAAGTTGCATGGGGTATTCCACACCTGATCCAGATAGTGAAATCAACAATACGAGGATCCGATATACATTGGAGAATTGGTGTCTGAAAATTGAGAAGCTAGAGAAAAACGGCAAAGTTTACAAAATGTGGAAGATACCGATTAATCCGGAAGCTACATGTTACTATCCAAGAATTTGAAAATTCTACGTTTTAAGAGTGTATTACCAATCTAAAATGAAATGCCCACTCATTTGGAGAGCAACAAATATCTTTAAGTCTCTATACTGCTAATTAGAAATAAAAACGGCGAGTGGGATATATCAACTCAAGAAGAGACTGATATCTTTGCAAAGTACTTAAGTGTTGTCGAATTTTTTGATCATAACATAAAGCAATGTTTAGGCCAATTTGGACATATGAGCTTCAACTATGGGGATGCACCAAGAAATCAAACATCAGTAAATTCAGCTGTATTACTATTCTAGTCAAAGTAATCTTCACTACGTAAGTGCAGTCTTGCGTGCGTCAATCAAGCACATTCATTCTCATCAGGGCTCAAAACTAACCCATAAGCTTATACTTCAAATCCCTCCAGAATCCCTCTTTTTTCAATAATTAAGATATTCTAAGTATAATAACAAACACCAGTTCCATGAAATTTAAATTTCATTATTTGGTTAGCTCGAATTTTACAAACAAAAACTATATTCTAAATCAACTAAATATATTAAGGTTAGTATGTCAAAATTCCAGTGACAGTAGTGAAATTGTATGTAAATAATTTTAATTATAATGAAATAATGCAGTGTTTTACTATGTTTGTGGACACGAAATTTCAAGTAACTTCAACTGAGGTAGTGTATCTGATGGAAGAACATTACATTAACGTTTCTACCTGGACATTAGGGCGGAGCGAAAACTAGACCAAAACAACTAATTTTCGAAAACAAATCTGCCTGGGTGCGCAAAAGATGCCTTTCGAGGTTCTTAGTTATACAAAAAAATCCGAATGCTTTATGACGATTCATTCCGCTGCCGAAATGACCTTGAATATCTTAAAATCTTTAAAACTGATAAAAAAAATTTAAACATGCAGCTCTCAGCTAGTTTCTCTTAAAAAACTACCCAGAACTTACCACGTGGAGGTGACTGCATGTCGAGTTCCACCCTACCCTCCCACCCTTATGGTAAAAAGAATATTTTTTTGTCCTAGAACTGCTACAAATTGTTTTTTTGTTTCAAATTGTGGCAATATTTCTCTAGATTCAATACGAGCCCTAATAAACCCGTCTCGCGCTTCAAGACCATAAACCGCCATAGAGGCTTCGGTGACTAACTTAACACATCGCTCAACTGCCTGCGAATGACAAGGAAATTTCATTAATTCTATTTCATCCGAAACCAAAGAAATCATATTAGTTAGTTCTTCGTTTGAAATTTTAAATATTAACGGGGGCTTGCTTAGATCAACATTTTGCCAGTCAATTAACTCCACATAATCTTGACAATCAAAATTTAATTTATTAACTCGAAATATTCTGACATCCTCGGTTTTTGGCGTTGAACTACATTTTAAAATCCTTCTTAAAGCTAACTCTCGAATGTGTTTTCTATCATCCCCTAACATGGCTATCAAAAGGTTTTCTGGATGACCAAAATATCCGTTTCTCACAATTACGGGATCTATCACTTTTTTCAGTTCTTCAGGGAGGTAACGAGATTTACTGATAATACTAAATAAGTGCCTAGCACCATTCTTACAAGACCAATTGCATTTAATTTCAAACCAGCATATGGCATACACTTTAACTATGACCTCAGTTAATATCTTAAGATTTTGATAGGGCTCTTTGGTGGCAACATATGACCTTAGGACTCTATTGGCTGTGGTAAGCCATCTAGAGTGGGACATTCTCCCTGGCGCTTTTAGAGCCAAATCATCTTTTAAAATTCCAGTGGAGATTCCTTGACACATCTCATACATGTACTTAGCATCTGTACTTACGGTTTTTAGATCAAGTAAAGGTAAAAATGTCTCATATTCTCAAACTGTACCACAGGTAAGTTTTCGCACGATTCAAGTGTCTTGCCAATGTCTCCTGAAAACCCTTTTGGCCCAGTAGTTTTTCCGTCTAAATAGTTCATTAAGTGGCGTAGCGGCAATTCGTTAGTGTGTAATAAACAAATCATCCACTGCAATGGCCTTTTTAAATCCAATTCTAAAGCTCGAATCACTCCGTTTTTAAAACCGGTATTTACCATGGTTCCGTCACAACCAATGGCCACAATTTTATTTAAATCAATGTATTTTTGTAAAAAGTCTATTATTGATGTTTTAATTGCATTGGCACTCCCAGATGTTGGACTAACATGTCCAAAATATATCGATCCTGGTTCAGAAACTAAAACATAATGTTCTTCAACAACTGTTTTTTGATAATACTTCTCTTCTATTTCTGCTTGGATTAAGGTCTTATCTCTGCGCCCGTCAAAATATATTGCCTCAACTTCAGAAGCTTCGTCACCAAATTTTCTTTTTAAGTTATTGCGACTTTTCGCTCTAGCTCTCCTTATTTTACTACGATCTATAATTTTTGAAGAATCAGTGTGTGATACAATTCCGATGTCTTTTAGTATTGCACTTACTATAATTCCCGCTGATCCGTCAGAGATTCCCGTGCGGTCGCAAGCTTCTGCCACTGTTGATAAATCGAGTCGCATTTGATCAGAAGATGATGATTTGGTAGTTTGACAACTCGTCTGAGAGTCCGGTACCAAAGGACCGATTGCCTTAGAAGTTGACGGTATACTCTCTAGTTCCTTTTGGTTACGTTCACGTTCTTGCACTATTTTTAACTTTCTTTCCTTTAGATTGTCTTCTGTGAACGATGGTTGGCTGGAAGTTGATTGTCTGGCTAGCTTCTTTACTTTTCTTTCAAGTCCTTTTTTATTTCTTTTTGTTGTTTTAATATCTACGTTACCGATTACCATTTTCCGGTTTGTTCTTTGATCTACAATGAATTCTCTTTCAGCTACCGGTACCTTGGTTTTACATTTGCAAGCTGCGAAACTTTTACATTTGCAAATTGCAATATCAAAAAGCTTTTTCTCTGCGTCTTCTTGAAATGCTTTAGTTGTGTCTATATTTTGATTTAAGGCTTTTCTTAATTTTTCTATATTTACCATGATATTGTGCTATACGACTTAAAATTTGCTGATTCGACATTACGGGAATGGAGCTTTTCTTCCATATAGCTTTCAAGTCTTCAACTAACTGCTTAGAAACTGCACTTACACTGGGTTCTTGTTTATTTTCGTTTATTTTCCCTAACCTAATCCACAAATAATATTTGATAACATCGGCGTATGTAGGTAGAACATTATCTTTAAATTTAGATAACACACCAAAAATGGGGCATAAAGCGTCTTTACGCATCCTACTCATTTTATAATGTCTTAAAAGATGTCACAAATAATTTAATCATTCAAGGATAATGAGATCTAAAAATAGAATTAACTTCGCCTTGCGATTTCTGAACTGTGATATCGTTATTCGCAAGTATTACAGTTCCACGTAAGATTAAAACATTACTCATAAAGTATAGATATTAGGTAAGTATAATCTTCGTAACCCCATTAATTTATTACACAAATAGCAAAAATTCTTATTTAAGGACGGAGTGTCGTCATAGTTTAAAATTTATAAAAAATTATTTAATTTCCCAAATTTGAAGGCAGTTTCGGCAGCCGAAGATATCGTTTTTGGGCGTCCAGATTTTTTTTACTTACTTAAGGGTACAATAAGCTCACATTAAGCATACAGGGTGCTTAAATTTCAAGAAATCGACAATTCGCTAAATTTAAAAAGATAGTGTTAATTTTCGAAATTTTAAGACTGTTTCGGTAGCCGAAGATAACGTTTTAGGGCGCTCAGATTTTTTTGACGTAATTAAGAGTGCAATAGGCACCTATTAAGCATACAGGGAGGTTAAGTTTCAAAAAATCGAAAATTCGCTCCACCCTACTGGACATTATGTTAGGTTAAGTGGAAGAACAACATTAGTTGAACTTCGCCTTTTTCCTGTATCAGAGAAAATAAAGCCATTTATTATTATTATTATTATTATTATTATACAATTCGCCTATATATTACAAATTTCCAAATTTATAAGTTACGCATTTTATATTATCGTTGCGAAAAACTAATTTTGGATGATTGGAATAAAAACATGGGCAACATTTTGGTTGAAAATATTCCTCGATTTATTATTTCATTAGGGGAATCTGAGTCAGAATCAGAGAATGATAGTTTTGGATTTAAAATTCTTGTAAATATATCGCAACAAACTTACACCATTTTCAAATATCACTAAGTTCGTTAATCCCACTGTAATGCTTATCAGACATACAGCAGAAAACCACTTTCCTTGGAATTTGAAGAAGTTGTAGTGGTTGGTTAAAGGAAGAGCACAAAGAAGTATATAAGTTAATCCAATATTAGTTTGGATATTTTTGAAGAAACAAAATGTAGAACATATTGACATTACTACGACAGAAATTCGAAAAAGAAAATTGAAACCTTCATGAATTTTGAAGATCAGAAATCTTAACACTTCCTGCATAAGTTATATAACACTGCTATTATTTTGCTACAAATTTTAAAATGTCTTATTTATCATTGTTACTTTATGTTTCTACTGGAATAACTAACCGATTTAGTGTTATTAACATTTATTGATCAGTGATCTCTAATAATATTTTGTGCATTTATATTGAAGTTGCATGAAGTTTCTGCCTAAGCTACTTATAATTATTATTATTTATTACAAAAAAATTAAATATTTAATTAAGCTCAAAATTACAACTGGAAAATCAAAGATTTGCATACAACTGGCAACGCTGGTTTTGTTGTGAACTATTACCTTAAAATCAATTCAATGTGACTTTTACTGAAAAGACACATTTATAACAGAACAAGTATTGTTTACATGAATAGAACTGTGTCCGTAACATGGCCTGCTCTGCTCTAAAAACCTAACGAACGCATTATATTATAATTTTTACTTTCCTCGTTTGAAACACAAAGTATTGTAATTGCGAAAAAATCATCTTCCGAGATTTCTTCAGATCTGCACGTTTTGGGGCCCTAGATGACGAAAAACAGGTTTTCCTAATTGTTTGTTTGTCTCTCTGTTGCCGGTATAACTCAAAAACTATTTACTGGAGGAAGACGATACTTTGCACGCGGATTGAAACCGAGAAAATTTCAGTAAAATATATAATAGATGAGCACCTTAAAAATAAAATTGTGCTTATTTTTTCTTTAATTAAAGCACTATTATTTAAATGAAAGAAATATTTTGCACATAGCTAACGTTTTAACTCTTGACAAAAAGAGACATATTTTGGATCCAACATATTCAGGGCGCGCACCTTAAAAATAAAATGTTATTTATTTTTGCTTTAACTGAGAAATAAGTTCGTGCGGTTTTTGTATACAGCAGAGTGCATGAATATTTGTTACGTTGGTGATCGGTGGCACTTGTTTGTTATCTGTCATCTACTTTAGTATGAATCCTTCTTTTATCGGATACATACACATTTGGTGGCAATTGTTTTATTCCTAGTTTTAAATAGTTGAAAATTGCAACGAATGAGGCTTTAATTCGAAGTTGTTTACTCTATGAGCACAAACTCGTTACCAAAGCTGCAGTGGCGGCGCTAAAAATATATACCGCATTCGGAGATGATGCCGTAAGTGATCTAACAGCAGAAAAGTGGTTCAAGAAATTTTCTTTGGGAGATCTCAGCTTGACCGATGAAACACGCTCTGGGAGACCGAAGATCATTAACAAAGAGTATATTCAACAGGCTATGGAGGCAAATGCCAGGACAACGTGCCTAGAGCTTGCAGAAAGGTTTAATGTGAGTGATGAAATCATTCGTTTGCACGTTCATCAGCTAGGAACGACGTGGAAGTTAAGCAAATGAGTCCCACATGAATTGTCAAATGATAACAAATTAAGTCGTCTTACCATTTATTCGGCAAACATTTCACGCAACGATAATGAACCTTTTCTTGATCGGTTGTTAACCTACGACGAAAAGTGGATATTGTACTCAAATTCTAAGCGTTCGTATCATTGGTTGCCGCCTACTGATTCGGTACCACACACTCCCAAGGCTTCCTTGCATCCAAATACGATTTTATTGTGTGTTTGGTGGACAGCAACCGGAATTGTCCATTATGAGTTTTTGAAAACTGGTCAAACCATCACTGTTAACTTGTATTGTGAACAGCTTCAGCGAGTACAAGCAGCACTTATCCAAAAACAGCCTTCTTTGATCAATCGAAAGAAAGTGGTAATCTTACAGGATAACGCCAGGCCGCATACCGCAAGAGTGACCCGGGGAAAAAATTGCGAACTTTACTGGTAAACGTTACCACACCGTTTATAGTCGCCTGACATTTCGCCAAGTGATTACCATCTTTTCTTGTCTTTTGACAACTGTATGAGGCATAGACAGTTCATAACTCGAGTTGATGTAATAAATGCAGTCCGTCAATTTTTTTATTCAAAATTCATAAAGTTCTACAATACTGGCATATAAAAATTGGTGTTACGTTGGCAAAATGTCATTGAGTGTGATGGTAATTACTTCGATGAATAATAGTGTATTATTGTTTCTTAATAAATATTTATATTTTACCATAAAAAAACGCACGAACTTATTTGGTTACCTGTAGATAAAAGTAATAATTTGCACATAGCTCAGGCTTGAAGAAAATGGGACTAACTGATAAAGGTTGTAGAAGACAAATGGTCGGGCTGCTGCCAATCATTGAAATCGCATTCGCAAGCCCGGAAGTTCGAATCCCACCGCCGGTAACGCTTTTTAATTTGAAAATTAAAGTACTTCGCATTAGCAAGTGTTTCCTTTTGTTCTTTTAGTATTATTAGGAACGTTACCATATTTTTACTTCTAGTTTTCTTTGATTTTTAAATTTGTTTAGTGTTACAAGGTCCACTTGTGAGGGAAGCTCTGAGTAAAACCCTTTACAGAGTTTTTCTTTTACCATGGTTGTGCTACTACTATGGTTTGGGGATGTAACAGAAATAAAGTTCTGTACATTTTGAAATCAGCGAAATACTTGTTAATATGTTGCTTTTTGTCCGTTTTTAGCAAGCAAAACGCCACTGGTACGAATGTACTGTTACGATATACATGAATGTGAAAGGCAGCAGAAAATAGATTGGACAACCAACTTCTTATTGGCACAAAATTCCAAATTGCTTTTGCATGCAAAAATAACAATTTCAATCATTCAAATCGTTTACCAATGAAAACATGTTGACCTTGTTATATTAACATCTATGTAATTTAAGCTCTCTTGATTTTTTTTTTCGTTTTTGTTTTCCATATTATTTCTAATGTAAGTGATGTTCTTGCTGGTGAGAGTCTCCAACGTTTGTTGTTCAAGGCATGCTTCTCGATGTATAATTTTCGAGGGTCTTTCATATGTGGATTCTTTCGCTTTTCTTTTTACTTGATTGTTTACTTTTTGTCTATTTAAAACTTATTTTGTTACTGTCTCATGTTCATGGACACCAGTTTGATCGAATTTGTTTAATCGCTAAGAGTGTACACGTTTGCACTGCACGACTTTTTAGTACTACCCGGTATTTGTAAAATTGTAATTTTCAGATAATACTAAAGGTTTTCTTTTTCATTCAGCATAAGTTGCAAAGCAATTTTGTTTGAGCCGCAGCACAAAACAACGTTTAAAGCAAGTTAAGTAGATACAGTATGTAATGTAGGAATAACTCTGGCACAGGTGGTAATTCCTTTAAATGGGTTGTATTGGTTTTCGGAATCGATCGTCTGACCTTTAATGTGCGTTCGTTACAAACCAGACCATCCACCCATAGAAGATGAACTTCATAGATTTGCCAGCAACTACAATGGAAGAATACCCGGGCATGAAAATCAGCTTGTGGAGCAGCTTCCAGCCGACGTAATACCCAGAAGACGAAGTAGAAAGCGGCTTACTGACTTGTTGTTATTGTGACAGACTACTATGATTGTTAAATGAGTTGTTCAGGAGTTACATCGGTGGATGACAATTTCCTTCAGTGTCATATAGTCACATATTATATTTGCTTATTACTCATTAGAAGTAAATTGTAAACTTCATATAGAACCACACAAAAAATTAAGTTTCTAAGCACTGATACAATGGCTCTGTAAGCTATTTTCTTTATTTTGATGACTTTTAAAAAGAAAATCGACAAGACCTATACTTTAAGTTGGACATAGGTTCTTTCTAAATATCTATGCACTATATACGTACATATTTAGGGTGATTCATAAATATGGTCATTACATTTAAGGGTAGGGCAACTTTGCATAATAAACTATACCTCAAAAATTTATAATAATTCCACTAAAAATTAAAACATTTAGTTGCTTAAATTGATTGAGGGTCACTGGAATTAATTTGGATTATCTGAAGACGAAAATACCGTTGTTTAGGAATTTGAATCACATTTGGTGCATTAGAACAATGCACTTTCATCTGATTTAGCCAGTAGTTCTCAAAAATTAGCACACACTCCCCAATATGATTTTTTTTGCAAGCAATTAATTGTGATTAATTGATTGATTGATTAAAAGCAGGGATTTTGATGGGTTAGTAGTGAGCCCAGTTTTGCACTTCGACTCTGTGGTCTTTTGTGCCCTTCCCTGACCCTATTAAAATAGATCTGCACCTTCAACGAGTTCTAGGATGTTTTTTACGAGGTGATCGTGTGTGAGAGCTGCTCCATGTGGAGTTCCCCCGAAAAGTTGCTGTATTTTGCGGAGTAACGCTGGACAGTCGAAGATTATGTGTGAGGCTGTCTCCTCCTCTTCCTGACATAACCTACAGAGTATATCCCCTCTGTATATACCTATTTTGTGTAGGTGTTTTCTCAGGTGGCAATGTCCTGTGACTAGTTTTACCAGCCGTCTAATCTGAGTTCGTCCTAGATGGAGGACATCAGTTGTTAGTCTGCGAGAAGGAGTTCTGATTATTTCCTTCCCCAGTGTTTGTCTCTGTGCGGCATCCCAGTGAGAAGCGTGTTGTCTAGCGGTCCATTTTAGCCTTGTTAGTGCAATGTACTTCTACTGACGTCACTATACTCATATTTAATTTCATCACCATATTTATGAATTACCCTGGATATAGATAAATAGAAATAATTACGACAATATTATAAAAAATGACTTTAATAACGTTGTTTTGTTTTCACTATGGAATTTTAAGCAGCAGTGTAAATACCTCCCTCTCGCGGGATGAATGACTGCTATAAGGATGTTTAGAATAAATACCAGAAAAGTAAATAATAATAAATTTGATAGTATACAGGCTGTTTCCTAAAAAACGCCGCAACCCATAACTTCGTTGTTTTAAATTTTAGACCCAACAAACTATATATATTCTTAAATGGCAAGACAAGAGCTACCTTTTGACATCGCCCGTTCGTAAATATCTTTCAACTGTTTTGAGCAACGATGTTCAACTTTTTTATTTTAAATGGAACACCCTGTTTCAGGATGAAATTCTGCATGCAGTAGTATGCTTCATTTGTTTTTTGGACACTTAGAAATGTTTAAAATAATTTTTCAATATTGCATGTAGACAGTCGTACAGTACCATAAAATTTTCAAGTGTGCCGTGGAAAACAATCAGAATCAGAATGTTTATTCGCGATTACAATACTTTCTCAGTTTTTTAGAAGAGGTACGAGGGAAGTAAAAGAGAAAATTTTTACATACTTTCTAGGCGTGCTATATAAAAATGGTAAATATTTAGTTCTCATACCACTTTCATACATTTGAAATTACAAGAATCTACAAAGAAATTAGATTATTTGCGTATTTTTTTTAAAAGGAACCACATTGTGTAGAAAGAGTTCAATTTTGTTGTGTTTACAATTTGTGACTGCTAGCATTACTTTTATTTAACAAAAATTTTAGCTGGAGGACAAAATCGCTTTCATATACTCCGATGTTGGATGTTAGCTTAAGCGTTCGAATGTGATAAAGAATTTAGTTAGTGCCCTACGTTGGGCGCCAATTGTTTATAATGTGACACGACAAAAAGTACTTATAGCACTAGAACATTGCAGGCAGACGTTACTGGTTAAAGAATACCAGGCATAGTCTAATCGACAATCTAAACAAAAGTAACTTACCTAACGTTTTAAACATGCAATTTCAGTTGAAAATAGCGGCCGAAAGGGATTGAAGAAATAGCAGGAGTTATAATTTAGAAAATTACACGTTTTTGTCCCATATCCCAACGAAACACACATGTAGTCACTTAAAAAATATAAAATTTTGTTCCTAAACTCTAACTTTGATAGCCCTAAGACTATGCTTTGAACATCTTACTTAAAATTCCATATACAAAAATCAGGAAAATTTGGGGAATAATTTCCTTCAAAAATAGATTTTAAACAAAATCTAGCTCTTTGTTTAGGTACGCATCCAGTAGCTCAGTTGCCTAATTTTGAAAAGATTTTTTGCTTTTTTGTTAAGTGTACTTACAGCGCTTTGTTTAGTTACAGAATTACAGAATTGTACTTCATAAGTTTCTAACGTAGCCGAAACATTCTGTGAATAACGCATCAAACAAAGATAATTTGTTGAGTAAGAAGTTACGAGCGAATAAAGGGTTATTTCTCTCTTTCATATCGTGTTTTCTTTGTACAGTTAAAGTAATTTATAAATTAGAAAGGCTGAATAATTTCTCGAGGGAAGTACTTTATTTGATTGCTTATAACGACAGAAATGGTTAAAATGGGGCGATAAATTTGTTCTTGAACTGCAAAATTTTAAGCCTACCGTTTATAAAGGCCAAGGGTAGGCCGAGAAAGTATTACAAGACAGTCTTTAGGTCCGCTAATATATATTTAAAGCCGACACTGCCGTGCCAAAGGAGCATGTTCATCTAGTATTAACGATTAACCCTATAAATTAAAGCCGCTTTAATTTAAAAGAACCTGCTATAAATTAAAAATATTTTGCGAAGAAAATACAGAATAACCTCAACAAGTATTTACCACCAACATGGGATATTCTATTACGAATCCTTGGGGGTTTAACACCCGCTGGCGCACATACTGATAGCTCCTCGGCTGCTATCGAGAGTGGAAAACTGGTAACCGGGATTTAGAAAACTGGCGTGAAAAATTCGAGAGCGTGCCGCAAACGGCAATGAAGGCGGCTAAAAGCGGAATGATGAGACGTGCCAAGCGCACCCCTTCTATTAATAGAAGGAATCAATATTACCTCCACGACTCGACGTCAACGCCATCCACTTTGGGAACGACACCAAGCACGCTCATGCAAAGGTGAAGCCATCGGGAAAAGCTATGAATTCCATTACGGGATCTCACGTATAACGAATTTGCTACATCCCAATGTAATCCCTCTAATGTAAAGGCGATTTTCATACAACTAAAGAGCTTTCAAGTAGTACTACCAGATACTCGAGAGGGCGATAAATATAAATTCTATTTTAAAAAATCTGCAAAGAGTTTTACACGGAACTTTCTTAGCAAGTGCGGCCTGCAACGATCGCTGTACATTTCTGTCTTGAGGGCGGTTCCCGTCGCTAGTCGCAACTTTCTGTTCGCGCTGGTGGGGGTCCGCAATAATCGCTACACATTTCTGTCCCTTTTATAATGTTCACCCTGTATTTGTTCGGTTTCATTTTCGTCAAGGGTAAACGTCTGAGAAAGAACGAAAATGATATCTATAAACAAAAGTGGAAAATGGATCCCCCCTGAAAACATTGTATTATATCAACAAATTATCAACACCGATAATGGGGACATAGAACAAATATCCCAAGACATAGTGAATTCACTAAGAGAAGCTCAGGAAAAATGATGTCCCAAAGTCAAGAAAAATGAGAAACAGCTGAGCAAAAAAACAAACAATTTTATAAATGAAAGAAGATTGCTAGGTGAAAAATATGATACCAATTTTTCTTTACTTAGAAACCTGAACAAACATATCCAAAAAGGAATCCGTAAGGATATACGACAGCACAACACAAAGGAGATATCAAGAGTCATCGAAGAAAATAAAAGCCTAAAAGTCCTGATACGAAATATATCTATTGGAAAGAAGAACATACATAAATTAAGAAACAATCAAGGAAAGGTTACTAACAACGGGCAGGAAATTTTAGAATTTATAGAGAGCTTTTATGGTGAACTATACGAACAAAGGGAGGATGAACGCGATGAGAATTGGCCTCTACTAAAGATTACAAATCAAGTTTCCCAGGAAATGCAGGAGATAACATTAAATGAAGTACGAAAAGCTTTACAAGAGATGAAGGACAATAAATCTCCGGGAAATGATGGAATAGTAGTAGAATTTCTAAAAAAAAGGAGGAGAAAAACTCTTACGAACTCTTATGAAACTTTTCAATAAATGCCTGTGCAAAGAAACAACGCCATCCCAGTGGAACACAAAAAAGGGAACATCACCAATATTAGAAATTACCGTCCCATCAGTTTGCTCGCACATATTTACAAGCCATTCACCAAAATTATCGCAAAGAGATTGGAAATTAAATTGGAATTGTACCAGCCACGAGAACAGGCTGGGTTTAGAGCTGGCTATGGCACAAATGATCATTTATTGGTAGTAAGAAACTTCATCGAAAAATGGGTCGAGTACAACAAGCCATTAGTACTAATTTTTGTGAATTACGAAAAAGCTTTCGACACAATTAACCAACATAAACTGCTTGAAGCAATTACAGAGTATCTAATAGACTACCGCTACACCAACGTAATCAAGCACATACATCAACACGCTATGGCATATGTTAAAGTTTCAGATAAAAATACCAATAAATTCCACATACAGCGTGGAGTGCCTCAAGGAGGCACCATATCTCCCAAACTTTTTATAACACTTCTACAATATGTATGTAAAATGGCAGACCTAAAGAAAAAGGCATAAATGTCAAAAAAACAGCTAAACCATCTGAGATTTGCGAACGACATCGTCCTCATAGCCGACTGCATACAGAATGCTAACGAACTACTAGAAAGACTCTATTATTCCTCTCAACAAGTTGGATTGAACATCAGCATGGCCAAAACCCAAATAATGACGAATTTCGTGCTAAATCAAAACATAACCGGAAATGATATAGAACAAACCACTTCATACAAATATATCTAGGTCAAGAAATTTCCATTGGAAGAGACAACTAAACGCAAGAGCTTGTGCGACGCATAAAATTGGCCTGGGTATCGTTCGGAAAGTTGAATTATGTCTTCAGAACAAATCTACCTATATGTCTTAAAAGAAAAACCTTCAACCAGTGTGTGTTACCAGTGCTAACTTACAACTGAACAATCAATAAACTTCGTGTAACACAACGAGTGATGGAGCGTGTGATGTGTGGTGTCTCCCTGAGAGACAGGATCACAAACCAGAACATACGTCGACGAACTGGAGTGACGGATATAATAGAAAGAATAACTACTCTAAAGTCGAACTGGGCTGGGCATGTTGCAAGAATGTCAGATAACCGATGGACCAGGCGTATACTGGAATGGATACCCAGGCAGGAAGCTTACTGAAACAGAGGCCGTCTACTAATAAGATGGTCCGACGATCTAAAACGTATCTAAACAAATTGGATGCAGATGGCACAAGATGGGGACACATGGAAGAAGAAACGGGAGACCTATGTCCAGCAGTGGATTCGAATGGGTTGATGATGATGATGAAAAGCCTGAGCTATGTGCTAGATATTACTTTTATTATCTATTTTTGAGTTAAAGCAAAAATAGGCACCAGTTTAGGTTTTTAAGGTGCTCACCATGCATATATTTTACAGAAAGTGAATATTCGGTTTCGAGCCAGGTAGACATCTAATCCGCACGCAGAATATCGTCTTTCGTCAACAAATACGTTTTGAGACAGACAAAGAAACAAACGGGCAGACAGATAGCCGCAATTGAGAAAACATGTTCGTCATCTAGAAACCTTGAAACGGGAAGCTCTGAAGAAATCTGAAAGGTGAATTTTTTACGATTACAATACTTCCTTAGTCTAAAAGACGAAAAGTCTCTAAAAGTGTTTACATGGAACTTCACGCTGTATCTGGGGGCTTCAAAATATGCTACTTTTCGACAAGGGTAAACACCTTGCTGTGTGCAAGGTATGACTTTTATTTAACTAATACAAATTGAGTTAAAGCAAAAATAGACAGAATAAATTTTTCTAAAGTACTCACACACGATACATTTGACCGAAACCAGTTATATTCGGTTTTAAGCGAGGTAGACGTCTAATCTCCATGCACAATATCATTTTCTTCTTCTTTTCTCTCTTCTCTATCATTGTAAGTTAACATCAACATGTTCTTTTTCACTCTTGTATAAATTTCATTGCGAGTCGGCTGAAGAGGTTAGCCAGCTTTTCGCTCATATTTTTTGTGGTCTTTCCGGTCCACTTGTTCCTAGAGGTATCCAGTTCTTTGTTATGCTTATTAGTCTGTCGTCGTTAACTTTGTCTACAGGATCCTATATCGGCAACATTACTGTGTTTCCTAATTTCTTGGTTCTTTATTCTGTCCAGTTTAGTTTTTTTCTACAAAGGTCCTTATTGAGTTCATTCCTATAGTTCGTTCGAGTTGTTTTTTCTTTCACATCTCGTAGGTTTTGGCTCCATAGCTTAATGTTGGCCTATAGACTTATATATTTTTACCTTGCTGTCAATAGATATGTATTTGTTACGCCATGTGGTGTCTCTGAGGAAGCCTGACATTTTGGCTCCATTGTAAGCTTGTCGAGCTACTTTTGCGTAGTTGTTTCTGTCACTTGTAACGTCTACCCTTAAATATGTGAATTTCATGACCTGCTTCGTCATATACCCCTCTATCTGTAATTTGCAGCAATTGTCATAGATTTTGATTTTGTGTTTGAGAGAGTCATATTATAGCTAATGTTGTAGCCATTCTATGTAAAAGTTTTTGTAGATCGTCCTCTGTATTTGCCAGGAGTATCGGATCATCCGCGTAACACAAAATATTTATGTTCTTGTGACCCATTCAGTATCCTGGTAGATCTTTAACACTGTAATTTTTTCATTACTAAATTGAAAAGTATGGGACCCCATATTCTTTTTGAAGCTTTCCTAATAGTGTTCATTTATCTCGCAATCTTGTGGGCTTCGTCTTGTCTTGTATTTTAAAAATGCCATTTTTCTCTTCAGGTATTTCTTTTACTTCTTGAGTAAGCCAAGGAATTCGGTTTTGGTAGTCGATGTGGTTTTTATTTGCCTTTTTCTTATATTCTTCCTCCAAAAAATAGTTTTTGAGCCTTCGGCGAGGAAACTAATAATGTGAAAAAGTCGTAAGAATGTAAAAGACGATAACAAAATCTGAATAAGTATTATTTGCGCGTTAAATATTTGCATAATTGTTATTAAAGCTTGTCCTTGCAGTTGCTTGATAATGGTTTTCGTTATGAGGTCATAGCCTGTAGGCTCTTGGTAGTGGTCTTTATTTCATTTATTTTAATCCTGTGTATCAGAAAATCTATTTGGAGCTAGGCCTCAAGTATTGAAGTAATCGCTTTCTCATCGTATTGGGGAATCTCCTATGAAAACGGCTGGAAGACGTTTGCTAGATGTTCAGCAAACAGTTTGGCCTTTTCCTTAGCGGTTATAACCCATGGTCGTTTTTTCTAATGGGTAGGATATTATATTGAACCTTCGAGTTTTGCCATTATCTTCAACAGCGAATAAGTGTCAATGCTTCTAGACATTCTTGTATTGCTTGATTTATCTCTTTTGAAAGAAGTTCCTTGATTTCTTGTGTTGCTCCGTTGAACCGTTCTTTATCCTATGTAACCCTGGTAGCCCTCCATGCCTTTCGCAGTCTACTTTTTGCTGCTTTTGAGCAGTTTTGTGATTGTTCTAAAGCATTTACTGCAGGGGTGGCCACCCTACCACACCTTTAAGTTGGTGAATCCTGGAAATCTGATCAACCAAGTCTGAGATTTGGTATTCAATCCTGGTGGATTTCTTAGACAGGGCAAGCGAGAGTAGGAGAAATGGTCTTGCGAAATGGAGATTGCGCAGTGAGCTAGTCCCTTGCTTTCGTAGAAAAACATAATATAAATGGCAGAACTACCTAGTAAGAAACCTCCGAGTAAGAACTGATCGCAAAGAAAATTGATACATCATATTCTAACTTGGAATGTTCTAGGCCTTAAGACTAAACAACAGGAGGTCCTTACTGAACTAACACCAAAGAAATTAGACGTAGTCATTCTATCTGGAATTATTATTAATTTTTCTTTACTGAATTCGAAAAGCATGAAATGTCAAGAGTGGCATATCAATATTAATTAATAAGAACTTGAAAGATAGGATTGTAATCTGAAAAGCCATCAGTGAACCCATAATCAAACTGATGGTACTAATAATGGGCAAAACCGTTACAATTGTCGGAAGCTGTATCCATTCGCCGGTCATGCTACTTTGTTAGTAATCGGGCGTCCTTCTGTACGTCGTTACCGTCTTCTTCATAACACACGGATACGCCGTGTGTTACATAGCTTTCCTGGCCAAGCAGTTAAGGCTTTTAAGTACAAACCAGATTCCCTCTGGAGGCGTACATTCGAATAGTACTGACTGTAATATTTTTTTTAGAATCAATGTAATTTACATTGCTAAGTGTATAGTTTGACTGGTTGAGTCTTATCAGAAACATTAAGATATTTTTATCGATTTTTTACATAATTATGAACATTTCTTCTCTGATCAGGCACATTTACTTTAACACCATCTAAGGACAATGGCACAAACTCTACTGCTGCACTGCTACATGATGTTGTGCTAAGTAATCAAACAGAAAGGCAGAGAGAGAGAGAAAGAAGAATTTGTCTAGTTATTACCCGCCGCAGCGAACAAATACAGTCGAGTATGCAACCCAAATTACTAGTTACAGTGCTGCCTGGATCATGGTTTTAATAATGATTAACATAGGATCAGAGATATCAGTAATTATGAAAAATAGTTTCTGTCAAATTTGACATTTTCCGGCGTACTTGTGTTTGATAGTTTGTGTACACATTGGGAAGTAAATAAATAGCTATAAGTATCAATAAAAATAAATAAATTCTTGAAGAAAATCATGTTCTCTTGTAGGCTTAGATATTTCCAAGTACATAAGCATGAATCGGCACAAACAGTACGCTTTTAAGTTGGTCAAAGTTTCTGTTTGTATCATAATCTTAACAAATTATTTAATGGCAGGTGAAATCATGTCTAATTGCAAGAACCGCTACTTATAATTTTTTAGCGATTATTATTAAAATACCGACCGTTTTGTAGCATGCCATTTGGGTTGAAAAAGAGAAAACGCGCAAAGTGATAGAAAAAGAAAAGCTATAAGTGGTAGAAGAAGAAAGATTGAAGGTTCGTTTTATGACGGGCGGGTTAAGTAAATATAACAAAAAACTAAAATTTATTATTTAATTTTTAATACATTCGGCCCTAGTTTTGATAATTGGCTTGAGTAAAAGTGAAAGGGAAATAAATAAGATAATGAACTAAATTTATACGAATTAAAAACCCCATTTACTATGTTTATAATAATTTGTTAATAGAAATACGCAATAGATTTCTGGATTTCTGAATATAAATACTCTCCTTACTATTTTTTATCTTATACATATTCAGTAATCAAGGTAAGACAATCTTAATCAATCTCGTTAAATTTATTACACCTGTATAGTTATAGTGCGTCTACTTGTAAAGATGGATGCTCCTAACAAAAGATATTAAACACAACTTCTTAGTTTTGTTTAACTAGCTTTATTGTTTGCATAACAATAGGAGAGCTCAGTGTTGCTGGCGAACAGGACGTGAATGACTAATCCTGCCCTGAGAGCTAAGGTGTGGATACCTGCTTATCGTACCCCATCTGTCCACCTTGTTAAATACTGATAAACAACTGGCAAACTAATTATACTCTATTTCAAGCCTCGATTTGCATGAGATGGACTATACATATAGTATCCATGCTCTTTGAAAAATTTTAACTGAGAAGTATACCGGGTGACAATGGGACTAGGGCCATGCTTATATCTTCTTTATTTATGAATGTATTTGGATAAAATTTTATACCAAGATAGTATACATAATTTCCGATTGGCGGATAGATTTAGTCAAAACAGCTGACTTCCGGTTTTACCGGAAATAATACCAACTTTGATTTTTCAAATAGAATACCCTGTATATTTTGTGTTTTTCTGAATCTACGACTCAAATTACATACAACAGTGTTGCCAAATTTGCTTAGGTATTATTAGTTATTACATAAATATATTTAAAAAAATAATTGATTAATTAATTTTCAGTTTCAGATAAAGATAAAGTAGTGCATAATGCATATCGTTAGATTGGTAATTGCATTTTCTATCTAATGGCAAGATGGCCCTTAGTAGGTGCCATTTAAAAAAAGTGACTTTTTCTTAAAAAACAAGTTTAGCAAACTATATTCATTTATTAAAGGTTTGTTATTGACCTTATTGATAAAATAGCATATTATTAAGAGTTTCTAGAGGCAATTCGAATATATTTTTCCAAGTCAAGGCCTTCTATGGTAAAAAATAAAAATTTAAAAAATATTTTTTTTGTTTAAAAAAATTGAAATTTGACAAAACTATTATATGTAATTTGACTCGTAGATTCAGACAAACTTAAAATATACAGGGTGTTCCACTTAAAAAATCAAAGTTATTATCATTTCCGGTAAAACCGGAAGTCAACCATTTTGACGATATCTATCGGCCAATGAGAAATTAGGTCTAGTATCTTGATATAAAATTTTATCCAAATCTATTCATAAATAAAGAAGATATAAACATGGCCCTAGTCTCATTGTCACCCGGTATACACACCGCATTCTTTTTACTTCTCTCCTCTAAAAGACGAGTTTATTTCCGGCCAAATTACACAGGATGAGCATCTTAAAAAAATAAAAATCTGTTTATTTTTGCTTTAACACGAAAACTATTAATTTAATAAAAGTAATATTTTGCACATAGCTCAGGTTTTTTACTCTTGTACAAATATGTGTATTTTGACCCAAAAGATACAGGGTGTCGATTATAATTTTTTTTCTGTCTTTTGATATTTTCAAAATTTTTAATTAACCAAACTTCCAATTACGAGGAAAGTTTCCGTGTAAAGCCCGTAACAGGTTTTTAACTGTAAATGTACGTTTTTTCCAATACATTTTGTTTTAAAAGCTCTGTTACACAGCCTGTGTTGATAGAAATGCAAAAACAGGAATAGTACCCTGATTATTATAGATGTCATTATTATAATTTTTATACATTATTAATTGTTAGAATCTCTATATTTCTTTTTTAAGTAAACAATATACATTAGTAACGATGCGGTGAAAATCTGCGAAATTTTTAGCTCAGGTGTGAAGCATCTTATTTTTTATCATTGTCTCGGATGTGTTGCCACTCTTATAATTTAAAACCCCAAAAGCATATATTACATATTCGGCCCTCTTCTACTTTTTTGAGGTGGAATATTTTGACAATGTTTAAAAACAATTATGGCAGAGTCTTTGTAAATACCGAATGGCATACACACCCATCCGTGCACAAATCCACCAACGGCGGCTAGCGTCTAACATAAGCAAAACTCCTGCATAGGTATTTTTTTTTTAATTTTTAGATTTCATATGCTGAAAAATGCATTTCCATTGATAAACGTCCTTAGACTATCTCTAATATTTAGGTTTTAGACATATGACATTTTCGAAGTAATTAGGATCTGTATTATTCAACTTGTGTAATGGGAAAAGTCAGAGTTTGTTATTAGTTTTATAAAGTTAAAGTATGACGTTAACAATCACCTTCAACATCAGTTCAAATCCTTGTTTGGTGGAATGTGATGTGCATTTAATGTGAGACGACACAGAAACGACGGTATTTAAGTGCGCAAGTCGCGTATTCTCGTACTATCGGCTAAAGCACACAATTTCATGAATTTCATGTTTGTTTCATTTGTTCTGTTATAAATTCTCTGTAGGTACTTTTGGAATTACTGTAGCTTTAACAGTTTTGTAACACTTTGTAACACTGTCACACTCATTATGTTGCATTCAAAATTCTAAAATATTTTAGTCTTGCATTAATAATAAAAAATAACTTCAAATTAACTTGTTAGCTTTAGTAAAAAGAATATATACTTAGGAATAAGCCATGATAGTTGAAACTAACAAAAACTAAACAATTTTATTAATATGCCGCTTCTTGCTAGGAAGTGTTGGCGGCATGAGCTAGAGTTAAACAAACTTTTATATTCCTATTTCCAGGATATTTCCTTGCACCGAGAGTTTTCCTCGGAATCGTATAACTTTTAAGGATACATTTTATATTTATAACTCTCGAGAAACTTGAGTACGCTTTTCAATCGTCTTCTACTAAACAGAAATAATCCAGTTTAATTAAATACTTAATATCATTTTATGTACAGAATGAAATGCGGAAATTTAAGTTAGATCTCCACTTACTGAAAGCGCAGCGGATATTAGAATTTATTGTATAAGCACACCGAGAAGGTTTTGCGTTTCAGAAAGCTGTTATGTAATTAAAGGCATAAGATTTATTTGGAGTTTTACTGGGGAATGTGTTTTTAATGGTAGAGTTTTATTTAATAATATTATTATTAATTCTCAATTTAAAAGCAATTTAGTTTGATTAGAATAATAACTCAAACAATAACAAACTGCTCCGCATATTCAGAGTTTTCCATCAATGATAAACATACAAAATTAACTACAATAAGGATACTATGACTGAAAATATATTGGACATTTCGTTGATTTGAATAAGTAGGGATTTTCATATTTTTTTTCTATTGAGTGTACATAGTGCATTCTTTGCAGTAATGCGTTAATTGATATATAAATTAATAAAATAAAAAACCTCAAGTAAATGGATGTTTTTAATGCGGGTTTTAAAAATGCTCACTAGTTTTGACGCGTTTTCGCTACCCAGTCAATCTCTTAGTTTCGAGTGAACTATCTCAAAAGAAAAAAATAATGCTTCAATTCTAGCTGACTAAGTAACTGCAGTATGAAACTGTATCACTTAACTGAACGTTACTTCACTAATATTTCTTTTAATTGCCATCCACCATGAAACAGGTTTTACATTATGTAACGAACGACTTCCGAGATTGGACCGTGTCGTTACTGAGATTGAAGAACTAGTTTCGCACTCTTTTATAAGGGGTTCCATTACGAAGTAAGTAAACGAGCACGGTAACTCAATGTGCGACACGCCATAGACGAAACCCTTCTAACTATCGGGAAAACGAAGGAAACATGTATAGCGTCGTTACGGTTAAGTGAAGGGAAGGTGACAGCCTTGGTCTCAATTGAGATTATCAAAGAGTCTGTAAATCTCAATGGCTTCGCCAATCGTTCTGCTGAAGAAGAATATTGATTTGCACATTATGAATTGTAATTAAGCAAAAATAAAATAAAATTACACGCTATTTACAACACAAGCGCCCAACATGAAGTGATTGCCAAAATTGAGGTTTCGACAATTTTGTGCGTCATTTAAAATCTCTACTACATTGAGCGAACCACCAGTATCCTATCAAATGTCTGCTTTCATTAAAACTGGTAAGAAGACAACAAGTCAGAGCCAGAGTAGTAATCAAAAAGGGAGAAGAGCAAGCATTCGAGAGAAAATCAAAAAGCAATGTATCACAGTTGGAAGAAGATATCGTCATTGGTGAAAACCATTTCACCCAAGCATACGTTAAAAATATAAATTATGCAAAGCTGAAAGAAGAATATGAAGAATTTATAAGCCTTTTCTGTAAAGGGCCACAGAGGGAATATTCTACAATTCTTCCGCAGGTGAAGTTACCCACCAGGTGTAGGTGGCCTTGTTTAAGCCCAGCGAGACGTAAAGCAACTTCCGTCTAAACCTGTTGCCTATGCCTGGCAGGTGATACTAACACCCGCTATGGTGAGCATCAGGACCACTTCAGGGTTTAACCATCTTTTGGGAGTTCTCATCTATCCAACTTCTCAGGGTTTCTTCATAACTGAAGCAGCCTCTCCAGGACCAAAATTGAAAATAAAGGTTCACGAATTTGAACGGGGAAAATATTAGCTAGTGGTTCACCCGGGTTCTCCAGCCAATTCGCATTAAATGTGAAACGTTATATAGTATCGAAACTAATCAAGGTAATGCCGTCATCACCTACCCCGAATATAAAAAAGAAGAGTTGGAATAATGTGCTGATCGTTGACCCAACATTCAACAATTTAGGGCCAACAGACCTTCTTGGAGCGAAGGAGTATAACAGGATAATTTGGAAGGCTTAAGGAACTCTTGTTATTTACTATCTACACGGCTTTTTTTGGAAAACGGCTAAAACTTGTAAGGTTCAAATGTTTCCAAAATGGTTTCATTGCCATTTCAAAAATTTTGAAAGAACATTTCGTGACACTGCTAATTATCTGTTCATTATTATAGTAGAAAATAATATTAAGATAACTGGGGGTTTTGGACATTTTCACAAGTCGATGGTTTTATTTAATCCGTATTAAAGGAGGTTTAAATAAATACATTACTGGGTTTACATTAATTAATCTTTTCGCTAACTATTTAATTTCCGTCTACTTTCCTGCAGCTTAAATTGAAGTGTGCACCTTTTAAAAGCAGACCGTTTTAATTAAGTCTGCAATTTCACTATCTTGCCGACCGTAGATTTAAATTGTGTAGATTTTACTTTTGTGCAAAGTGTGATAAATAAAGCTTAGTAAATAAATGATCCACAGAAGATCATAGCTAAACCCCGGATTTTTTATGCTAACAATTTAAAAACCTCTTAAGCAACGATCGTGGTAACATGACAGAATCCAAATAATATACCAAACTTTTTAAAAAGTCGAATAATAAAGGTGGGGCTAGTTCCTTAATAAGAACTTGTCTCGATAAAATATGTGACAGAATTGATCTGAATTTCGCATGTAGATTGCAAAATAATAATTTTCTATCCTGAATAAAAATGTGTTTAATTTCCACAAGTTACTCTGGGAAACACTACGTACATTCGATTTTCGCACTATTTTAGTTTCACCTAACTTCAAGATATTATATTTCCAACTGTGACGACTGCCATATCAGAACTAACGTGCAATGGAAAAATTCCTCAATTATTTAATTTTTCTATGGTGTCACTATGAGAGAGTCTGTATGCGTGTTGTATTTTGCTCTATAGCCACATCAGGAACGTGGCGTGGTTCTTAACATGTTGCAAAAATATGGTTTCTGTTATTGTCTGTATTAACAAATGTTTTTCATAAAAAGTCGATACAGAATGCTTAGTCCGTTGCAAAATATATGTTTTAATGTAACATACAAAAACACTTTCAGAATTGATAGTTTAAACGTTGCCGTAGCGAAGAGAGGAAGAAAGTTAAAAATGAGAATAGGAGAAGAAGAAAGTAAAACAAATAAGAACGATACGGATGGAAGTAGGAATAAAAAGTAGGTAAAAACATTAGTTAGAAAATGCCAACAAACGATAACTAACGCAAAATACGGTTGTAGTGTGATTTGGGAAATATTACGATCCGAAAGTACATATATGTCTCATTTACGTTCGCTGTTGCTGTGGATTCGAAAACTTTGAACGTCGTCGAGTATTTCATGTTATCTATAGTTTTCCGGAACTTTGAAATTCGGAATTCGCTTTCTCTTCTTTCGAAAATTTTTGGAGTAGGAAATTTCAAAGTTTCCCACTTTCATTACTTGTAATCACGAAAAAATCACTTTCCGAGATTTTTTCAGATCTTCACGTTTCAAGGTTCCTAGATGACTAAAAAGATGTTTTCTCAATTCCGTCAGTCTGCCTCTTTGTCTGTCCGTTCGTTTGACTGTCTGTCTGTCTGTCTGTCTGTTGGCAGTATAGCTCAAAAACTATTTGTCGGAGGAAAACGATATTTTGCATACATATTATATATCTACCTCGCATGAAACCGGTACAATTTTATACAAATATATATAGGGTGTGCACCTTAAAAAATAAAATTTTGTTTATTTTTGTGTTAATTTTGAAATAAAAGGAAGTAATAACTTTCACATAGGTCACGCTTTACATTTGCCAAAAATAAGACTCAACCGATAAAGGATAATGTCACAAAAGAGTAAAAATGTTTCAACTATTACACCGTGCTCTTCAAGAGGCTTTTCCCGGACTTTTCCCTAAGAGACGCGGTAGCGTTGATGGAATTTCGCCGTACTGATATCATCTGCGGAGATTCGGTTAGGATCGAGTATTCTGCAGAGCTGCAGATGCGGCGGATTCAAACCACAGCGGACACATTTTTTTAAATTTGAAAATGTATTTCATTTATTAGAAACGGGAAGATATTTGTACTCCTAACTTAATTTAATTTTTAAAATAAAGTTCTGGGTAAAGCCTTTTACAGATTTTTTGAAATGTTTTAAGAGTCATACATTTACTTCCAGAGCTGTAAGACGCATTTTTTCGGGGCTTCTCTTGGTAACGCTTTGTAAGCTATTTCACCCAAAAAATCGCTATCTGGGGCGGATTTGATCCTATTGATTTGGTGAATTGTTGCCTCCATCTTGATACTTCGGGATTTGGTAGTATTTTTGAGGTAAAATACTGTTCGACCGCCCGTAAGTTCAGACCTTTTATTTTATCTACTCTTTCCTATTTCGCAGAGTTATTTACTTTGTTTTTTTCTACATTTCTACGAGTGCGTTAGGATAGGATTTTGTACATGTTGTCGTTGCGAAGAATAGGCGAGTTCCAAATTAATTCCCCGTGCATATTCTGGCCTCAAGCAACCCCTGCTAATGTCGTTTTAAGGCCCAAAAATCTTCTAGACCACTGGGCTAGTAACAGTAGGCAACTACTTGTTCCTGCAGCTGCGTCTTTGGGGCGAAAATGACGAGGTTTCATGCAATAGAGATACCTTTTGGTTGAGGTGACAGAGACCCCCCCCCCCCCCCCCCATCCAGTCCCATCAGCGTGGGGTGACTTTCTTCACGACTCGAGGAGATTGACGCTTGTCGTGAAAGGGTAAACATCAAGTGTGTGACGCTGCTGTTTAATCCTTCGGGGCTGTGATCGAGCGGCAGGTCAGGGCAACCTAAAACTGCACCACCCGGCTTTCCTTATCATCCCGATGCACGTGTGATGCATAATCGTTCTTTTACTGGTCCTCTAGAAGAAATCGTGTTTATTACATTTCGAGACGAGGTTGAAGGCCGTTTCGTGGCCTCTCGTCTACCTTGCTTGCTTGAGGGCAAGAATTCTGTGTTGCCCTGACGTTTCGTGCGCTTTTAATATAGTCACGGCACTAGTCGTTGGTTGCTGCTCTTCTTTATTGTTTATTACTTCTTTGTAGTCTACCTTACATTCATCTCGACTGTTCCGTATGGCTCAGCGGAGTGTATCACGATAACTTACTGAACCCGGAGCCCTTAAATATTGGTTCGTTACTGTTTAAGTCAATGAAATACGTTTATTACATAAGCCGTTTATCTGGGACATCTCGTCTACATTCTATTGTGAGCTAGTTGTTTCAAGTGTTGTTTAGTTTAATTGTGGGCACTTCCTCTTCTGGTTACATTTTATCTAAAATTATTGTAACAAAAGTATACGAAATATATGCTTAGCAATAATGCAGATGGACGAAAAAAATAATAAAGATATTATAACAAAAAAGTTTTATATTATCAATTTAAATATTTGGCTAAAGAAAAACCTTTAAAAGCCGTAAAAATTTAAACAAAAATTAGCGATATACCGGGGCAATGCCTATATCTTCTTTATTTATAAATCGATTTGGATAAAATTGTATACCAAGAGACTAAACATAATTTCTGATTGGCCGATAGATATAGTCAAAATGGTTTACTTCAGGTTTTGCCGGAAGTGACACTAACTTTGGTTTTTAAAATAGATTTAAAAAATAATCAATTAATTAATTTTCAGTTTCAGATAAAGTCCCTTCAGTAAGAAGGTATAGGAATTTGGAAGTTCAAATCTATTTTTTTTTATATTAGTTTCCACATAAGTTATCACTAAAGTGGAGCTTTTTATCACGATTGTGTATTTAGTTGCCGAGGCCCAAAGGGCCAAAGCAAATAAACCACACAAGGATTGAAATGGAACTTTCAGTGCCCAGGGGTACATTGTTTTTTTAAATCGAGAAATCGCGAAGTTACAACATTTTAACCAACTTTTATAGGTTACGTTGACGTCGGTTGATGTTTACCTATCGTCCAGCCGCCTACAAAAAGTTGTAAAACAATGGATTACTTCACTGCCTATTTCTCGTATTTTATTTGACGATTTCGACGTTCTTCACTGCCAATTAAAAAAAAATTCGAATATGAAGAAATGTCGAATTTAATTTTGGCTAGATTTTGTAATGATATTAGAAAAAATAGCACGCTGAATATGTTATAAAAGTGATTTTTCCATGTTCGTGATAAATTAATCCACTCCTTCTGCATCACTCGCTCGTAAATTAAACGTTGAAAAACTTTCACTTTTCTTAACTTGTAGAACAATCTATTATTAAATACGCTTAACATGGGGGTGAATGACAAAAATATGTAACTTACCTAAGTATACAGGGTGGAGCATTGGATTTCTTAAGCGTGTGACAGCAAATTTCTATTTAGATTTTGTAGAAGAACGATCCAATTGGCGCAACTTGAGCATTTTTTGTTGGCTTTCTTCGAAAATACTTTTTTACTCCTTTATACGAGAGTGACATTTTCTGTCGCCTGTTAGGGGTATAGGGAAAATATACGTTTGGGTCTCTGGTTGGTTTCCAATGGCAGTGGGAGGGAATATAATAGATTGACTGCCGTTGTCATTAGAGACGGGAAACAATGTGATTATTATTAATAATAAATCAACTAGCCTCCTGGTTTTCATATTTAAATATTTTTGAATAGTCTCATCATAAAATGTAAAAGTGTTGTAAGTATAACTCTGGAATAAAACGTCATTTCATCCCTTGCATGATTACAATAAATTGATTAGGTACTGTTCTCGCAAACTCTGAAGAACTAAACTACATCTGCGGGAGGGAATGATACATTTTCCTCCCTAGTAATACAAATAGTTATTAAAAATGTATTAGGTAACTTCTGAAATTTTAAAACCAAATATCAATTTGGTGTTGATCAGGGACCGTTGAAAGTTGACAGATGACTGATTAATCTAGTTGAAAACGGCTGATTGAAATAAGAATTCGTACTTTAGATACAAAAATAAAAGACATTTGCTGAAGCACGTAACAATGAAGTCATTTTTACATTCAAGTTACCTTTATACTATGTGTTCAAAAAGAAATTACATAAGGGTTGAATATGGAAATTTTTAGAATTTTCAATCGCGATATCAGCGTATAATATAAACTTATGCCAGCAACAACAGTGATTGTGTTAATGAATTCTAAAGCTTACTGTTGCCAATACTTTTATATTCCATGGCCAACCCTTAAGTAATTTCTTTTTGAACACACCGAATAAGAAAATTACTGTGAACGCTCGACAATTAAATTGCTCAGGTTGCTTTCATATTTTTACTTCAAATTTCAAAATGTTATTAACGTCTTTAATAATATCTATTGATTTTAAGTTTAGAGCAATAAAATATTTGAAATTACTCAAATTGGGTCACTATACACTGTTCTTTTAAAAAACGAAATGGAATTTTATGTAAAATCATTAAGAAGCCAATATTTGAATGTCTCGTAATTAGCAAGGGGGTTTTTAATAATAATCGAAGCTAACATGCTGCAGCAGTCCATAAAAATTATCCACTAGTGCCAGTATACAAAGCAGCATATGAGCATTACAAGGCAAGAAAGCTACAAAGAATGGATAATTTACAAAATGTTCAATGCAAGAATGCAGTAAACTTATGCGGCGGCGTTTTAAAATTACCATACGCCATAATACATTTTTGAATCAACCAGACACTGGATTTTGCAATTAGGTACATTTTATATATGTGTTTTCCGCTGTTTAAATGTTGTTATCGGATTTTGTCCGTTTAATTAAATTTCTCACTCAAAACCGTAATTTTCTGGACTTAACGTCTGTTACACTTCCACGGATCGTTTAAAACAAGCAAATTGAAATGAATAAATAATCATTATGAACCAATATAGTCTAATGAAGCTATTTATAATTATTATTTTACCGTAGGTATTGTAATCTGTAATGTACTTACTGCAAATATTTTTATAGCGTCTTACACTTAGCGTCTCTCACAATAAATAATACAAGCTACAGATACACGCACTAATGCTAGTGGACGAGCCATACAAAATGCAGAAGTTGCTGTTATTCTACTCGTCAGAGGAAATAATAAATTAGGCTTATATTGCGCGGGGAATACCCTGCGATTTGCTTAATGTGTAACATAATAAGACCTTATCTTATTTATGCGTTCTGGAGATTTAGCACCCTATCGAGGTCAGTAATTCAGTAATTGAACTACCACAAAGTAATTCAATTACATCGAGTAATTTCAGTTACCACAAGTAATTCAAATACCTATAAAGTAATTTAAATACTTTAGAGTAATTTAATTACACGAAAGTAACTGAGTAATTGAATGCAGTAATTAATTACTTTTAAAAAGTAATTTTCAAGTACTTTCTAACAAAGATGGTAATTCCCAATTACAATTACCTCATTTTGAAAAGTAATTCAGTTCCAAGGCAAATAAACAATAAGGAATTTAATTAAAAAGTAGTTAATTACTGCCCAGCTCTGGCTAGAGTTAATTAAAATAGATTTTTCCATGTCAAGGCCTTCTATGATAAAAAATAAAAATTGAAAAAATATTTTTTTTGTTTACAAAAATTGAAATTTGGAGAAACTATTATTTGTAGTTTGACCCGTAGATTCAGAAAAACATAAAATATACAGGGTGTTCTATTTAAAAAATCAAAGTTTGTATCATTTCCGGTAAAACGGGAAGTCAGCTACTTTGACTATATCTATCGGCCAAGGGCGTAGCCAGGATTCCAGTTAGAGGGGGGCATAAATTTAATTACACCATCAACTATTATTATTATTATAGTTTTATTTAATTTTTTACAAATTATAAAAATTATAAGTTGAAATATCATCAGTTTCTGCAAATCTGTGCAGATCGTAGCTTCTTTTTTTTAAATGTTGTAAAATGTGAATTGCAATAATGATTATAAATCAACTGCCTTTTGCTCTTTATAAATGTGCCCCTCCCTGGCTACGCCCATGATATCGGCCAATCAGAAATTATGTCTAGTATCTTGGTATAAAATGTTATCCAAATCTAACACAGAACGCAGAAGAAGCAGCGCAACAGAAAAACATGAAAGAAGTGTACAGAATAACTCGGAAACTAGCAAATAGATCCCCAAATGTAAACAGACCACTCAAAGACGAAGAGGGCAGAATAATTGCATCGGAAAACGACCAGCTGAAGAAATGGCAAGAACACTTTGCTAGGATCCTCAGCGTAGCACCAGAAGAAAGCAACATAGAAGGAGTCAGGCAACCAGAAATAAGAATAAAAACAGAACCGCCTAACCTCGGAGAAATAAAAGCTGCTATACTGAAACTTAAAGACGGTAAAGCCAGCGGACCGGACAAAATGCCAGCAGAGATTCTTAAAGCAGATGCTTACCAAATCGCCACACTGCTCCTCCCTATACTGAATGACATATGGGAACAGGAAGAAATACCAAATACATGGAAGGAAGGTCTTATTATCAAGCTCCCGAAGAAAGGAGACCTCACGAAATGTCAAAACTGGAGGGGCATAACACTCCTGAATATGGTAAATAAAATAATCGGAAACATTATCAACTCCAGATTAATGGAACGACTAGAACCGAAACTCCGTCCAGAACAAGCAGGATTCAGGCCAAACAGGTCCTGCATTGACCAAATAAATTGCCTGAGAATAATAATAGAGCAAAGTAACGAGTGGCGCAGCCCGCTGTACATCGTATTTGTGGACTTCAAGCAGGCGTTTGATTCATTAAACCACGAAGCGCTCTGGAAAATCCTAAACCTGATGGGAATTCCCTCAAAAATCATAAATCTAATTAAAGCTCTATACAAAGAAGCCTACTGCAAAATAGAGCACAGGGGGAAAACCACTGACAGCATCAGAATCACAAACGGCGTCAAACAGGGTTGCCCAATATCCCCACTCCTCTTCAACTTGGTTGTGGACTGGATAATGAAAAATGTTAACCGAGAAAGTAGAGGAATAACATGGGGAATCCAGGATCAACTGCATGATCTAGATTACGCAGACGACATCTGCCTCTTAACCCATACTCTCACTGACATGCAAAATAAAATAAACCTTTTACAGCGCTACAGCAAAACAGCTGGGCTGGAAATCAATGTAGCAAAAACAAAAGCTATGAGAATGGGCACAAACAACCCACAGAACATACTCATAAATGCACAACCCATTGAAAACGTGGAAGAGTTTTGCTACTTAGGTAGCATAGTCGCAACAAACGGCGGCACTGAATCAGACATACAGGCCAGAATAAGGAAAGCACAGATTGCATTTGGAACCCTCAAGGAAATCTGGCGCAGCCCACACCTTACGCAACGTCACAAAATAAGAATTTACAACACGAATGTGAAAGCGGTCCTACTTTATGGGTGTGAGACCTGGAAGTCCACCACCCTCACGAATCAAAAAATTCAATCTTTCCTGAATAGATGTCTAAGAAGAATCCTCAAAATCCACTGGACAGACTACGTACCAAACACAGAACTATGGAGGAGAGCAAAACAGAAAGAGATATCAGTGGAAATTAGGAATAGGAAGTGGAATTGGGTTGGACACATTCTGAGGCGCGAACCCAGAAACAAAACAAGGATGGCATTCGACTGGAACCCACAAGGGTCCAGAGCAAGAGGGAGGCCTAAACAAACCTGGAGACGAACTATCCAAAAAGAAATAGAATCTGCGGGCCAGACGTGGCTGGAGATCAAGCAAATGGCCCATAATCGCACCAGATGGAAACGTTACGAGGCCCTATGCTCCACATCGGGAGTTTGAGGAACTATATATATATATATATACAGATACACGCACTAATGCTAGTGGACGAGCCATACAAAATGCAGAAGTTGCTGTTATTCTACTCGTCAGAGGAAATAATAAATTAGGCTTATATTGCGCGGGGAATACCCTGCGATTTGCTTAATGTGTAACATAATAAGACCTTATCTTATTTATGCGTTCTGGAGATTTAGCACCCTATCGAGGTCAGTAATTCAGTAATTGAACTACCACAAAGTAATTCAATTACATCGAGTAATTTCAGTTACCACAAGTAATTCAAATACCTATAAAGTAATTTAAATACTTTAGAGTAATTTAATTACACGAAAGTAACTGAGTAATTGAATGCAGTAATTAATTACTTTTAAAAAGTAATTTTCAAGTACTTTCTAACAAAGATGTAATTCCCAATTACAATTACCTCATTTTGAAAAGTAATTCAGTTCCAAGGCAAATAAACAATAAGGAATTTAATTAAAAAGTAGTTAATTACTGCCCAGCTCTGGCTAGAGTTAATTAAAATAGATTTTTCCATGTCAAGGCCTTCTATGATAAAAAATAAAAATTGAAAAAATATTTTTTTTGTTTACAAAATTGAAATTTGGAGAAACTATTATTTGTAGTTTGACCCGTAGATTCAGAAAAACATAAAATATACAGGGTGTTCTATTTAAAAAATCAAAGTTTGTATCATTTCCGGTAAAACGGGAAGTCAGCTACTTTGACTATATCTATCGGCCAAGGGCGTAGCCAGGATTCCAGTTAGAGGGGGGCATAAATTTAATTACACCATCAACTATTATTATTATTATAGTTTTATTTAATTTTTTACAAATTATAAAATTATAAGTTGAAATATCATCAGTTTCTGCAAATCTGTGCAGATCGTAGCTTCTTTTTTTTAAATGTTGTAAAATGTGAATTGCAATAATGATTATAAATCAACTGCCTTTTGCTCTTTATAAATGTGCCCCTCCCTGGCTACGCCCATGATATCGGCCAATCAGAAATTATGTCTAGTATCTTGGTATAAAATGTTATCCAAATTGATTCATAAATAAAGAAGATATAAGCATGGCCCTAGTCTCATTGTCACCCGGTATAAAGTTTCCATTAGTGACGTCACTCCGAAACTTGTAGATATTTTAGCGGAGGCGTTCACAAAATCAATAATACAAACAACCTTACTGACTGTTCGAATATTATATTTTAGGGATTGTAATCGCTCAACCTTTCCCCTGGGGCCGAAAATTATTTTCGACTTGAAAGCTTCCAAAAAATGTTTCATAACGTTCTTTATTTTAGCATTCTAAATCTACGATTTGGTTGGAGTGAGTATATATCTGTTAACATAAACCTAGCTTGCTGGACAGGTATTCGCACTAATATACTAAATATAATTCATTATTTGTTAGAGTTGCTTACAGACATACACAGCTTTGATTTTCTAAATGACGGCATAAGTTAAATCTTAACGACTTATATAATTACGTTTGTTTAGTAACTGGACATAACTGTGTGAGAAAGTTGGACTCTTCGCTTTATTATTACTGAATGAAGGTTATCAAAATATATAGTATGTACAATGAAAGTAACTTAAAAAAATCTACAACAGATAAAAGTGTGACAAAATACAATTTTCAATTAAGGCAGACTATTTAAAATGCCATTTCTAATGGAGAAATTATCGCCACCAAAACGTAGTACTTGAAGTACAAGTTTCTAAGGCTTCTTAATAGTGTCTTAATAGTAGGCACCTTTAATTTAAAACTGTATTCATGCTATTTTAATGTTTCCGAATCATTGCCGACTATTTGCGATAACAACCTGTTTCCTGTTGATAAGGCAATTTTCAGCGACAACTGGCTGTTGTGTGTCAAACGAACGTTAACTGTTAAGTGTAAAACGAATCATTTCTTATGCTTGGAGTATTTTGAACGTTGGTAGAAAATAGAAGTAGACTCATTTATGTTTCGTCCAAATCTTTAAAAAATCAACGTTTAGTTAACGTTGGCTTTTTAGCTTTTGGTACCCCGTATAGCAATAATGAAGAAAATGTGACATCTCAACTTCAACTTCGAATACATATTTTTTTATTGAATTTGCATTATACATTGTAAGCTGTCCAAGAAAATTCAGCAATACAATATAACGGTTATGCTAATAACATGCATAACATTAATTAATATTTCTGATTACTAGCCAACCATAACAGATTGTTCGAATACAGAAACAAAACACACGAAAAATTGAAATTCTAAAATAGTTTATTAGGATTGGAGTTGAACAAAGTAGAAAAGAATGGCGTCTGATATTTTCGTAACCATAATTAAGTTTATTTTTTCGTATGTGCGATTTTCATGCTGAGGTAACAATATAAATACTTATAGTTTTACTTTACGATTAATTGACGTAAAATATTAAATAGACCATATTAAAATTCTTAGATATCAGACAATTAAAATGAATAGTGTGGCGTTATTGCTCGTTAGGTTAGCGATTGTATCTTAGATATAAAATCAATCTTTTAGACGAGGGAAGTAAGAGAAATTCCAATGAAAAAGGCAAATTTTGTAAGTAGATGTATTGATTTGACTGACAGTAATTACGAAGCAAATTTTTAAAGTATCTAAACAGATGTAAACGATATTTACTGCAGACTGGAAAGACGAGAATGCATAAGAATGGAATAGTAAAAAAGCAAAGAATAGCGGATATCAAATAAGACGAAACATAGGGACATAAGGAGTCCTAATAAGAGGTGGCAGGTTAGTATGTACGAATAATAAAAAGTGGGAAGGAATTTATTTTGAAGCCTTTCTTTTTTCTTTTTTCTTTTTCTACTCTCGTCCTCTGTTCGTTGTATTATAATTGCGTATGTGCGATATGTGTACATTGTGTACGTTTGTCGCAAGAATCTGTGAACAATTGTGAATGTGCAAAGAGCTTTACGTTGCGATTCTGTTCGCCTGTTGGATTGCAGATTTGACAGTGGGAAAAGCCGGAACACCTGCAGTCGCGACCCTATTCCAACAGAATATACCACGAGTCGCAGCTACTAAAGTTAGATCTTTCCATTGTTCCAATTTTTTGTAAACTTGGCATCGCATCTCACGCCCCGATACAAGGAAAATGCATGGCCTATTGAATCGCACCCGTCTAGAAAATTACCCATTGCAGATCTGAAATTTTCGATTTAAACTTTTGTAAGCAGCAAAAAATCATCATCGGCTTATCGATTTAACTATATTGTTACTTTCTTATCGGTGAACAACCATCTGTTGCTTACAGAATTTTATTAAGTTTTGCATGTTTTTTGATTGTATACTGTGCTTTTCGTTTGTTAAGAATAGTAAACTGGGGATTACACGTACAAACCAGCTCTATTTGGCGAAGTATGTGTGTAATATGCAATAAATAATGTGAATTTTTAAAAGTGTATTAATGTTTGGTGATGCTTCGTAGACGTTTGAGCTCACGAGTCAGATTAATCTACAGTTTTTTGAGTGCTAATTAATGCTTTTTTATTAGGGTCTTTTTACTACTTCGCTCAATGCCTTCCGTGAGCTCTTATCAAATTAGACATTTTTGCTTGCATAATTTTCCATGTGCTGTAATAATGTTATGTTAACAATTTGAATTCTATGTTCATTTTGCAATCATGAACCTGGTATTATGATAATTGCTTGGCCTTGTACCGTTGCTTCAAACCACAATTTATTTTAGATCTTTATGTCGGCTGGCTTAAATTGTAATTTTTAATTAATGCATCATAGTCAGACTAAGTTTGAGTTAGTATTCCTATCCAATGCGTACTTCTCGGTTCGATATTAATATGAACCCTTTATGGGGCCCGTTCAATATTTTTTTGTGTCGAAACCATTATTTTAGACAAATATATTGTTTATGTGGGGTAGTAAAGCGCAATACACGGCATCGATACAGACAACCCGTCAACCCGAGCAACTCTACTGGAGATTTGGTAACCAACCCAGGTGGAAGGTAAGGTAGGGATCAAACGATAAAGGGAAAATTGTCTTCCGAAATTGGGGTTGGGCATGGGAAAACTACCTCTGGGGTTTAGAATTCTCTTCTCGCAAAATAACACAACGACTAAGGCAAAGGACAAAGGATATGACTCTTGGAACTTGGAAAATCGGAACACCCTACATAGCCTAAATGAAATTGAGGTATAATAGATACGCAGAAATGAGATGGTCAGGGCAAGGAAGATTGCGGAAAGAAGGATGGGACATATATAACAGAGGAACGACCGATAACACACATGACTTTGGTGTAGGATTTATAGCAGGAAAACGCCTGGAGGATCAAATCATAAACTTCGAACCTACTCGTGAACGAATATTCAGCATTAGAAGAAAAGCAATGTTTTACAACATCTCACTCCGTACACGCACCCATAGAAGAGAAAGAAGACCAAGTTAAAGAAACATTTTGCTCGGAACTAAAAAACGAAAGAGATAAAACAACCGGGAACGACATTAAGTTAGTCATGGGGACCTGAAAGCTTTACGGTGCGGAGTTCACACTTGGCGAGCGCAGAAAACCGTTATTTGCTATCTTCTGGCTGAAGGGATAGATTTTGAAGGGCATAATGCAGCAAAAATTCACTGGCAGATGAGTACAGTTTATGAGCTTTCATGAGGGCGTACAAAAACTCGCGCCACGGTATGATAAGTGTTTTCGTCGAAGTGACGATTATGTGGAAATGTAGCTCAGAGATTTACTTACTTTTTCTATACAATAAATGTTTTATATTCATTTTTGTTTTTTATTCCTACTAAATCGGAGGTTGAAAAAAATATCCCGCTTACAATACCTTCAAGCTAAAAATGGAAAAACCACAAATAGCATTTTACCAGAAGTTAGCATCAAATTAGGGGAAGATGGAGAAGTAAACGAGCAAGGAGGAGCGGAACAAATATTGAACAAAATTTAAAATATTTTACTCAACACTGTAGAAGGAGTACTTGGAAACACGTAAAGAAGAAGTAAAAAGACAATGGCGGCATCATGAATGTGAAGAAGCCATTAAAAAAATAAATGAAGCAAAGAAGATCTTACTACAAAGAAGCACAAGGGCAAAAACCCAAAAAATCGAATTTTTAAGAAGAGAGGCAAAGAAAATCTGCGGGAATAAGAAAAAAGAAGCACTAAATGCACAGCCGAAAGAACTAAAACAGTCTAATAAAGTAAGAGAAAGTTGAAAGTTCTGCAAAATACTTAAAAAGAAGAAGGATGAATTCCACTCTAGAATGTTTCTGTGCAAGGGTAAACAAGGAATCAAGTATTAGAGGGGTGGCAACAGCACTTCTCAGACATCCTAGCACAGGACGCCTCAATAGCAGGACACCAAGTACGCACCCTGCATCACACGGTACACCCCAACTAAAAGAACCAATCATATAAGAAGTTAAAGAAAGTATTAACGACATGAAAAACAATTAAGAGCCAGGAATAGACAACATCTCTTAAAGTTTGAGAGAAAAGTACTCCTGGAAATCTACGGCCCGACATAAGAAGATGGAGAGTGGAGAACAAGATATAACCACGAACTAAGAGAACTGTATAAATCTTCCAAAGTGGTAATCTTCATCAAGATGAAGTGGGCTGGGCACAGGATTAAAATACCAGATGAAAGGACATAAAAAAATATACATAATGCACTTCGAAGAAACAAGGTCCAGGGAAAGATCTCGACGACGATGGGCGGAAAACGGCGTCAAAAATGCAGCCGAGCTCCTAAGAGTAAGAAATTGAGAGAGAGTGGCCATGGACAGAATCGAATGGGAAACGATAGAAGAGACCTGAGTCTAGTAGAACAGTAGTGTCACGAGGAGAGAGAGAGAGAGAGAGAGAGAGAGAGAGAGAGAGAAAGAGAGATATTGTTTATGTTTAATGCTAGCCGTTGTTGTATTTTGGGTATTATTATCACTTTGTAATTTATATTACGTTGCAGCTCGGCTATTCCTTATTGTTGAGGGGAGCGTGTCACGGTAAGTTGTGGAACCTGGTACCGATAACTATTGGTTTACTACAGTTTATAACAACTCCCCAAATTTATTACACATTCTTCATGCCCACGACACCTCCCCAACATTCGGTTTGAGCTAGTGGTTTAAACTATTAACGAGTTACAATGTTGACATTGGGTACTTTCGGTTATTGTTACATTTTATGCAAAACTATTGTAACAAGTTCTTTATGGTTCTTTTTATTTTTATTATTAGTGTTCCAGCACGAAATCGAAATTATGAAAAGGCAATACAAATTTCTTACGATCCTTTAAAATAACGTTGGAAAATCACAGAGTTAGGTAATTTTATTATTAAAAGTTAAAGAAACTGTAAGAGAAAATTAAGAAAATCGAAGAAGTAATGTTATAAAAACGAATTTATAAATGTTTAGGACTGTGAAATTCTTTACTTGAATTAATGGACCACGCATTTTCGAGAATTTAGCATATTTGAATGTCATCCGAGTTTCAACAACTTTATTTTTTATGATTTATGGCTTACTACTTAATAATAATAGTTATTTGAAATGGCATTCAATATAAAAACTATCGCAGTCGTAGATCTTTATTATATCGCTAGGGTGGCGGCGGTAGTACCACGGTACGGGTTCAATCAATTAAAAGTCGGGTACCGAAACCATAGTTGTGGAAGTAGGAAAAGTATGACACTCGTCGCAGGCGTAATGCTAACCACATCCCCCTGTACGCCGTTAACGGCGTGCCAGATTGACTGGGTTTCGGAAAGAGATATTTCGGCGACCCTGACTCGCCGTGTCTCAGGCCATATTTCTACGTGTGGATCATTTGATCAACACGTGCATTTGAAGTTGGAGTGATTTTAGTTGAAATGAAGAATAATGTCGAGGATAGTATTAAAGCAGCAACATACTAGCAGAGGTCCTTAAACTGCTTTCCAACGGAAGTGTAGTAATATCACAGCGCGTACTCACGGTATATAATAATAACAAGGTCGCTAAATCGTTACTAAAATTCTCGTACACATAATCACTAACAGAATGAGGGAAGTCATATGATTACCCACCAGATCTGAAAAAATTGGCTTTAGATACAACAGATCATACATTGATCTGTCAACACATTGCAATTCATCATAGAAAAACCTATACCGGGTGACAATGAGACCAGGGCCATGATTATATCTTCTTTATTTATTAATCGATTTGGATACAATTTTATACCAAGATACTAGACATAATTTCTGATTGGCCGATAGATATAGTCAAAATGGCTGACTTCCGGTTTTACCGAAAATGATACTAACTTTGATTTTTTAAATGGAACAACCTGTATATTTTATATTTTTCGGAATCTACGAGTCAAACTACATATAATAGTCTTGCCAAATTTCAATTTTTTTGAAACAAAAAAATTATTTTTCCAATTTTTATTTTTTACCATAGAAGACCTTGACTTGGAAAAATCTATTCTAATTGACTCTATCAACTCTCAATAATAGCTATTTTATCAATAAGGTCAATAACAAACCTTTAATAGCCTTTAATATTTTTATGTAATAACTAATAATACCTAAGCAAATTTGGCAACACTCTTGTATGTAATTTGAGTCGTAGATTCCGAAACATATAAAACAGAGTGATCTATTTAAATAACCAAAGTTAGTGTCACTTCCGGTTTCACTTTGGTTTTTTAAATAGATTTTAAGAATTAATTAATTAATTAATTTTCAGTTTCAGATAAAGATCAAGTAGTGCATGATGCATATCGTTAGATTGGTAATTACATTTTCTATCTTATGGCAAGATGGCCCTTAGTAGGTGCCATTTAAAAAAAAGTGAATTTTTCTTAAAAAACGAGTTTAGCAAATTATATTCTTTTATTAAAAGTTTGTTATTGACCTTTTTGATAAAATAGCTGTTATTAAGAGCTGCTAGAGTCAATTAGAATAGAGTCAAGGCCTTCTACGGTAAAACATAAAAATTAAAAAAAAATTTTTTTGTTTAAAAAAATTGAAATTTGGCAAAACCATTATATGTAGTTTGACTCGTAGATTCAGAAAAACATGAAATATACAGGGTATTCCGTTTAAAAAAAATCACAGTTAGTATCATTTCCGGTAAAACAGAAAGTCATCCATTTTGACTATATCTATCGGCCAATCAGAAATTTTGTCTAGTATCTTAGTATAAAATTTTATCCAAATCGATTCATAACTAAAGAAGATGTAAGCATGGCCCTAGTCTCATTGTCACCCGGTATACTAGAGCAGCTAGCCATAGGCACAGAGGAAGACATTGAACGCCGAGTAAGGAAAGTTAGGGTCATGTTTGGAATGCTTTGGGAAGTTTCAGAGCGGTACAAACTTATGGATGTGAAATCTACTACATTTAGCAATAAGCTACAAGCGTTCTACGACGACTGTTCTATGGAGAGATTTATTTACTAATGAAGAATTATGGAGAGGAATTAAATAGGCAGAATTAATAACATAAACAAGAAGCAGAAAGTGGAACTGGACTGAACCAGAGAAATCAAATACAGCTTGGAACAGAAAAATTCAAAAAGAGATTGAGAATATGGGAAGTACACGAGGGAAGTCAAGGGCATTTCCCAAAATAGAACAAACTGGGAGAAGTATGTAGTGGTCATATGCTCCTTTCACGGAATTTAGTGACATTTAAGTAAGTATATTTATATTGGACGAATAATTGGTTCAATATTTTAAACAGTGTAAAAATAATGCAGCAACCGATTTGTTGACGTCGAGCTGAAGCTTATTTTGAAATTTTCTACTTATTTATCCACGGATGTCCACCATGAACGATAGGTAAGACAAAGAAGATAAAGTTGGAAGCTTTAAAGATGTAGTGCTATACAAAAATCTTAAAAGATTAGTTGAATTGACAAAGCATCTAACGAAGTACTAAGTATTAAGGATAAAAGCTAAAGCAAGACAGTGGAGACAGAGAAGGGAAAATATGAGTTAATACGACATATTAAAAACACTTCTGGAAGGAAAACTGGTACGACTCACGCTACAATATGTGGAACACATTTTGGAAGACACAAACATTATGATCGAGTACTGCTAATGATGATTTAACCTTAAAACGTGTACAATTATATATACTGCTCCACAAATGAACTGGACCATTTGCATATATTGGTGCAATTTAAAAAAAATATTTTCCGAAAGGAAATTCATGGCGGTTTTGGTAAGCTTTCAGGATTGTGCCATTATAAAAAGCATTTATTTTCATAATTTGGTTTAAATAAAAGTATGTCCATTAATAAAATATTATTATTTGAAAATTTTGAATTTTGCCCAAATGTTGATACCACATTGCATACAAAGTATGCCAAATCGTTGTTAAACATTTTTAAAAGTTCCAAGGAGACTCAAAACACTGTTCTTTTTTTGTTCTTCCTCTTATTTTTGTGAAATATAGTTTTTTTAATAACTTTATTATTTTTTAATTTTATTAATATGATTTTGTTAATTCTTCAGTTGATATTTGAGGATAGTGCTATTAAATGTGCTTAATATGAGTATACTATAAACATATTTTTTTATGGCGTAATGTAACAAATACAATTTTTATGGGTGGTCCAGTTCATTTGTAGAGCAGTATATATTACATGGATGAATACATATTTTTTTGAGTAAGCATTTGTGTTATTCATCGTGGCAGCGATCATTTTTTGCATGAAGAGGCATAGGCAAATTTACCCACCCCAACTGAAATTAGGTTCTGCCTGTATTCTTTATTATACCGGGTGGGTATAAATATCTGTGATCCCGGTAGCCATTGAATTAGCTACTTATAAATGTTGGCTAGCATTATATTTTAATTATAATAATAAATTATAGAAATCTGTAATCATTTTGTCATCTAGGAATGTCAGTTGTGAAGACGTTTGATATTTAGGTTAGGTAGTTGAATTCATCATTCTTTAGATCGTTACTCATTCCAAAGGTAATGCGATCACAGACATTTATGCCCACCTGGTATCATATAAGCTGGTGATTAAGTTTTTTAAATGGCAATTATTGCGGGTTAGTAAAAACACATGAGAAGGGGAGAGCTTCGCTGCCTGACGTCAGTGGTCCCACCTTCTCTCTAATGCGCTTGGAGCAGCTACCTGTAGGCACGCGCGGCAATTTTGTAATAAATTATGTTGAGGAAAAACTAATAGGAAGTAAAGTAAGTTAAGGGCGGCATAGTATGTTTGCGAAAAGAATAATTTGAGTACTAAGTTACTTGTGTCCACACGCGATCGTGGGAAGATACAGATGTGCTTTTTTTTTTAAGTTTCTCCGCACACGTTATTTAGCGTACATTTGTTATGTGGGAAACTGATGTGGCTTTTGTGACAGTTTGATATCTGACTTGCGTATTATGCAAGATATGAAAACAAAACATGGCCAAAACAAAGCAAAGTTGGATTTATTGTGGAATTTGCATGCGCATAACGCAATTTACCTCAAAACTGATTTTTCCTGTTTGCTTTTGTTTAATGGTGTTGAACACGTAGTGAGCGTAGTTTGTAGCATCTGAAACAAACAAAACACAAGATTACAAACGAAATATATGTGGCATTTCTATATTCTTAATAGGCATTAAAGGCAATAAAGTCAAATTTTACTGTATAATAAAATCAGTACCTTGACGAACATTATACGAAAATATATACTTAGTAGCTTTCCTTTAACTGAAAGATCCCTCCTATTAGTTTTATAGGAGTCAGTTAATAACATATCGTTACAAAAGATATAAAGGGGTAATATCATCATATGTCATAAACGGTAGGGCGTATTCTAGGACTCAAGGCTTGGTTTTAGTCAATTTAAAAATTCAATTCCTGTATTTTGGGCTGCCTGTCTAGTAACTGTTACAGAAAGTATTGACGAAGGTTAACTTAGTGTTATCTGTATCATCAGGTGGAACTGCTTAAGACCTTTTTAGAAACACTAGCTGGAGCAATTTGGAATGCAATAATCTAGAAAGCAGATAAATATAATTAAAGAAGTAGGCACTTGTGTAAGTTTTCACTTCCCTCGTCTAAAATACGAAGGAAGTATTGTAATCGCGAAAAAATCACCTTTCAAGATTTCTCCAGATCTTCACGTTCCAGGGTCCCTAGATGATGACAAACATGTTTTCTCAATTCCGTCTGTTTGTTGGCGGTATAACTCAAAAACTATTTGTTAGAGGAAGACAATATTTTGCATACACATTATATATCTACCTGAAATGAAACCGAGAAAATTTCAGACAAGTATATACAGGGTGAGCACATTAAAAAATAAAATTTTGTTTATTTTTTATTTAACTTCCAAATAGATACGCGTAATAATTTGTGCATAGCGCAGGATTTATTCTTGCCAAAAATGGAACCAAACAAATACAGGATAAATGTTGTAGGATACAAAAAGGAGCAACCAATAAGTGCCTTACGTTAAATGCAGCTGCATAACAGGAATTCGACGCGTCCCGATAGCTCATGCGGCAAAGGCCTGATTTAGCCATGACATACCGGAGAACAATGCAATGAATGGACGGGCTCGTTCGCAGGCACCTGAAATTCGAATCCCATCACGGTTAATATTTTTTTATTTAAAAATTGATGTACTTTGCATTGCCAAGTGTTTCCCGTTCGCTGTTTCAGTATTATTAGAAACGTGAAAATATTTTTACACCTACTTGCCTTCGATTTTTAAAATTATTTAGTGTCATAACGTCTACTTGTTTATTTTTGCTTCAACTGAGATACAGGAAAGTAACAATTTGCACATAGTTCAGACTTTACGAAACTCAGCAGTTACAGCGTAAATGCAGAAGGAAGTGTAAACGAAAAAAGTTTCTATTTAGGGCAGCCGGAACGCACTGACAAAAAATGTGCTCTGTAGAGCATGTAGGAATAGTTCATTCACTTGCAATATCCCAAAACACGTCTGCCCTTCGAATTCTACCACCGGTAATGTTTTCTTTATTTGAAAATTTATGTAATTTTATTAGAAACGTGAAGATATTTTTACCCCTAGCTTAATTTGATTTTTAAAATTATTTAGTGTCCACTTGCGGGGGAAGTTTTAGGTAAAGCCTTTTACAGATTGTTTACAGTAAAATACGGTAAAAAATCAGTTAATTATAATATAACAACGATCTACTTAGTTGTTACTTTTCAATTTCGTCAAATAATTAATATAAATTGCATTTTTATTATTTCTAGTGTGTACTTTAAACAGATAATTTTAATTAGGTACTTGAGAGCTGACGTAAAAACGTGTGTTATACTTAGTTCAAGAGGATTGTATCCAAAATTAGCTATATTAAATCCGGAAGTCTGTATTTTCAGATTTTAATAGATCGAATTAAGCAAAATGATATTAGGGTATATATTTTTTGTATTTTTAATAGCAACAAATTTTTCTTTTATTTAGAAATAATAAATCCAATAATATGTCTAAGTACTAATATTTTAGTTAGTTACATTAAAAAGGGCAAATTTAGGAGTATATTGTGAGCTACTTCGTACAAACGTGAATTTAACAATCTAAAAAGGAAAGTAGAAAATTGTTCGTTTAGCACAATTTACGTCGGGCCGTATAACAGCTACACATATTTAAAGCTTCTCTAGTAGTTATGTGCCATGTCTGTTGTAGGTAGGAAAATGGTGCACAATACGAAAATAGTTTTGATTATACAGGGTGGTTCAAAAAAGTGTGGCGAATCAAACACTTTTTTTAATCTAATGTCCTATATTTGGGTAGCTTAAAAGTTTTGCATTGGAATACTAATCATTTTGATATAAAGTTGAATGGGTCTAACGTTAATTGTTTTTGAGGTATTAACGATTTTATGCAATAAAATGCTGAACTTCAGCCGGCTGCTGTAACAGAAAATAATTGAATGAAGGAAAACGTTACAAAAAAAAATATGGATTTTGTGAACTACCTTTTGAGTGTTAAATGATGAATGTGGGTATTAATTCTATACAGGGTGCTCAACATTTGCAGATTTAATAATTTCGATGGTTTTTTGTATTTTTGAATCTCCCTTTTAGCGAGCTTTCTTCTGATATGTTACTTCATACCTATAAATTTAACTGTTTTTGAGATATGCGTGTTTGAACATAAAAAGCAATTTAAGCCCTTTAAAATGCTTTATTTCAAGGGATAACAAACAAACTCCGTTAAAATAATAATTGAAACATTTGAACTCTCCAAAAATGAAAACACTAAACCAGGTTTAGAAAATATAAATCCTATCTGTGTTGATGCAAGGAATAGTAAACACGAATAAACGATAAATGCAGGAATAAAGTAATTCTAAGGTCAAATAAAATCAAATAAAAAAAAAACAAAATGCAATACATCAAAATCCTATACGTAATTACTTTAAATGATAAAATAGTTCTCCTCCCCTGCCCGGTGTATTAAAGCTATATAGAGAACTCATAATTTGCAAATATAATTATTTCGATTTGTTATGAGCTTTCTTCTACATTTAATTTCCTAGCCCTACATTCAATCTTTTTCAGAGTTAATTTTCGTTTTTCGTATTTGCTATTTCTAGTTTTGAGTAGTGGCTGCATTTTTATTTTCTAAACCTAATTTAATTTTTATTTTTTTAGCTTTCAAGTGTTTAAATCATTATCTTACCGGCGTTTGTTTTTTATCCCTAGAAATATAGCATTTTAAGGGGCTTCAATTGTTTTTTATGTTCAAACACGCATATCTCAAAAACGGTTGAATTTACAGGTATGAAGTAACATATCAAAAGAAAGCTCACTAAAAGAGAGATTCGAAAATACAAAAATATACAGGGCGTTCCATTTGAAAAACATCGAAATTATTAACTCTGCAAATGTTGAGCACCCTGTATAGAATTAATACCCAGATTCATCATTTCACACATGAAAGATAGTTCACAAAAACCATAATTTTTTGGTAACGTTTTCCTTCATTCAATTGTTTTTTGTTACTTACAGCAGCCGTCTGAAGTTTTGTTGCATAAAATTGTTAATACCTCAAAAACAATTGACGTTAGACCCATATAACTTTATATCAAAATGATTAGTATTTCAATGCAAAACTTTTAAGCTACTCAAATATATGGCATTCCATTAAAAAAAAAGTTTGACGAAGGAGGTCTTGTAATCACGAAAAAACTACCTTCCGAGATTTCTTCAGATCTTCACGTGTCAGGTCCGTAGTTGACAAAAAACAGGTTTTCTCAATTCCATATGTCTGTCTGTTGGCGGTATAACTCAAAAACTATTTCTTGGAGGAAGACGATAGTTTGCATGCATATTATATGTTTACCTGGTATGAAACCCAAAAGATTTCGGGGAAATATATATAGGGTGAGCACCTTAAAATAATAAAATTTGGTTTATTTTTGCTTTACCTGATTAATAAATACAAGTAATAATTTGCACATAGAACAGGCATTATTATTGATGAAAATAAGGGTAAACATTACAATTGGACAGAGAAGTATGACGCTTTCTAACTCAGCAGAAACTCGTCCACAGCGGACTACATTTGTTACTTTCCTTGTCTAAAGAACGAAGGATTTTTTTATTTGCAAAAGATAAAGGTAATAATTCGCAAATAGCTTAGTCTTTATCATTGGCGAAAATAAGACGTAACAGATACAGGGCAAATATCACAAATGGGACAGAATAGTATGATGCTTTATAACGCAGCAGAAGCTCACCCAAACCAAATATACCCGTTGCTCAGTTATTTTAGCGGCGGACAAGAAACTGGCTCGATATATTCGCCAGCGGACTACATTTTCTTAAATATGCCAATTGATCAAATTCGCGGGAGGGAAGTTTCATGTAAACCCCCTTACAGATTTCTTATCAAGCAGCCGATTTTTCTAAAAATTCTATGGACTGAAATCAACTTTTGGTCATTTTTAACATGTTGACAGATACTGGCGTCTCACCGTTATTCGTTTGACAGGACTTAATATTAACATAAACAACATTTTAAACAAGCCACTGGATACGATTAAGATTACAATAAAAAAAGTCATATTTTTCCATCGCGATAGTACTCCCTTCCATTTTTATAGCTTCCGTGAATGCTTTTACATATGGCAACAGGGTAAAAATCCCATATTAAAAATATTGCTCTATGGTTCTAATACTGAAAGAAATCACACGCAAAGAATTAGTTAAAATTATGTTAAAATGTGAGGGTGGATTCATATATTCTTAACCCGATTAACAAGCAGTGAGTTGCACTGCAGCCTCGATACTGTGCGGACGTATTTGGTTTTCTCACGTTAATCTTTCTACCGTGCGGTTGCAAGTAACAAGAACATATTTAAACGTACTTTGTACGTATTTAAATCATTTCTGTTTAATTAATCCTCAGAATCCGAACATTAACATAAGGTGACCAGTATAAGTGCACGCGGCTATCGCCGATAATGGTGAGTCCAGCTGCCCCAACTGATAACCTATCCCGATTCTCGTTTAATTTAAATAAACGAATTCTTAACATACAGAAATGAATGATCAACATAAATATTCGTTAAAACCTCCAAACCTAATCATCCAAGGCTCTAAGGCGATTTCCAACTTAACCGATATGGAACATGAACCCATATTAATTAAAGAAACCAACTCAAATAAACGAACTCTCTCTTCACCTGAAGAACAGGACTACAACAAAAAATACCTGTTTACAAATGACTCGCTAGTTACACAGAATAAATTCTACGCGCTACAACCCCGTGAACAAACTCCGTCCACCCCACATACCGCAACGTATAACACTTCTACAGAAATACCCTCTAAACCAAAGATCCCTCCAATATTCTTGCCGAATGGAACGAACTATCAAAATATCATCACTGACATAAAAGCGACGATCTCTGAAGACTTTACAACTACCTACAGAGGCAAGGAATTAAGAATCAACCTTAATTCCCCTGATGATTATCGAAAGTTAACAAAATACTACGACGACCATAAAGTAAACTATTATACCTATCGGAACCCAGAAAACAGCAATCTTTCGGTCATCATTCGTAACGTCCCGATCTCTATAACGGAACACGAAATACAAGCAGAGCTAATCAACCTAAAATATCCTGCGACAAAAACCACCCGATTATTAAATCACAAAAGAGAACCAATGCCAATTATTGCGGTAGAACTCAGTAAAAACGACAACGCAAAAAACATCTTTAACCTAAATAGATTACTCCATTGTGTAATAACAGTTGAACTAAGACGTAGAAACGGCGATACACCTCAATGCTCCAACTGTCAACGTGCAGGGCACACCAAGAACTACTGCCACTTGCCACCTAGATGTGTCAAATGCACAGAGTCACATCACTACTCTCAGTGCAAGAAGAACAAACAATCAGATAAACCCGCCTGCGTCAATTGTGGTGGGGACCATACGGCAAATTATAGAGGCTGCTCATACTTACAACGCTACAACAACAAATCATCACCTCCTCTTATTAAATCCCATAATCCGAATTCCCAAATCACTGGTAAAATCACAACTAATGCAACATATGCATCACACCTTCAAAGAAATCTACCTGTCCCTGAACCTAGTAACTCAGCATCAACTAACTCGACCTCCACCAACTTTACTATCCCAAATATTCTTAAATCCATTCTGGAAATCATCACCCCATACATTGACCAAATCAAAAATTTTATCGTGTCCCTCATTCCCATGCTACTCCAAAATGGCGCTAAATAATCTACACCCTATAAATGAGTTAACCCTCCTAAACTGGAACGCTAATGGATTGAAGCAACAAAAAGCAACCTTCATAGCATTTTTAGCCAGACATAATATTGATCTCGCATGTATCACAGAAACTCATCTTATTGAAAACGAAAAGTTCTCCATTCCTGGTTATCAAATCTTTAGAAGAGATCGAATTAATGCAATTGGATGGGGTGGATCGGCAATAGTTATAAAACGTAAACTCGCTGCCATCCCTATAGTAATGGATAATATCCGCCAGCTAGAAGCAGTAGGAATCAGCCTTACACTGGCAAATAATGCCACACTAAGAATTATCTCATCCTATAAACCCCCCAATAATCAACTACTCCAGGAGGATTTACAACATATCTTCAGCAGCCAAGAAACTACACTACTCGTTGGAGACTTAAATTGCAAACATGAGAACTGGGGATGTAGGAGAACAAATCCTAATGGTATAAAACTCGAAAACATCTCCTCGCAAATAGGAGCGCAAATAGCTACCCCACCCGACTATACTTATTTTCCGTACAGACGAGATCAATTACCTGATATCCTCGACATAATAGTCCACAAAAATCTTAAACTCCCACTAAACCAGACAGTTGTAACCGAGCTCGACTCTGATCACTTGCCCGTTATATTCAAGCTAACCTACACTCCCTACTATTACCCCCAACTACCGCGATTGATAAATGGCCCAATCGACTGGGAACAATTTCGAACTAAAATGGATGACGCTTTAACGTGTCCTACTCACATATCAACTCTAGAGAACATAGACAACGCCATCGAAATATTCACAACAACTGCCGCCAGTTCAATACAACTATGCACTCAACACACTAGATCACCTAACCACCGCGGTAACCAAAGTCCCTCCCCACATGTTCTACAACTCATAAGAGAAAAGCATCGAGCCCGGCGATTATGGCAAAATACCCGTGACCCGGATGTTAAAGTATATCTGAATAGACTGATCAGACAAGTAAGAACTGAACTAGATGAAACTAGAATCGCAAATTACAACCATTATATTGAGTCGCTCAACCCAGGTGACCCCCACATGTGGAGAGCTACGAAACGAATCCTCAGACAACCAGATACCATCCCGACACTGCGAGTACAAGGAATACCTATTACTCACGATAAAGACAAATGCGAAGCATTCGCAGAGCACTTGGCAAACACATTTTCAACCCCCCCCAACCATCATAATATGAATCATGTACAACTTGTTGAAAGAGAACTCGAAAGCCATGATTTTACTGCTATCACACTCTCCGAGCCAATATCTCCAATTGAAATCAAAAACTACATTAACAAGCTAAAAACAAAGAAAGCGCCTGGAAAGGACATGATCTCAAATATAATTCTCAAAAACTTACCGAAAAAATCTATCGCATATTTAACAGCCGTATTCAATGCCTGTCTAAGAAAAGGATATTTTCCCTCCGCCTGGAAACAAGCCATTATCGTGATGATACCTAAACCAGGCAAAAAACACGATAATCCAAAAAATTTCCGTCCTATAAGCCTATTATCATCCATTTCCAAACTCCTTGAACGTGCACTATTAACTCGCCTACAACTATTCCTGAACGAGCGCCACCTTCTCCCTCACCTCCAATTTGGCTTCAGACCTCATCACTCCACCGCGCACCAGCTACTGAGACTCACTGAAAAAATCGAAGAAGGATTTGAATCCAAAAAACATACGCTTGTAGCATTTATCGATGTAGCCCAAGCATTTGACCGCATTTGGACAAAAGGCCTTATATACAAACTCCTCGAAACTAGTCCACCCACCTATCTTCTATCGACAATAAAATCATTCTTGACAGACAGAACCTTCCAGGTCCGGGTAAATTCTTACTTTTCAACCACCCATCACATATCTGCCGGTGTGCCACAGGGGTCACTATTGGGACCCACCCTATTTAACATATATATGAAAGATATTCCTGAAGTCCCGGGAGCTGACCTAGCCATGTATGCAGACGACACGGCAATTCTTACACAAGACCTTGATATCAATAGAGCAGTTATCAAACTACAGCGGAGTATTGACCAAATAAATCAGTGGTTCACCATGTGGTCCATAAACATTAACGCAGACAAATGTGAAACAAAAATCTTTACTCTACGCCGCCCCCTAGAACCGCCTAACATAGTCATAAACAACACCCCAGTACCGTGGAACCCTAAAGAAAGCGCTGTCAAATATCTGGGAATCCATCTTGATAAACGACTAACTTGGAGTTTCCACATAAATAAAAAATTATCCGAATCCTACGCGCGACTTGGCATACTATACCCAATTTTAAATAAAAAATCACCATTAAAAATCAAATGTGGTACACTTATCTACTCGTCCATCATACGGCCTATTCTTACATATGGATGCACTATCTGGAGTTCAACAGCAAAAACCAACTTGAAAAAACTCCAAGTTTTGCAAAACAAAGTGATACGTATAATTACTAATGCTGAATGGTTCACAAGAAACTCCCAGCTACACAGAGAAACAGGCATTCCCCCTATAGAAGAGTTCATCAAGAAAGTGGCTAAATCTTTCTATGATAACATTGATCAGTGTGAAGGTGCAGTCTATTATAACCGGGGAAAACGTTCAATACACACTAGACTCAAAAGGAAGCTACCGATCGACTTACTAGGCAGTGAAAGTGAATGATCAGTTACTCGGTTTAAAATGAACTCCATTTTGCGTACGCCTCTTATCATTAACACATCAATTAACAACCAGTAATGTATAGTAGTGCATAGTGATTTAATGTTAAAAACTTTTAAACTATCCCTGTCATGTATAGCATATTGTGCTGAGCTGACAATAAAGTATTTAAAAAAAAAAAAAAACAAGCAGTTGTAGAGTTTTGAAATTTTGCTAATGCATCAAATTAACCTTGCTAGAAACGATTGATAAATGACAAACTTCTCTGACATTTGTAAACAAAGTTTTTATCGATATGCAGAATAGAATTGAGCGCGTTTCAATTGAGTCGGCTTAGCTGATCGGCGTTGTTTTATTTAAGCTAAATTCAGAAATGAAATGGTTTTTATAGTGACACAATCCTAAGAGGTTGCCAAAAATTCCGTGAATGTCCTTTCGGAAAATATTTAAAAAAATTGCACCAATATATGCAAATGGTCCAGGTAATTTTTTGAGCAGTATATAACTAGTACCTACTACCACACCTTTGTTTTTTGAAAATGGTAATAAGTGCACCTCGAATGACAGTCATGTATAGTATATTACGTTACAAAATCGGTAAGAGCCTTAGAATAGACTATGAAGGAGTTAGAAATACGAGGCCCGAAGGGCAAAGTTTTTTCAATTTTTTGAGGTCTGTTTCAGTAACGTACTTAACGATCAAGTGTATAACTTTTTTTGCGCCATCAACTTTTTGCTTGTAAAAATTAGTTTGTTGAACCTGTATAATATTGTTTGCCTAAATAAAGTGTGTGATTATTGTTTCTAGAGTAACTAAATACGATAAGCTTGTCCTAGGAACGGTGCATTTTACAACTGATTTAGAGATGGGCGCGTGAGTGAATTTTCGCTTACGTCACGCACGTTTCACGCTTGCTTTAAACAGTCACGTTCACGCACGTTCACGCTCACGTTCACTCACGTTCACGGCGTGACACGCCACTCACGACGTGACACGCAGCTTTTATTTCAAAATTTAAATTCAGATAGAACAGAATGTTCAAATTTAAAACAAATGAAAAAACCCTAAAGAGAACTAAAAATATGTTTTGCACCTGACATAATTTAAGTGATATGTTGCAATCAGAATAGTTGACATAAAAAGAAAAAAATGAAAATTGACTACAATAACTTCGACAAGAGATAAATAATGATTTCTCGCAAATATATTTCTTGCAGCTATCTTCAAAGACATTACTTTTAATACTAAAAGCTGTCATTAGAATTGACGTTTCCCTTATTGGTATGAGTACTGAAGGTATATGTTGCTAGACAACACTTAGGTTTGAAAGTACTTTTACGTACAAGGATCAACATTTTCAGCGTTAAAGCGAGTATACAAAAAAAACATTACTTTTATTAGAATAATAAGTTCATCTACACAAGTACACAATAAATTGGTTTAAAAATATTATCTACACATCTACACAATACATTTTTGGTTTAATAATATCGTAATTAACAGTTTCAGCGTTAGCCGAGTATAAAAAACAAACCATTACTTTTATTAGAATAATACATCTACAGATTAAAATGTTGATTTAAAAATAATATGTAATCAAAATTTTCAGCGTTAAGTCGAATTCTGCGCTCTTCTAAAATTCGCCCTGCTGTAGAAAATACTCTTTCGCTTGTAGCGGAACTTGCCGGTATGTTTAAATTTCTCAAGTTTTTTTAACAGTGGCGTATTTACACTGTTTTTCCAAAATCCTAAAATGTCATCTACATTTCCGAATTTTAATTTAACATACTAATTTAGTTTTGTTTCGACATCATCCTAATTATACGTGTCATCGTCAGAGCTATCTCTAAGTGTAGAAAGATAAGAATCTGATGCTGATGTACCAGTTTTGAGTCGTTTGCTATGTATTTCATCATTATCATCTATAGTTTTATTTGCATTATAATCTTCTCTTTTATGTGAAGGTGTGAACTTTAAGGATTTATAATTAGGGTCCAAAAATAAAGTCACAGAATGTAACTTGTTTGGCACCATTTGTGATTTAATGAATTTAAAAGTTGCTGCACCCTGCAGTTTTTTATTCGTTACTAAATATTTAACGTGAAATTAACGTGAAACGTGAATCACGCCTTGGAAATTTTCACTCACGTTCACTCACGTTCACGTCACGATTTTCAAATATTAGTCACGTTCACGACGTGACACGCCGTGACACGACGTGACACGACTGTTTTCACGTCACGCGCCCATCCCTAAACTGATTTATTATTTTGTTGTCATACCAACCAACAACAGTACGATAAGTTGAACTTTCGACGATAGGTCACACACTCGATAACAAGTATAAACATTTTGTAAAGGAGTTTACACGGAACTTCCCTCGCGGTTACAAACTAGGCACAAATATCTTAACGTGCTAATAATACTGAAACAGTAAAAGGAAACGCTTAGCAATCCACATTATACCAATTTGAAAAAAAAACAACTTTGCAGCAGGTGGAATTCCAACTGGCGGAATCCGATTGCTAGCCAGATGCTTTAATTTGTCGCCCACGTGAACGCACTTATTATATCTGCTTACGACTGGGTTATAAAGGGTGCAGCGACGACAACATCGATGCAGGGCGTTTACCCTGTATTCTTAGGATCTACAATATTCCTACTTTCATCGAGGACAGAAAACTGAGATATGTGCAAAATATTACTTTTATTTAACTAATAGTTGAGTTAAAACAAAAATAGACAGTCTTATTTTTTAAGGTGCTCACCCTGTATATTTTCACCAAACGTATATTCGATTGAGCCAGATAGACATCTATTTCTAATCCATCTTCAGCAAGTAAATAGTTTATCAGTTATACCCCCAAGAGACAAACAGACGGAATTGAGAAAACATGTTTTTCATCATCTAGGGACTCTGAAACGTGAAGATCTGAAGAAATCTCGGAAGGTGATTTTTCACAATTACAATACGTCCTTCGTCTGTTAGAGGAGGGAAGTAACATTTCGGTAGAGCACGTTTCGACCACTTCCTTTGGCTCGGTTTTCTTAGATTTGGACCGACTTACAATGGTTATTGGTTTGGCATGCACTGTTGCAGCTTTGACGATCAGCAAAACCAATTGTAGTGGAAACGTGCATTTTTTCGTCACTGACAAATACACCTTTAAATTTTAGTATATTTCGAAGAAAGCAATGTCGGCCTAGCTGATCGGCATTGTTCATCGGCAAAGCAGATCTGCCAAGCCGGAATGCCTATGCTGTTTCCACTAAATCGGCATTTTTTAGTGGAAATGCTCATTGGTTTTGTCAACATTAAAAGTATGTCTCAAACTAAAATTTTAGGTACAGCTAAGTCTTCAAAGCAGAAGTAGTATAGTGACAGTGCGGATTTAATACTTGACGATAAGGATATAACCATTTTGTTGGTCCTGTTCGGTGTCTTATGCAGAGATAAAATATAACTACTACCTACTACAACTGTTCTTCTTGATAACGGTAATAGCAAATGCACCACCAACGAACTTCGTGTATAGTATATTTCGTTACAAAATTGGTACTTACCTTAGAATAGGCCAGAGCGGCCTATTCCAATAAGGCATTTAAGGATCGTGTGTCGTATAACATTTTTGGCTATCAACTTTAGCTACAAAAAAGTACTTTGTTTGAAGCCGTTTAATACTCTTATGGTTTGCCTAAATAAAGTACGTGGTTACTGTTTCTATAGTAACCAAATACGAAATAATTATCTTAGGATCTTTCCATTTTATAACGGGTCCATTATTTTGTTGTCATAGCAACCAACAAGTACTATGAGTTAAATATTCTTGACAGATAACAAACCCTCTCAGGGAAGCCTGTAACCTCTAGAGGGTGTGTCCTCGGGTGGCGGAAAGTGGAATGCCTCTTAAATCTCAACCAAGACAACAATAAATTTAGGAAGGCGGATATAGACATAATGGTCATCAGCGAGACCAAAAATAAAGGATCCGGAAAGGAAATTATAAATGAGGTCTTCTATTGCTAGAGTGGAGTAAACAAGGAGCATGGAGCAAAAGCGTGAGTAGGAATCCTGCTAAAGCAGAAGTGGATGAATAAAATTCAAACACGGGAACCCATAGGTAACTGAAAGATTAGTAAGATTGCACATAGTGTATGGGCCTAAGAAGGACAGCAACGTAGTAGAGAAAGAAAACTTGATGGAAATTTTGCTAGAAGAAAAAGTAAAACCAGACCAAGAAGTTATCATAGCAGGAGACCTTAATGGTAGAATAGGAAACAGTCGGAAGATTTGGAGAACAAATAATCAATGGAAATGGAGAAAGAATAACTGAAATGTTTTATGTATCATGTATATATCGATGACCTCATTTACCTTGCGGTGTAGAGGCTGGTGCTTTATGAGCTTGCATCTGGTGGTACAATGCTCAACTTGCTCCAATTCTGGATTCAAATATGGAGTGGGCATTTTGTGCTTGCGTAGCAACCATTGTGTGAGGTGTGTGTCATAGTGATATGTTGAGCTTGTTACTCTATCTCTTAGGTCTGTGGTTCTGAGTAGAGCACAGTTAATTTGGTGCCCAACTGTAAATGGTCTCACCCAGCCCGAGTCCAATCGCCAAGGTTGCGGAAACATTCCGGCCCCCGCGGCTTCTATATGTGAAAAAAATAACCTAAGAATAACCAACGGCTTTTATTTTTATCAAAGACATACACAAGTACACGTGGACCCAAGAAACAAGAAATCTTAGATCGATCACCGACTACATTATAGTTAAAAATACAACAACAATCCGCATACAGGATGTTCGAGTAAAAGAGGGGCAGAATTCTGTACCGACCATAAACGCCTAACGCCAAAATGAGCTTTCCTTAGATCTGGACAAAACAAGACAAAAAGGCAGAATCGAAATTTGAAACTAAAGAAAAGGAAAACAGATTAAAGTTATACTTACTACGGGAGGAACCGATAAGACATTATACCAAAAAAGATTAGATCAGAAGCTAGACGAATTTAGATATGGACACATCAATGACACATATCAGCATATAAAAAATAGTATAAAAGAAGCAGCTTTATAGGCACTAGGAGAAGAAGCGAAAAAGAATAACCAATACAAAATTAACATAGGGAAAAACAGCGGAATGTATAAAAGAAAAGAAAGAACTTTATAGAAAATGGCTGAGCACTAAATCACAAAACTATCTGCAGAATTATAAAAGAAGAATAGAGAGGTGAAAAGACATCGAACAACACCTCGGGGGACTAAAAAACTCCGAATCCTGAAGAGTACTTAAAGCATTAAGGAATAACATGAAGGAACATGCAAATTTGACCTACATACAAGAACAACAATAGGAGGCCTATTATACGGGATTGCTAGGAGAAAATCGCCCACAAATTTCTTTAAAAGAAGAAGAAACAAAACAAAACGACCAGGAAGAAATAGTAATAAAACTAACACTACAGAAAGTAAGAACGACTATTAAATTAATAAAAAATAATAAATCAACTGGACTTGGAGGAATCGCCCGTGAACTAATTAAATAGGGAATGGAAAAGCTATTTCGCATGATACATAGGATATTTGAAAGAGCGAGAAATAGAGAAGAATTACCAATGGAATGGATACTAGCCTTTATTGTATCTATTTTCAAAAAAGGAGACCGCAGAAAAAGTGAAAATCACAGAGGAATATGTATAATAGCAGCAATGGTAAGACTCTGTGGGAAAATAGTGAAAGAAAAATTAGAGGAAAGCATGAATAATAAAATCGGAGAGGCCTAGGCAAGATTTACGGTGGGAAGGTTATGCATAGATCACATCTATACACTACAACAATTGATAGAAAATAATGGCCAAAAACACAGCAGTAAATATGGTTTTCATAAACTTAAAAAAACCTTCCGACTCAGTTTCCAGGATGAAACTTTGGGAAGCCATGAAGGGAATAGGAATTCAAAGTAAAATAATCAACGCAGTGGAGAGTCTATATAAAGACAATAAAGTGAAAATACAAGTAGGAAATAAACTATCTAAAAGTTTACAAACAACAAAAAGCCGTCTGCAGGGCTGTCCCATATCACCGACACTCTTTAAAATATTCTTGAAGCAGACCCTGAAACCATGGAAAAGGAAGTGTAAAAGAATGGGAGTACCAGTAAGAGACGAACATTTATACACGCTGAATTTTTCGGACGACCAAGTTGTCATAGCGCAGGACGAGGATGATCTTAGCTATATGGTAAGGTAATTGGGGGAGGAGTATACAACAAATGGGTTGGAGATAAACTTCAAGAAGACAGAATATTTAAGCACACCAGAAGAAGAAGTAAGGAATTTAAATATGGAGGATGGCCAAGAAATAAAAGGGGACTGAAAAGTACAAATATCTGGGATTTATATGAAAAGACAGAAAAACAGAACAGGAAATTAAGAAATGATTAGGACAAAAGATTAGGACAACCGAGATGGAATTTTGGAGAAGGAGTTGTAGACTTACAAGGATGAACAGGGTGAGAAATAAAGAGATAAAAAGAAGAATGGGAGTAGAAAAAGCATTATTCAGCTACACCGAAGAAAAGAAATTGACTTGGAACGGACACGTTAGAAGAACAGATAGAAACAGGTGGATAGAGAGAGTAACAGATTGAAGCCCTATAGAAAGAAGAAAGAGAGGTAAGCCACGAAGGTCATGGAGGGACGAAATAGATGAGGCGATAGAAAAAGAGACCTGGAGGAAGGAGAGTGGCAGGATAGAGATCAATGGAGAAAATGGTTGAGGGAAGGAAGACAGCGCCAGCTGTAGATATTCTACATATAAAGGGTGTCCTAAAAGGTTTTTACCATTTAAAGACATCATAATTCATTAAGTGTTAGGTTTATTAAACATTTTGTAATTTTTTAAATTAACTACAAACTGTGGAAATGTATTTTATATATAACAAACCAAAAAATAATTTTAAAAAATGTGTAAGGAGGTTTACACGAAACTTTCCTCTTAGTAACAAAATAGATACAGATACTTTAATGAGGCTAATAATACTGAAACAGTAAAAGAAAACATTTAGTAATGCACACTACATCCAATTGCAAATATAAAACTCTGCAGCTGGTGGGATTCAAATAAACGGAATGCGATTGCTAGCCAGACTCTTTACCTTCTCACCTTATCGCTTACGAATAGGTTATAAAGTTCATCCTGTATCTGTAGGGCCCACCTATGCTATGTGCAAAATATTACTTTTATTTAACTAATAGCTCTTGAGTTAAAGCAAAAATAAACATAATCTTATTTTTTAATGTGCTCCTCCTATATATATTTTATCAAAGGTATATTCGGATATATATATATATATATATGCAAAATTTCGTGTTCTTCCAATAAATACTTTTTGAGATATACCGCTAACAGACAGACGGAATTGAGGAAACATGTTTGTCGTTATCTAGTGAACATGTAACGTGAACATCTGAAGAAATTTCAGAAGGCTATTTTATCACAATTACAATACTTCCTTCGTCTTTCAGACCGCCGATGTACTAAAAATAAACTTAAAAAAATTAAATATGCATGATCAAGACCCTACTCTGACGATCGGCTTCGCGTTTCCACCACTTCGTTCGGCTCGGCTTTCTTTGATCCGGGCCGACTTACAATGGCATGCTGATCAGCTTTTTGTGCCAATCGGCTTAGCACACTTCGACGTTTCCACTGCTGCAGCTTTGTCGATCAGTGAAGCCGATCGGAAAAGCCAATTGCAGTGGAAACGCGTCTTTAGGTTAAATTCTCTACTTGGATGCTAATCGATGACAACCTTTGTACCATTAATAATTAATGTTTATACTAAATGCAAAGACATTGAAACCATGGTATGTATATGGTTCAGAAGAGTTAGTTTAAACAAGGGCGGCGGGCATTTTTTATCATAACTCTTCAGTCAAAATTTTTATTAATTCTGGTTAAATATTTTTACTTCCCTCGTCTAAAAGACGAAGGAAGTTTTATAATCGCGAAAAAATCACCTTCAGAGATTTCTTCAGATCTCCACGTTTCAGAGTCCCTAGATGATGCAAAACAGGTTTTCTCAATTCCGTCTGTTTGGCTGTCTGTCTGTCTGTTGGCGGTATAATTCAAAAACTATTTGTTGGTGGAAGACAATGTTTTGCATACATATTATAACATGTGAGCAAACGAAAATAAAACTATGCTTGACTTTTAAAATTCCAACATATGTTGAATATTATTAATTCACATTATGTTGATGTTTTAGAATGAAATACACTTACGTAACCTAAACCATTGTATAACTGTCACCGACTGTCATGGCAAAATTTTATTTGAAAATTAACATAAAAACCAACACATGACAATGTTTTACATCTGCTACATCAATCATTTCGATTATAAAAACGTTTTGTTCTTGATTAAACATGTGTAATTTAAAATTTGATAATATAAACAACTTGACACTTCTACCATAGAATAAACAACTCTAGTCCGTTAGGTGTTTATTCTGTGTTTCTACTATTATAATAACTGTCATATTTATATTAAAAATGGCAGAAGTAATAGAGCACAATTTTTTCAAAGCCAAGTTTGATTTCGTTTTCATTTGCTCATACACTGAGACAATTTCAGACAAATATATGCTGGGTAAACACTTTAAAAAATAAAATGATGTTTATTTATTTTTGCTTTAACTGAGAAATATATAAAAGTAATAATGTGTAAATAGTGCAGGCTTTACCCTTCCCAAAAATGGGACTCAAAAGATACAGGATAAATGTTGAGCGAGACGAAAAAGAGCAACTAATAAGTGCTTTACGTTTAATGTAACTGCATCGCAGGAATTCAAAGCGTCTCCGTGGCTCACGCAGCGAAGACCTGCTGCACTCGTGGGCTACCGGCGAACAATGAAATAAATGCGCAAGCTGGTTCGCAGAAAATGAAATTCGAATCCCATCACGGGTAATATTTTTTTATTTAAAAATTGATGTACTTTGCATTACCAGGTGTCTCCTTCTGTTCTTTTAGTATAATTAGAAAAGTAAAAATATTTTTACTTCGATTTTTAAAATTATTTAGTGTTACAACGTCCACTTGCGAGGGAAGTGTTGAGTAAATTCCTTTACGGATTTTTTATATTAAAACGGCAGTCTTATCTGGAATTGCTGAGAGCTATAGTTTTATAAAAAAGAGAACCTAAAGATTGAATTTCGCTACTTCGGTAACGTAGTCTGATCATAGAAATGTGTTCTTCCCTTTACTCATATGGAAGATGTAGATCCCTTAAGATGCGTTTTCTGACCTATGTTTACAGAAACGTTTTGTAAACATTTTGACGAGTAGAATACGCTCCAAAAGTGACGACCCATATTTTTGTTACACCCTGTATAAGCCGGTTTATTTATAAGAATAAAAAGTCAATTACCATCAGTTGCAAGCTTGTTCTTGACACAAACGCGATCTAATTTATTTACAGTCTTTTATAGATGGTTTTTTCTATTTGCTTGTCTCAACGTTACACAGTAAGTCTTTTAAAGAGTTCAACCAAGTATTTATGATATTAGCCACGGAAGCTACAGTTAAATTTTATAGCATAAAATTATCGACTGTTTCGAATATGTGGCAAACGCGATTCTTTCAGATGTAGATTCTCATGCAATGTGCTTACAAAGTTACATATTTTGCGTTCGTGTTTGTGGCAACTTTATTGCCTTGGTTGATGATAAATTTTCATGCATAACACATGCTACTGTTCCACCAGTGAATGACAACAATATATTTGTTTAATTTGTCAGAACGATCAATTCTGATTACGAGTTTGAACAAACCGACACACACGGAATAATACATCAAGATAGATGCACGCTTTGGGCAAACAGTTTAAAAACCTATGCTAATTATTGTTGTATAATCTACCAATTATCGATTTAAATTGTATTTCGCTGAAGTCAAAACGCTTGACCTGACTTCACTATTTGTGATGTTCCCGGCGAAGTTGAGTTTTTAAGAATAATGTACCTACAATTCGACCTTACGAAGATGATTTTTGAGGCTTTCACGGCCATTGTCATTAAGTAACAAACGACTTCCGGGTTATGATTGAGATCGAAGAACTCAACGTTTCGCCCACTTTCGTAAGGGGCTTCATCAGGAGGAAAAAGCAAAGAGCACGGTAACTCAACGTGTTAACCACGCCAGAGGCGAAACTCGACTAGTCGAAATTCCAATGTTTTGCTTATAATTTACACGATACTCGGAAGACAGTATGCAAGTTTTGTTAGTAATTAGTAACACGTTATTGTCATAATCGCGAAGTTATGACAAGACACCACTGATTTACTGTAAGTATTTGAACGGTTAATTATGGATCAATGGACCACTTTTGAACAAAGGGTCACGAGGTTGTACCTCGTTCTTTTATATAAATTTTTTTAATAAAAACATGCTATGCTTGTAAAACGCAAAACCGTGGGTATCATATCAATTGATAGGATGTAAAAGGTGATGTAACTATAAATCTATAAACATTTCTTTGATTGATACTTTGTGTTCTCAATAGTTTAGCTTTATCTATAACAGCTATATTGATATGATTTGTTAGGTCACCTTAAAATATAAATCAACGCAACTGCGTTTTATATGAACGCGGTAAAAGAGCGAGGAGACAGCGAAATTCGTCTTGTTAAACTGCTACTCAAGATTTCAGGCGGAGACTAAATCAGTACTGGATCAGCGATCGTCGAGCAGAGAGATTGTGCGTGTGTAAGTGCTATCGCTCCGTGAATGCAGCTATTTGGAAGAGTCCTATACTGCCAATTTTGGAAAATTATTTTAAATTATCCTTAATTGTTAATACAGCTTGAACTGCAAATAAGAATGGCCAAGCAAAGTTACTAATATTACAACTTAAAAAGAAAGAAAATCCGAAAATAAACAGAAGAAAGTATATAATTAGAAATATAAAGAATTTATAGAAAACAAAATATGAAAGACGTTGTTAAGAGCGTTTGAAAAATTCCGCTGCCGTTGGATTTTGAATCTCCGCGCTCGAGGGGAGCGGTGAATTCGCCCCGTCGAACTTCTTCTCGCGTTTGTGCGGAGCAGATCGATAGTTGCCTAAATGAAGGGGAGCGGAGAGGTTGCGTGCGGTGTGTTAACTTTGTTTCGTGAATAAAGCCGGTTGGGGAAGCCTTATCGTGCAAATATATGTAAATTATGACCGTTATCGCATATTCAGCTTTCCAAAATGCAGTCTACGAGTGCAAAATTCTCAATTTAGTCTCATTTCGAGTTTAATCAAGCTTCACCTCGACCGACGGTCGGATTCATTTAAAGAAACACCCCCCTGCATCGTTGCGCTACGTCATGTATATCAATCTATAGTAGTAACTTTCTTGCATCCCGACAGAGCTCAGGAGAAGGTTTCCATTTTGTTTTAGTTTTCAAGCCACGAGCCCATTCATTTGCAAACCCGCCTTCAAGGTTCAACTTTGGCGGCAGGGATTCAGTATGTCCGGTCAAGATTTCGCGTAACGCTCGAGGTTGGTGACTTCCTTTGATTATCGCACTTTGCTAGCGATTGAACTGTATTTAAGCTAAGTTGAATTTATGTTTATTATCTTATATTCATTCTTGGTGGCCGTATATCTCTTGTAATATTGCTGGTGTAACTGTTTAAACTTGATTTAAACACACATAAATTTTATTTTCTAAAATTTACGAAATCCAGTCGCACGCTTTAAATGCAACTCCGATTTAATAGCAAGCAATTTTTAATGCCGCAATCACCAGTCTTTGCCTTATAATTGCTAAATTTAATATGTTTAAATTAGATTATATATAAATTTCAGTCCAAATTTACGGAACATTATTCATGATTTAAAAGCCAGTGTTATTTCGCAATCAGACGAGTTAAAAACCAGGAAAACTGCAGATCTGCACGTCATGCACAAAACCGACCTACAAGTGCAGGTTCAACGGGCGGCCTTCGCTCTAGCAGGAAACAAAACCGCTGAATTGCTACGTTTTTATTTTGTAATTGTAAACGCTTGCTCAGTAAACTGTACATTTGAACTTTGATATTGTTACTTAGTTAAGCATTCTTGTTATGTATAAATACACCGTTTATTTTCGTAATAAAACAATCTGCATTTAATGTTTGATTCGTTCACTACGTCGCCACCCTGATACTAAGCCATAATACATCGAGACGTGAGGCTGCGTCTCCCAGGGTGGTTTACTGTCGTCTCTTTCAAGTACCATTGACTACATTGGTTTAAAACGTAAACACAGTCTTGTTTACGTGCTTGAGGGATAGAACCAGCGCAAAGCAACGGAATCCTGATCAACAGCCTCCAGGCAATTCTGTTCAGTAACTTAGCCTTAAATTATAATGAATGTAGTAGAATAAGATTATGTATTGTACTGGATACGTGTGTATGATTTTATATTTACTTTTGATTCACGTTCCAATACCTATTAATAATTATACCAAGCCTCAAATATGATATTATTATTGTATGCTTATTTAATTCAAATGTCGAAACTTTAACTTTATTATAAATCACTTGAATTATATTTCAAAATTCATGAGTACTCTTTGCTCAGGGTATGGTTCGCCAAAATCTAGTTAGTTGTTTGTTGCTATTTTATTTACTAGTATTAAATTATTTTATGCAAGTCGCTTGCTGTCAACTATTATGCAAACACAGCGTTCAATGACACTTTTAAATCAATATGACAGAATAAACTTCTTTACAAAGCCCTCACGATTCAATTAATGATACCACATGTAAGTCAATTCAATGATATTGTAAATAACCTTATTAACTGTCTTTTATTTCAGATAACTTCAGAAAATACCTGCTTTCACCCACATGAGCTCCTTATCCAGCAGACCGGCTTCAACTCACCCAGATACACCTCTCTCTTCCATCCAAACTGCTGCACACTTCTGCTCACACACACACTGGTCACCAATAAGCTACCTCCACCTCGTTACTCCTCCAAGAAGCTGCAAGACATCCACTCCTACTTGACCTCCTACACAGCTGTCAGTCCTGGAACCTTCCTGTGTCCAATTCCTCCTTGGTAAGTAGACTTCCTGTCAAGATGGTAACTTAACTATGTCCTTCCTCAGATCCTAGCATCTCCATGCACGTCATCAGCATCCAGTATACTGCAAACTCCTAACTGTCCTTCCTTCTGCTGCAAGTAAACCAGTTCCTGTCCACTAGTCCTTGGTACCTTGCCGCTGCCTCCAACAATTCCTCTCTACGCTGTAAGCAAGTAGATCCCTTGTCCAACTGGTCCCTCGTTCCTCTGGTGCAGTCCTCTAAACTCCAAACAGCAATGATACTCCAATTTACGTTACTAACGATAAATTGTAATGTAACTCCAATTAAATTATCCAAATCTATTCTTCTTGCTTCTATGTCTTCTTATTTAGATCCATAATACCGTATCTTCATTTCATTCAAATAATATTATTTTCTTCACTTAATTCAATTGCTTATCACTTTGCATATACTTAGTAAACCCTTTTATTATATTGTATTTTAATTGAAATAAATTAAGGGCAAATTTCTGGTTTATTTTACCAAAACACAATTTTTTTACAGCTTGTTTTCAAAGTTGTTATTTTAATAATAATCCAATTTTTCATTGCTATCCTAGACTACCATTATTCCTGCCTGCTACATGTTATAAATAAATTTGAATGGTGCTCACTTTATAAATTGTTACAAATAGAATTTTATTCTGTCATATGCAACATTCAACTTTGTATTTATTGTTAATTCTTGTTACCATCAGCAAGTAGTACTCATTATGTAATAACTTTCTTTTAAAATGTACTTTGAATCTTTGAGTTTCAATTATTATTCAATTAAATAAGCAATCATTAACACAATTTTCCACATTTTATCATTTCAGTATAATTACTGTATTGAACTTTTCATTTTCGATTCATGTAAATAAATAACCGTATTTAATGTAATACATGGCCTCTATATACCATAGCAGTATATATTTTGACAAATAGCTTGCATTTGTGAATAACGTTTTGGGGCATATCCTTGTTAGCAGTGCGGTAACGCCTTCAGCTTTCTGTGCCAGTTTATCGGCATTGCTTCCCTTATAGGATCTCATTGCCAACAAACATCTGCTAGTTTTGATTATCTTCGACGTGACGTTTACCAGAAGTATGAAGAATTCTTTAGGCAATGTTTTGAAACCCTTTGTTGCGTTGAAATTTGCATGACTTAATGTAGCGAATGTTATCTTTACAGAGTCTTTAAAGAATTTGAGCACCGTCCACATTTTCCATCGCTTAGCAACTTTTTCATGGTGCAACTTACATTTACACAACTGGCATCCAACCCACTATGGTGGCGCTTTAAAGTAACACGAATTTATCTCCGTATCGTTCAAGGTAAAATTATTTTGACTATCGTAAGCGAGCTCTGCTTCTCATTTCAGGTTAAGGCCCGTCCTCGTGCCACTGAGATACTGGATACTTTTTTACTGGTCACAACTTAGACAAATAATGATATTAATTGCAAAGGATATATGAGAGGGAAAAGAAAAAGCCATAAAAAGTATTAGAAAATAGAAAGAAAAACATGCTACACACCCGAAACAGCGGTTTGCTACCTGTACTGAGAAGTGGCTTTAAAGTAATAATAAATACATTATGGTTAAGAAAGAATGTTTATTCGGGAAAACAAAAAATTGTTTTATTTAAAAAAATCTTATTTTTCTTACAACAGAACAGCCCCCGTACTACTCGTTGAACTTGGTGAAGGATAAACTTCTTTTCACGCATAAAAATTTAATTGCTTATAATACATAAAACCAAAATTTTGAAAACAATTACTTAATGAAAATTAATATTTTAGTAGGGTTCCAGTTCGCAATGAAGTCCTCCGTGGTGGTAATTGTGCGGTAATCAACCTTAATTTCTTAATAACTTCAAAGCCGTAATATTTGTGGTTTTATGACATTTTTATATTCCTCTTATTAAGTTGCTAGGACGCTACTTTTACAAAGTAATTTAGGTTTTATCAAAAAGGGCCATTTTCAGCCGTACGCACGAATATTATCTATTCGTATCACTTTTTAAAAGCGCCAAGGTTTAGTGACTATTACATACAATGTGTCGATCTTGGCCAGTTTCGCGAGTATTTTCTTTGGATATACCGTAGACATAAAAAACATTAAGCAAATTATTATTTGCCTAGGAATGTACTAAGTGAATAGTGTATAGGACACACCGTCGACTGGACACTACGCCGACCGTTAAAGTGAAAAATAAAAATCAAAAGCTGCAATTAATCTAAACAAGCTAGAACGATGCCCAGCATATTTTCTTTGATGATTGAAATTTAGGCAAGTGATCAGTTGCCTAAATTTGATTTATGCATACAACGGAGATATAAAGAAAATTACCAGTGTTTCAAAGTTCTTTCGTGATTTAGAATTGCATGTTGCCATTTGAACTTTCCATTGGAAATTCTGGTTTTCAGTAATTTTTGAAATGTGTACGTTGCTTACACATTAGATTAAATATCAACACACTGTGTGAATTTTCAGCGTGCTTTATTAACGTCAGTGCATTTTTCTTATTAAAGTACACTCATTTTATTGTTGTTACAGCTGTATTTGAACAAGTTTTCAGCAATAATTGGTTAACAGTGCGGTATTGATCACTTTTACTACTGCGGAACAGTTGCTGCAGATCTAAAGAATAGTTATCTAGTATAACAACTGTATTTTTACATTTTAGTCTAAAACATACACAGTCTAGGTTTATATGTTTTCTCTCAAAAGGCAAAAATCTGTAAAGGGTTTTACACGGTACGCAAGTACTGTACGCTTGCTGTACACAGCGATTGTTTTTGTTTTTCCTTTCTGCTATGTTTGTCCTGTATATGTTGGATCTATTTTCATCAAGGGTAAAAAACTGAACCATGTGCAAATGATTAGTTTTATCGATTTCTGCGTTAAAGCAGAAATGCACAACATTTAATTTCCTTAAGGTGTTCACGTTGTCATTCAATCCGCTTGCAAAATATGTTGTTTTCCTCCAACAAGTAGTTTTTGAGCTATACCTCCAACAGACAGAGGGAATTGAGAAAATACGTTTTCGTCATCTAAGGACCTTGAAACATGAAGCTCTGAAGAAATCTCGGAAGATGATTTTTACAGGTTTTCTCAATTCCGTCTGTGTGTCTGTCTGTCTGCTGTCTGCCTGTTGCCGATGTAACTCAAAAAATATTTGTTAGAGAAAGACGATATTTTTCATGCAGAGTATATGTCTATCTAGCATGAAAATTAAAAAAAATCTGGTAAATATGTATAAGGTAAGAACACTAAAAAATGTTTTTTTGCTTTAACTAAGAAGTAGATAAAAGTAATAATTTTGCACATGGCTTATGATTTATCCTTGACAAACATTCAACCCAAAAGATACAGAGTAAATGTTATAAGAGAGACAAAAAAAGTCGAAAATAAGTATGTTGAATATAATGCACAAGGGCGTCTCTAGCTTACTCGCCGCCGGGGTGCAAAGTATCATTTGGCGTCCCCTCTATCTATCAGTTGCGAGTTAAGTGGTTAGACGAGGTAAGTGATTGAGTTCAGTGAAGCCAAATAGAGAAACATTTTTAATATATTCCAACACTTTTATTTATTATTATTCTGATAATATGAAAATATAAATTATAGTGTTAAAAGCAACATTTGTTACCTTTTAACCACCAAAATCAACTTTTCTTGATTTTCTTACCGCAAATTCTGTTACAATATCATTGATATCTATGTCAATGTCATTTTCAATACTTATTATAGCTAGATTTGATAACCTTTCTTATGTGATTCTTGATCTTAAATATATTTTTATAATTTTTAGTATGAAAAATGTTCTTTTACCCTCAGCAACAGTGACAGGTAATGTTAAGTTATGCCGACCTTCAACAAAAGGCGTTCACAGCCCGGATTAGCTCAAAACCTTCATGAATTAGGATCACGCGATGGTTTTTAATGTTAATAACTGAATGAAAATAAAGCAAGTTACAGAAGCGCGCCCGTCTAACCACGACAACAAAAACCTCGTCTAACTCACAGTCTAAATAAAAGTCACATCGTGTTCGGCCTCCAGCTTTCACTAATTTATTCTCGAGAACAACGAGAACAACAACGAAGCTTTAAGTATTAAACTGTGTAGGTACAGTTGCATAAAAAACAATGTAACAGTAAATAGCGTCTTGGACGCGTAAATATAAAACTAGGTTCATCAAAGCAAAAGAACCTGGGATTCAATGGCACATAGACGTTAAACTATGTCACTAAATTCAAGACGACCCAAGAAGTTACATGTTAATATATACAAAAGCTACGTTAAGCAACAGAACATAATTAAATAAAGTTAAATAGTGAATAAAAGTTATTAAATGTTTGCTCAAAAGTAAATTGCGCCTTTAATGGTAGCAGGGTTCATTATCATAATACAATTAATAGAAGTATGCAGAAATCAATCAAAGAAAAGCTTACGCTATCTGGCATGCAGCTTTTTAGGCGCTGGCAAAATCTAATCTCTAACCTAAGAAATGAAACGTCTGTCGATAGACCTTCAAAAAACTTATAAGAATATAACGTAGTAATATCAAAATAATATTTAGCTATCTTTCTCTAGCTGTCTAATCGTTTTAGAAGAACTTTTCTCGGTACTATCTTACCCACAACTGATGATTAATTATAAAATGTTGCAAAATAGAAATAATGCCCAAATGCAGCCATGCCATTCAGATTTGTCAATGCAGCTTCACCGGGAGGCATCGTCAGAAAAGTTCACAGAAACTCTAGATGCTGAATCTTCTCAGATGCAAGAAAGCCTTTGGGTTCTGCAAAACAGTTTCTAACTACGACAAGCCGAGGGTGATCCATGGGGCAGATAATGTGTACATTTTAGCATTACTGAGATAAGAAAATATAGCAAAGCGGGTCTAGCGTTTCCTAACAGGCAGATAACCGCACATCGCCTAGTTAGCAATGTTAACTCAAAAGAAAATAAATCTACATTAAGGTTGACAGAGTGCCAAAAAACATGTGAGCTGAAAAATTAAATTTGCACGGTCTGCATGTTGGTTGAAATTACTACAGCTACGCAGGATTCAGAAAAGTTGGGAATACTTTCTAGTACTCGATGAAATAAGGAATACCTGAATCGACTTAGCTCGTTGAAAAGCAAAGACGGAGTGAACGCCGAACCAAAATTTCGACTCGCATCGCTTCCGAAAACTACGAATTGAAGTTAGGTCTACTCTCAAAAATCCATGGTGCTGATAATAAAAAAAAATATGCATCTAATGCATTAGATTGGTATTCGTTGTACTGTGTATTAGTTGGTTGTTAAAAATGAGTTGAGTTATTTTAGAGCACCAAAGCGTAATAAAATTCTTAACTTTTGAAATCCGCGAATTGAAAATGATACATGAAAGAATGTTGGCAGTTATGGTAAGATTGGACCAAGCTTATACTGGTCAAAACAGTTCTATTAACTTCGTGAATCAGTAGAAGGCGACCCAAAGCCAGAAGAGCCGAAAACTGCAACGAATCCTAAAATATGCAGAAAGGTACACACGATGATTTCTGAAAATTGACGTTTGAAGATGGGCCATTGTGGCGTTAAGGATATCCGAATAGAGTATCCTACACATTTTGTATGAAAACCTTGGAATGAGCAAGGTGTGAGCTAGATAGGTTCTAAGACCTTTGACTTTTGAACAGAAAGATTGTCGTCGAGAGATTTCTTCAAGGTATTGGGATATACTCAAAAAGATCCAGAGATGTGCAAACTAGTGATAGGAGATGAAACCTGTGTCCATTATTGGGATATATATAAAACGCAAGGGTCTACAGGCAAGCTTCTGGTGACGGTTGTGTTTTGGGACTACCGAGGAATTTTTTTAATTGGTTAAATGGAGAAAGGTAAAACAATCACCGCCAGTGCTTATTCTATTACACTAAAGAAACTATATCGTGCTATATAGAAGAAGAGTCCAAATATGTTGCAGAAAGGGGTTCTGATTTTTCACAAGTAAGCAGGCCCAACCTGTTCAAATTTTAATGCAAACATTGGGATTCTTTGGGCTAGATCCGCTAGATTATCCACCGTATAGTCCCGAGATGGTCCCTGACACTATTATTTATTCATAAATTTAAAGAAAACCTTACACTGTAGCCGTTTTATTCTAATGTAGAACACCATTGGGTTATTAGCAGTTATTTTCCTGAACAGAAAAATACCTATATTCTAGGGGAATATCGCAACTCCCGGAAGAGTGGAAAAAGTGTGTAGTGTTAGGTAGTGACTGTATTTAAAAATTAGAAATAATTTGTACTCTTAAGTTTTTTTTTCCCATCCTAGGTAGATTAGGACGCGTTTTCTCCACCAGTAGCTTTAGACCTGATCTCTAATTTCGAATTTGAAAAAAAGTTATATAAAGAATGCCTGGCTGCGGTCCCCTATGACCCGCCGGCGCCGCCCGGCTGCCGTGTACCCCTTGCACCCCCGCTTAATACGCCCCTGGTAATGCAGGCGCATCAGATATTTGCGAGGAATTGCTCAGTGGAAGGAGTGGATCGACGGGCGGGCTATGCAAGGGCTGCTGTCACCAGTTGAAATTCCTTTAGCAGGAGGTGAAATAGTTCCGAGTTCAAATCCCGCCTGCAATATATTTTTATTTGAAAATTGATGCAATTCGCATTACCATGTGTTTTCTTTTATTGTTTTAGTATTATTAGGAACGTTAAGATATTTTTACCCCTAGTATCCTTTAATTTTTAAAAATATTTAGTGCCACAGCTTCCACTTGCGAGGAAGGTTCTGAGTAAAGCCCTTTACAGATTTTTTTAACCAGCATGTGTAGGTTAAATAATAGTGTTTCAAACATTATTTTAATTTAAAACTAGTAATGCACTTAATTTTATATGCAACACATTTATATCGATATAGGCGAAGTTTACTATTGCTCTTCCGACGGTTTATTGGCCACTAGAGGTCACCCCACTCTTCCTTTTTCATGGAAATGTCTGCCTATTTTACAGTGCAATATCAATCCGTTTATTGTACCATCTTTCTTATGTGGCCATATACAGGATGTCTCAAAAATGGTGTCCATCCTTTATACGTCACATACTACTAACCAATATGACTCTAAATCCACAAACAAAATTTTCTCGTGATGGTTATTTTTGAAGTTATGAGCGTATGAAGTTGCGTATGCAGATTCTGTCTTTATAATATTTTTCCAAAAATTTCGGTGTCAATCTTTTAAAACGATCCAAAGTTAAAGAAAAGATTATTGAAATCAATTTTTTAACACAAATTTTAAGAAAATAATGTGTATTTTCAAACTGCGATTAACTCAGAAACACATCCGGCAACTATGGAAGTACTTACTTACGTAAGTACTTACATTTATGTTTTTATAACCCAGGCCAGTTTTATTAAAAGGCCGCCGAAACGACTTTTTAAAAAACGTTTATTTTTATTTTACAATGAAATATAACATTGGAAGCACACAGCTAGCCGCCGGACAATTTCTTACATCTAGCTATGATACGAACACAATGGAACTTATCGACTGACTGGAGCTTAACTTAGAAGTGCAAGCTACTAGTATATATACTATGCCTAATCAGCTAAGATAAGCGTTATCTCTAAAAGGGAGCGTGAGACAGGAAGCCACGTGCGTTCAAGGTTGCAGACTTGCAATTCATATAAAGAAGCTATTTATCGTTCAAGGTTGCAAGCTTGCAGTTTTACACAGGAGACCATTGTCTATTCATAATATAACACGTCCGCCGATAAAATGTTCAATGGGTGGTATTCAAATATGCCTCCATTGAACTTACAAAGAGAAAAGAAAATTAAACTTATGCATTTACGTTAACCGGTTCAAAATCTTTATTTAAAAATCTAATAAGTTTAATCTTCATTGTGTTTCTATTATAATACAAATACAATATAAAAATTATTAACATAAGAATAGTACACAGAGTAAATATAATTGCAGACACACTTAAATTATCAGATTTAATATAATTAACAGGTTTTAACAAATTTTCATATTTATTAAGTTTAATTCGGTCCTCAACCAATTTCTGGGTGTCAAGAGGTATCAAGTCAATCTTTGAAACATTTATGTGGTTTGATTCAGGAATTATTAAGCGGTCAATGTTTGAAATTTTTAAATTAACAATTTCATTTGAGGTTCTTTTTGCGGTGAATAACATGTGTTTTTGATTTATTGAAACAAGACAGTCTGAACTGAGGTGTAAGAGGTTAGTGCCAGATATTCCTTTTCTAAAATTCTGATTTTTACATTTGACGTCCAATATTGCTTCAGATGGGGAAGATATTAACCATGTCGCAGGATTTATTTGTGATATTTTGATTTCTGTTAAATTGAATAAATAAGGGATACATGTTTTATTTTTATTAAATGACAGAAGTTGTGTTTCGCACAATTTGTCGTTGGGGATTTCAAAGTAGTTATTTTGATTACAAAAGTAGGTGTCTAAAGTTATAAGTTTACAATGACTTATTTCAATGGGAATGCTGTTTTTAACGTTAAATAATAAAGTACTATAAGTAGGTATAATCATACGAAATTGATAATTTTGGATAAAAATCGGAAATGGTATTAATTGTATCATTTGATAATCGTTAGTTTTGGAAGTAAGAGGTATTTCGAATATAAATGTAATTCTGTTTTTAACTTGATAAACTTTTGTAATGATAATTGACTCGTATAAATGTAAATACTGTAACTCTGCAGGATATGGAATAGTTAAAGCTTTTTCTGATATGCTATTGAGATACGTCGAAATTTCATTTAGATTTTCAATTAAATCGTCATTATCAATTAATGACATATGCATCTGTTGATTTTGGGCAAAAGTTAATGCATTTTCTAGTTCCAAACAAGTGTTAATAAGTAGTTGCAAAAATTGAATTGCTTCTAGCAAGACTGTTTTTAAGGAGTATGTAGCGAGATTTTTGCCTAATTCCTCATTTTGTAAAATTATTTTATTTATATTTCTGTCTAATAATTCTTGACTCTTTGCTATATCATTGATTACTGAGATGGTATCATTTAAAATTTTAGTTTGTTCTAATATAACGTCATTTTGAATTTTATCGCTTTCTTGTAGTTTAGTAATCATAGATTCATATCTGACTCCATCGTTGGCGTCGAGGTTTCCAGTTAAAAATTTGAAAGCGGATCCAAGTCCATCGAAAATTCCTCTCTTATTAATTTTGTGTTTAACATCAGGAAATAATTGACTTAAGAGTTTATCTGCTTTTTCAAGATATTGTTTTAATATTATGAGTAAATTGTTATGATTGATAATAACATCGTCAATTCTTTTAAATTTTTAATAATAATATCGCTCTGTATAACTAATGATTGAGTCAGCAGGGTACAGGCGATGAAGAGGGTAGTAATCCTGAAAAAGAGAGAGCAATAGTTCCTTTTAGTCAGGGTGTTTTATATTTCCATATTTTTTTAAAAAAATTAGATTTAATTTTGAATTTCAATTTTACTTCTGAAATTAGTTTTAACAAATATTTTTTCATTTAATTGGTATGTTTGATTTTTCCGAATTGGTTTTAATTTTAAATTTTATCTTTACTTCTGAAATTTATTTTAAATAATACTTTTTCGTTTAATTGAAATGTTTGATCTTTCTGAATTGGTTTTAATTTTAAATGGTTGTAAAGGTTTTTCTTTGTTTTCCTTTAGCAATATCAATTATAAAGGTATGTTGCTGTGAACATTTTAGTTTTAACGCGAGAAATATTGTGATTATTAAAATTGTAAATACTAGATTGATACAAGCTTAGGTCTTGTTTGTTTGTTAAGTATAATTTTTATTTGAGTTTTTTCTGATTTAAATGATTTCAGTCTTAAGTTTTTTCTTAAGATATTATTTTTAAAAAAATACTTTTGATATTTGAAGTTACTGGTTTATATATTAAAATTTATTTGCAATACTTAAAGTTTTTCAAAAATTCAGGGGTGTGTACAATCTTATTTCTTTCTTTAAACACACGGTTAAAAATTTAGTTATTTTGGCAAAATTTTTGATAAATGTTCTTTAATAGACTATTTGGTTAAAAATGATTTTATTTCGATTTTTAAGTGCTGGAAATTTTGATTGTTGAATTTTTAAATGAATCTGATTTTATTCCTACTTTAGAAGGAGCTATATAATCTAAATATTTTACAAATTTATGTTTGAATTACTAAACCTTATGAGTTGACTTTTCGTCAGTTTTGAAATTATATGTGCATTGATTTTAGTCTTAAATTGTTTTTTTAAATTGTTATTTAAAATAATTATCCAAGATACTTTTAATGTTTGGAGTTTTTATATTAAAGTTGTTAAAAAATTGTTATTTAAATTAATTATCTAAAATACTTTTATTGTTTGGAGTTTTTATATTAAAGTTGTTAAAAAATTGTTATTTAAATTAATTATCTAAAATACTTTTAATGTTTGAAGCTTTTATATTAAAGTTGTTAAATCTGATAGACTGATTTTTGTTGAGCTCATAATTTTTATTTTTATAAGATTAAGGATTATAAATATTAATTTCTTGTATTTCATTTAAAGTATTAATTACGCTTGTTTTAAATTGATTATTGTATGGTTTCAATTGCTGAAGGCTTAGTCATGCCTTTTTCATTAAATTTTAATTTTGGAGTTATTTTAGTTACATTTTTTTTATGCTGATAAATTTTACGAAAAGTTCTGTACACAGGGTTAACTGTAGGTTTTGTTGAGAAAAATAAAAATCTTAATTTTTAGGTTTTGAAAAATTACATTAGTTTCACTTTTTTTGTTTAATTTTTACGGGTTGTAATAAAATGGTATCGTAGCTCTTTCTGTCTGAATGTGCATCCATTTATAATCTATTCGTGCGGATAATTTTGAAAGTAAGTCGGATCCAATAAGTCCTATATAGTCTGGGTTAAAATTATATAAATAACATGTATGTGTTCCGTTTTCATAAAAAAGACTGGGGATTGGTAAATCTGCAATTAAGTTATGTTGAGAAATTCCATGAGATGTAATTATCTCGAATTCTGTTTCATAAATATAATTTGGAAAATGTTGTTGTACAAATTCTGGAGAAATTATTGTTTGTGAGCTACCTGTATCAATTAAAAGTTTATCGCCGGTGGCGGGAATTATAATATACGGAAGATCTGATTTTGAATTTATATTAAAAGTTAAAACATGCTTTTCCGAGGCTCTTAATAAAAATTTACAGTATCGTCTGGATCTGGATATTCGAAATAATCTGGGGTGTGATCTAAGTCTTGTGAATTATCAGGGTCAGAATATTCCTGAAAGTTTTCGTTAAAATTTTCTGGAGTTGAAAATTCTCCATTTTCAAATAAATTTTCGTTTAAGTTTTCATATTTATCAGGAGGTTTTTCTTGATGATAATTTAAATGATTAAAATTTCTATTAACGTTCTGAGAATTTGCTCGATATTTATTAGGGAAATTTGATTGTTGAGTAGCTGGTCTTTTTATAGTGCTAAAGTCCATAGGTTCTGGTTTATTTGTTGGTGAAAAATTTGGTTTTGGTGCAAATGCATTAAAGCTTGAATTTTTAGTTATTCTAGAATTATTAGGATTGTTAAAATTTGTTGGACTTTTAAAATAGTTGGGATTCTGATTAAAATTACTTTTAGGATTTTGGTTAAAATTACTTCGATTTTGTTGGAATGGTCTTTGCATGAAATTTGGGTTATTAAATTTAGGTTTATATGAATTTTGTGTTTGAATATTGGAAGTTAAATTTGATTTATTTAATTTTTGACTTTGAAAATTATTTTGATTTTGAGAATATCTGATATCGATTTCTTCTTTTACTATGCTTAAGGCTTGTTCTAGTGAAGTTGGGTTTCTACTTCTTACGAAGCTTCCTAAATTTTCATTTAGTCCACTTGTAAAAGTGCGAAGTGCTAAATCTTTGTTAGCCTTTAATTTATAAGTGATAATGTCTTTTGATTCTTGACTCAGAGAAACTTTTGAATTATAAATAGCTAAATGAGTTCTAACTTTATTGAAAAATTCTATGGGAGAGTCTTTATTCTGTTTTAATTTAGTTAAATCAATTAAGAGATTCAATTCTGACCTTTGGTCGCCAAAATTTTCAATTAAGACATTTTTTAAGTCTTTCCAAGTATCATACTCGTAACCTGTGATTACTTCTAACGCTTGACCTTTTAATTTATTCCTTATCGAATTTAAAATTACTTGGTTGATATAATCGTTTAAATTTTCTGTACAAAATTTAGTTGCAATGATTTCTGCGGATCTGATAAATTCCGAAAGAGTGGCTTGATTACCATCATATGTGGGAATTTCATTTAATAAAGCTACATTAAAATGTGGGGGAAACAATGATGCGTTTTGATCAACCATATTTGTTGTAACAACCCAAAATTATTTAAAAATAAAATTCTAGGGATAGAATTCCTTGGTGAGCGTGATCTATCTCGTGACATAAAATTTTTACAATTGTTTCAAAATATAATTACAGGTGTTTTAACTAATGATTCAAGATAATAGTGATCTAAACATAAAAATTTTATAGACAAAAATTAATTTTGCTTTATTTGTTTCACTTATTTTTAATTTTTATTTATGTTAGTAAACAGTTTAATGACTAGGGGATGTTTAACAGGGGTAGGTATCCTACGCGCAAGAACGCAAGCACAAATGCAAATTAAGCACACCTATTATGTGCAGCAATTGGTCTGGCTTACTACGTTCTGCCTAATATTATAAATAAATATTAGAACTATGTTAGTATAATTTTTAAAACTTTATATTAGTTAACTTTGTTGTTTTAGGCGAACGCTTTAATAATTATCACTTTTGAAAATTATATTACGTTACTTTGTTGCCTTTGAAATTTTTACTTTGTTATTTAGGCGAACGCTTTAATAATTATTACTTTTGAAGATTATATTACGTTACTTTGTTGCCTTTAAAATTAATTATTTTGCTTTTTCTTTAAAACTTGAAAATGATTACTTAGGCGAACGCTTTAATAGTCGTTACTTTGTTGCCTTTAAAATATACCTTTGCTTTTTCTCTAAAGCTTGAAAATTATTATTTTTAAAAAATATACCTTTGCTTTTTCTCTAAAGCTTGAAAATTATTATAAAAATATGCACTTACATTGTGCGTTAAAATTGACGAACGGCGTGCGATCAAGCTACGTCCTGTTGTCTTCAAAAAGGATGCGTCGATCCTATTGATGTCGGCTGGCCTGCACAGAGGTCCTGAAGTCCGACTTGGATAGTCCAGCTTTGCGCTAGAGCGTTATCCAAAAGTTGTCCTGGGGTCGTCGTTGTTGACGTTGCCAATACCAGAGACTGATCCCAATGATCAAGAGTGGTCCCAATGACCAGATAGTTCCAATAACCACGGAGGAGCAGGAGCTGGGTCGACGGGCGCTTCTCACGATCGGGCGATGTTTGTCCCTGTTGGAGATGTCCGAAGATCCGCTGGGTGGTAGGTTTCGATTTGTGGCAAAGAGCTGAACCTCAAGGAAAGTTGCTGGTCGACTCGATGTTTGTAGTTTTCCAGGTTTTCCTCCACAAATCCGAACGACTGCGCCAGTTTTATTAAAAGGCCGCCGAAACGACTTTTTAAAAAACGTTTATTTTTATTTTACAATGAAATATAACATTGGAAGCACACAGCTAGCCGCCGGACAATTTCTTACATCTAGCTATGATACGAACACAATGGAACTTATCGACTGACTGGAGCTTAACTTAGAAGTGCAAGCTACTAGTATATATACTATGCCTAATCAGCTAAGATAAGCGTTATCTCTAAAAGGGAGCGTGAGACAGGAAGCCACGTGCGTTCAAGGTTGCAGACTTGCAATTCATATAAAGAAGCTATTTATCGTTCAAGGTTGCAAGCTTGCAGTTTTACACAGGAGACCATTGTCTATTCATAATATAACATGCTTTCATTATCATTATCTATGGCTACACGCCTCGCCAAGTTGTCAATATGCGGTAACCAATTTTTC